>CM032065.1:37556046-38194240 GCA_018831715.1 Matsumurasca onukii
GATTCTTGAGCATGCTCAGACCTTGCCGTCCTTGTAGAAGGTGGCGTGCCCTCCACTCCGTCGAACAGCAGGCCCGTTGGTAGCTTGGTTCTCTCGAAGCGGCTGCGTGTACTGTGCCCACAACCCTCTGTGCCAGAGCAGCCTTGTGACTCATGCCCCAGCTGTTCTCGTCCTCTCCGATGAGGTTGGTGGCGTGTCTGTGCAAGCAAGCTTTTTCGTGCCTACTCGAACATCATGCTCGTCCGAACACTTTCGCTGAGACACCTGGATCTCCCAGTAGTATCGGCCGTTGTTGAGCACCCTGGTGCCTCGCACACCTGCCGTGCCGCTGCTCAGTTTGGGTGGAAGTGTGCCACTCGCATGCCGTTGCCGTTGGCAGCACCTGCATGGCCCGATTGCGTGCGGTTCCGCGTCCAGTGATCTTCACAGCCATACTTTATCGGTTCTTTCTCTCCTCCTGGAATAAGGAGAAGAAGTAAATTTGAAGAAAACAGCAGTTATGTATTCAGGTTTCGATACATACATTAACAGAGCTGGAGTCGTAGCTGGACATTTAGAGGCAGCTGCCTGAAGACCCAGGTCCTTACTGATAGCCTGACTCTAATAATAATGTTTTATTGCAAACAAGACAACATTCTGTTGCAAAAAAGAAGAGAACAAAAAGAACATTTAAACTAATCAACTTGAAACAATTACAAACATTTGGATACTGGACACTCATTCATGCATCGTCATTACACTGAGACTGTCAGATCTGGCCTTACATATTTTAAACCTAAATACCAATATTTAATCAATTTTCACATGACTAAATTCACCAACTGAGTAAAATGATTGAGTCAACAGTAAGTTTTTTAAAGCCTTTTGATACAATTTAAATTTGATACAATTTTGATGTTGTTTGACAATGTATTGAAAAATTTAACATTACTTGCATTTACTATGTTGAAGAATACACAAGTTATCCCTCCCTCTTGTTTCATAAGGATGGTTATGTCTGTACTGATCTAGATTGTGTTTTTCTGCCAGTACAAAATCACCTCAATATATAGCTGCATGGTAAAGCCAGCAAACCATGCTTCTTGAATAAGTCTCTAGTCTTTTTCATGATAATTAAAACCAGATGAGCTCTACATAAATTGTTTGCAATATTATTAGATAAGTCAATAATCACACAGTCAATTTTCTCCTGGTACATGTATTATCGGTAACGATTTACTTGTTTTGTTTAAAACCAGTATCATCACACACTGTGGACTGCAAATCCTGAACTGCTGTTACAATAATGCTTTTCGATGTAAGGAAAGGTACTTGCATGCATATCACAACATAGACATGTTTCTAAGACTAATTCCAGTGTGGTAGAGTCTCTTCACAAGACACATTATTTAATTTGAACTACTTACGGTCATGATCGAAGTTAAACCAAGTTTTGACAAAGGCTCCTCAATTATATCACCTTCATACTCCATCTGTAAAGTTATAACTATTCGTCAGTACTTACATTACAACATAACATTTGTAAAATTATTGCTAATTGCTACCAACTCTACAATAGAGTACATGTATTATTACTTCCATGTGATATTCAACAAAAAAATCAACAATGATATCGTTTTCAAAATTAAAAACCTGTATCAGAACTGTTAAATTAAAACATAAATGCATATTGTACAAAATATTTGTATAATTCCTTGCTTCTCTGATAAAAACTGTATTTTAGTTTTCTCTCATTATTGGAAATATAGTTGATTGAAAAACATGTTTCAGTGAACTATGTTAAATGTTGAATTGAACCATGTTAATGAGCTGGTTAAAAAAGTGTTATTGGATTGTTTGTGTTTTTGATCAACTACAAATTTCTAAATCCAATAAGGAACTCCTCTAGATATATTGGAATTTTTTTTTCTGTAAGTCGAACATCTTTATGGAGCAGACACACTTAAGTTTCTATATAGCTGCTAATTCAACACAAAACCAAACAAGCCTATTATATAAAAATAACTAAAAACATTAATTTGACACTATTTGTAGCAAGTACTAGTGCAATATACATCCTTTGAATAGTTGGTATTTTAAAACCATTAAATTTGTAAACCACACATAAGTTTCACTAATTGAGAATAGCACACTAAAATAATCTCTAAGGAGTATGGATCTTAATTTGTATGAACGCTAAGTAGCTAAATTATAACTAAAGAATGGTTGGCTTTAAATTTTTTAGCTCTAAAAGGTTATACTTATACATAAAATAACATACAGGACTTACCATGTAGCATTACGGGTGGGTGTGCACTGTAGACCGAATGACATACTATGGTCAATACTACTGGAGGGGTTGGGGTATTGATTGGATGGGCACCCCAAGTCAGCCATCCACCCACCCACCACCCTCTCTGGAACAGCTGTTTCTACTGTTTTCAGTCTGCTTCCCCTAATCAGCTGATCTTTGTTTACAAGGGGTGGAAAATTACTTTCATTATAATCAAAATTGTTGAAAAAGGTAATTTAGAGAAGACTTTTGTGTTTTATAACTTTGTATAATGCGATTAATGCCATTTTCTCCATACCAATTTGGCTTTGGTCCAAATTACCAACATAAAATAATAATTTATTATCAAATTTTACAATACAATTTTTTTGCATCAAAGAAAGCATACAATTAAAAACTCCTATTACCACAGCAAAACTCAAATAATGATTTAGAATAAATCAAGAAACACCCAACCAGGTATACCGCAAGGTACCATTTTAGTTTTTTTTTCATATGAGATATGCCTGTTCGCAAAGATACAGAACTAGCTCTTTACGCTGATGACACCACTAGTATAACCCAATCAGTTAGCATTCAATTGACTTATCAACATAAAGAACACGCCAACATTACATTCCATTGCCAGAGACCCGTGCTGTTGTCAGCTCAGTTTCACGTAGTTCCGCCAACCCACGGTAGAAAGCAGCACTTCTCAGTAGCTAAGCCAGGATTTTAGAATAGGGGATCATGAGGTCCTTTCTTAAGGTGAACTACCGATGGCTTGGGGAGCATTTTGTGAAAATGCACTAATCTTTAAAGAAAAGTCATTCATAAATGCCACACGTTTCCACTTTATTGCATCTTTACACAAACAACACTTGAATAGGTATTTTGACACTGTGATGTTTTTGTGACTGATCGTCTACTGGTTCGCTGGCGGGTTACGGCCACGGGTATTCAGGATGTGCAGCAAACCTCTTGGATCCAAAGCGACGTCCAGCATCTCCTCGGTCGAGACTGTTCAGTTCCTTCATCTCTGCTTCACTCAACTCAAAGTCGAAAATCTAAAAAAATAATTATAAAAGAAAACACAGGTACAAAAGTGAAATAAATGGGATTGTTCTGAAACCTGGTCACTTTTAATGCGGAAAATACCTCTTTGTTGTCCTTGAAGCGAGTCGTAGGGTGCATGAGTAGGGCCTAAAACGAATTTCCTCTAATTCGCTATTAGTAACTCTAGTTCGCTACGCTCACGGCCTTGCTTCGGTCTCAGTTGTCCGTGCTCTTTTACCAAGGAATATTTACATCACCAAGTGTATTTCTCGATCTGTCAAATTATGTCGACAGTGTCGATCACACAATTCCGACCCTACATTTTTACTAATTCTTCTAGACCCAATCTTCAAAACGTGCTACTTTAGTTCCCAAAACGACCTACATCAACGAAGTAAGGCGTAAAATAAATACGCAATTAAATGCATTACAAAAGTATGTTGTTGGGTGTTTTAAACGTATATAAAGAACTTTTCCATACTTGAATATTCTGGCGGATCCTATCCGGGTTGCAACTTTGGGGATGACGGCGACGCCGAGCTGAAGAGCGTGTCTGAGCAGAACTTGAGCTGGCGACTTGTTGTGAACAGCTGCCACTCGCTTCACCACGGCGTCCTCCAGGGGATTGTCCTGGCATAGGCTGGAATGTTCACGAAACATTAAAAATGCACATATAATTTTATTGACAGTTGCCGTAAGCCATGTTGGCCATAGTGGTCTGATATGGCTGAGATCACTTACCCACTAACTACTTCTGCAGGTGACCCCCTCGACCCTAGAGTGCTGTAGGACGTCACAGTGATGCCATGTGAAGCACATGTAGCTCGCTCCACTGCGGCTTGTTTGTAGAGGTACAATTCTAACTGGAGGTTTGCTGGCGGAATCCTCGCAGATGCTACGATCCTTTCTATCTGTTTGGAGTTAAAGTTGGAGATGCCAATGTGCTTCGTCAAACCGTCAGTAACCTGCTTCTCCATTTCCTGCAAGCATTCTGTGTTATTGTCAGCTGTTTGGTATTTGTGGCTTCACTGAGCCACTACAATAATATCTATGCTCTGTGGTGGCTACAGACGATCTCAGGTAACAATCCTACAGTCATGATGGCCGATAGGCGATACTGAGATCAAAAGGTATAGGCCTACTGAACCAAATTCTTCGGAATACACCTCGGTTTTGACCTTGAAATGCCATGTAGACCAAGATTGTTCAAAATTAGCTATTTATATTTTGAGGCAGATGTCCGAATACTGCTAAATTCTTTACTGATGACGGCGTATCACGAAGCAATTTACCCACACCATTCCTATGTGGTGGGTGCTTAAGTAAAGTGGTACGATTCGAACTATTGATAAAAAGTGAATGTCCAAAATGTATATCTAATTGGGATTTCAATGTTTGAATGTATGTAAAATTTTAGCTTTTTCAATTACAGTAAATGACGATTTCATAGCAATATTGTACAACGGTCACGCAATAAACCATTTATTTAGGCGTAAAATCAAAGGTTCTTCATAATTTAGCTGTTACGACGTATCTTTTTAATTTCTCGTAATTTAGCTAATATTAGTAGTTTCTACTTCGACAGTTCGCTCTACCTTCCACAAGGCTGTGAGATCTGTGCTCATATCCAACTGAGCTTTACCCCAGTCTCCTTTCTTCAGTGCTTCATCCTCCACCAAGCCCACGGGGAAGTGGATGAGATAGAGGTCCACGTAGTCAAGCTGTAGAGCCTTCAACTGAGACAGCAGGAAGCGCCTCACCTTCTCCGGCCGGTTTCCGAAAAGGGCAACTGACAATACAAAACAGATTAAACAATTTATTGAGGTCACTGTACAATGGATTGTGTTGACACTTCATAATAATTATAGCTAATTTTGACACATACTAAATTTTAAAATGATAAAATCCCCGGTACCGGGTTTGGCCAAATTATAGTTGTAAAAATTATATTTATCTAGTAAAGGTTGTCTAGGAAGTAAAGTAGTGAAGCCTTATCTTGATAATGAATATTCAATTTGAACTACCAATAAACTCACCCACACTATAAAATCCGTTGTTCAGTAAGAATTGTTTTAGCTTTCTTTAAAAATTTTTAAATCAGTTTCTGATTTAATATTTAGAGGTAATTTATTGTACAGTCTAACTCCAGCTACACAGGGAAGTTGATCATATATGTAAAGCCTATGATAGCTATTTCTTAGTTGATTGGCGTGCCTAGTATTGTGGGTATGGAGATTCGCTCCTGCCTCTAAATCACATTTTGTTAAACAAAAATAATTGTTTCCAAAATGTACATACAAGGTAAAGTCAAAATTTTAAGGGTTTTGAAAATGTCCCTACAAGGTTCACAAAATCTTGCCTTAGAAACAATTCGGATGGTTTTTTTAAAATAAATATGCGCATAAACCTTTCAATTACTGACATGCTCCCATAAAGAAATTCCATAATTTATGTAGGGTGAATCAGACCAAATAGGCAGTTCTTAAGTCCTTTGGCTACAGTATTCAGCCAAATTTCTAAGTAGAAAGATACGTGATGCAGTTTTGTACTAACACTTTCTGTTGTGAAAGGCCCCAATAGTTGTGAGGAATTTACCCCAAACGTCAATGAGGTAGAACTTGATAGTACTTTCAATTTGAACTTGCTGAGTTCTTTCGGATAAATAAGATTTCAGCCAGTTGTAAGGAACCCCTCGAATTCCGTAAACATACAACTTATTCAGCAAAATTTCATGATTGACACAATCAAAAGCTTTGGTCAAATCAATGAAAACACTTGCAGTTTGTCTGCCTCTTTCTAACTGGTTCATGACAGATTCAAGTAGCTTATTAACATCAATCGTACTCAATCCTTTTCTAAAACCATATTGGTTTTAAAGAGAATCGTGTTTTGATAAAAACAAAATAGTCTATTTAAGAAAAGCTTTTCAATAATATCTGAACCAGGCCGACACGCAGCTAAGCGCTACTTGCATGTGTTAATGCAGCTATAATTATTTTAGTTAATCGAATCTCCTTAATTGCAGTTTGTTACTCTAATTCGCTACGCTCACAGCCTCACTTCGGCCTTCGGCCTCAGACTTACATTTTCTTTTACTGCAAGTTTAATTACATCCTGTAGCGATAACACATTTCAAATATCACGAAATATGACTATTCATTCCGCTATTACAGCCAAAAATAACTTCTTTAGCCCCATTTTGAAATAACTCGATGGATTTTCATAGTTTTCTAGTGTATTGATGGGCATTTAAAATACATATTAAATGTCATCAAATTGGATGAAATTTACTGTTTTTAAAGTTTGAAAACACTTTTTTTAGAAACCTTCCAAAAAGAGGACTTGCGATCGTCCGATTTTTCTGGCTAACGAACTTGACCGAGATATTTACAAAGAAAACATTTGTACCAAATTTTATGAAAATCGGACAAAAAAATGTGACCTGTATCCAGCCGGGCCTAGGTCTTGATGCGGACGGCATGAATATTTCATTTTTTCAAAGTAAATTCGCTAGTAGGTCGTTCTAAGAACTTCTAAGGAGCGAGATGTTGAAAGATACCACGTAATTCAGAGGAAACCCTGCTAAATATACGTAACACTTGAAATTGTCAGAGATAATTGTAGTTGAAGGTGTAGCTGAAGGTGGACATGGAGTACCCTAAAACATTTACTTACCAATGTACGTTAAAGTGTTTAAGTTATGTTTTCTTTTGTGACTTGAATTTAACTCAAATAATTTGTCGAGTTATGAACTAGTAAAATTTTAAAAGTGTCTAATGTCTTAGACAAATAAATATTTTATAACTAACGGAATAATTGTCTACCTTTGTAGTGATGAAGATGTCTTCCCTCTTCAGTCGGCCAGCTTCAAACCACTCTCTCAGCACCTTGCCGATGACTTCCTCGTTCTGATAGAGGAACGCCGTGTCTATCAGCCGGTATCCCTCCTTCAGCGCTGAGTTCAGAGCTGTCTCCACCTCCGCATCCTTTGCCTGAACAACACTATCAACAAGCTGTAGATAGGGCCGGACCACAGAGGGCCACAAGAAGAAAATAAACTTCAAGTTATCATGAAAAATGAACAGCACTTTAGAAAAGAAAGGTGGATTATCAACTAACAAAACATTCTAAGTCAACCACGAAAACATCATTAACACCTTCATAATGGAGAAGCTTAGACGGAAACAATCAGCAAGAATGATTGAAGTGAACATGAACTTTATGATCACATATTTATTTTATTCATAAGTATTGATTTTGTCTGTTGCTTTTGTTGTTAATTTACTTACCAATGTACGTTAAAGTGTTATGTTTTCTTTTGTGACTTGAATTTAACTCAAATAATTAGTTGAGTTACTTTTGGTATTTTTCCTTGACAACTAGACTCTTTTCAATCAAAAACCTTGACGACTAACATCTCAACAATCATCTTCAGCTTCGGAACCCAGAAGTCAGACAACAAAACAAAGGCTCGAGAATTGGGTGGTATTGCCAAGTCCCCAGTCCAATGACGGGCAACTGAAGTCCTTTGCCGATGTCAGCACTGATGTCGGATTTAATGGAGCCATATGTAAAAGTGTAACTGGTTGTAACACGTGTGGAACTCTGCCTAACACAACGAGTCAACTGTAAGGTACTTGAAACTGTTTTAAATAAACATTCGTAAATATCATGGAGAGCGATAAGATAGGTACGATAATGCTGATGTTATGAAACACATTCAAGTGTAATAAACTAAATTTGACGCTAAGTTGATAAAAAGATTTTTAAGTATCTGGTGTTTTTATGACTACAAACTAATGTGAAAACCAGGCCGACACGCAGCTAAGCGCTAAAGCGCTACTGGCGTGAGAGAAACAATTTCCTTACTACCGGATGAGTTACGAGGCTGTTTGCCGCGGTCACATCCTCGCTTCAGGCTGACGAGGCCTTTTACTGCACGTTTTAAAACGTATCATGTATAAAATTTGTTTAAAATACATTATCGATACAGAACCTGTATGAAAAATATAGTTCATAACTCGTCCCAAAAGTGTCTTTTCCAATGCACAGCTAAATTATTCACGTGCCTAACTTCAGCCTCGCACGTAAAATGGATCACGTCACGTGAACCTTCGGCATGCACCGGAAAAGTACCGCTTTCGGCACACGTTGTGAAATGTACTAAATCTGGTTAATCGGACTCTCACCGCGACAAAACATCATCAGCAAATCAGTGGCTGAAGATGGTGTTTAATAAATTTTGACAACGAGATAGGAATATATTTCAAATTAATTATGGTGATGTGTTGACGCTGTGTGAACCGGAAGCCACAACCCGGAACCACGAAAGCCCAAGAGTATAGGTTTAGCATAAATATGCTATTTCGGAGAACCACGTGGAATCTGAAAAAATATGGTTTGAGTTCGGTAATATATTAAAGGTCTTCATTTACCATTCATTAAACAAATAACTTCATACATTTTAAAATGACGAGTTCAAAGTTAAAACTCTTGAAACCAAAAGTTAAAATGTACTATTACAAATGAACTATTTCGGACTTCCCATCGGTTTTCACCCATTAAGGTATCAATAAGTACGAGAGCTATTCTTAAATTAAATTCTGTTCCAAAGTAGTAAAATGTACATCTATTCTACAGGGTGTTTTTAAACGCAACCCAACTCTTCAAACTATAGTAAGTCATGCTATATGGTCATAAATTGAATCGTTGGTTTGTTCACTTCAATATCTATCAGATGGTATGTATTGTTGCAGTAATATAGCGGTTTTTATTTCCTAATGTGATGTTATTGTGAAATAAACGAAATCGTGACTTTTAGCAAAGATCCAAGAGTGTTTATTGTTGAAGAATACTTAAGAGACAGATATTTTTTGTGTCTAAAGGTGATTAAAGATCAAGTTTGCAGGCACAATTAGGTCATTTGTTTTTGTTATTCCAAAATTCTTAAAGAGTTCTTAGGAGAATTTTCTAAGCTAACCCTAACATCCTCCATCACTTCCTCATTCAGTACAGTCCGCCTTCTGTTATGTTTTCTGTTCCCTACGGAACCTGGTTCGTTAAACCTTTTAACAAATCTGTGAATTTTAGATTTGTTTGGAACACTGACACCTGTAAACTTGACCCCAAACGCCTCTTGAGAAAACAAATTACCTTGCTTCTAAGTTTTCTTCAACAATAAACACGCTTTAATCTTTGCTAAACCCCATGATTGCGTTTATTTCACAATAATATCAAATTAGGAAATAAAACCACTACATTACTGCAACAATGCATTCCATCTGATAGATATTGAAGTGAACAAACCAATGATACAATGTATGACCAGATAGCGCTCGTAAAAATGACTTGCTATAGTTTGAAAGTTGGGTTGCGTTAAAAGAAAAACACCCTGTAGAACCGTTCCATATTCATATTTAAAAAATGGCGCCAAGCCTTCCCAATATTCATATTAAAGAGCATTCTTGCACCTTTCTAAGCTATTGCATGATATTCCGCCACCAGTGTTCATAATGAAAGTTGATTTGTTCGTCTACTTGCTACACAATAACAGAAGTAAATTTCTGAACATACCTCGTATTTAGTCTTTTAACACGATTAAACTATACATTCGCCCAACGATTTAAATCTCTCTCGAAGACATCTGGAAGCTTCTTCATTCACCACTAAACGCTTCATTTAAATTCGCAGCCGTGCACATTCACGCAGTCCAGTTTATCAAGACCACCCAGCAGGCAATAAATAACCGATTGCAAAGCGACTATCACAAATTTCAGAACCACCTGGGTGAATCCGGGGCTACAAGGGGCGAAATTTGAGCGCGACGCGCGCCGACCACCACGAGCATTGACCGCGCTAATATAGCTCTCGACTACTCCAGCCTTTTGGATTTTATTGGGCCCACTTTCTGTGATGATAATCTGCGGGGTTGTATATCAGCTGATTGACAACGTAACAAAGCCCCTCCCACGAGATGTGAACTGGTGCTCTCCACTTCATTGATAGACTCAGTTCCCACACTCCAGGTAACAGAGCGAGGGATGCGACATCATTTTGCGATTGGGCAGGCGTGATATAATGGATTTGGTAACGCGTTTTACGGGCTACCTTTTGTGTTTTTCTGGATAACTTTTGAGTCATGAAATATTTTAAGGAGTTGGTGTTTTATTGAACTGGGTGTTATTAAAGCCGAGGTAAGTGCCAAAAGTATTAAATTTGGCTGTGGTATGTATTGATAATAACATCAAAGAGTACAGGGACAACGAAGCGACACAAAACAACGGTGAAATACTTTCTGTATTCTGTGCAAAACAAGGAGTAACATTAACCATGTCAATTGAAATACAAGCCTGTAGCCATTTAAACTAATCTTAATGTACTAAATGATAATACAATAAAGTCCCAGACTTTCCATGTGGTACGCAGATGAGTCAAAAATTTCTCCATAGTATAAAAGTGTTAGAGATTAAATATTTCTTTGGTTCTGCTTCGATTCTTTCATCTGCGAAGATTTTGAATTTGATTTGGTAGTTAAATAAGCAATATTACTTCGGCCTATGATGGTTATAGTTCCTTGATTTTTTAAAGTCAATGATAGTCCATTTTTACAGTTATTTACTGACCAAGTATCATAGCTATAAACTTTGCCTTGCACCAAATTACATTTAGTCAAGGTGAAAAGCATAGCTTCATTAAATATAAAGTGTTCAAAATGAGAATTTCTAGTGATTGAAATAATTAATATAGTATTATTGTTAGGGTTTAAATCTGACAATGCACAGCAACAAAATGTAGTTAGACCTAATGTTGTTTCTTAAAAGCTAAATCACTTATGATTGTATAATCAAAATAAAATTTTGTTGCTTGAAATTAAGTTTATTTACAAGTATATTTAAACTATAGTTTTATAGCTCATAGCTATCTTTGGAAGTAGAAAATTTGGTCATAAAAGCGTAAAATTTATGATTTTGCCTCACATGTATTTTCACATTTTTCTGGGGTCCTCTCCCAAAAACAACGATAAAACTAATGTTGTTTCACAAAATACATCGGTTGTTCTAGGTCTAAATCACTTGTGGTTTTATAATCAGGTAAAAATAAACAAGTTAAATGCTCAAAATTAAATTTATTTATATTTTAGCTGTCGTTTTCACAGTGTGAAATGGCAAATTTTGTTTCAAAGCCCGTTGAAATGCATACTTTTTCGTATTGTTTCACATTTTTCCGGAGGAGGACCCCGGACCCCTCTCTTTCTGGGAGGGTAGGGGTATTTCATACCCCTGATGTCGAAGCCTCCCAGAATATTATTTATCAGCCCATAGAGTCTATGGGCAGTCTAAAGTTACATTAGTCCCCGAAGTGCACCACCTCGCGGACAGTCTAGGTTAACAGTTTCCTTCCTGAGGGGTTGCCAATGCCGTTACCCCAGACTGCGCGGCGGGGTGCTCTACGCCCGGAGATGGATGGCACTTCACACAATGACCACCTTTGTCCTCGCTTCAACAGCTTCCGACTGACGTAATGAATTGACCCCCGCGACCTCACTTTCCCTAAAACTGGATTATTTAATCACAACTCATCCCTGACGAGTGACGAGTGACCCTCTCCCAGCCCGCCGTACGTGGAGTGCCGCCGCAGTCGTGGGACCTCTCTGAGTTTTGCGTAACTATCAAACTATAAATAAACAGATACTTTATTGCATATTGACATTTACAATAAATGTATCGCAATCATCAAATGTTTGTGTACCTAAAAATTTTCCTTTCATTCTTACATCAAATCCCATTCAAACATACAGTTTTTTACACAACTCTCTCCCATACATCGAGTGTAATTACTATCTCTTAGAGTTAGCCAATCATAGGATCTCCCAATTGAATGCCATAAACTCGTCTGTATCATAAATGCTTGAGAAATCGGGATTTTTTAAGACGAGCTTTGAATGCCTTAGGCTCATCAGGGCTTCAGGGGCATTTTTGAACGAATTTGGTAGTCTGTTGACGAAATGAACTCCTGCCTGGGAAGGCAAACGTTCATGAACTACCGTTCTGTGTCTCCCAGTTCGAAAGTTGTCCCTGCCTCTAGTTTCATAAAAGTGTACGTCTATACTTCTTATAAGGTATTACTTGATTTGAAAAAGAAACACATCTCCAAAATGTAGAGGCAAGGTAGAGTCAACAGTTTTAGGCTTTTGAATGCTTTCCTTACACGACTCTCTCTATCGCAATTTGGCAATTATTC
Source organism: Matsumurasca onukii (assembly GCA_018831715.1). NCBI lineage: Eukaryota > Metazoa > Arthropoda > Insecta > Hemiptera > Cicadellidae > Matsumurasca > Matsumurasca onukii. The sequence continues at coordinate 37,568,594 of CM032065.1, forward strand.
TGACTGCTCCTTTTTGAAGAATAAAAATCCTAGACAAATTTGTTTTAAATAGATAAATAAATCATTTATTGCGTTAAACATGCAGATGTTATGCAACCGTTTTTAGTAATAAGTGTCTAAAACGTTTGATTCATACTCATCGAAATTCCATTCAAACATAACATTGGGGTATTTGCATTCACCCAATTCTCATTCACTCGAACTTGTTCCAGTCTAACCCATTGGTCCGTGGTCTGTTTACGCGGAGCCCCAGTCGTGTGCCTATCGTTTGTATCATAGAAAGCTTCTTCGGCTAAAATTTTAATGCCTTTCGCGTGGGTGCACTTTTGATCAAATTTGGCAGCATGTTGAACTCCTGTCAGTGAAGGCAAACGTTCATGAGCTACCGTTCGGTGTCTACCAGTTCGGTAGTTCTCCCTTCCCCTGGTTTTGTAAGTGCTATTAGTACATTTCACGTTCTGACTTAAAAACAAGGTGGTAAACAAGTATGTTTAAAGTTGTAATTGTATTATAGTTTTCAAATTTAAGTTCACTAAAATCACTTCGAAATCTTTAGTGCTCCAATGTCTAAATGCCCACCTGTGCAGCGTTAAGCATCACATTGGTTTTGGAACATCATTTTTAGTATTTGTCTTTGATGCCCCAATATTATTACAATAGAAATGTAAGTGCATTTCTAAGGTGCATTTTCTAAATTCGGTGTATTTACTTGTCATTTTTTGTTGTTTATTGTAATTGGTTTATGTTACCAATGAGCAATTATTTCGCAATTGTTTACGACGTATATATTGTACGTTATCGACTATCAATAGCCTATTTAAAGATGTTAAATAGCAGAAATACAGTCGTACGATATTGGTTCACTTTTTCCAAAATAAAATAAATATATTGAGCTTTAACTTTGTGTCCAAGATTTATGTGAACTATTCCACACCTTCTAACCTAGGGACAAAACTTTACTAGTTTAAGAATATCGTTTTTAAATTGTATTTATAAACTGTACAATGACAGTACAGTATAAAATGTACTTTCCTGTATACGAGTATGTGTGAAAATCAAAAGTAGTATTCTTAGAGATTCATACTATTAGCACTTATCTAACCCTAATTGAGTCTCCATACAACAAAATTTAAATTAAGGGTAGAAGTTAAATTATTAAATTTTGACTTTTTCCCCAAATCGTCGCAACGTCCAGTATTACAATGAAAATCAAAACCAAGCAATCAAACCACCTACACCTTTTCTAATTCTTTCAGAATGTCCATTGTATTTGAGAATAGTATAGGCCTAACTTTTATTTTAAAAACGTCAAATAAAGAGCAAAACAATCAAATTTAATTGGTGAAAGTCAACAACATTTAGTTAGGAATGGTAAATTTATTTGAGAAAGTACAAGTATTATTTTATTTTAAGGAGTTTTAATTGTATTTGAGTACGTGTGCATCAGTTAAAGTTATTGTTGGGCATGTATTTCTTCACTAAGATCTAAGGCTTCGGTTTACACCGCGTCGCAGTTGAAAAATAATTACTACCTGCTGAAAAATAATTACTGTTATTTTTCTTGAGCAACAGATCTTAGTGATGACACCGGCCAAAGCTTAAGAGTTAAGATCATGTATTTCTAATTCTTGTTATAGCTGATGAAATTGTGCATTTCATTTGAGGTATTCTTTACCAGTTGTACCACTCTGTAGTCATTTGCAAGTACAGTAGTATCATTTTGCATTTTTCTCGGCATGGTTTATTTCAAGGGACACACTCATAATCTTCTGGGTTACTAAATTGCTTTTGCCATCTTTGTCATATTGAAATTACCCCTTTTTTAGACGGGCCTTGCAAAGAGCAAAGAGAAGCTGATTATATTTTTTCCAACTTGAGTAGCGATAGGGCCTCTTAAGGGACGTTCTACTACTAGCTAGGGAGAGCGTCGTTGCAGAGGTTTGCGCGAAATAAAACTGAGACGTTATTATGAATGCTATTTTGACAACTCTTAAAATATGTAAGATAAGCATATTATTCATCTTTCAGTTTTATTTTACAATGTGTTATATTTTTCAAATTTCTTTTTTTTTTTTTTCAAAAATGTAATTTTTAATGTGTTTAAGTTTTTATGCAATGAATGGTTGAAGTTAGAAAAAAGAGTTTTTTAAGACCTTATTTAAGAAATTAAAAATAAGGTTATAAAAACTGAAATTAGATAAACACAGATAAATTGCTAGATTTACATTTTATAATAGAGGCGAGATCAATTTAATTCGAAATGGACTTTTCCGGCCTCTTCAGAAAACTACTCCCTACGTTTCAGGCAGTTGGGAAACTCCACCCGTTCTCAAGGACCTAACCTATACCTACGCTACATCATAGATAATAGTCTAACCTTAATCTTTGGTCCTCTACAATGTAGGAAGTTTAGGTTAGGCCCTTGAGTTTGATGAGTTCCCAACTCAAAGCGTGGAAGTATTATTTTCTTCCTGAAGTGTCGGAAAATCCGTTATAAACAGATAAACTTTCTCGTTTCATAAAACTAACATATCTGTACTTTAACCTTCATATGAGAGCGCTCCATCTACTTTCTCTGGAACCTTTGCTAGATTTGACAGGCCGCCAAAGTTCAAAAAAAAGGCCCTTTGTTTAACCAATTGTTAGGCCTACACGCGCGGTGTCTTGTGTTTCTTGGGCGGACGAATTCAACCTTTCTCTGCCGTGACTGTTGAGGAGGACCCTAAATGTTTTCCACTTTTTAAAAGGTAAAAAAAGGTAACGTTTGTCTTTTTTAACGAGGCGAAGTAATGACTACAAAGTCCTCTCTACCACTCAACCTCGACCTTTACCTAGCGTCACCGTATTAGTCACAATACAAATGGCGGGATCGAAATCGAACTTGCCACTGGAGTGATGACTCCGAAATCCCGTGCGATACCAATCCGCCACGGATCCGCTAAAGGATTTTAAAGGTTTTCCAGTAAAGTTCTGAATTCTTCATTAGGTAAATGGAACAAGCTCAGCCGACCACATTATAGAACATCTGAATTTAAATCATACATTTTAGATTAAAGCTTTGGAATTGGACGTTTTAGCTTTATTTTTTACGTTTTTAGAAATTTTCAGCGGACAGTTTTAATTTTAGTTCTAATCATCCCAACATGTAAAATTAGGGTTGCTCAAATTTGTTTCAAAAGATACACACAATAGAATTGGACAAAAATCAAGCAAAATTAGAAAATAAAATGCAATCGAATATTTGAAAACAAATAATACCAACGAAGATAATCAATCAAGCTAAACGTAAATGTAATAGAGAAGAGAAGCAATACAAGAAGATGAAACCAAACCAATAGGAACTGTAGTTGCTCCCTTACGTGCGTGGCTTATCGAACAAATTCGAAACGTTAATTCAAAATTTAATATAAGAACATCATTTAAAATCCAATAACACTTTGAGAGTCAGTTAACAAAATTAAAACCTAAAACCCTAATCAAGAAACTAAAACTCTGTATACAAATTGACTGTGAGTGTAACAAATCATACTTCGGACAGACTTCCAGGCCAGTTAAAACACGATTAAAAACATATACAATTATACAATTATAAAATGAAAAATCTCTGAAAATCAAAATTAGTTGACACGCTCTGTCTGAAAACCACTCTATCAAATTTGAATCGTCAACTTTAGTTTTAAAGAACCTTCCTGGACTAAAAACCAAATTGAAAGTGCGTACATGAGTGTCTTTTTAAAATAATGTATATCTCAACCTTCTCTAAATTTTAGTAATATATTTATACCAATAGTAAAAGATCAAATTGAAGAAAAAGTTAGAAACTCAAAGAAAATTTTTGACTGAAAGTTTATACAATATTATATCTAAATTTAGAAATTTTATTTTTTTGGGTGTACATATGTTTTTGTTTTTTGATATTCAACTTAATTATACAGATCATGTGTCTTTTGTTATTAAACTGAAGATGCCTTAGCCGGCGAAAGCTAGCTCTTTCAATTAAAAATTTGTGAAAAGTTTAAAAATGTCAAATTTATTAGTTTTAGCTTTAATCGGCTAAATGCCCAGTGTTATTTAACTTCTCACTCCAGTGACTTCCACTGTCCAATATTCCTTCCCCAGTCAAGCAGTTATCTTAATAGAAATAACTATGATTTACACTCGACACAAACAAAGCCAGGAGGGTGCGGAGGTTCAATAAAAACACAACCACTAGCTCCAATAACCATAAATACTGCCCTGATCACAACTAGGGCTGTGGCTAGCTGTAACCACATCCCCTCAGCTGAGAGTGGGGGGTAGAGGGTGACAGGACAGGCAAGGGTGAGCTTGTTAGTGGGGCGCCATGATGATGGAGGGTGCCACCCCAAAACAAAGGGGGACGCCATTTTAGAAACAAAACCACCACACAACTTGCATATAGGCTTTATTCACAAATCGATATGTACACACATGGACAAAAATATTGGAACTATCAATTTGAATATGTACAAGAATTTTTACAAAGGCATATTGGAAGGTTTCAATTTAGAAATTATAAAGAAAGGGGTTCACAGCTTACAAGATGGACAAAAGGAAATCTTTAAACGCAAAATAAAGGCTAACACACAAAATATTTGCGATAATTTTATCATGAATGATATCAATGGATATGCTAGTAACAAAAGCCGTAGTATTGGACACAATATAAAGTTAATAAATTAGACACAATTTGTGTTTCTGGCAGTGTCAGCCTAGCTGATGAAATGATACTCGCAAATTTGCTTTTGTCTCTTTAACTTCGTACTATATTGTAAAAGTAAAAAAGATATATTTCATCAAATAGGTCCCAAAATAAAGCTTAAGATTCGAGCAAAAAATCGCTAAGAGACCGTCGAACTTTATATAACTCGAATCTTTTGGTACGAGTGATGAAACATACTTTTTGCAATGATGCAGTAATAAGCAGAAACATATTTCAATTTATGTTTTAATATTTTAAAAACTCACAGTAAACAATTGGTTGAATGGTCTTTTGGATGATATCTATAAGGCAAGGGCATGAGCTGTTTCAAACTCAGTATTATAGCTGTTTCCTTTGAACTATAATTATTGTAAATCAGACCTCTGAGTTTATAAAGAAACACATTAATTGAAATTTAACTGAAAATATTATTTGCATCGTCTGGCAAAAAGTATTGTTCATCACTCGTCTCCAAAGTGTCTTTCTCATCCTTGCTCATTTAATGTCCTCGGCCGCTTCAAACTTTAAACTTGAATTCGTACATCAAAAGCTTCACTTTAGGACCTAATGTCGAAATACATGAAGTATCGAATGGATTTTACCAAATTAATTAATCAGTAAAGAATGAATGGTTTTCATAAAAGAATGGTACAGTTTAAAAAATACAGTGTAAAAATGTCATGGTGTACGAACTCAAAAACTGTTGCAAGGTATGAATTAATTTGAAGTTTTGAGCAACGAAGATTGTCACATTTGTATAGCATACAACTTATCGTGTTATATATCTATTTGATAAAACCGCCTTAAATTATAAACTATTCTAATACACTTAACCTAGTATCACATTATTAGCCACTTACTATCACTGTTTATATGCTTATTTTACAATCATTTCAAATCTCAGAAATTCATAGTTTTCAGTTATTAGTTACTTATTATTTTGTTTCCTATTATTATTTGACCATATTATAAAGTTAGTATTAATTGACATCATTTAAGGCTACCCATTACAAAATTAAATCAAAGTTAAGAATAATTGTTTATATTACTTCATATAAATTGGATACATACAAAAATAGCTCTAACTTTGATTTGTTACTAAAGGCATACATTCAACTTGTCTCATATCTACGTCATAGTTATGTTTCTTTCATTTTCAATATCAAAAGTATTTGAAACTGTAAAAATTGTTGCTCGATATTTAACAATTCAGAATCACAGAATGAGACAAACTATTTATCTACGTTAAAGTGGAACTTTATTGCTTTACTCTATAAAATACTTGTATCTGTCTACAAATGTGTGAATGTGATCGATTCAACAAAATGAAACTAAGATACAACAACTTTAATTAACTTTAGTAAAACTCAAGAACGACTTACTATTAGGAGGTTTTCATACCGTCTAACTTATCGCCACTTCAGATGGAAAAAGCTAAGTACAAACCTACTTCAGTTCGTCAGGTTTAGCATGGTCGGTGAGATGGGCTATAGGGTCATAAGCGGCCAGCAGGAAATCTCAAGGCCACCGGCCATGCTATACCTAACGAACTGTACAGCAATATACGAGTAAAATATTTGGTCTCCTATTCTGATCGCAGTTAAGACCTACGACTTTCCGATATCGTGCAATAAGATGTTTTGCTCAAAACAAGAAAGATTTGTTTTTACAAACACTATAAACCATGGACTTGCAAGGGATGTTCTCCTCAGTACGGGTACAGGTAGGGGTAGAGGAGGTAGGCAGGATGAGGCATCACGGGGTAGTGTGTCCTCGTGTGTTTCTTGAGATGGTCCTTCCTGCCGAACCGCTTCCCGCACGTCTGACAGGGGCGAAGCCCTGTGTGTATCCTCTTGTGCCTCGTCAGCTCTTCGTTCCTGGTGAAGCTCTTCCCGCAACCCTCTGAGTCGCATTTGAACGGTCTTTCCCCTGGAAAACGGAGATTTGTAGACTTTTGTGAAAAAAGGGGTGGTTACCTTTGGGGAGGAAATACCGGGCCATGGGGACATGGGACACGCGGGGTTCGTGGGCCCACTCCAGCGAAAGGTGCGAACCCTTTCGCTGGGGTTCGCAAGGGCCGTAGGTGAGTGGTGTGATACTGCTGTACGTGCATCGGACTAAAACAAACCGGGTTGCCAGCGCTGCAGGAACTAGTCTTCACGACGACTCTTCTCGTGGTTCGGAAATCACGTCAAGCCGTTGGTCTCTTTCCATTGGTTGTTCGGCTATTTGATGATCCGAACTAGGAAACAGTAGGCCTTAATTTGTAACAAGACTCTCACACTCATTCTGTATTCACCTCTAAGTACTCTCTATGATTGGCCGGTGTCAAAAGTCGTGTTTTCAACTTATGGCTTTAAGCAACGAAGGTAATTTCCCAACAAAAATATCCGAAACCAGTATTTCTACAAATTGTCTGCCTGAAAACATAATTTCGCGTCCAAGATTTGAAACTTGCTGAGGTAGGGTCCTCGACCCCTCTTTTGGGGTATCCCATACCCCAGACCCCCGGTGGTACTCGACACTATCTGAAATCGGCGAAGATAATAGAGCCTAGTTGAAAAAATTTAGCTTTCAAATTGGGAAGTTCTTCGCTTCAGAATTTTCCTGTTTGGTGTCTTAAAAAAAGGTATCAAAGTAAAAATAAAAAATCAAACTTATATAGTTTCTAAAAAAGACAAGAAAAACAGAGTAGTGCCCTTTTTTATATTTTAATTGAAGCACGACCGGTTTCGGGAGCTAAGCCCATCGTCTCGGTGCTGTACATGAAAATTTTCATTACATTACGTCATTACATTTGTCATTGTCATTACGATCGTCCTGAGTGGACGATTTCCTGTTTAATATTATATAGTTTCATATAATTTATTGTCAGTCAAGAAAAAAATCTACAACTCTTGTGTAAACAATCAGTTGCAGTAAACCATATCAATACATCTTACTAGCGTAGTTTTTATTTACACAAAAACCTATTCAGGATTCGTTTTCTAGAACAAAACATTTGATTTTTCCCACTATTTTAGGCCGTTTCTAACACTTTCTAGTGAAAATTTCGTAATAAATTAGAATCCTATTTTACTTTTGACACGCGTTCTTGGTTACAAAATAAAAGGCGCAAGGATTGGTTTTAAAATGTCATACCAATAATTTTGTTTAGCTGTTCCTTATGATAATACAGTACATTATTACAAGAAAAACAAAACATCGAAAATAGTAAATCTACAAATTTAAAGCTGCTCTGAAAAAGTGACCATGTAGAGGGCCGCAGTCCAAAAAACGCCGCCGCAATAAAAAAGTGTTAACTTAAACTAGGCCAACACGCAGCTAATTGCTTAAGCGCTACTGACATGAGTGAAACGAATTTCTGTTTGCAATTTGTAACTATAATTCGCTAATTGTAATTCTAGCTTGCTGCGCTCATAGCCTCGAAAGTTTAAAAGTTTCGACTCAAATCAATGTGCGTTTAGGTACCTTTTTCAGTTTTATATATAAGAGTGTGTAAAGTTGATTTGAAAAAAAACAATTGTATTTGAGAAGATGTCAGTTATATTTCCGAAGATATCAAATGTATTTGAGACGATATCGAACTTATTCAAGAAGATATCAAATGTATTTGAGAAAATATAAATTGTATTTGAGAATGTATCAATTGTATTTGAGACGATATAAAACTTATCACAGAAGTAAAATGTATTTCGCTTCCAAGCCGCTGGAAAGATGTTGGTTACCAGCAGCAGATTAAACAACACAGGGTTTTCGTCTTGCAAAAGAGGGCACTAAGGATAGTTTGGGGGCTTGGTTGGGCTGATAGCTGTAGAGGGCACTTCGAGACAGAGAACATCTTGACCGTACCTTCATTAATAATTTACTTTGCAGCTATTTATATTTTTCAAAGTCAAACTAAATTCATAAACATTCGCCACAATATAAACACAAGGAACCAATCACAACTAACGCCTCAAATTATGTTTAATTTGGAGCTTTGCAGAAATTCAATTTTTATCAAGGTATAAATTTGTTTAATTAACTTCCAGGTGAAATTAAACAATTACCTAGCCTAGATATTTTCAAACGCAGACTAAGATGTTATCTCTCTCGAAGGGTCCTTTATAGTTTGACGGAGCTTTGACAAATCTCATGGCATGTTCTTAGCACTTAATAAACTATTTTAAACTATCTTAGTTTTATCTTTAAAATTTAAAAATGATTTGTATTTTATTGAGAAATTATGCCTGACCTACATCGAAATGTAATTGTACATAATATGATGTTAATAAAGAATTTTAATTTGAAGATATCAAATGTATTTGAGAAGATATCAAATGTATTTGAGAAGATATCAATTGTATTTGAGAAAAGTATCAATTGTATTTGAGAAATTGAAAATATATCAATGTACTGAAATATCAATTGTATTTGATATCAATTGTATGTGAGAAAATATTAAACTTATTCAAGAAGATATTAAATGTACTTGATAAGATATCAAATGTATTTGAGAAGATATCAATTATTTTCGGAACATATCAAATGTATTTGAGAAGGTATTTATTGAGTTTCAGAAGATACCAAATTTATTCAATAAAATGTCAAATGAAAATAAGATTTGTACTATTAGCGAATTGTCATAGGAAATTTAACTACAGTATACATTTCTCTCGCCAAATACAACAAAACGTCGTAGAACAAAACTGTGTATAGTTGCACAACAAAAGTGTATTGTTATTCACAATGTACATTATGTGACAAAGTATTTGAACAAAACCTAACATATAGCAAACAAGATGAAATTCTTAGCAAAATATGTCCCTCTCCCATTTCAAAAATTACAAATTATTATACAATTTAATGCGCCTCAGCTGCGCGGCGATGCAATACAAGGGTTTACGGCGGCCCAAGTTTCAGTTTTCAAAATAATTTTACTTTATAAAACCTGGTACGTTTGGAACCTAGAGAAGTTTTATAACACGCGCATAGAGCGTTTTTTTACAAATTATGCTTTTAAGTACCTAAACTGAATGGAGTTGAAAAGCACTAAAACTTGGACGATTTCAAAGTTAATTTGTGAAACTATTGAACAAGTTATAAAAAATGTCTTATCTCTTATATATTTTAAATATATCATGTTTATTTTGAAAGGTGAAACGATCCGCTGATAACCCTGCAAGCCCTTGGTTTCAAAATTAGGCCGCATCAGTTTAAAGAAGGCCCGTTGTTTAGCCAGTAGTTACGTGCGCGGTGTCGTGTGTTCCTTGGGTGGAATTCGGCCCTCTGAGGTGACCACTGAGGCGTACCCTTAAGGGGGCGTAGTACGACTAGAAACTACGAATCATTTCGTCTTCTAGTCGCTTTGCACGGGTTTATCCATCAAACGCTGTCTATATGTACTCACTAATACATAATGTCAAAATATTATCTAGGGCAGATTAGAGCTACACTCTTAAAATTCTACTTTTAATCATGTTTTAAAACTCTGCATTTTCACGTGTTTTAAACTACACTCTTCTCAAAATATAAATAAAATTTGAAAATCTCCTCACAATCCACTCTAAAATACATTTATCTTCCATTTGCAAGGTTATATTTGCTGTGGAAGATATCTTCTGGTATACTCGTATTTCTATAAAGATAGATGATAGGTGTTTTATAGATGCTACTAAAATTTACAGTCAAAAAACAATAAACCAAACACATTAAACGCTTAATGCTTTAACAGTTTTTGTTATGAAATAATTTAAAAGAGTATTTGTTGATTAATTAAAGCTTTTTACTCTGTCGCAGAGCCTGCTCACTTACTCTGGTCTGGGATAACACTCGTAATTAAATCAAAGTAGTAGTTAAAAAATAAAATTAACTGTTAAAGCATTAAGAGTTTAATGATTTTGGGGGGCTTGCTTAAAAATATTACGCCAGCCTTCATAGACTGTAAATTTTAGTAGCATCTATGGAACACCTATCTTTATAGAAGTATAGCAGAAGATATCTTCCACAGCAAATATAGTCGATTTTGCGAACCCATCATTAAATTTTAAACTATTTACGTAAATAACAAAAAGATTAAGTCCAAAAATGGATCCTTGAGGAACCCCAAACTTTTATTATAAAAATCTGGGTTTCTCTTCATACTAAACACTAAATCCTTTCTAATACCCGAGAGGTGTACCAGAAAAGAATAAGCCCAAGAATAGATCCTTGAGGAACCCCAAACTTTTATTATAAAAATCTGGGTTTCTCTTCGTACTTTTAAACACTAAATCCTTTCTAATACCCGAGAGGTGTACCAGAAAAGAATAAGCCCAAGAATAGATCCTTGAGGAACCCCAAATTTTGCATTAAATAGAAGTTAGTCTATTTGGACTTTATAAAATAAAAAACTTACCAGTATGGATTCTGATGTGTCCTTTCAGTTGGCCGTTGTTGCTGAAGCCGACTTGGCAGTAAGGGCAGCGATACTTCTTCGGGCGTGTCTTGGCCTTGGCCTCAGCACTGTCGTAGGAAGGCGGCAAGCTGTGCCCAGTAGGTGTCTCCTGGCAGAGCCCAGGGATGAGGAGACAGTTCATCAGGGGAGTCTACTGGTGGAGAGGTCGAGGAGGACGGAGACTGAGGGGGAGTTGAAGCGTTAGAGTCTTCCTGGTCCCAGGGTCGGAAAAGCTTAACGCCGGGAGAGGTCATAGCAAATCCGTTAATAACTATCGGCCAATAATTGTATTTCAAAATAAATCTAAAAACACTTTTAAACTGTTTAAAATACTTGGTTTAAAACGTCACAATTTATAAAAATATCCATACGACAATTTAAAATCCAGAACTCATAGCTAATGTTGAAGAGGCACTTCACTGCAGGCACCTGTGTTGTGTGTTTGAGGGTTTAGCCCCGACTGAAGAGCCGCTGCTCCAGAGTCAAAAGCCGCCCTGGGGCTCGAGGGGCGGAGGGCGGGGGAGCCATTTTGGCATGATTCACCCTCCCGCCATTGTACTCGTAATGTACTTATAAGCCGCCGCTGCTTACACGGCTTGTGACCACTTGAATCTGTTGAGCTGGAAATTGCGTTTGTTGAGAAACATTGAGTTTGTTCTAACGAGAGATAAATACAAGCAATATATAAACAAATTATAATTGTCATAAAACGGTTTATGTATTTGGGGTCAAAACGCATTGGCAGCGTGGCTTTTGCATGTTTGTCGATACAGCAATAAAATTACCTTTTAGGAAATGGGCTGTGTTGGAAGGAGAAGGGGCTGTAAGTCGGTATTTGAGAAATCCACTTCTGTACACGAATGAAGTAAAACTGCAGCTGATTTACAAGAAAACTTTGGTTTTAATCTACGAGTATCTGCCTATTTCTCCGACAGTACTTTTATTTCCGGATTTCTACTTATTCATAGGCAAACCGTATAGTTTACCTTCAACCTAGCAAAAGGTATCCGTACGAATGTGTTATTATATTAAAGTTCACTTTCTGAATAATTGTAATGATTTAGCCATTTATATTTCTAAGGCTTTGTTGATATTTTTGCCGTCTGGGTGTTATTTGGAAAAACCACAAAGCTTAAAGCTTAGATACATGAAAAAACTTTATAAACACAGACTTTATTACCGAAAATATTACTAGTGGTATGCATTTTGAGGGAAATTCTAAACACGGCGAAAACTGTCATTTTTACCCTTTGTTGGTTATGACGGTGAAAGAATTTCTTATTTGAAATATCATTACAAAAGTTTTATAGTTTCTCAGTGAAAGAGAATAAACGACATTTTGGGAATAAATCGTATTCCGTCTTCAAGTAAAAAGTAACCTAAAGTATAACACAAAACTCATGTTGTTTAGTGGTTTATGACTGGTCAGTCAGCTCTAATGTTTGTGTGAACTTTTCACCTGAAGACGGGTGTAAAAACATAGACCAGACTTGGACCAAAGAATAGTAAGGCTTATTGACAAACTAAAAATGCTTCAAAACACGTGAGCTAAAAATAAAACAAATATAAATACTTCAAACCTGGTAACCAGATTCGAACCCAAAGCGTCGTTTTCTTCTTGTTCACTTAAACTATGGAAAAAGTCCGGAATAATACATCTACCTCGAACAAACCACCGCTTCAACTCTGGATTCTTGATGACGAGTGTCTAGGATTGCTCTTGCCGGTGACGGGGTCGACTCGGTGATCTATCTCAATGTGTCTGCGAGTGTCGCAGTCAAGGGATGATCAGTCACCCTCCACAATGCCACAATACTCATTGTTTACCTGTCCCGTGTGTCTCGCTCTCCTCTAGCTCGGTCAGAGTGTTTGCAGTCCACCCTGTATACCGGCACTTGGACATCGGCTCCGGTCGGTGGAGAATCATGACAATAGATGAAATAATTGTGGGACATAAGGAAGAATTGTGGATGCAATGTACTATTTTTTTTATTAAAGAAAATTCACACTTGTTGCGTTGACGCGGTAGGAGCTTGATTTAAATTATCCGGTTTACCTTGAACCAAGGTGCTCAAGGCTGCGCAATACGGGCACTACGAAAATTCAATGATTTAATAATTTTATTGAGCCGTTAAGATATACATCAGTTGGCTAGGTCGGTATCATATTAGTAGAAGTTAACTAAAACAATACTATGCTACAATAAATAGTAGTCATGCGATACACATTTAAAAAAAATTAAATGTTCATGCCATGCACAAAACTTACCACAAAGTTCATGCCAAGCACACACATTTAAGTCCACACCATGCTCACAGTAGTGTGTACGTACACATTTCTTTTGTCAGAAGACTTCAAACTGCTGTGGAAACAAAAGAATAGTAGCCTAAATAAATGTTTTCTTTTTCACCAAATAAAAATAGTTCAACAATCTAGTAAATTCAGTGTCCAAAAATTTTTATGTTGAGTTTTTTATGGAATTGGGGATGTTATAGAATTTGTTAAATGGGAGGTGAATGTAAGAATGTATGATAGACTTAAGCCTACTTAAACAAATAAATATAACCCGTCAGAGCAAAATATTAGTCAAGATACATTAAAATAATAATAATAATTTTACAAGTAACATTTTTTAAATTGAATTATACATAAAATTATTAAAAACTCTATTACCACTGGTTAGACTCTAATAAAAGCTAAGCTTAACAAAAAGGCATGCTACAGTAATTTAGCTGCCAGTAAAATCCCATGCTTTGTAAAATTAACTTAGAAGCAAGTAAGTTAAATTTTTATTTTCGTTATAATTGTACTAAAGTTTGTACTTAAATCAAGGCTTTTAAAATATTGTGTACATCCTTTAGTTTTTCCAATAGCAAGATCTTTAAGATCATTGCAGCTATTTGTATTTAAACTAAGCGTTGTGTCATCAGCGTATTGCACGACGTTTAGTTGTTTATGATTTCAGGATCTTTTGCAAAATCTGTTCTGGCAGGACCTAGAACAGATCCCTGGGGGACACCATGGTTCAAGTCTATTTCATTAGAAAAACCATTTTCAATTTGCACCTGATGAGTTCTTTTACTTACCACGTCTTTATCCAAATGTAACAACAGTTTCTGCGTATTACGTATGAAAATAAAATATCTAGTAGCATTATTTAGGCAATAAAACCCCTTGGACAGGTCCAGAAAGACACTCAAAGTCCTCTTTCTTTCATCTAAATTTGAAACAGTGAATTCTAAAAATCGTAAGAGAGTGCAAAACATGAATAATACGACAGGCGTTAATATTGGCTGTATGAAGTTTTAAATGTTGTAATCTATTTTTAGAACTGTCAGAAAGTGATCACTAGGATAATTTTGTGGGTCAGGCAAACAGCCCCATGTTTCAAAGACGCCCGATACTGTGCACAGCAAACATGGCCTTTGCACATTGCCGGGGTGAGGGGGGAGGGACGAGGGGATGAAGTTATACAAAGGGGTTGGAGATGTGACTAACTAGCACCCTGATGAGTCTTGGACTGTTTGTTGTCTCTTGCGCTTACGTGTTCAGTTTTCTTAGTAAATATCGACTGCTCATCTTAGATAGGCGACCGCAGGGCTGAACTTCTGAAATGGCGGACAGGCGGGCGTCTGGAACGGCAATTTGAAAGGGGCAAATGTCAGCAAAATTAGAAAACCAGGCCGACACAGCTAATCGGCCAAAAGAATGCGATCTATAGTCATAAGGTCAAAATACAGTTCTTGTCTAACATTTCGCCAGCATTCACGCTATATATATATTTTTTGCTATCTATATATATACCCTGATTTTTGGGCTGCGCTTCGGACAGACCTGTCGTGATGCGTTTGTCTCTTTGGGTATTTTGACCGTTACTTCCTTTTCATATTTGTAACTAATTTTTTGTTTTCCAAATTCCAATGTTTGCCACCTTCTCAGAACTACGAAATTCGCAATAGGAAATGTTAAAATTTGAATCACATCGCTTTGAAATGTTTAATAAACTTCCACTTCAGGCTGGTAACAAAATATTTAACAAACTCCTAATAGATATTAGATCAACCAACGACTTTGTTTCATTTAGAAAAACTGAAAATTACCTAATAAACCATCCATTTTACACTGTAGACGAATTTATGAATACTTCTACTTAGTATAAATTATTATAGTTTTAAATTACATAGTTACAGAATTGGATCTTGTCTTACCAGTGGTAGTAGTCAACACAACTTTATTGTAAAAATGACCACGAATCAAAATGAATCAAAATAAATATAACAAATGTGTTTACTCAAAACTTTAAGTAGAACTGTGAAACATTATCATAACATTTTTAAGGCGGAGGCTTAAGTGGGGAAACATTTAAAGAGTGGCAAGTTTTTTGGAAGTACCACTATAAGTTACAACAAGATATTTAAAGACGTTTAGTCTGAACTTTGTCAGACATCTTAAGTTTAATTTTAAAATTATATAAAAAATAAAATAACCTTATTGTATAAAAAAGGTTAAAAGTATAAGGGTAAATAGAAACAAGCTATTTTTTCAATGTGGATATGATGAGCTTGATCAGGTTATGAATATAGGTTTAGAATAGAGGCGTCCAAGATTTTGAAATTGTATATGAAGTTTCCTTGTGGTTTTAATTGTTTGGGTGCTTCTTAATTTCAATGGATTCTTTCATAATCCTGGACAAATAGTGGTTGTCTTTAGCCTGTTTAAAAAGGACACAAAACAACTAGCTAGATAAAACCACTAGCCACTAGTACAGGATTGAGAAAGAATCAATTGAAATGAAGAAGCATCCACACAATTTAAACTAAAAGGAAAATTCATATTAACTTTCATAACCTTGGACATATTTATTTAGAATTATTAAAACAGTCATCCGATCAAGTTCATCAAAACCCAACTAGAAAAAATAGCTTGTTTTTATTTACCTATATACTTTTTAACCTCTTTATACAATTATTTTATTCTTTCTATGATTTTAAATTAAACTTAATATGTCTGACAAAGTTCAGACGATACGTTTTTAAACATCCGGGTGTCATTTAACATTATTTTATTGACCATTACAAAAATGTTTTGTTTTGGTTTATAATAAAAAGATAAAATATAACATTATTTAATTAGAAATACAAGCCTCTAGTCATTTAACTAATTTTATTACTTAATATACTATTAATCAACACAATAAGTTCCAGACCTTTCAAGTGGTAGGCAGATGATCTAAGAATTCTTCCACAGTATAAAAAATGTTGGAGGTCAAATAATTCTTAAGTTCAGTTTTTAATAATTTTGACCCTTGAAGATTTTGAATTTGATGTGGTAGTTTGTTAAACAATAATACTCCAGCTTGTGATGGTAATTTCTTGAATATTTCAAGTCTATGATATCCGATTCTATAGTTATTTACTGATCGGATATCATAGCTATGAATTTCATTGCCTTGGACCAAATTGCATTTATTTAATGTGAAAAGTACAGTTTCGTAAACATAAAGCGATGGAAACGTAAGAATTTCTAATTCTTGAAATAAATTTGGTTGTTTAACGTTTCCCAAGATTCTAATGCTGTATTTTTGTAAAATAAAAACTCGATTGATTTTTGTTTTGGCACAGTTTCTCCATAAGCATGTTCCATACTGTAAATGGGGATGGATGATACCATAATAGGCCGTTTTTAAAATATCTTTAGAACAAGGATTCACTAGATTTCTCAGCAAGAAAATACCACTTGAAACTTTGCTACAGACATGGTTAATGTGAACATCCCATGTAAGTTTTTTATCCACATTGATCCCTAAAAAATTGAAATAATTTACTTCTTCAATAGGATTATCATTCACCAGGGCTAAAGGGGTCTCAACGTTATTTTGGATCCCGACGTTAAAGTATAACATTTTTGATACTTTATAACATTTATAGTAGTACTTCCATAAAACCTTTCCCATTATTATTACAGACTTGTTCTAAATCACTTTAGTGATCGGCGTCCAAGTGGTGGTTCTCACGCCGCTAGAGGTTGTCACAGAGCCGTTACTCTCGCATATATCGGACGAGGAAGCAAATTGCGCCATTCACCAAAAACTGGCCATCCATCATTTCTCCCAATTTCGGGTTTTCAGTTTTCGGGAACAGCGACCACTTCATCACGGTGACGTGCTGCTGAAGTGATTCATCCCCCTTCCCCTCATCAGACTACCCCAAGCTGTCCACTCTGGAGTTGCGAGGACGCTCATTTACTGATGCTTTGTTTTTAGCGAATTTCCTTTGGAAAAATGATGTATTCATGCCATCAGCAAATTCCAAGTCTTAATATAGTTTCCAATATCAAATAATTTATTACGGGCCACTGGAATATTTAATAGTTTACAATTATTAGAGCTGTGAACATAAAAAAACTGTGAAAATAAAAGGTTTCATTGTTTAGAAGTTATATTTTAACGAGCACACCTGCTAAATAAAAATTAAGTAAAAATGTCCAATCATGACAAATTAGTTTGTAGAAATGGAGCAAATTATCCGTGTGCATATTAACTTTGTTTTGTATTATTATTATTCGACTCGTATTATCTAATCATAATGTATTATTCGACTGCAATCTTTTAATTTATTTGATTTTTTCTATTCAATTAGTTTTATTTTCTGCCAATAAAATATTTAATTTGAATTTAAGCCTAAGAACTTATTCAACTAACTAGTGCATTTGGCCGTTGTAGTTTTAATCGCTGTTACAAATTAATTTTATGACCAAACTAATTGTTCTTAAAAGGCCTTTATATTTACTCTTTCAAACATTTATATCATTTTATTACAGACTACTATTGAAAGGGCAGAAGGTAAAATCAAAACGAAAAGAGGTAAAAATGCATTAATCGTTGGAATAGATTTTAATCAAGACTCATGTTTTTGACTGGGAGAAAGATGAGTATTAAAATAAATAAATTTATTGAAAAAAACGTGTATAGGAATCGAACGCTTTGTTCCATGCTTGGTGCAGTGTTTTAACAAAAAGCCAGGCCGTCGAGACCCTAATGGTCTTGGTTCATGTTTCTAGGAACGCAGGATCGGCGTCAGAAATGTCTTCTCCTGGTTTTAGGCTTGTTTTAGGTATGCCTCAATATAGTAGAATTCAAGTAGAATTTTAAAACCGTTAGTGGAAGGTTAGAATAAAAGCCTGCAGAAGTAAAAATCGTGTTCAAATTTGTGTAAATGTGGTTTCACTGAGAGTCTTCACAAGATGGATATGGGAGGAAACGTTAGTATTCCTGACGAGCCGAAACCCTCTTTGTAAGTTTGACGTATTTGAAGAGAACGTTGTAGTCTTGCTGCGTTTTCAGGAGCTTGGATAGGGAATCGTTTCTTTGGCAGTGTGTAGGGAACTCATAATGCCCTGAAAGAAGGACATCGAAGATACCATCCTGGAACCGCAGGACGAAGATACCTCAAACTATGACCTGGTTGACGGAAGTTCGAATGTTTATTTAAATAAACACCAAGGACTTTCATAGACTTTGATGGGTGCCGTTTGGATGGAATTAATTAATTTGTTGTTCTTTTCCCCACAGCAATAATATCAATCATCCCATAAATTAATCATCCTTTGGCCACTAAATAAACACAACCCTTCCCGTAATGAAAACGTACACCAGTAGCATTTACAACAGCCTTTGAGTCCGCGCCCACGGGGCTCTTCACTTTCATTTCGTACAGTATAAAGGGCAGTGTTTCCAGCCGATTGAAGCCCCGCCCCGCGCTCATCAGCCAATCAGAGAGCAGCATCACTGCCACGGCCGGCTGTATTTCATCTGCACAATAACCTCGGGGATGATTATCATAACAGCTGCTCGAGTTGCGGTCTCTGCGGCTTTGTATCTACTTTATCCGCTCGTGTCCTCAGATCTATTTATATTCTCGGTTATACAAAAGACAGAAGTGTCAACTATGAATGCGATGACGGCTGTGCAGTGCGACGAGGGGAGTTTACTTACCCAAGGGCTGGAGAGGGCTCTTCATGGGTTTGAGATATGATAGGGCTGTTAGAATAATTGTTGCCCAGTTGGCTCACTGACATTCGGATATGTTTGTAGCATTGTAGGAAAATGAATCGTTTTACGGTGAGAACCCGGGAGGAATTGTCTAGAACAGGGTAGGCCGATGAGGTATAGGAAGGTCCATTTTGAAATGTCTGGATTTTCAACAGTTAATAGTATTTTAGGTTTAAGTATATTTTTTGTATTTGACAGTGTACGCTGAAAATATGTTAGTAAACAATCAATCACAGTTAATTTAATTCTATCAATCTAAAACATTGTGTTCAGCTCGACTATTTGGGGACAGCTCATGCCTCAGCAAAGTTGTTCCAAAAGTGTTCACACATTTTAACGATTTTTGGGGTACCCAGCTACATTACTCTCTGTTCTCTTTGAACTCAAAACTGAACTGACACTCTTGAAAAAATGGAAGATTGTTGTAAATGATTTTTTCCTACTCAAACACTCCTCAAAATAGATTAATTTCAAAGCATTACAGACATAAAAGAAAACACGACGAAACAAAATTGTGACAGAAAATGGTTATCATTATTGCTTACAATAGTTGCAGAAATTCTGTAGGAAGTGAACTGTTGCAGGAACAACCAGTTATGAAGTTACAGATGTGTAGCTGTTGTGTATAATTGAATATAAAGTCAAACCTGATACTTTTTGATCAAACCTCGTATGTTATTGGCTTTTATTTGTTTGTTCGTGTTGATTTTATTTTTGATACCAGCTCAAATTTATAAACTGTCTATAGCAAATACATTACGAGTACAAACCGCATGTTCTCTGGAGGGCCCCTCGGTTCCTCAAGTTGACGTTTCCACTTGACCTCCTCCAGCTGCCGACTCCAGCACCTCCCCTCACACACACACATTCGCCACACCACATCATCTACACACCAGAGTCCGACATGTATTTAACCTACAACACCGTAACATCTCCACTCCATTACTGAAGCTTCAGAATCCTCGAGGCTGAGGGGTTACGCCTCATCTTCGCCCTCAAACTCAAACCACACCTGTGCCCGAAATGGATTTGGGTTTTGACAGCGTCTGTCCGTGATCTAGAAAATATTCTTTACGAATCTACAATAGTATATGGATAAGTTCTAACTGAAGATTTTGACTTGCTACGGTTTAACATCGAGAAAAGCCAAGGATGAAAGAGGACCGAAAGGTACTTTTGAGTCAACTAACGGTGATCAGGGTCTCGCAGATAATTCCAAAACTGTTCGACATCGTCGGTCCGAAAATCATGCCAAGAACTGGAATGAGGTTAGCTTATACATCGGGAACAGCATATTTCTAAAGAAAAATTATTGAGGCCTCATACATAAAACTAGCAGATTGTCCAATCAGTCAAGGTTCATTATAGATAAGTCCTCTCTGGCCCCTCATCAAAAACTAACTTAAGCTTAAGGATATTCGTAACCATCGTCCTTACTTTCAGATGAAATAGTAAAAAAACCCATGGACTCTAAACAGGCCACAGAAAACTCAACTTGTGTAAGACATCCCATTCTACAATCCTACACCCTACAATTGTTACCAAAAATGCATATGCTACTTGATTTCTTTTAGTGTCGAAGACCCGTTTTGTAATAGTAATAAATACTTTATTGCAGACATACTAAATACGTTTTGCATCAAAATTGTCAAACAAGTTAGAAAAATTTAGCTGAAATTTTGCATTTACAACTTACACTGAAATCACATTCAAACCGACAACAAAATTTACATTCACCAAAGTTGTCATTCATTCGAATTTGTCCACTGCAGCCTTATATTTCAATAGCACTCGGGGTTTCAATTTGTGAGTAATCTATACTGTATCACGCGAATTTTCAACGAGTTTTAAATGTCTTCCGCATCGTGACATCTTTTATTAAACATGGTGACTTGTACTGAACTCCAGTCTGGGAAAGCAAACCTTTATAAACTACCGTTCGGTGTCTCCCAGCTCGGTAGTTGTGCCTTGATTCTGAGACAGTTAACGGTCTGAGTTTGTTTTGTGTTCTCGAAACATGATAGAAACGAGCTTTGCTGTTGTGATAGTGGGTGATTGTGTGTGCTGTGGGAGTGACACCAACGCGCGGCTTGACAGGTTATTAGCGAATTTCCTTCGGAAAAATGGGATATTAACACTAGACGTGGTAGTTCATTATTAGCTATACCATCTCATCGCACTGCTATATACAACAAATCCTTCAGCGTCCATGCAGCCCGCCTGTGGAATTCCCTCCCTGACCAGATAAGAGTCTCTGAGAGGCGCGCTCGGTTTGCGGCCGGGGTCAAAGATCTCCTGATTCGGGCTGTGAGTGACTAGTGATGGGTAATATCTGTGGTCGGGCGATGTTGACAAGAGTATGAATGGCGATGGATGATTGTATTATTATTCTACAATAATTATTTTACTGTACATAATTCGACAAACAATACATTTTTTCTCACTATTTTGTAAAAGTAAATGAGCAAATCGTACCTTTGTTATGTTCTACTTTGTTTAGTTCAGTTATAGGCTAATATTAAGTTTACTTATTGTACACATACTTGTATTATATTTGTCGGGTTAAGTGGTAGAGAGGACTCTCATAGTCCTAAATTTCGCCTGAAATAAAGACATTTTCCATTTCATTTCATATTCTTGCCGTCAGCAATCGGCAAGGTTAACCCCAGGTAATTATTATAAAATTCAATTCCGTCATTTAAAAATGGTGGCAAAATTGATTTTTTTCAAGAACAGCGAAATGTGTGCTCTGAGTGTAGCGCACTAGAGTTACTATTAGTGAATTAGAGTAACAAATTGCACAGAAAATTCGCTCCATTCGTGCCAGCGGCGCTTAAGCGCTTACCTGCGTGTCGGCTGGTTTGAGAATTCTCTCGCCATTATGGTTGTGTGCCGAGTGTTACGTGTCATTCAAAATTGTGATGAAAATTGTTGTAGATTAGACAGTTTCGGATTGACACAGACCCACCCCTTGCGGTTATCCGGGCAACGTGTTTTCACGGCAGAGAGTTCTACCTTTGATTCGGCAGCCAAACTAGTCTGAACCCAGTTCGAATCTCCTGGCAATTACACATACTATGCTTTAAGCCATACAATAAATAAATAATGAGGTGTAGTATCGTTACAAACTAGGGCCGACTGTTCCTCAGGTCAGGACTTTAAGTGAGCAGTATAGGTGACAATGAAGTGTCGGCGGGTTGAAAGCGTCAAGTGGTGTTTAGGCTCAGGTGGCTCGTGAAGTTAGCCGCACCGGGCACGCCCCGGCCGCGAAATCAACACTTCAAAGCCCCGGCCGCGACCAATCAGCCCATTGACAAGCATTCTCAGAACCTGACCCGTGTCCAAGCCATTCACGCGCTCATTAAACCTCTGAGTCGGTGACAAACAGAAGCCCCTCAGGAATTCCACGGTTCGATCGCCTTGGATGTCGTTAGGCGAGGAATTTGTATCTGCAAATCTATTATCGAATTTCTTTTGGAAAAATGAGATATTCATGACGTCAGTTAGATCCAGGCCCGGGACCATGAAATGTGCAACAACCCTGATCCCTATAACACGTTTTGAGCATTTTTTACATTTTACATAAGTATATATGTGTATCATATCTCGGTTGAGTTTGTTAGCCTAAATCGGACCACCTGAGCCCCTTTTGGAAGGGGAGAATTTCCTCAAAAAGGGGTTGATCCTTTGTAACAGTAAGTTTCATCTGATATTCTTGAAATTTGACAAATATATAATTTAAGTTTATCCATCTATATACCAAAACTATAAAATCCATCAAGTCGTTTCAAAATGGCAAAAAATATTTCAATGAAATTTGAAACATGTGTTATCGCTCAATGTATGTAATAAAACGTACAGTAAATGCCACGAAAGTCTAAGACCGTGAGCGTCATTATGGCAATAAGAAAATTTGCTTCACTCATGCCAGTGGCGCTTTAGCGCTTAGCTGCGTTTCAGCCTGGTTTATTTTAACTTCAACAGTAACTTTAAAAGTTATTTCAAAATTTAATCCAAAGGGTTTCAAATTGATGTTTGGCAAAACTCTGCGGATCAGTACACACGTCACATACGTCAACGGCCTGAACTACCCCCAGTCGAGTCCGAGTAACCATTGATTGACAGCTCGGTACTGCGAGGGAAGGGATGATGGGTGGGAGGGGGTGTGAAGATGAAGGTGTCGCCACGACAAAGCGACCAGATGCGACTCTTCACGGCTCTTGACTCTTTTGACACACGTCGGCGCTCACTTTGTCGGCCAGACATTACAACAAACACTTTGTCGGCGACTTCAGCATTCACACCTCGAGAGCTGATCTTATTAAGCTCGCCACAAAGCGAGAGGAGACCGCGTGAAAACAAACTGCGCAGGGGTGGAAATTGTGTTCTCTACGGCGGTTTTTTGCAACGTAGGATTTCTTGACATTTGCAGTTTTGGGGAATGAAACAACGGATTTGGGTTATGACTAAAGTTAGATGATATGCGTGAAGTTATGAGGACTTTTAAGAACCCAATGAGAGTTGGGAAAGTGTTAAATAATCATTGAGGACCTTTGGCCATGTAGTCTAGCCAAAAACTGAACTTGGGCAAGCTAAGTTGGTTGATTGATTTGGGGATAGCCCATTCTTCAGCAAAGTTTATTTAAAAACTCAAAATTTCTCACACATTTTAGGATCTGAACTCTTTTACAGTTGTATTTGAGAAGACATCAAATGTATTTCAGAAGATATAAATCGTAATCCAGAATATGTCAGTTGAATTTAAGAAGATATCAATTGTACTGCAGAAGATATAAAATTTATTTCAGAAGATATCGATTGTACTTTAGGAGATATCAATTGTATTTGAGAAGATATCAAATATATGTCAGAATTTATATAAATTGTATTTGAGATAGTTTCAATTGAAAATGAGAATAGTGTTGTTAGCGAATTGCCATAGTAAATAGAACTATTCATTTCTTTCGTCAAAGTTTATTGTTATTTATAATAAACATAATGTGACAAATAAATTGAAATAATATTAACTAATTCCTAACATAGCAAACAAGATGAAATATTCATCGAAATATTCATGAAAGAGGTCCGCCTTCAGTGGACCAGAACCGGAAGTTGGTATAAATCCGGCTCTGGTTTACAAGTCCTTGAAGGATAATACCTATGAGGTACATTGTCAAAGATGGACCAGCCTCGCAGAAAGCTCAACCGGCAACCTACTTCTAAAAGGACCTAGCAGGGCGCTCTCCAATTTGTTCCTTAAAATTAAAACGCACTAATATTAGATTATTTATATCATATTTAAAGATATGGGCACTTCATGGGGTTGCAGAATGGGAGTATCTAGACTTTGTGAGCAGTCAGTAGAACCTGCTAGGTACATTCTATTAGCTGCCTCTCTTTGGAGATCACTATTTGAGATGCCGACCACTCTCATGAGGGTATTTTAAGGCAAATATGTGGTGAAGGATGAGTGTGATGAGTGGTAGTAATGAGTTACGAGGTTCAGTCTTGTTACAAACTAAGGCCGACTCTTCCTTAGAATGGGTCATTATTTAATAGCCTAATTATCAATGGAAATACAAGGACCAACGGCTTAACGTGACTTCCGAACCACGCAGGTGATGTTCTGATATGTCTAAACGATGGTGGGAGTTGATACGGGTATCATCAGATGATCACTGAGCCGCTTTAGACCTATATCATCTTCAAAACCTGACCTCCATGAAGCTGGATTACAGGACCACGCCACGAGTCCCAGTCAAGGTGTCTACTTGAAGGACGTAATTGTGATGAAGTTCACTTGTCTCATGGCTTTGTGGTCCCACGGGGTTGGTCTCCCTGCCTAAGATAACTGGGGTAGCACAACAAACCTTTGGTTAACGAACAACTGATACGCTACCAGCCCATTTAATCTAATCTAATGGCCCTTTCTTTGCAAAACATGCGAAGCTTGAAAGGCCCCCGGAAAGAAATACATTGAAATTCAAAATGTTATGAATTTAAGGGTTCACGTATATTTAAGATAGTTGTTTTGTGATTTGTTTGTACAATTTGTTCTGGAATAAACACTTTGAGATCGTTTGTGTTGACAACAAAGGAACATATGGCACCTGAGAGCGTTTCCGTGTACAGACTGCAGATAACACGACTTATCAGTGATTATTTCTGGGGATTTGGTGTTCATGATCCTCCTTGAATATGGGTCAACTCAGTCTCTCAGTTTAAACCCGTAACAGGTGCTACAGTTCACCATCATCTGGTTTAATATTTCGTGTAAATTTCTGTTGTAGTTGTAGATTGTTTATTTTACTTTAGTAGTAGGGTAGTGTTCAGTATCATTTCATTGGTCGGTTTCAGCAGTTACATACATTTGGGATTGTATTTGCAAATTTTACTTTGCATTTGGTTTCATACTGAGGATACTATCTGCAGAGGTAAATAGTTTTAATTTTCATCATATTTACTGGAAAACGTGAAAGATGTGATTAAAAAGTAGCTATACTATTCTGAAATGAAACGTTAAAAATACTTACTTTTAGAGTCTTACTATTTGTTATTACTAAGGTTTCCCTGAGAGCAGTTTAATTATTATTTTTGGTTCATTGTAAATTTCTGTTTACAAAAACCATATTATTGAGGAATTAACCAATACAGTGAGGGTTTTCCGTTATGACACTGGTACTTAAAATTCTTGTTGTAAAATTTTTCACACATTCTAACATTGAAATCCTCTTCATACATACACTTTTGACATTCACTCTCTCTCTTTCTCTCATTCATTCGAATTGTACCAGTCTAGTTCAGTAGTCAGTCAGTGCGTTCCCTGTTTTCCCAGTCATGTACCATCAACTCGTCTGTATTATACTGTATATAAAATGCTTTTGCGGCCACAACTTTTTCAGACGAGCTTTAAAAGACTTGGGCTCTACGGCACTTTTGGTCGAATTTGGCAACCTGTTGACGAGTTGAACTCTTTCCTGATAAGGTTAACCTGCGAGAACTACCGTTCTGTGTTTCCCAGTTCGGTAGTTTTCCCTGCGTCTAGTTTCATAAGTGAATGTCACTTCCTCTTACGAAACAACATTTTGACTTAAAAATGACACGTTTCTAAAATATAGAGGCTCATCCCATATTCACCTTCAAATACCCTCTAGGTGTGGTCGGTGTCTCAAATCAAAGTAAAGACCTCTTTAAAACGTCAGCTACGTAAATGGGCTCTGAGTGTTTAATTCAGAGATCAGTGAGTCAAGGGCAACAGATGTGTCGAGTGAAGTTCGTCTACACCCAAAAACATGGACACTTTTTGCGGTTCGGAACGTAATTAAACTCTGTCAGATCGGGTGAGGGGTGGTAGGGGCAGGGGGAGAGGGAGGAGGGAAGGGAGATCACACAGACAGATGGTTGGGAGTAAAAGATCAGTGCATTTGTGTCATCCAGAAGCAGGTATGTTTTGATACGATTGAAATCCTTTTATCATTTTGAAATCATTTTTAATTATATGAGAATATGCTAATTGTATTTGAGAATACTGTAGTAACTTTAATTTTAGAAAACGTCAAATGTCGCTGTACTGATTACGTCGTACAGTTGAAGCCATCGTTGTACTTGTGTTTATTTTGTTTGTTGACTATGGGTAGATTGTGCTGCAAAGACGTTTGATTGTGCGTCTTATAACATTAATTTTATTAAGTACACTTAATTTATAAAATTGTTCTAAAAATATCGAATGATACCTCAGAAATGAAAGCAAAAACTGTAATATTGAATCAAAGCTTCGTCTTATTGGCAATAAATCAGATTTGATGTGCCTCAGGGTTCAACATTCGGACCATTTCTAATATTTATGATCCAGTTGATTATCCAATTATTTTATACGCAGACGAAATATTTTCTCCTGTCAAAGCTAAATACAACATGTTTCTCTTTCAGAGCCTATAACAAGTAATCTATACCAGCTCTAAATGTGATTTGGGGCAAACAGGTTGGGTTATAATAAGCCAAAACGTATTTATGCAGTTGTTTAATTTAATATTTATCAAAATAAAAGCCACTTGGCCAGGTTCGGGGTACGGAGGCCCTACACACTATCGGACAAGCTCTGGTTTCCCTCTACCTTCTCCGTGCTCGCGACGGAATCTGGACCGGGAAAGGCCCAATAGTGTGTCGCCGGCCTTAGGAGCTCGTAAGTAGAAGTAGTATCCATTTGAAACTTTTCAGGTGCAGGCCTAGTACTGTGATATGTCAGCAGGTACAGACTGGGCAGCATGAGGTGAGGGAGGGATGCATGGGCGGCTACCTAGGACTGTTGGGCTCCCTGGCCAGGAACCTGGTGCGCAGGGTGTGTGAAGATATAGCAGACTGTGTAGCGGTGTGCAGGCGTGGTGTGGTCATGTACTGTGATATGTCAGCAGGTACAGACTGGGCAGCATGAGGTGAGGGAGGGATGCATGGGCGGCTACCTAGGACTGTTGGGCTCCCTGGCCAGGAACCTGGTGCGCAGGGTGTGTGAAGATATAGCAGACTGTGTAGCGGTGTGCAGGCGTGGTGTGGTCATACTGTGATATGTCAGCAGGTACAGACTGGGCAGCATGCATGGGCGGCTAGGAAGGAACCTGGTGCGCAGGGTGTGTGAAGATATAGCAGACTGTGTAGCGGTGTGCAGGCGTGGTGTGGTCTACAAGCTGAGAAGCATCAGGCTTCGTTACGACGACGTCGGTCCATCCTCCGACAACGCGCAGAACCTGGACTGGCAGCCGCCGCCGGGGCAGCTCGCTGCGCTCAGTAAGTTCTCATTTCAAATCAAAATATTTGATATTTCTTTCAAATACACTTCATTGATAGAAATCAAAAGCCCTTATTCCACTTCACCATTTTCGCAAAACAAATTTTTGAATTAATTTTGCAAATCTAACGAAATTGTTGATTAGTAATTTTAACTTGCGGTGGACGATCTCAGTTCATGTTAGACTAAATTAAAGAACCATACCCGTAAATATTCCTTGGTATACACCTCATTTTAGGCTTGGGGTTGCTACGCAGACAGCCTCTTCGGAAAGTTAGCCTCTGTCCTCTGGAATGTAAGGATGACGAAAAGTATCCTCTCATCCAAAAGTGTGTTTTTGATCGTCGCTCGTTTAACACCAACCTCTGCGCTTTGGACTTTAAAATTTATCAATTACTTGTATCGAAATACTTAACTTTACGTAGTGATTATATACCAACTAAGTGTTTCATATGTATGTATGTGTTTCAGTTGCGAGTGTCCAGAACAAGCCATGGTTTTGCGAGCTGGATAGAAAGACAGCTCAAGAGGTAGTACATGACGGTAGGAATATTTATACATTTTTAGGTTTTAAAAGCATAGAGCTATTGAGTCTGTTGCATATGAACCCTAGAACTATGGTCAGCTCGGGTTCTATCCAGCCGCTTCTTAGTTTAATTCTTATTGATATTGTACTGTTTTTCACGGGTGCGAATAATAAGGCGTTAGTCTTTGTCAACTCACTATTTATTTACAGTCTTATTATAATTATACTAATATTAAACGCAATTAATTATTTACTTAATGACTACAAACTATTACACTATGTACAGTTTCTTATTACACTATTTGCACTTCACAGTCAATTTACACTCCGGCGCGAAGTCCATTCACTCACGTGCCCTTGTAGCCAACTATGGGTGACGATCTTTCGAAGATCACTCACAGCTGACGTTCGCCCTTAGCTAAGAGCCGGGGACAGTGTATGAAGAAAAGCACTCACCAAATTAAAACTTATGTTTATTTAATAAATAACACCGAAACATATGAATGCTTACATCTGACACTGTTGTTCACAAGTACGCGGACACAAGGCTGAAACTAATTATGCAAAATATTCCATTTAAAAAGTAAGCTAAAATAAAAGTATTATAAAATGAATCTATATAAATGTGAGACAACTAGTGAGCAAATAACGTTTGGAAATAAATTAAAATTAAAGAACACACAACACTTACCTAGGTTAGAGTTAGGACGTTCACAAGGTACGCGGACCTTGGCCAACATTGCTTTACACAGTTCTTCAGGCTGTCAGCACAACATTGCGACAGATTTGCTCTGAAATTCGAACTATTCGTTCACAAGAAATTTGACACTGGCACCCCTGATTTCGTTCACAAGGTACGCGGACCTCTTACACAGATTCATTTACTGTCACGGAACTGACTACTCGGCTCCTAAGGAAGGGTTTAAATATCCCATAGCTAGATCTCGGAGCTTCTCCAGACTTCTAGAACATCACGTGACTAGGCTCTCAGCCAATAGGATTGAAGTTCTGGATCATTCGATGTTTATGGCGCGTGCATTCAACCGTAGCAAACATCGAAGGCAATATGTATACCTCAGTCAATTGGGTCTACGAATTCACGCAGGTTCATTGAACCGGCCGGCCTATTGTCTCGAGGGTACAATTGCTCCGGCGTCCGCCACGATATATACAATTTGCTCGATATATTTATTTTCTTTTATAGTATATGTAAGAAGCTCCACCCCTTAACAGCAATCGGTAGAGTTATCTAGGAATAGTAAGTCGGTATTCACACAACATTAGTAAATCAGTTTCTGTTCGGTTGATTTCCAGGAGGTCCCGGGTGTTTCTTGGTCAGACCGTCAGTGTCCACGAAGTCTCTGACTCTGACGCTCTGGTACCGTCACCGCGCCTACAACATCCTCATCCGACAACGTGAGGATGGACTCTTGGCGCTCGGCTCTAAGAAGAACCAGGAAATGGTAATACATTGTGTCAACTAGAAATTGAACATACAACCAAAGATTGTGTTATGGTAAGTAGATTGCGCATAGATGCCACATGGCTGAAACAAGAAAGTCAAGATAGTTCGGCAGCCCAAGCATAGATTGGCGCTGCGAGGGAGTTCTTTTAAGAGTCTCAAGGAGAGTCACTGACGCACGCGCAAGTTTGTTCGTTCTCGCAAAAAGTTTGTTCTTTCTCACATTTAAGTCATTGACATCGGACAAACTCAAGCATGGGGAGAAAGACGGCAAGAAATTGCAGCTTTCGCAGCGCTATCTGTGCTCGGGCTGCCGCAACTATGATGATTTTCCTGCCTCAGTCATATGGCATCTATGCACAATCTACCTACCATGATATAATCATTGATTAAACCAACCTGACCATGTTAAGAATGGATTAATGAACATTTTTCGTTTAATAGGTCTGATAAATTCAATGGGGTCAAAATAGAAAATGTGTTAATGTCAAAATTCTTCTACTCAATTGTAAATAAAAGGATAATCTTCTTGATTACAGTTTATGGAAATAAATTTGAAAACTGTTGACCCTACCATGGCTCTAAAATTATTTTGGGAACATGCCTTTTATCACGTCAAAATGCGGTCTCGCAAGACGAAGTGACATTGAATCTTATGAAACTAGAAGCAGAGAACTGGGAGACACAGGACGGCATTTCATGAACGTTTACCTTCCCATGTAGGAGTTCAACTCGTTAACAGGTTGCCAAAAGTGTCCCAGAGCTTAAGGCTTTTAAAACTCGTCTGAAAAAGGTTATGGCCGTAGACGCATTTTACAACTGACGATTGCATTTGCCTGCTTCCGTGGCTCAGTGAGGAGTTCAATTCCCGGCGCAGGCACATGGGTTTGGGACCGCTCGCCCAAAACGCGTCTTGTGATAACCACAGTCCCACACTTTAGGTTAGTTCATCAATTAAAAATTCCGTCGACGTAAATAGTAAAAAATCAAATAAATAATCCCATGTCAAACGTTTCACGCAATAGATCGTTAATTTATTTCTATGGCACCTTTCAGACGTTTAGTTCGGTGGAGGAGATGGTGCGCTACTACGAAGGAGAGCCTCTGATCCTGTACAGCGGCGGGGAGTTGACAGGACGCACGCGGCTGAAGGCACCGCCCCGGGCTGGGCAGAGGCAACTCCCAGTCTTCAGAGCACTCTGTTGAAGCCAATGGGCGGAAGTGCTCAGATGCTGTGGTCAGGCATGACAGGGGATCCAAGGAGCTCCACCGCACCACCACGGCTCTCCGTACCCTCTCCTCCGGTCATGTGGAGATCCCCTTCAACACCCTGTTCAGGAGCTCCAGCAGGCTAGCAGTGTCCACGCCGAACATTGACCACTCGACAGAACTCACGTTGAACTGTGGTTGTCTCGAGAGGAAAGGTGAAACTCCTCCTGAGATTCCTCCCAAGTTGACCAGTATCGTGAGAGACTCGGACAGTTCAGTTGATCCTGGAGGTCAGAAGTCGCTGAAGAAGGAAGATGTGAATCCCCCTTTACCAATGAGACCGTTGAGTACTCTTCCGATAGTTCAAACCAAGAGTGGACTTTCAGTTGCCAAGTCCCTTCACAACTTGACTGCCTAGATATTATGCGTGTTTTCCTGTTTTAAGGCTACTGTGAAAGCCTGTTTTGCTCATTCATAGTATGTTTACTTTTGGATCTCAATGCACATTTAATATAAGTTGAGCAGAAACCTGTCGATAGTTGTAAATAAGAGTGCTGTAATACTTTCAGCCCAACTTTAAGAAGTAGGAAGTCTGCATTAGTTTTGCTTGTCAATAAAATAAATCTAAAATCTAAACTGAATCTTGTGTGTTTGTTATTCTACAACTTGTACTTACATTTTGTAATAAATTAAGGTTAGCAATAAAAGTAATTATGACAAGATTAATACAATAATAAACTTTTAAATGCTAAATACAAAGAAATCCATTTGTTTAATTTTAAAAGCAGTTTACTTAATTAGGAAAACAAGGTTCATAATTTGTATTGGCATTGCAATAGGGATATCTATAGGGCATTATATAGGGGGTGCTTGAGTGGGTCGCAAATCAACATAAACGAATGCTCGATACTGCACGTTAAAACCGGTTACCCACTATCGGAATTTCCCCAAGCCGAGCAGGGAGGTCGAAGGGTGCTTGTGAATGGGGTTCGAGCCCCGAACCAGACGTCCGCGGATCTGACATCGCCGCGAGCAAGGAGGCGAGGGCTCTCGAGGCAGTCTACTCCCTGCTCGGTCCGATGTCTTGGTCGTGGTACGACAGTGTATAGCACCTCCCCGCTGTCTCGAGCCCTTCCCACAGTTATAAATTAATATAACTTGAAAGGGTATGTATTTATTTCTAACAGAGCCTCGCCTCACTTCGACATTAAACCGTTTTATTCTACACATACAGAAAACACAAGAAAAATAAAAGGCACGCAGTGGGATAGGAATGCAATCTACTTGGCGTGCTAACTTCTCCCTTTTTTACCGATCGGTGCTGTTCGCATTTAATCTGTCCTATACGCAAGTCTGGCTCGGGCAAATGTACGGTGCAAACGACCTTCGCTCCTTCCTTCTCCCAGTTTCCTTCTCCCTGCTCGGTTCGGGGTCAGAATCGGGGAAAAGTCCGATAGTCTGTAACCTGCTTCAAAGGTCCGCCTCAGTGCCGTGGCGACGCAAGGGTCAGCAAGTTACAAATATAGAGGATTTTCTCAAAATTGTACCTACCAAGGCTACAACATTAGGCTAAGTTAAAAACATAAAAATTGAACTTAAAATAGGTCAATTTATAGAAGTAGTTAAGTTCTGTACTTTTCAAAAATTGAGCTTTATTCAAGAGTAGAACATAGTCTACTTTAAAAAAGGTTTGTTAGTTTGAAATTTGTTTTGTAAAACGTACTTGCAAAACCTTTTGCAAATAATCAAATAAATAAGGTAAGTCTCGGCTATCTTGGACCAGTTACATTCACCCCATCTTGGATACAGATTCTGCAAATACAAATAAAACATCGGAAATGCCATGGACACATGTTTCTGTGGAAGCGCCCCCCCTTCAAAGAGAGCCTCTCAAGTGAACTAGGTCTTATAGTTTGTGAAGCAAGGTTTTCTTATTAATACAGTCAAAATCTTGAAGGTTACCAGTAATGAGATTGTTAGGAATGCTCAAATACTTGTCCAAGTCCATACCAAATTTAGCAAAATATACAGCTCCAATCAGAAACCTAACAAGAAATCAGTAGTGAGATGTTAGGTATGCTCAAATACTTGTCCAAGTCCATACCAAATTTAGCAAAATATACAGCTCAATCAGAAACCTAACAAGAAATCAGTAGTGAGATTGTTAGGTATACTCAAATAATTTTCTAACTTCTAAGCTCCGCAGAAGGGAGATATTTAGTTCAGAAAATATAGCCGGTAGAGCGTGTCAAGATGAGTGTTGAAAAGCACTGCTTAGTCAGTGATTCCGCTAGGAGCTCTACTCGTTCTACTTTTTGACGGTATACGCTGGATAACGCTGGGCTGAGGCATCTCCTAAAGACCTAAACATTGAAAATCAATGCCCGAGATACATCATTGTTCCAGAGCCGCCATCCCAACTCCCATAAATTGTTTTTATTTTCTAAGCAAACTTTGAAAATGACATAAAACCTGTTAAAATTATAAAAATTATAAAATAATAATTAAAAGAAGTTATTAATTAAAAACTATTATAATGTGGCATGAAAAGGTTTATTCATAGTCTACAGATTTTACCGTTGACGTAAGTTGATTCTCTATGTGGGATTTCAATAACTACGTCATTTTCTCGTCATATGGTGCAATATGAACACAGAGTAGGGACGCTGAGCTGACAGGTGCTCTAACCTTGTTTTGTTGATTCTGGGTTTCTCGTCTGCTTTAGCGCTTTGTCAAAATTGCACGTGTGATAGAATCCTAAACTTGGTTCGGTTAATTGTTCTAGTAAGAGGTGTAATTGATTTCCTATTCCAAGTATCGCATCAGATCACACGAAAATTTCTTTTCTCCAGAATATCACTTTCAAATCGCTTAATTTCTAATGGCTACCAGAGTTCAGTTTGAAAACAATAATGAAGTGGGAGTGTTCAGTAAATTGACCAATTCTTACTGCTTGGTTGCTATCGGTGGCTCAGAGAATTTCTACAGGTAAGGGTAGTTAATTGAGCTAAAGAGTAGTACAATAAAGCTAGACCAAGTAAATGAGTTTCAACATTTTAAGCACTTCTCAAAAGGCACCCACGAAAGTAAGGTTAGTTTTTCTCCTGAGGGTTGTTGCAGGTCTAGATGATAATCCTACAACAGCTTAGCACAGTAAATGTTTATTATAATCTGTCTATTGTTAACCATTTGGTCGTGAACAAAAGTCACTAAAATGGAAAAATACCAACCACGCCGTTCCATTTGCACCAAGTACTTTCTGTTCCAAAAGGTTCAACCATTTTATTCTCTCAAAAAATGCGAAAAAACTGGCTGTTCCCGCAAACCTATGACTACTTTCCCAGTTCATTTAAAGTATTAATAATAACATTTACAACATATCATTCTTGTTATTAACTTATATGTATATTTATTATATTGTTACAATAACGTGTTACTATTATGCAGTCTTATCATTCTATAATAATCAAATATTATTATTTCATATGCATGCCACCTTGAAGTAATTCACTTATGCAAATATTATATGTAAAATGGGTTTACCGTTGGTTAATAAATAAATAAACGTAGCTAACAAATATTGTTGATCGAAAAAACTGTTAGCCAACAGCTGTATAACAATATTACCATATGGAGGCCTAGTTAAGAATTCTGATTAAAGAAATTAAACTCCCGATTGAATAATGATTTAGGTACTAGTTTTCTCTAACGATAAATGTTGAGCTTGGTTTTCAAGGGTAGCTAGTAAAGGTGCCATGTGTGCACCGTTTGTGTGAAAATTGTCCATCCGCAAACAAAAACCAAAAGTAGATCAAACCCAGCCTGATAAGCGCTGAAAGTACGGTGTACTCACGGCAAGAGCTGAGCTGACCCAAGGCAGGTAGAGAAACTGGCAATAGGACCCAGATCTGACCCACGCGCATCTGGTGTGCAAAATGGTGGAGCCTCTGGCCCTGAACGTGTAAATGCCACTGTCTTGTCATAATAAACGATTAGGCCTAATCTCTGACTTAATTCAGAATTGTTCCTCATTTGCATAAACACCTCAAACACACTAGCCTGCACAGTAATCTTAGTGGTTCCTTTGGAGAGTCTGATGAGTTTACCTTTAAGTTTTATTTCTGTATGAAATATTCTGCTTTCTTTTCAGCGTTTTCGAGGCTGAGCTGAGCGAGACAATTCCTGTGATCCACGCTTCAGTCGCTGGTTGTAGGATAATTGGACGATTATGTGTTGGTAAGTTTTGAGAAAAAGGTCTTGGTAATTACAGTGTTCTCTTCTACAACTGCGGGGGCCTTTCATAGTGTAACAGGTGTTCTTTTGCAATAAAGTTTTGATGGACCTACATGGTTTTACCCAAAAGTTTTTTAATGTTATAAATTAGTTTAAAGTGAGTTTGAACAAGGGCGGTCTGGCTCAGTTGGGGGCCCTCGGCTTACACTGTTTGCGGGGCCCTTACCAGGGTCTGGGGGTATGGATACCCCAGAAAAAGGGTGTTGGAGGCCCTCCCTCGGAAAATTTAGGAAAACGGCATGCCTAAAGATTGATTTTAACGCTATTGTAGCACTTAAAATTAGCTTAACGTTATGAAAATGTTAGTGAAAATTTCCCTATTGTTTACCTTACCAGTTCTATGATTCAGTTCAGGCCCATGAATAAGGAAATCAGATTGAAAGTGCCCTAGTCAGTTCTGAGCTTGTCTTTGAAATCTCATCGATCACCACATTCTTGTTGATCTCATGAAACAAATTACGTTCAATGTTCATTAGCATAAGGTTGGACAACATGTCTTGCCCAAGTGTTGATCTCAATTTATCTTGAATTGTTTTAGGTTTTGAGAACACTCTCTCACACGTAACCTGCAAATTTTAAAAACAGTCCAGATTGAGAGAGTTCTTAAATCATATTAAACGCACATGGCAAACACTGAGTACACTTTTCAACATCTTGGCAAATCTGACATGCTTGCTTCTCTTCAGATTCAGAAGAAGATCCCGTTAAAAACTCATCTTCAGATTGGTCTTGATTTATTCTTTTTCTTCTGGGACTTGGCTGTTTCTTTGGTATTGACAAAACTCTTGTATTTAGTTGCAAACTGTTTTAGTTCTTTTGTCAACATACTTCTTTCGACTTTACAGAGATTTGGAACTGTAAACAATGTGGGCGGAGCCTAAATAGGGTAAACGAAGTATGACACCGGTGCTGCTTGACGGTTGTATACCGATATATTATCTGTTTCAATTTCATCAAGCATCAAAGAGCGAATCATAAGAAGCGGGGCCCCCTCAGCTTGTGGCCCGGGCCAGACCGCCCCTGAGTTTGAACTTAACCATGTGATAAATGTGCAGGGAACCGTCACGGACTCCTTGTGCCGAACTCGACCACAGACACAGAGCTGCAGCAGATGCAACTCTCTGCCGGACTCTGCGTCTGCAGCAGTGGAGGAGAGGCTGTCTGCACTTGGCAAGCGTCATCACCTGTAGCACGACTCACGTTGCTCTCGTTCACCCTGACTTGGACAGGGTAAGTCCTCGCCACATACAAATATCCCCTTTACCTGCGTGAGGTTTAAATATTCCCCTTTACCTTAACTTTTGAAAAAGGTAAAATTTTGAAAACCCTTTGGGAATGATTTTATAGGGTCCTAAAGTTTGTTTTAAGATACTTTACATTACCCACCCCACCCAAAAACCAGAGGGAGAGGGTCCCCAAGTTTTATATACGAACCCCCCTCCTGTAGCACCTTAATGGAAAGGGAATTTTAACACAAATTCATTGATGCAAAGAAAAATTGTCTATCTCAATTAGTTTTTTTATTATACCCTTTTAAAGATTACAAGTTTTAGTCTTAAAATGCCACATTTGACAAACAATTTATTTTGATTGGCAAATTTTTCTTCAAAATCCCCTGAGGGAAATGCCACAACCCTGTAACAAAGCTCCTTAGAGGATTTTGAAAAAAATGTGTCACACAAAATAAATTGTTTCTTAATTGTGACATTTTAACGTGACAACATGTAATTTTTAAATGCGTATTACAAAAAAACTAAGTAAGATAAAAAATATGTATGTATATTTATACACTGCATAAAGGTGGCCGTTTCATTTTTCTACAGAAACTGATGTATTAAACTAAAGAGCTATGTTAGAAGAATTGAATGCTGCAGATTTATGTTGGAAAGATTTGCTCAAAGCAAAATGGCTGTGGTTTGGAGGTTGCGAGTTGTTCGGTAATTTGAGCTATTTACCCTATAATTTGAATTTAAATAAACTTTTTGAGATTGTGTTTGCTGCATTGAATTCAAGTGGGGCCTTAAATTTAATACCAAATTTAAATAGCCTCTTTAAAAATTATTTTCAAACAAAATGTTATGGATAAAATTTGTGATTTGAAAAACTCTCAAGACAGTTTCTAAAAGAGCCTTTAAGTTGTGGACAATGTCACAAATCTGATCACAATCGGTTCAATATGTCTGAAACGATGTTATTTCAAAATTCAAACCTCTTAACCCTGCCACCGGCCATTCAGAAATCAGGACATTTTTATTACATATACATAGAGCACAGTAAACAGTAAAACCGACCTCATTTAAATCTTTGCCAGTAATTAAAAAAATTAGGGCTATTTTCCAAAAAATAAAACTTATAAAGGTTATAAATTACTTGAATGTAAGGACTTAATTAGGACGAATTGTACATTTTTTGTTTATTACACAAAAAGTGACCCTGAAAGGATGGCAAAAATAACATAGTGTCTATCATGACGGCAGAAATAACATAGTCATTGTACAGTGTTGTAACTAGCAGTGACTATGTTATTATTGCTGTGATGTTAATTGTGTTATTTTATCTTGACGTCCTCTAGTTTCTAAAATTATTTCTACGCTGATGTAAAGTTAGTTTTGTGCCACTATAATTTCAATTGTACAAACCTTATTCTTGAAGTGTTGTACCGGTTTATTGTTTTATTTATTTATTTTCAGTTACAAATTCAGATTTATTAGACATTCAAAGGGTAAATTTTAAAACATATTGCAAAACTAGGCTTGATCCAAAGCAATGCATTCTTTTATTATTTATATAGATGCAAAAAGCTGGTTGAAGAAATTTGTATTTAAATTAAAACAAAGATTAACTTTTAACATAGTTTGAAGTGGTTTACACTTCCATGCGAGTGATTATCCCTGGCAAGTGCCAACAGGAATGTTCAACCAAAGATAATGTTATGGTAGGTAGGTTGCGCATAGTTGCGGCGGCCCAAGTCCAGATAGCGCTGCCATCTCTGGCTGTCTTCCTCCGCTCTCTGTTCGACATGCTCGAGTTTGTCCGATTTCGATGACTTAAATCATGCAATTTTCGAGGATGAACAAACTTGCCAACGCGTCAGTGGCTCTACTTGAGACTGGTAAAAGAATTCCCTCCCAGCTATCTGCGCTCGGGCTGCCGAGCTATGTTGATTTTTCTGCCTCTGCCATTCGACATCTATCAGCAATCTACCTACCATAACATAATCTTTGTTTCAACTAATTGTTTGCAGGAGACGGAAGAGATCCTAGCAGATGTACTGAAGGTGGAAGTGTTCAGACAGACGATTGCAGCAACACGTTGGTTGGTTCCTACTGCTCTCTGTCTAACCAGGGAGGACTTGTGCATCCACAGACCTCGGCTCAGGACCAAGACGAGCTCTCGTCTCTTCTGCAAGTTCCTCTCGTGGTAGGTTCCGGCCCACTTGAAACCAATACAGTACAGGGTTCACTCAACTGTGAACAGCGTAAAAAGCCATGAAATTTAACCAATCGGTAAAAAGCTACCTTACGGGAGTCATAGTTGTTCTTGCCAATGAGTTTCTAGTAAGTGGCCAAAAATTACACAGCTAAAATGACGCTAGGAACGTTTCGCAATACTAAAAATATATTTGAAAATGATCGGGGGAGTTAGACCAAAGTCGGAAGTTATCGTGGGACTGATATGGCACATAGAACAAACAGTCAAAGTAACTACGATTTTCGGAAAATGGCAGGAGTAACTATGACTATTCAAAAGTACCAATTTATTATTTTGTTAACTTTGAAAACTAGTCTTTCAGACTGTAAAACCTTGAATTTTTCTTTCAGCATTCAGTGAACACTTTGCATCATACAAATGAGAAGTTAAACAAAAGTCCAAAGGCAGAATGTTTTTAACTTTAATGCAATGGATTACAAAATTGGAAAATCTTATTGCAGGATCAAGAATGTCAACGTAAAACTTCCTTGCCAAATAAAATATTTATCATAATACTTTTGAATTCTATGTTCTATAGAAAAATAAAGTTTTCAATTACGTAATAAATAAGTTTAAGTGTTCATGTGCAGCAGCCTCAATAGCTTTATGCTCCTAGTCAAAACGTTATTAGATTCAAGTACATTATTCAGTTTAAAATATCGTTTGGAGTTTTTACCCCTTGTTATAAGCGGTGCCCAGAGTTGGACCCAGTGCTGCTCTATCCAATTGACCTGTAACTTTTTGCACAGGTTTCCCTCCGTAGGGTTAAAACTACAACATTTCTTTACCTACTTGTCGAAACATTAACAGATTTCTATGCAGTTTGACAAGTATGTAATATTTAATATTAGTGAGTGACTATTACGGATAAACCCCTAGTGAAACTTTTTAGGGTACATTTTATTCTACAGGGTCATCGAAAAAGAATGCCGGATTTCATTAATTACTAAAAGAAAACTATTAAAGATATTTTATTCATTTTATAATTAAAATGTACAGGGAAAAGGAAGTTTTTCTTGGTACCTCAGTAAGTTTCAATGGGGCTCCATTTGTGCCTTGGCAGACATCAAATCTGTAGCCGATTTCTGCCAAGTTTGTTGAATCATGTCTGGGGTTACAGTAGCGATGGTGGCAGAGATGCGCCACACAGATGCACCAAATCACTTAACTTTTCAGAATAAACTAACGTGTTCTTCATGTACCCCAGAAAAAGAAATCCAAAGGAGTAATGTCTGGACTTCTCTGTAAGGAATTGGCATCTCTGCCAATCCAACCATTAGGAAATCTGGAGGGTGTTGCAACCCTAGATGATAGAGAGGGGAGCTCCATCTTGCAAAAGTTTTCCAGTTTGTTGTTCAATTTCATCAATCTGAGGAAACACAAACTCCATCCAACAACATGTTTATAAAATCTCGCATTCTTTCGATGACCCTGTATTATTCTGCAGGCAGGCACAGTGAACAGGGGTTCGAAGTGATAGGAGCCGGCATGGTGGTCAACGACTGGACAGCTTTCTGCATGGACACTACGTCCACTGAGATATCCGTCATAGAGAGTGTGTTCAAGCTCAACGATGCACAGCCCTCTGCTATCACCTCGACCATGAGGGCCTCACTCATTGACAGGTGCGTACATTTTCTCCAGTGTGGGTTGATTTTGCAAGCCTATTTATAAAAATATCTTGGAACAGAAAGGTTATGTTAAGTTTATCTTAAATTTAACAAATAGGATACTAGGTTAGGATATGCTATCAAAAAATGTTATCGTAAACTTGTACTTAAATTGTTTATGACTAATTTGACTCTGCAATAATGTTAGCAGGGTGTCCTGGATACGGGAGTTATAAGGGATTTTTCGATACACGGGAAAATACGGGGATTTTGTCCCTAAACCGGGAAATTTTGCGGAAGGGATTGTGAACTTGGTGATTATGTCATGAATTAGTTTAGCTATGACCGCAACGGTATCAAAGTGGTTATTTCGCCGCAGGCGCGAGCAGAAGTCAAGAGATTGTCGTTAATGGTAACGAAAGTCGTGATTTCGTCACGGGCCGGAGTAATTGAATTGGGTGGGAATAACTATGACCAGACTTGGGGAAGTTACTTTCAGGCAGTAACTGATTTTAGTTACAGTTACCCTTTATAAAATGTAACTGATTACAGTTACAAGTTACAGAAAAACCAATGTAACTGATTACAGTTACAGTTACTCAGAAATGTAACTGGTCAGTTACAAGTTACATCGGGCTCAGTTACCGACTGGCTTCCGGTCAAATTAAATAGTAATATTTTCATCAAAAAATTTGTTTAGAAAGAGATCTCTATTGTTTTTTACTTGAATTAAATATTGCATTGATTGATATACTAGATTAAAGAGGAATAGCCTAATGCTAAACTTACTAGTCACTCTTAGCCTCGGTCAAAACATAGTTTATAAGGAAATAAAACCAATGCTTGACAGGTCCAACCATTCTTTTGAAAGTTTGGCTAGCCTGGCTAGGGAATCTGAATTATTAATTAATTAGTTCTAACTATCTGTTGAAACATCCAACTTATGCCCGGCCAAAGTGTTTCACCTTCTTCTCGAGTATCTTCAGTAGTTGGTTCACTATAAGACATTTTTACAGTTGAAATTTAAACTATAAAACTATTGGTCTATTTACTGTGTGAAAATCAGTATGAGGCAGGTTAACTTAACCGTATTTAGTCAAGTAGTTATTGTCTATTGCAGTTTTGGGATTTGGAAAAGTAGGAAAAAGGTTAACATTTTATTCAAACTATTAGTGGTAGCCATTAAGCGTAAGCGGGTAGCGAATTCGACCAAATGACTGAAATAAGTACACATCTACTAAAACTGAAACAACTAGCAAAACAAAACCTCACATCTAATTCAAACTATATCTAACGGAATTACTTTATAAATTATAATAATAAATATTAAATTTAATCAGGAGGCAGCTTCTTATTGAATTTGGTTAATTCAACAAGTTGGAAAACAAACTGTCCAATAAATATTTTATTTGTTGGTGAAATTTTAGAAACGATGTTTCTCTCTTCCCACCAAACTAGATAGAACAACAGTAAGTTGGTGTTTGGTCAAAGATAGAAACATCGCTTGAAAGACTTCTTGTATTAGACAGTTTGTTTTCCAACTTGAATTAATTAAATTTAATATTGATATCGTTATCAAAATTACAATGCAGACAGCCGGCAAAAGTGTAACCAGCATTAGACTAGTCGACTACATTCAAACATT
Source organism: Matsumurasca onukii (assembly GCA_018831715.1). NCBI lineage: Eukaryota > Metazoa > Arthropoda > Insecta > Hemiptera > Cicadellidae > Matsumurasca > Matsumurasca onukii. Next base: position 37,610,780 of record CM032065.1, read on the forward strand.
GCCGTTTATTTATTTATTTATTTATTTATTCAAGTATTTTACATGACAGCTACAGGTCGTAATGTCCCAAAACAGCTATCTTAACAATACAAATTATAATAGTATAACATCTAAACTAAATTATATGTATAAACAATTTGCTGGCATATTCAGCTAAAATACAAACTAAGACACAAATTTACACTGTATGTAATGATACAAATTAACAGAACTTTCACTTAACTCACAACTAATAAAGTACTATAATTTAATTCTACAATAAGTAGTGACAAACATAAACATTAAAAAATAAGGTTGCTATATTTCTTTAAAAAACCACTTAAGCTATCATAAAATATATCTAGTTCGGATTTGTTATCATTTAAAATCCTAAGGCTTTAAAACAAAGGAAATTTATAATGTGAGACGGTTTTACACCTTGGTAGTGAAAATAAAGAAAAATCTCTTAAAGTACGATTAGGAACATTCAAACATATACTACCCAACAAGGACTATCTATCAAACCATTTACTAATTTATGGAAAAATGTCATTAAAGACAAACCATCTTCTTGATAAGGTTTATGCAAAATGTCATTAAAGACACCTCTTCTTGTGTAAGAAGTTGGTAAAAGGAACATATTTCTCAAGTGTACAGAAGGCATATCAAATGAAATTATATTGTTTGAAAAATAAAAATCTTAATATTTTATTTTGAACTACCTCTAACTTTTCGCCTCTCTATTAAATGAATTCCAAACAACTTGTTTTGAAATCTCAACACTATGAAAGTAGCGTGAATTTTTTTCAGAAATCCTAAAAGCTTATATGAAGCAGATTCAAATGATGAACATGATCACTGAAACTGAACACTCTGAATTTGGCTACTGATTTTAAAGGCACCATTTAATACCAGGGATGAGGTTTATTTTCCGTGAGTCATTGAAAACATTTGTTTACGGTTCAACATGTTGTTTGATCCGCCAGTGGACATTTTATAGACTTATACAATTTAAGAACGGCATAATAATAAGCATTCACAATGAGTAAAAATAAGAAGGTAAATCGTTTATAAATATTAAGGTAGTGGCCCTAAGTTCGATCCTTGAGGCAACACCTGATGTGCTTGTATAAACGATTGAGTTACTAAACTGATACAAATTGGATTGTAGATATGAGGCGGAAAATCCTAAGCAAGATAATAGTAATGGAGGGCTTTAGCTAAATCAGTATAAATTACATCCATCTACCACCAGTAAATCGTTCTCGGAAATGTTGTAAGAGAGTTCACTGATATATTACACAGTAAATAAAAGAAGCTCGCAGTGTTATAGTTTTCAATTTTACTTTTCTCCAGATTTGAAAATGGGGGTTACCCTGGCCTCTTTCCACTTTACTCCAGATAGGAAATGGGGGTTAAATTCTGGCCTCTTTCCACACAAGTCAACATTGGAACCACAAGTCAACATAAAGATGACAGATAACACAAGGGTAAAGAATAACATCTCCACAGCGGGTTCCAGCCATACATCTCCACAGCCTTACACAGTTTAGGGGTTATGATGATGCGCTTTGCTTTTTAATAACTTGACAGACACAGTCCATAGATAACACATTTTAGATATTGTATAACTGTACAAAACCCCTTAATAACACATATATCAAAGTGAACATTCTTGTTTTGAAAAAATACGTTTTGAAATCAGATATTTGTTAATTTCTAAGCTGAAAAATGTAAACAGTAAGTTCCGGTTATCCGCGAACTGAACGGGCCGGGAAGGGCTGATAAGCTAAAAGCGGATAAAGGGAGGGTAAAGTAAAACACATATATTACACAGTAAACAGTGTTTATTGAACAGAATTCGTTTTAGTTTTTACTGTACAGGTAATGAACAAAACCAAGTAAACAGTAAAACGTAAGCCTAAAGTAAAATAAAAGAAACATACAAAGAAAGTACTGTACAGTATTGAACAATATAAAACGTCAGTTTAAGTATTGAAATAAATTCAGTTTAACAATGACTTACTACCCATTGTGGCTTAGGATCAAAAAACTAGTAATCTTGGTCTGTCTTTCTGATGAATCTTTTCTTTGCTGCCAAGTCTCGCCATCTCTGGAGCATCATAATGTCTACAGCATGGGCTTCTTCTTGCTGTTCGGCGATCTAATCGCAGCTTCAAAATTTTAACTCCTTCTTTGTGGGGAACTTTTGAGGCTCAACAGTCTCTGGTTCTTCAACGCTTCAGCACCATTACTGTTAACAAGATTGACAATTTCTTCGTCCTATTTCATGCTGGTCATCTCCAGAGAGCCACTCTCCAACTTCAGCCAAAGATGCATCCTCACATCCAGGGATACGTTGCACTAAGGGCAAAATGGTTCCCTGAACTTCATCTGGGTCGTTTTCAGTGGTTTCTTCATCCTCTCCCAACAGCTTGTCCCATGACCTTGCTATTGTTTGTCCCCCGACTTTGTCCCAGGCACTCGCGATCCAATAGGATACATCTTTCAAGTTAATGGCTTTTAGCTTACTGATAAAATCTCGGCCATCTTCAATTTCTTGTATCATGGTTGATAGGAGATTTCTTCTATAATTTCTTTTTAGTGTCTCCAAAACTCCTTGGTCCATAGGTTGGCATAATGCAGTTACGTTTGGGGGAAGAAACATGGCCCTTATATCTCCATCCTTAAGCTCACTCTCATCAGGATGACTCGGTGCATTATCCAACAGTAAAAGTGCTTTTCTGGGTAATTTGTTGTCTCTTAAAAATTTCTCTGTAGACGGTACAAATTCTTGAAAGAACCAGTCTTTAAAAATCTCACTGCTCATCCAAGCACTTTTTTGATTGGAATATTTGACCGGCAGAGCATGTTTTGAGATCCCCTTAAAAGCTCTGGGATTCTTAGATTTTCCAATCATTAAGAGTTCCATTTTATGGTTTGATGTAGCATTGCTACAGGCCAAAATGGTCACTTCTTTGCTCCGCTTATAACCTGGAGCTGCTAATTCACTTTTAGCTGCTAGACTCTTACTTGGTAACAATTTATAATTAAGGCCTGTTTCATCGCAGTTAAATATTTGATCACCTGTTAAACTTTCAAGTTCAATCAATGCGTGAAACTTTTTCTTGAATGCCGCCATTCCTTCAAAATTAGATGATAATTTCTCACCACAAATAGACAGTTGGCGAATTCTCAGAAGCGCTTCCATCGGTCTAGCCAGCCGATACTTGCTGTAAACTCTTCATCACCTTCTTTAAATTTCTTTTGAAAGTGCAACGCCTTCTCTTTTAGGATAGGCCCAGATATAGGCACTCCTTTATCCCTAAACTGGACAAACCAAATGTACAAGGCCTCACTAGTTTGTTCAAAGTCACTTTTCTTCATTGTTTTTCTGTCTTTCAAGTCGATTTCAGTAACTCGCGAGGAACACCATTTTTCTATTTCTGATCGGTTTTTCCTCCAATCTCCAACCGTACGACGACCAACCCCAAAGTCGTCAGCTACCTTTTGCAGTGTTTCCCCTTTATCCAGTCTCCTCAATGCGTTAAGTTTCTCTTGCATTGATAAAACAATCTTTTTCCTTTTTTGTTTTTCCATAGCTAAGATTGAAAACAAACACTCAATAATACAATCACTAAATCTAATTAAAAAACAGTTAAAAAACGAATAGCTTTACTTTACACTGAACACACACGTAGGTACTGTATTGCGCGGGAGCGAACAAGCAACTGAACTGAATAACAAACGCGGTAGGCTGGCAAGAAAGACAGTAGCGGGGGAAACGTCAAGGTCAAACTCCTGCAGTACAGTCAGTGACGCGTCGGCAATAGAGCACGCACACTCAATGACGCATCGACAATAGAGCACTTACGGCGCACATTCTGTAGGTTTGGCGGATAAAACGGAACGGCGGATAACCGAATGGCGGATGACCCGGACTCTACTGTAGTTACATGTAATCGTTACCGGCAATTTGTAACGATTACCCGTTATTCGTTACAGCGTTCCGAATGTAACGGTTGCGTCACGAAGTTACAGGAAAATGTAACGATTACAAGTAACGATTGACCAATTGATCAATTGAACTAAATGTTGATGATTTGTTAAATTAAGTAAATACTTATAAGTTATTCTTAAGACTTGGCTTATGTAAGCTGTAATAATTGACATTGTCAATGCATGTACTCTGTTTTACGACAATAAAGATTGATTTGATTTGATTACAAAATTGTAATCGTTACTCCCAAGTCTGACTATGACTCTATTAAGCTAGTTAAATCCGGGAACTTGACTTACTTGACTTAGTTCCTATATTCCCAAGGGGACGTAGGGCCGCAACAAACGCCTTCCACCGCATTACCGATTCTGGGCCATTTGTTTTATCTCGCCCAGCTCTTGCCCTCCTCTTCGATTTCCTTTTCCACCGACCTTCTCCAGGTTGTCCTTGGTCTTCCTCTTTTCCTCCTTCCTTGAGGGTTCCATTCAAGCGCTTGTCGACTGACGTGGTTTGGTCTTTCAATGTGTGCCCAATCCATCCAAACTTTCTTCTTTAATTGTGGCATTTACTGGACTTTGACTTGCAATTCTCATAAGTTCTTCATTTGAGATAGTTTCTGGCCAATGGATGTTGAAAATTCTTCTTAGGCATTTGTTGATGAATACCTGCAGCTTGCTTTCTATAGTTTTGTTACTTTCCAAGTTTGGCAGCCATATAATAGTACTGACTTGACATTTGTTTCAAAAATCTTCAATTTAGTTTTTCTTCTTATCTGGCTTGATCTCCAAACAGGTGCAAGTTGCAAACGCTCCTTTGGCCTTCCTTATTCTGCTAGCGACATCCTCGTCCGTTCCACCTGCTGATACAATACTTCCCAAGTATTGGAACTCGTCAACCTGTTCTATTTCTTTATTGTTAACTACCAGTGGTTGGTTATTTCCTGGATTTATTCTCATTTCTTTAGATTTTTGAAAATTTATTTTGAGACCAATCTTGGTTCCTATGGAGCTCCTGCATCTTCTCCTTCATGTCTTTCAGACTTTGAGACATCAGGCACAGGGCGTCTGCAAAGTCTATATCCTCCAACCTATCCACTAAACCCCACTGTAGACCTCTAGGTCTATCTGTAACTTTCCTCATAACTTGGTCTAGGACGATTAGGAATAGTAGAGGTGATAAAAGACATCCTTGCCTGACACCAACTCTGACTCTGAATTGGTCTGAAAGTTTGCCTTCATGAATTACCTGACATGTATAGTCCCTGTAGATTTCTTTAATTAGGTTTATTATCTTGTTTGGCACTCCAAAATTCACTAATGCTTTCCATCCGGGAAACTAGCTATATATAACCGGGAATCTTGGTTTTCCTGAACTCTGGACACCCTGGTTAGGTAAGGTAAGGGTCGAGTTAGAGCGGTAGAGAGCGGTTAGTACAGCCTATCCTTGCTTCGTTAAATTAGACAAACTTAAGCTATCAAAAAGGAATAGAAAGGAGAGCCAGCTCACTTAAATAAAGTAGAAACACAAAGGAGAGCACAGACTGTCAATTAGCAGAAAAATATGGACATTTGGTTTTTCTTGATTGCTTAACTCCCTGTTGTGACTGATTTCCCAACTATATTTAACGACTTGCCATTTATTAATAGGTTTGCATCATCTGCGTAAAGACGTAGCTTCTTATTTGTGTTTTCACAGACCAGTTTAGGTAAGTCTTTATGTAATAGAAAAAAGGATCCTAGGACAGACATTTGAAGAAAACGAACAGCTGTGAAGTATCACAGTTTTAAATTTTGTTTTCTAGCAAGCCATTGATTAGTTGCAATAACCAGAGTTGGGAAGGTTAACCAAAAAATTAACTGATAAAAGTGTTTAAAAAACTCTAGTAAAGTCAGACACATTGTCATAGCAGAACATAAAGTCTGATCTAATTAGTAATGACTGTTACTTTTTGTTTTAGTATCGCTTAAGGAGACTTGAGACGCTCCAAATCAAGGCAATTCAAGATGGACTGCAACTTGTACAGGTTCCATTAAAGTAATTATTGTATTTTTATTGTAAAACCTAAATCCAAATAAATTGTACAGAATATGACATGTTCTTGTGTGAGTTACTTTGTTGAATAAAATAAAAATATCTTTTTTTAGACAACAGCGTTTACTAATTGATTGTAGTGTACCTTTCAAAGTCACACAAAACATTACAATTATGGATGGGTCGACTCCCAGTTCTTGGCATAATAGGGAATTAATTACCTCCTTCATCTTTGACGAGCTCTGCTGGATTGATTGCTTGGTGACTATAGTTAATGGCATAGATAGCGGCTGTCTTGGCTCACAGATTGGAAGAACTCCTCTATACATAAGATGGTCTGGAGAGGTGCCAATTTTTTTACCATAGAGTTAAAGCGTTTGGACTCCAAGGTCTTCCAATTATCAGGCAAGGAAGGCATTGTGCATTTTTATTGCCAATACAGGGAAGCTGTTCTTCTTCATGCTTAGCCTACAATAAGGGATGTTAAGTAGGCCTTTGCCTCGAACTTTGTAAAGAGAATTTAGATGTTAAGGGATAAATACACAACACTACTATACCATTTAAAATTAACTTGTATTGCATTATAAATGATTTGCATAGAACAGCCATTACAATACCGTAAATACTTACCACAAATGTCTTGAGCTCACTAAACTTAAACATAACGTAAGAATACTCACTACAAGTTAGCCTTGATCTCGTTTCACTATAGTACATCCACTAGTACTTAATAAAATAACTAAAAAAATAATAAAGCTTACGAATACACTTGATATTTTTATAGACGAAATAATTTAAATACATCAATATATAATTTGTGTACAAAGTTCTCTAAGATAGAACGTTAGAATGCTAGGTGGTTAAAATCTGTATGCTATTGAATTGTCTGGAATATACATAAAGTTAAGTTGGGATAGCTTATGTTGTCTTGGCGTGCTCTTTCTCGTAAGCGTTGAGTTCGTCCTCGTTAGCGATGGCGAATTGCAAGAACTTGCCGGAGAAGTGAGTGAAAACCACTGGCTCTTCGGCAGCAGCGCTCCGCTTGAATACTGGAAGCAAATACGTTACTTTAGAACCTATATTCAACCCTTAAGAGCTTCAGGGCAGTTCGAACCCTAAAGTGCTTGCAGGGTCAGTCGAACCCTAAAGTGCTTGCAGGGTCAGTTCGAACCAAGATTTTCAAGATCTGGGGGTCAATTGATGAGTAATGAAAGATGACATTATTATTATAAAATTAAAAGGCTTATTTTAAGGTGTCTTTGTTTCCGACAATTTTGGTTATCCGTCCTACTGCCAGCCCGCTTATGACCGATAAGCACGGCTCTACTGTAGTTCATGGGTGAGGAGGGATTTGGTCACGTCATGGATTCTTTAGTAACACAGTCGTCTCTAGCGTTGGCACAACTCACCTCCAGAGACGATCTTCTCAAGCTTGTAGATGGGGAAGCCGGCGCACACTCGCTCAATGTACAAGCCGACGGAACGGGGCTCCTTGATCGGTGGCAGCACAACCCTCATAGTCTCCTTCACTGTGTCCGTGTCCACCTCGTAGTAACCTGCAAACAAACCCACTCTATGACCATCGACAGTAACCTGCAATGGAACGAACACGTTGATAGTCTTGTAAAAAAGCTAAACTCCAGCCTCTATGTCCTAAAACGGATCAAGAGTATCAGCGACACGCCACAACAAAATCGCCATATCATGCACTGTTTGAGTCACATATGAGATATGGCCTTATAATATGGGGGGAACATCCGACGCAACCTGAATAAAATTCTGTATCTTCAAAAAGAGCCATTAGAATAATGTCAGAACTGGCTTCCAGAGAAAGCTGCAGAGATGAATTTCCGAGGCATAGGGTTCTAACAATCAGCCTCATCAAAGAAGTTTCTTTGTTGAAAAGAAGGATCCAAGAAACGAGGCCAAGATATCCATGGGTACAACACTCGATATGCATCAAATTTCACCCTACCCTCGCACCATACATCCAGATTCGAAAAGAAACCATCATTCAGCGGCAGGAAGTTCTTCGCCTACCAGACGATATAAAGCGCTCCAAGGAAAGAAGCTGCAGACAACACTGACCGAAATGGTTGACGGACAGACCATTTTACTCCATAAACGAATTTCTGGGCTGGAGACAGGAACAACCTAAGACTTGACTGCAACATGAAGATACTCTTGTAACTAGTTTTAAGTTTTGACACCTATGTACTTATCTCAATGATAATGTAATAAAGCTATTTGACTATTGACTCTAGTGCTATGTTCTTGACAAAAGTAGCAGTTTTGTCTACCAGCCACGTGTCACATCAAACTAATTAATCAACTTAATTTATAGTGTTCATTTCAGTTGAAAATATTTACCTAAAACAAAATTACAGCGGTTTGAAATTTAAGAGTTTTAAGTTCATAACTGCTGTAACTTCTGACACGGTTCATACTGGTTTTCCAAAGTGAAATTCCAGGACATTTCTAGAATAATTACAGGACAGAGTCCTGATTTTCCAGGTCACTTAAAGCACAAATTCACACAGTGAAATGGTATTACGCCCTTACATAGCACTCAGATTACCAAAAAAGGTTTCGCTTAAATTTCTATTGATTTAGGATAGATAGTTGAAATTGTCAAACAAGTTAAAATTGAAAAATTCCAGGACAAAATGTGAGTTTTCCAGGAAAAAAAAATCACCGACAATTCCAGGACGCGTATGAACCCTGAAAAAGAACACATTGGTTGGTACGCACCTGCCCACATCTTGCGCACCAGGTCGATGAGATCCCGAGGAGGCAACACCTGAGTGCGGTTCAGCGGCATCACAAAGCAACGGCGAGATTCCATGTCAATGATTCCTGTCTTGTTCTGAAACATACCGTATACATCATATAGCCATAAAAAATCAAACTATTCTTAAGCCATGGAAAAGGAAATGTTAGTAAGTCTTAATGATCCTTCAGAAGCAAGCAATACGTGTCATGACAAACAGCAGGAGAAGAGAGCACTGTAGGCCCTCTTTTCAAATTAAAAATTCTTACCATCTACAATCACTACATACTCAGTTGCCTGATGTATGTCAAAGAAAATATGGAGAATTGGACTATGCGCCGAGAGGTCCACAACATCTGAGTGCAACAGCACTGACCACTAACAGGTATCGCCTGTCAAGAACGCGACAGCTTTCCAGCAATAGGGATCAGCCTCTTCAACGCCTTCATGAGACGATACTCTGAAACCTGGAAGTGAACGCCTTCAAAGATAAAGTGAGAGAATGGCTATTGGCCAACCCGTTCTACTCTCTCAGGGAGTTTTTTGATAATGCCCGCACATAACACTGAGATAAAGCGTATCAAGCTGCCATGTATGTTTGTTTATATGTAAATAGTTTTTTAAATCTCATTTAACGCTGTCAATCTGACCCTGGTCAGTCACAGACAAAGAAGAAGGTAATGCTTCAAAGTTGGGGTCAGCATAACCCGAGAGATCGGGGGATTGCCGACAATACTACACAATATTTCAAAATTGCTTAGTTCTATAATCTAATGGTTTGGAGTAATGACATTGGCCTAAAGGAGGGTTTTATGGGGAATACTTAGCAAACAGGGAATATGTAGGGATTTTTTCATATGAAAGGACAATTTAAGGGTCCTAGAGATGTTTTAACTACCTTAACCCTGTGACTTACCGAGTTGAAGTCATGGATGAAGCGGCTGTTGCGTCCACCGTCAAAGTCACAGTGATCTTCTCGTAGCTGTCCGAGTCAGCGTCGATATCGAACTCCTCACTCATGAAGTGACTGTCCGCTTGCATCTCCTGCATCTGCAAACCACTCAAACACGAGTCAAGCAGGCCGCTAACTTACACAGATGGGTTAATTCTGTTTTGTAAGGCCGAGTTTTGTTAATTTTTTAACAGGGTGTCTGGTTCACTCTAAATATCATGTGTTTTTCAGGGCTGTTACACCAAGTTTCAACAGTGACAAACTAATTTTAATAATCTTGAATAGTCATGGTTATTTAGCCACTTGTTCTAAATGTTTTATCGGCTTTGGCGACCCGTTCAAAAAACCTTTGGGTTTCATTCTATAAACAAAAAATTGTACATCTTATAACTATTTTTTACAGTTGTTTATTATTTTTTTAAATTAAATATTACTTATCATTTATAAATTTTAACCGCCAAGAGAGAAAGGATGTGATCTACAGTGTAAACTCCACTGTTAACTTGCACAGGCGCAGTGCGTCCTGCTTAGAGGTGGTTCACTCTTGAATCCACAGCCTTGCTGATATCAGCTGAAGACCTCTCTTTAAACGCCGACTGTCTATGGGCAGCTACAACTCCCTGAACATTCAATCTCTATGCACGCCCACCAGCAACACCAGTTCAGTGCCAACCGCAACTTTGATGTCTCAGTGCAGACAAAAACGCCTCAGACTCTTGCAACCTTCAATGAACAAGGACATCGCAAGCTTAGTGCGGGCAAAACTGAGTACACAGATATACCAGTTAAAAGAATGCTACTGGCACTTTTTCTAACTGCCATCCTAATTGTGATTATTTTAGTATGACGCAGTTATCTTTGAAAAGTAAGCAGTGACAAAGCAACCAAGTATTTGAAGAAACAAAGTATCCACAGGAAGCCGCCGCATCCAAACCTTCTGCCCAATTCAACAACTGCAGCAGTTTTTCACCAACCCACTGTTTCAGACCTTTCTCCGCCATCCTTAATGTTTAGAGTTTTTACTGCAAATGGGTTATCTTTGAAAAGATAAGCACATTCATCTGCAACTCTGTATATTTGGCACCACCCCTCGCAACTATTCAACTGTGAACAACTAATAAAATGTATATTAAAACAGCTAAACTGTTACCGATATTTTCAATCAATTTTATAGATACGGTTTAATTTTGTGGGTAATTGTTCAAGAAATAGGAACGGATCAAAGATATTCTAATTCTTCAAAAGAAAAGCCGTTAGGGTATGTCAGGGAAACATTCATTAGAACATTGAACCACTTTTCATCCAACAGAGTGAGACTGATAATTAACTTGTACATATTTAATTGATCTGCAGTGTGGCCGGCATACATAATTAAAAAATCATAACGCCGCTTTCTTGAGCCCAACCCAGAAGTTCTCATTCACAGCTATCATACAAAAGGGAGGGAAAACAATACATTTACATGCACAGACTAAGTAAGACAACAAATAGTCATATGGTGATCGCTCGTAAAAATGCTATTTTGCTCAACTCCGCTAACGCCAGATAGAAAGCATTGGCCTATTAGAGGTAGGTTCACTTATCCACAGCCTCTAATAAACAGTTTTTACATAAATTTTTTACCTCTGAATTACCTACTTCCTCTAAAATCCATTCTACTTTCAAAATCCATTCTACAATATTGTAGAATTCGCCCATTCAAAAAAAAAAAAAAAATACAATTAGATTTAAAATGAACTTAAAATGTTAGTTCAAACCGCAACTTTATTGGACCTTCTCTCCGCTATTAATGTTAACTGTTATTTTATTTTCTTTCAAATTATCTTTGATAATATAAATCAGCTGTCTTAATTTTACTCTGTCGTATAATGGGATTCGCACCACCGCACCTGTTAAAGCAAGTAGCCTTAAATAAGCATTGACAATTGTCAACTGTGAACATACTAAATAAAAGATTTATTTATTTATTTAAACAATAACACCACACTATAATACAGTAGAAACTCGATAGTTGGACTTAACTATCTGTGAACAGAAGAGGTGTCAAACAACTATTCAGTATTCAGTTAAATGGGGTTTTATCACAGAGAGGCACTAAAACAACACTGACAACTGATTATTCAATTAGTAAAATGTTACAAAGTAAGAAAACCCAATACATTACATCATTACACCAGTTATAAAATATTTTTAAATCTTTCTTCATCTGTTCTTTTTGTCATTTGATTTATTTGTCAATTAACAATACATAATGACTGTGTTGACAACAAGGTGAAGATGATACAAAAAGTGGTGAAATGAATGAATGAATTACAGGATTGTGATTAATGTGCTATGGTTATTAACCACTGATAAGGAAGTGAGGGTCCTAGTATATTAAAATAATGTTACAAAAAAGGTATATAGCTTATAAATGAAATTTAAACTCCTTCAGTAAATTCCGCCACAGAGTAAGGACATAGCCAGCAAGTGGGTTTTAACCCCACACTAGTTTACCCATTTTTCCAGTTGAACAGGTGACTTGCCAAGATCTGACCTTTCTGAAGCTTTAATTTCACAAAAGTAAGAAACCCAGCTTGCATATGTTTTTTAATGATTTTATTAAGTTAGCCTGTACACTTCTAGTTAGAAAAATATTTAGTCAATTAAATCTTGACCCTGCAATAACTTAATTTTGAAACACAAAATAATTCTCATAAATGTATAAGAAGTTTGACAGAAATTTTGATTATTTGTTGAACTATCAAGATTCTACTTACCATAATCACAAAACTATAAGATGTTAATTAACACCGAAGTTCTGATACAGACAAGTTTGATGGAACATCTTTATAATATTCCTAATTATATGCCACATTTATGTAAATGCTAATGATTTATAGAGCAGCAGGTATTGCAGTATTTTAAAATATTCAATCCATGTCATTGAAACTGTAAAGCTAAAATTTTAGACTGCTGATGTTCTATATCTTTTGTATTTTCAACAAAACATTTCACTTGATTGCAGTGAAAGAAAGGAGGAACATGATTGTTGTAGAAGCGAGTGTTTCTCTATTGGTATCACTGACCACTCACTCACAGAAATATTAGTGATGGGTGAGGGGAGGTTCCTCCAACCCTACCATCTCTTCACTACCGGACTGATTTTGAGCAACTCAATCAGCTGTTGAGTCAAGTCAACTGGTGCTGTGTTTACAGTCAGCCTGATGCCATCTGCATTTGACGCTTTTTCCAGATATTACAAAATGCCATTGTGCAGAGTAGGATTCAAGTGAAACAATGTAACAAATTCAAAAAGCTCAAGCCGTGGATTAATGATTTTGTGTGCGAAAAAATAAAGAGAAGGAATAAGTTGTTTAAGTTAGTTAAAAACACCGCTAAAATGAAAATTTGAAGTTATATTATATAAGATTTAGGAGTAAACTACATAATGATATTAAACAGTTAAACATAATATAAGAGAAATTTGAGAAGTGTAAAGGTAACTCAAAGCTACTTGGAAAGTTTTAAATGAAGTCACAGGTCAATCAAGAAATGTTGAAAGATCAATAATGGACTTGAAATTAATAACAAAATAGTAATGGATCCATTTACTGTAGCTAACAAGTTCAATAATTATTTTCTTAATATAGTAAGCAATTTAGACTTAAAACAGTAGCAATCTCAATTGGTCCATGTTACACTATAAAAATTATTTTCTAAAAAGAGTAAAACAAAATCAATATTTTTAGACTATCTCGATTCTCTTTGAAAAAAAAAACTTCCAGGGGTAGATGGAATAAGTGCAACTTGATTAAAAACATATCTTTGCAAATAATAGACATATTATCATCGCATAGTTAACTTAAGCTTTGAGAGTGGCGTGTTTCCATCAAAACTAAAAGTTGCAGTAGTTATACCACTACAAAAACGGGTCAAAATTTAATTGCAATAATTATATATATCTCTCTCTTGTCCTGTTTCAAGGTATTTGAAAATTAATGAAGGCAAAATTATTAAAATTCTAGAAAATACAAATTTTTTTAGCGACAGACAGTTTGGGTTTAGGTTAGAATGAATTCTTCTTAATTTTATGACAGATATAAACGATGGCTTGAACAGTGTGTAAGTGGTTTGTTTCAGATATCAGAAAAGCTTTTGATACTGTCGATCATATATTTTACTAGACAAACAAACTATTTAACTGTAGGGTTCGAGGAGTTGCATATAAATGGTTTGAGAGTTATTTATTAGAACGAGTCAATGTGTTTGGTTAAATAAAGAGTAGCATGGGAACAAAACATAAACATGGGTACTCAGGGTCAGCATTGGGAGCAATACTATTTATAATATATATTAATGATCTTTGTAAAGCCAGGTTTTGCGGGTAAATTAACATCTTTGCCGACGACACAGCAATTTCTACGTGGAATCAAGCTGGAATTCGCTGAGCTCTCAAAAGAACAAAGATTTAGAAGACTTCAGTGGTGTTTTTCCACCAATAAAATGTTACTAAGTGCAGAAAAAACAAAGTACATTAATTTTTTTATGAAAATGAATGAAGTGTCATTTGCTAATCAAATTTACTATAGTATAGAATGCCTGAAAACAAGCCACATGTGCAAGAGCAAAATGTGCTGTTGTTGAAAAGTTGACAACTTGAAGTACTTAGGTGTAATTGTAGATAGAGAGGTTTGTTGAAACTACATGTCAGCAATCTAAGAAATAAATGGAGTTCTCCACTATTTCTATTATCTAAAAGTTTAAGTTCAAAAGAACTCTGAGTTTATTGTACTTTGCCTCAATTCAAAGCCGATTAAATACGGCATAATAGTTTGGGAAGTACTTTTGAAACGTGATAAAGTTAATCAAATAGATAGTTCACTTAGGCTACTAATGTGATTAGCAAAAAGAAGTGAACAGAATTATGGCCTGAAATCTTAATACAACTTCTATGAAATCATCCCTACTTAAACATCTTAGAAAGTAATCCTTACAAGCATTGAAAATAATATGTCAATTTTGTAGATTTTGACAAAAAGGAGACACCTAAATTGCAAGGAAGATTTCCACGCTTCAATATCAAAGTTCCATCCAAATACATCAAACAGTCGGAAACCAAAATATATTAATACCAAACCATCCATACCTGTTTGTTTCGTACACACACAAAGATGGCTCAAACCGGTCGGTTAAATCCAATAATATTCGTTCCTTCTTAATATAATTTTCAGCAAAAAACATGCTAAGGACTGATAACTTCAAAATCCATGATCCTTCTTTGTATATTTTAAAACCATTGAAAAGGTTGTTTTGTTTTTGTTGAAACATTATTTTGTCTTCAAGGCAATTTTAATGTACACTTTATGAGAAGATGTCAGTTCAACTAATGAAAATACTACACAAATGCAGCAAAACATGCTGATAAGCA
Organism: Matsumurasca onukii; assembly: GCA_018831715.1. Classification (NCBI taxonomy): domain Eukaryota; kingdom Metazoa; phylum Arthropoda; class Insecta; order Hemiptera; family Cicadellidae; genus Matsumurasca; species Matsumurasca onukii. The sequence goes on from CM032065.1 coordinate 37,625,922, forward strand.
AAATTTTTATTTTTCTTAGAAAATACCTTTGAAACACATTTTGTCTTCAAGCCATAAAAGTGTAGTTCATCACAAATGTGTATACAAGAAAATATTGAAAGTCACAGAGTGCCCAAGCCATTAATACAAGAACATTTAATTTCATTGCCCCTAGAATATTTAACCAACTACCTGAAAACATTAAGTAATCAACACAAAAAAGATATTTGTCAGAAAGTTAAAAGAATGGCTTCTCAATTTGGAAGACGTTGATTCCTTTTGTTTTTATTCATAGATAAAACAACTTCCCAGACCAATAATGTTTATTTTAAACAAACTTTTAAAATAGATTTCTTTATGATTATGTATTGTTCGTTACTTTGCTTTGTTTTGTGTTCCTTGTTCCTTGGTTGTTCATGTCTAGTACGGGCTGGCGAAAAGCCGGCTTTGTTTTATATGAAGGCAGTGCTGTGTTAGTGTGCCTTGGTCCAGGGGTGAGCTTGGAAAAATGTGAAATCGTCCAGGATTTTTCATGTTTCTTAGATTAGGTTTTAGTTGTAGGAATAAAAGTGCACTATTAAATAAAACCATACAGCACTACTTTCTGAAAGACCAAAAGAATATATATTTTTTAAACACTTGTGACCGCTGACCGCTGAAGAATAAATTTAAATGAATAAACAGAACTCTCTAATCAGGCATTTGCCTTAGAGGCCCTAAATTTCCTTTGTTTATGTTTGTAGCAGTTAGTGTATATAGATATAAAATTAGTATGAAATATAATTTGTGAACAGTTCTTATTTTTTAGTTTTAAATAATTATAATTGGCAAGTCACCTTCTGAGAAGATTTATTGTGTTCTACAAACTTGTATTGATTGTAAACTGAATTTGAATTTGAGGAAATAAACCAATTTGAATTTGAATTTAAGTTTATTTTTAGAAAAGAGCAAGATCTGATAGTGAAGCTTTAATTTCTAAAGGAAGTTTGTTCAATAATTTTACACCAGCCAGCATAGGTAATTTGTTATGTATATGTAATCGTGGCTAATTTTACCGTACACTTCTCTAGATCGAGTATTGTAAATGAATGTACATCTGGACTTGCAATAACTTTACATTTTGAAACACAAAATACATCCGCCTCATAAATGTATAATGCGGCCACAGAAGATTTTGAATTATAGAACAAAGGAACTATCAAGATTCTACTGTACCAAATACAATCAATAAAAACTATAATCGCCATTAACACTGTGGAATGAGTAGTCCGTTTGATGAACTGGAAACTTGCAGTAATTAACTTTCAATTACGCTTGATGCCAAAACGACTGTAAGCAAAGCCGAATTATAATAAGAGATTGCAAAGGAAATTGCCAGCTGTGCTTAAGCAATAAATAATAATGTAATAAACTCTTGCAACTACAGGTTAAAAATTTTATAGTTATGTCTGAAATCTATTTATCTCTTAGAGAGCTAAACTTCTTAGCCAAGGGGTATTGTTGCATTACATTCAAAGCAAGTGTCTTTTGACTTGTCTTTGGAAAAAAGGTAAAGCAAACCTGCTTCTGTAATAACCAATATGGTTGAGGCTTAAAATCCAGAACGTTTTAATATTTAATCTAAAAAGTTAACCATAGTTATAAGTTTAAACCATTACAAACATGTTGAAGCCTTTGATAAAAGCCATTAACCTCAGCTATCGGAGAGATAAGAAATGTGGTTGTTATCTGTGGTTTGAGTATTTTGTTAATATGTTTATTGTTAATAATCAATCATATGTTTTTAGAAGAATCGTTTTGTTTATGTTTATGTTATAAATCACTGAATACAGAGTTTTGCCCAATTTAATATTTATTAATTATTTTATGAAATGGTGCGAAACCCCGACCTTCACCGATCTCACAAAGGAATACAAAGCTCTCTAGCTACATCAAGAGACTATGTTTTTGATTGGTATAGAGCGACATTGTTATTGTAACCAATTTCAACGAGACAAACCACAAGATATTATATTAGAACAAAATGTACCATCAAGGCCTTGGCAGTTTATAGGTGCAGATTTGTTTCATTACAACAATTCAGACTATTTGATAGTAGCTGATAGTTACTCTGGATACTTTCAGTGTGAAATTTTGAGAAATACATGCAGTTCAACAGTAACAGAAAAAAATGCGTTGTTTTGCAACACACGGAATACCAGATGAGCTAAGAACTGATGGAGGTCCTTGTTTTGAATCAAGAGATACCTTTGTTACAGAATGGACATTCAACCATAGAATATCATCTCCCCACTTCCCAATATCCAATGGCTTATCAGAGAGATATGTACAAGAAGGAAAGAACTTGGTGATGAAATGTTTAGATGAGAATTCGACCTTCAGTTGGCGCTTTCTCCATCACCGTAACACTCCAAGAGAAAATATTGGATCACCAGTACAAAGACTTATGAGCAGAAAACAAGAACACTTCTCCCTACCACAACAATCACCTTTACCAGTGGTAGTCAAAATGTATCTGAACAACTGAAGAAAATTAAACGAAGAGAGATTACATCAGCTATATAGAGGGAACAGATATGATTAGATTTATGGTTAGAAGAAAGTGTTTTGATCAGACTAGAAGAAACTGTGGAAGTTAAGCTACAGTCTGTTAAATAGTCTACAAATCATATATACAGCTTGAAAATGGCCAAACTTATGAAGAAACTCATGGTTTTAAGAAAAGATAAGTCATGTGTCGTACCTTCAGACATAGCTAAGCCTAACAAAATGTGTGGACAACAAGAATTAGCACAACCAACTACGGTCCCTAGGCACAGCACTAGATTGAGAACACAACCTAAAGTCTTTGACTTGTGAAAGGAGGATATCTGTGGTTTGAGTATTTTGTTAGTATGTTTATTGTTAATAATCAATCATGTTTTTAGAAGAATAGTTTTGTTTATGTTATAAATCACTGAATACAGAGTTTTGGTAATATTTATTAATTATTTTATGAAAGTCGTGTATGCACACTGATTGTTTAACTCGGCCAGTTAACTTGTTAATGATTACAACCAATCTTTACTTTATGCACATTTATACTTGAAATCAAGCTTAAATTACGAACTTCTACGTAAAACGGGAAATACCCAGAAATACATTAGTTTGTAAACAAAATCAATATGTGATTTCCATGTTCACGACTATATTTCTGTATCTACAAATTTTGAAACAAAACAGCTTCATCTATAATGTCATTTTAAAATATAAATTTGAAAATACGCCTTGCCTGGGAGTGGGCGAACTGCCTGTAGACGTAGAAGCCACCGAGCACGCCACAGCACATGACGAGGAGTGCCATGAGCAGCAGACACACGGTGGTGATGCTGGAGGCTCTACGTGCGCGTGCGTGCAGCACAAGGTAGCGTGTGTCTTGCGGCGGCAGAGACTCCGCTCCACCTTCCACATCCTGCTGTCCCGGCTAAAACAACAGCAGAAACAATCAGACATGAAACCTTCACTTGTTAGCGAATTTCCGTGGAAAATAGGGCTAAATTATATCTGCCATCCAAGTTAGTTTTATCTCCAAGGCAGTGCAATATGGCTAGTCAATAACACTTGTGCAACCAATTTCTGACCAACATTAACTATTACCAAAGTCTAACTATTACATGGCTAACTAAACACCAAATGATGAAAACCAGTTTAGACCCAATCTGAGCTTCAACCATTTGCAGCATACCGATAAGACCTCCATGTTGTCAGTTTCACATTCTAATTCAGCTCAAAAAATATCGTAAGTGCTTAAACACCCTAAATGAGTTATTAAAGGTAAATAGAAACTGCGTCCTTAATCTATAACTTTCCATGTTTAAAACACAAAACTGAATCGGTATTGTTGGCTACGAACTGCAATCAATTTAAAAACCAAAATATTTCTTAAAAGCCAAATGATATTTAATTTGTGCTATTCTTTGTTAGGCTAACTATTCGCAAAACTAAGTAATTTTACTCAGTTACGCTTACCGAAAATTCAGCAGGGACAAGAGGACATTCAAGTTTATCAATCTTCTTTTCAGTGATTGGTTTGGTAATTACGGTCATTTTTAAAATCAATAATCGTCAATGGAATGACAGACACTTAATTCCCTTTAAAAACAAGTAATACGGAATAATATAATGCAATATTAATGTTTGGAAACACAATAAAGACCCTTCACGACTTAAAATTTGACAATACCAAGATGACAGTGACACTATTTTGCTTAGATTGTAACCTAGTGCCGTTGAAATAGTATTATATCCATCGTTTTACCTCGAATTAGTACTATACAAAAAGTACGTGAACAAGCTATACCCGTTGGCCACTTGGATCTGGTTTAATATCCATCCCGACCAGTTGCAGTTGCAGGATATGACTCGCTCGGTGTCAAAGTCCCATAAAAGCTTTACCTTTGTGGGGTGCCTCTTGATCCTACAGATGTTGGTTACGCGCGTTCCGGGCAATCGTGCCCCATCGTCAGCGTCGCACTGTGGTTCTTATACTAAAACATATTTACATAATATACACGCGCACTACTCTCGCGGTACGCGCACTGTGTTGTTACGGTGGGAGGGCGGCGGTGGCGGAGACAAAACATTTCGTGCACACGCGGGTGGATGGACAGCGACTGAAATATGTGTGTTGGCGGGCAGGGTCTGCTGGGGGGCTGGAGACTATTGTGTGAGGGCTTGGGGAAATCCCACATTGACTGGTTTGGGCCGCTTTTTCTACTTCCCTTGCAAATTGAAAGACTATGGAATTTTTGAAATCTTGTTTATTGAGGAGAGAATTGCGACGATGAGTGTTTATGTGTTTTATAATTTCATAATTTTCGTGTGTCATTGCCAGGGTTTTGTTGTTCATTTTCTTCAAGACTTCTAATGATTTCGTAAATTCAATATTATGAGTTGGATTATCTTTTAGAAGTAAAGCTACGATAGATGATGGGTTTTTTGGCTACGAGATCCATGCTCTAAACGATTGTGGAAATTGATGCGTGTATCATCAGATGATCGCTTTAGAGATTAGACCTATTTCATCCTCAAAACGGGCAAAACCTGACCTCCATGAAGCTGGATTACAGGACCACGCCACGAGCCCCAGTCTAAGCCGCTACATGACAAAAGGTAGTCACTAGAAAAATCAAAGTTAACGCTGGAATGTTCCTCGAACTATAACAACAGTGTTCAGAATTTGAACAGTCTAAATCCCAAAACAAATCTATATAATTCAAACTAGTTTACTAAATAAATGTAAAATTTATTGACCTACATTGTAAAAATGCTGTTTACCGTGAATAAGTAAATCTTTAATTTCCCTTTTTGAATTGGCTGGAGTCGAGACCTTGAGATCCTCAAATCCGGATAATGTATGAGTTAAAGGTCCTATCAATGGCTTCTAATATCAAAACTGAATGTATATAAGAAAGTTAAGATTTTAATTACACATAAAATGATTAGACAAAATAACTCAAATCTAATATTCTTTTATTTGCAGTTGGGTGAGGGCTCAACAGATCGAAGTTCAACAGTTCGAATTTCGATCATTTAAACTTCGGCCATTTAACCTTCGATCTGTTGAACATAACGCGAATTGGGTGGACAAACTCAGAAGGCGGGATTTTTAGGGAAAATGGCGAGTAGAGGTTGGGGTAAAAAGTAGGGTGTAAAGCTGATAAACGGTTCCACAAAAGGGAATTATGCATTGCTTATATTTCTAAAATGTTTTTTTCTATAAGATATTGTAATAAAAATAGAATAATGAAATATAATTATCGATCTTAATTTGTATAAACGCTTAATAGCTAATTTGTTACTAAAGAAATGTAATAATTATATACATTTTAATAGAGCAGTTACAAAATTAGATTGGTAAATATTATTTGCAATTACTTTTAGTGTGAGTGAGTGCAAATGTTTCATTTCATTTTATTGTAATTTGTGTTTTGCGACTCAATATTTTTATTGTCAAAGCAAATTTATATTGTTATTAAGCTAGGCTTAATGAATGGTCATGATTGTGTAAAATCAAGTAATGTAAACGCAATATTTTAACCTGGCAAGCCTAGTACGTGCATAACTTATCGAGTAGTAGACTAGTAGGACTAGCCTATTAAGCCTAGCTTTTTACACCTCAGTAGTAAAGGTTTGAAGTGATGTATTTTCAATTTAGATTAGGCTTATTTTATTTATGGTTAGGTTCATGTTTATGAAGGAAGAGTGAGCCGCTAAAGGCCTAGTTTATCCCAATAATCAATCACTTATTTTACTGCTGCGCACCAGTGATCTTGTCAACAAAGTCAATGGTGTATGGACTGTTTTCAGGTGCACAATGACATGATATTTTGATCAATCTGGTTCAGCTATGGTTTCCTAGAAAGCGGTGACCGCTACATTACAGCCATAATATGACGGTGAGTTTTGTTTTCAATGTTATCAGATGAGAGTGGTTTCTAGAAAATGGTGGACGTAAAGTAGCGGTGAACTCTACTTAAGGGGTTTCTCGCCAGGTGACACATATTGTTTTGTAAACAAAATTAGCTTACCCATTACTTTATACCTAAACCAGATATGATAACTAAAATAAACATGTCAAAAGTTGTTTTATCTACATATGTTTAAATATTGTGTTGCGTCCACCGTCACGGTTACGTTCACGGCCGTAATATAGCGGTAAACCTTTTCCTAGGAAACCATATAGCTTTAGGTTTGACCATTTCAGGTTAGGTTTGTTTATTGCCTGGTCAATAACTTTCAAAAGATTTAAATCCAAGGTAAATGATTGGCTGATTGAAAATCTCTATTACACTAAAGTCCCGCTAATCCGAACCCCGCTTATCCGAAAATCCGCCTAATCCAAACACTGTTAGGAAGGAAAATGCTGTACAATTTTTGAGTTGTTAAAATAAATAAAATTAGTTTTCCAAATTATGTCTTATGTTTAATAATGAACCAGCGCTCTCAATGACGCAGACATGCACACAAACACTGTTACAGGCCCTACTGCTCCATCCAACTGTATACTGCCCGTCATATCTGCGTACATTACTTCTGCGCTATTTATAACTGCAGTATACTACAGGATTAAAATACTTAATAATTATTGACTTTAATGATTTGACTTAATAATTATTCTGCAGCTAATGATTTTATTCAATGCTATAAAAGTGGTATTCAGAGTTGGACCCGCGCTCACTCTATAGTTGCTGTCATTCAGTGTTTTCTCGCAGATCAGGCCCCGCTGGACATATAACCATTGATTTTAAATGTACATTTAAAGTCAATGATATAACCATTTATAATCGGCGTTTTTAGAGTTTGCGAAGCCGCAGGTAAACCATTACAAACATGCATAACCTGAGCCTTAAAATGTAGGGTTTCGTTGTATTCGACTAGATTGGCTAAACAATAATTAAAATAAGGAAGAAAATGGACAGCAATCTTCCTCAGCGACTTAGTCTATAGTCCCCCACAGGTAATAGATGACCACCGAGTCGCCGACTTTCTGTAAAATCTTTATTTCTATATCTTTATTTCCGAACAATATAAAATTGTGTGGAACATTAACAATAACAAGAAAATATAAATTATGAAATATATGAGCCACTATCCTACAATAAATAATAAATAAATATTCTGTGACCTTTACCTACTAATTCTCCAATATCCAAGTTTTAACCTACTTTGAGCTTGATCGGGTACTTTAAGGGCTGTGTAGAGTGAAAATAGTTCACAGGGTAATGCAGGGATAATACGGGGACAAATTCCCATTCGATCAGATGAGCGGAACACCAAAATTTTCGATCATTTGAGCGTAGCCTGTTTTCGAACATTTGAACCAGCAAAACAGACGAAAAAACACGTTCGATCTGTTGAACTTCGATCATTTAATACTCCACCCAACAATGGCGCACAATTCGTTATCGCTTGCAGAGTGAAGTAAATTTCTGTCAGTCGGTCATTCCGTAATACAATGTTTGTAATTTATTCTGTTCAACCTAAAATCTTTTTCAGACATATATTATTGACTCCTTTTGGAGACGCACTAGTTACCAAGGCGATGATACGCCTAGGCAGATTATGGCCGAAGGCCAAAACCGAAGTTGTCCTAGACCTAGGCCGGTTCTTAGGCCTTGCATCGTAAGTACCCTTAATTTCACTTGAATCAAGGTAATTTATTTATTGAAGTTTTTATTGAAGGTCAAATCAAATCTTAAAAAACTAATTTGCTCAAAATCCATTTTACAGTATTGATGAGTTTATAAATAGGCCTATTCTAAACTATAATTAGAAATTATTTAATTATGGTTAAAAGTCTTACTTATGCTTTACAAAATATTGACAGTATCTATCACCCACTTCAAATTAACCTAGAGGCTGAATAAGGTGTTATCGTGAAGTTAGGTTAGCAAAAGTTAAGTTAGTTCATTTCTTTTCTTAAAAACATCGTTTTTAATGGTTTCCGCAACTTTCTCAAATTTAAAACATCGTTCTTTGGCCTTTTTGGAAGGTTTGAACTTAGAAAAGTGCTAAAAATACATAAGTAACTCTTCTGGATTTTACCAAAATATTTTATTTTATTGTAAAAAAAATTTATATTGTAATTATTTGAAATTAAACATATTGTTATACAGTCAGATCGAATATCGAAGAACCCAAGACTAATCAGATTGTTATGGTCTTGTTTCGCATAAGCTTGAGCATGAGTGTTAACTTTGCCATGAAATTTGCCATGAACATTGTTTTAACAACCTCTTGAACAGTAAGTGTATGGTATATTTGCATAGAACCTATTAGCCATGTTTACAGTCAATTCTTAGCCCAGGCTAGTCAGTTTTAACTCCGATTTTGGAAAAGTAGACCAACACTCTTGTGTCAAGTGAACAAGTAGGCCTACATAGCTTAGGCTATTATGACTTTTGCTGAGTGTTCTGAGGGGCGTTTCATTTTCCATTTCTATGCTCAGTGTACTGTGTATCTGTACACAAAAGAGTGCATTTTCAAACAGCTCAATGGAAGCTAAAAACCTTAATAATTTTTTTGATGTTGTTTTAGGTGAGTCCAAAATTCTTTAATCTCAGCTTGAAAATTTCCTGGGTGTAACTGTCGACTCAAGCACTTAAAGTGGGACACACTCAAAAGCAATCTGACCAGCAATATCTCGGAGGTTTATATGCACTGAGAGGATTCGCTATCTAGGTAATATAAATCTTTCTAAATTAATTTACCGGTCTAATAAAGTCACATACAAGGTATTCCATAGTACTATGGGGTGTCTCATCTAAACGGAATCTAAATTTAATTTTATTATCCAAAAGCGAGCCATAAGGTGTACAGCCAACTTTTTTTTCCGAATGTCTTGCCATAATTTGTTTATAAGACTCAACATCATGACAGTTCCAGCTATGTTCGTTTATGAAGCCACCGTTTTTGTGAAATCTCAAAATCTTTTAAGAAGCCATCTGCACTGCTACAATACAAGAAATGAGAAAACAATTCATCACAATACCATAGCCTCAAGCTAGTAGAATGTAACCCAGAATATATTGGACAGAAGTTTTATCACACGTTACCGGCACAATTAAAGGTCATTAATAATTTCAATACATTTAAATTAAAACTAAAAACATTACTAATAGAACTAGCTCTATATGGCCTTCCTGATGAAACCATCCCTTAACCCTCTCATCCCCTTGAGAACGGAGGGACTTCAAGAGGATCTACCGACAGGCTGCAAACCCAGGAATGGGCCTATAGCAGCATCAACATATAAGTGAATAAGTAAGACTAGTTGAAGGGAGGTGAAACCATTATTTTTGTTCAATTGAGTGATGCTTGTTTCAGACCAATGCGGCAAACGCAGAGCAGAAACGCGAAGATTTAACCTCAACAAGTATTGCAAGAGAAACTGTGGTGAGTGCTTGAATTAACCTTCCAGAGGTCGCATCACGAACGTTACCTCCGGGTGAATCTCTGTTCGTTTATCAAATCGCCAACACAAGAGCCAAAAACCTGTGAAACCTTCCGTCCTTCTTTCTTAGAACACGATAAAATAAAATTTAGCCACTTACAACTTCGATGTAGTTAGTTTTGAATTGTTTATATTAGAGCCCAGAGGTAACTTCCGTGATGCGCCTCCTTGCGGTTCAGGGCCCCGGAGTTAACCTCTGTGTGCAACCCTGCTTGCAGCAGGTGAATTCATTGTACCATTTTTATAGTTCTATAGTTTTTATGTTTCACTTCATATAGTGCACTGTATTCTTTTAAAATGTTGATTAAAATGTGATACTGTAAGAAAAACTATGTTTAGCCATTTACACTAAGGTTTTACCTCCAGATGCCCTCTGGAAGCATTATTCATTTGCTGGTTTTATTCCTTTAAAAGGAAATCAATTCAATAACTTTGTCATAACCAGGCTATAAACTCTGGTGTGGGGTTACATCAGTTAAAGTAACTTACGACAGATGAGTTTTGAGGGTCATCAACCCTTCCAAAATTCTAGGAACTACAAGGGCTGTTCAGAAACAAAATTATCTCTACATGTAATTATTCCGCCAGTAAAATAATAGCATATTTACTTAAAAAATTTTGGCATCCAATTTTTTATTTAAGGGATTTCTAAAACTGTTGTTTAGCTAGACACATTTAAATTCTGTCTTAAACTTTAAAATGTATGTGTCAAAAATTCAGCATTTTGAACTTAAGCAGATTTAAAGTTAGGCCCTCAGATAGTTTTGGCGGAATATCACAATGGCGAGAGAACCGTGTGCCTTAGTTTCATAAGTGCTCAGATTTTTGCAGTGAATATGCCAAATTACAGGAGAAAGAATGCTCTTTAAAATGAATATAATACTGAGGTGTGACAGTTAAGTTTGCAGAATTATTTTATTACTCAGTATTGGCTCCACTTATTATGTTATCAGCTAATGTACAATGTTTGTATACGAGGTCTGAAAATAAAGTAATGATACTGGTTCAATAAAATTGTTTATTGACAATATAATCAAACATCTCCTTCAAAATAGTTTCCTTGGGAAGCCAGACAACACTTGATACAGGTTTCCGACTCTTCGTAAGAGTGCTGGAACTCATAATCTAGAACGACCTTCAGCTGGTCGGTTACTTTTTGGATGTTTTCTACCGTTTCAAAATGGTGTTCTTTGAGGTGGCTTTTCAATTTTGGGAAGAGACGAAACGCAGTGACTCAAGTCAGGAGAATAGGGTGGTTGAGGAACAACAGGAATATTTTTCCTGGTCAAGAACTCATTAACAGACAGTGCAGTGTGACAAGGCGCATTGTCATGATGCAGCATCCAGTTGTCTTTGAGGGCTAGTCTCACGCGTGCAACTCTTTTTCGCAGTCTTTCACGAATCTCTTGGTAAACTTTTTGATTCACAGTCAACCCATTTGACAAAGCCTCCTTATGAATAATGCCATTGCAGCCAAACAACGTAATCAGCATGGTTTTAACTTTGGACTTGCTCTTTCTGGCCTTTTTGGAACTTGGTGAGTTTGAAGTGTGCCATTCCTTACTTTGGCGCTTTGTTTCTGGGTCTAACTTAAATATCCAAGACTCATCACCTTCATATACCTTCTTCAAATTTGAAAACGTGTCCATAGCATTTAACACAAAATGGTATAGCACAACGTTGCTGTAACTTGTTTCCCTCATTTTTGAACGCATACAACAAAAACTTGTTTTGCTAAAAGGTTGGTTTACGCTCACTGGGGAACATTAAACAAAAGATATTTATACACAATGTCAATCAGTTGTTCAGCTAAACATATGTTCACTTTTACAGTTGCAGTGTTGCCATAATAGCTATAGCAAAATCAGTCTCATTAGTTTATTTACAGACCTTGTACATTTAAAGTGTATTCAATTTATTTAGCTCACTAGACATGTTTGGTGAGATTGTAGTAAAGTTTGTTTAACACTTTGATGCGAAGCCTGAGTCCTGCTCGGGATGTCTGTTGAAGTAGTTACCATGATTGCTACTAGAGCTAGTGTTCCACGTAAGCTTGACCATGTTACTGAGAGAATAGCTTCTACTAGGTGTGAGAATGGTCGCAAGGTCTAATGTGTCAGCTGAAGATTTAGGCTTAGCAGTTGTCGGGGTTGCCATGCTGAGCTTACTTTCATATAATTTATTGGTGGGAAGGCCCACTTTAATTAACGCTGACCGGCACAGGTGGAAGTTGATAGCGTAAAGGAGTTTGTGGATTGTTCAAAAATTTGTTTGAAAAGAGGAGGACACGCTTTTGGGGTTGTTTACGCTTTTTATTTTATAAGAGATTGCAAAAGAGGGTTATTGAGAAAGTCATGGCTTAAGTAAAATAAATAAAATGAAAACTGTCGTTAAAAAAAAGTTGGGCCAGGCTTCAAAGTATTAATAGCATTTTATAGGTTGCGACCATGGAAACCCAATTTTAATTTTGAAGAAGAACAAATTCTTATGAAATTGCTACTTGCTAGTAAAAGTAGACATCTTTACAAATGTGATAACTGGAGATGAATCTTGCGTTTAGGTGTACGATCCTGAAGCAGTAGCAGAGTATAGAATTAAAAAAAGGTGGAGAACCATGGACATAAAAGCCAGAATGTCAAATCCAAAATCAAGGCCATGATGATGTTTTTCTTTACTTACACGGGATTTAGCTGCTAGAGTGAGTTAATCCTGTCTATTACTGTTGACTACTGGGTGTAATGAAATGTCTGCGTGAGAGAGTTTGCAGAAAGAGGCTCAATTTGTGGCAAAATCAGTCATGGATGTTGCATCACGATAATGTACCCTCTCACACCGGCCTCATTGTCCAACAGGTTTTAGCCAAAACGTCCACCACAGTACTTGAATGCAGATATTTCTTTATTCCTTAAAATCAAAGAAAAGTTGAAGGTACACCATTTTTAGAGTCTGGAAGAAGAAGAAACAAACAACGGAAGGGCTAGCAGAGGTAACAAAAGATCAATTCCTTGAGAGCATCAAAGGTTGGAAAGTTTGAATCAAGAGATAAATAAGAGCTCAGGGGACTACTTTGAAGGGCAAAGTGTAATTTTATGTTGGCTTTTCAACAAATTATTTTATTGCCTAAATCCAAAACTTTAATGATATACCTACCTCAGATAACAGGTCTACAAATGGTAAGCGTTTTAGAATTTGAACATAAATTAATTTTAAAACAGCCCTTGCTTTAAAATTTTGGAACTTGTACCTTAAAAAATTTACAAGCTATAAAAGTCATACCGTAGCTGGAGTAAAATAATATTCTCACAAAATACAAGTTGAAGTCAAAAATCAATCTAGAACACTTGCAAATCCCCAACTTTGGAAAGTGGATCTGATTAAACTTTCCAACTAGAAGAACTAAAGTTCGCTGAATTTGACAACTTGAATTAGACAGGTTGAAGGGTTATCGTTACATGGAATGATAGAAGTACAGTAAACTCCCGCTAGAGCGGATCAAGATAATTCGGATACAGGCTAATCCGGACCACCTAGTATGAGAAAACAAAAATTTGACGGTTTATCGTGAATAACTTCCGAACGGAACAAGTTGGGGTTCGGGTTTGAATATACGGTTGGGGTTAGGGTTTGAATATCGGTTGGGGTTACGGGGTTTGAATATACGGTTGGGGTTACGGGGTTTGAATATACGGTTGGGGTTACGGGGTTTGAATATACGGTTGGGGTTACGGGTATTCGTGTGTTCAGCGCTACGAGGCGGTCAATTAATAAAATGTATGAATGGAGAAACCAAATTAAACTGGTAACTTTGCTTTTGGCGGTTGTTTAATTTGCCATCACCAACTAAAAACGTATGAGATAGTTTATAAGATAGTGAAACTTGAGCTGAGGGATGCAGCTAACAAACAAGTGATGCAAGATCAGGCCGTGATGCACAAGCATCTGTTACTTTCTGGGCGACTCTTGGATTCTAGTTGGGGAAAACTGTTGTGCACTGAGTGTTAGGTAAAATCATTTCAAACAGTACCTCGCTTAGTCTAAAACAATCAGAAAAATGTACTGATTACTTGCTTGCTAGTAAAAGTGAAATGGTAAACTCAATCTCACAGTGTTTTGATCTCTTTTGTGCTAGCCTACAATCTTGCTGTGCTTGTCGTCTGTGTTTGCAGCATGTTCTGTATCACATGAGTGATACCTTTGTTTCTTTTGACTATTGCAGAACCAAAATCAGCAGAAGAAAATCAGCTGTATAATGGTATGATTGTAATTTATTTTGTGGTTGCAGGAGAGCAAAATCTACCTAACCAAACAATGTTTGATGGAGAGAGTCCGCCTCCCTGCAGATCCAGTTGACACAATCTCCTGTCCAGCAGTTCCAGTAGTGACTGGTGTCATAGTATGCCTAGTATAGGTGAGTACGTCTGCACATTACTTACTAGATCTCTAGTACCTAGTGTCTTTGAGGAAAGCACCAGCAAATTAAATCCTTAGATGAAATTAGTTTTCCCTAACATGGTGTGTCCACTCAACCGTGAACCATCCGTGAATTTAGCCATCCAAGAATGAGCCGTGAGTTTCTCTCTGAAACAGGCAAAAGGCTAACTTACAATAGTCATAGTTACTCTCGCCAGTAGGATTTGCAAACAAACTAAACCAATTTTTGGTTTTCTGATTTTGAACACACTATGTATTCCGTAGCTAAAACAACACTAAGATGTATAAAATGTTATTGCGTGACGATGAAGATTTTACCAGTTGTCTTCCGTGTTGAATCGACCTTTCACCTTAGTGGACATGTTAACACTCATAATGTGCTGATCTGGAGTTCAGAAAATCCTCACAAGACCAGTGCAGACTTACGAGACTTTCTTAGGATGAATGTGTTTTGTGCCATATTCCGGCGGAAAGTGTATGGGCCTTCCTTTTTTGGTGAAGCATCTGTAACTGGGTTTTCTTACCTGATACACTAGAATAATAGCTCTTCCCTCAGTTGGAAGAATATAATGCAGAGAACTTCATTTTCCAGCAAGATTCTCACCTCACTGGCATAACGATGTACACAATTGGTTTAACAACACTCTACCCGACCGCTGGATTGGCCGCAACGGGCATAATGACAAAGTTTGTTTAGCAAGACCTCCACGGTCACCAGATCTAACGCCAAGCGATTTCTACGTTTGGGTCTTTATCAATATTGTGTGTTTGTGCCTCAGCTACCAGCTGACCTCCTTGAAGCAGCTGTTTCCACAAATACTCAAGACACACTTTACAACGTTTGGGAATAACTCGAATGTAGACATGATGTGTGTCGGGGGACAAATGGTTGTCATGTTGAACACTTTTTAGGTTTTCAGCTTTTAGGTAAAACTGTTTGAGTTGCTTCTTTATTTGAAACATCATTTATAACTGTAAGTTTAATAATTTTAAAATATCAAACAGTCTAATAAAGTAAAATTTTGTTTATTTCTATAAAAGAAATAAACAAAATTTTTACTTTATTAGACTGTTTGATATTTTAAAATATAAAGAATCTAATAAGATGGCTCTTGAAGATATGTGTAAGTTTAATGTAATAAATATTGGGTGTTTCTAAATGAATACCGGTGTTTTAACGCTCCATAATATCTATTACATTGAACTTACGATGGGGTACCCAAAAATAACGGGAATTTCAATATAAAGCCATATTTTATTATTTTTTTGTACTAATTTACATGTATACCTTCAGTATACTCCCCATTTAGTGTAATGCAATTGTTCATTTGATGCTCCCATGGTTTTAAGCACCCCTCATACCTCTTAGTCTGAATGCGTGCACGCTCCATCCTCGTTTGCCTTTTCACTCCTTCATTTTTGTCATAACAGTGATCTTTTATGTAATTTTTCATTATGGGGAACATAAAAAAGTCGCGTGGGACAAGATTTGGCGAGTATGGGTCGTGGGGAAGGGTGGTCATGCTGGTATTGGCCAAAACTAGCAAACTGAGATGGCTACATGGGCAGGCACATTGGCATGATGAAAGAACCAGCCTCCATATCACCAAAATGTAGGTCTGGAGTGCGTTGAAATTCGCTAAAATGAATTTTAACACACTTCAGACAGCAAAGAAGCGTTCCCAATGGTCCTCCTACGGTCTTCTCGCAATATTGACAGTTTTTTCTGAACAATTTCACCAGTCCGAAAATTTGAAGGTCGTCCAGGACAAGGCTTGGCTTCAATCGACTGGGCGCCATCTTGAATTTGGGAAAATTACTTGTTTCATCCTGGTTTTGCTCAAAACATCGTCTTTGTAAGCTTTTTTAATAGTCGCAACCGTTTCTGACGCGTTCTTACCGAGAAAAAAGCAAAAACCTCACTGCTGAACTTTGTCCATTTAATTAAACCATCAAAACAAAACGAGGCAGAACAAAAACTACTTTTAGAAAAACGCACACAGCTCCTCTTCACAGCCTCTCAGACTGGCCTACACCGAGTGCACTGAATTCAGGAAGAGTTGGGCTTTCATCCTATATTGGCCAAAATGTGAACTATGCACTCCCTACCTCGCCATTGACCGTTTCCCGATACTTTTGGGTACTCCCTCGTACAGCTATGAATGATGTGTCAAATGAAAAAGCAACTCAAAAAGTTTTATCTAAAATCTTACAAGTGAATAAGCTGTGAATTATAAAATAATTTCAAACAGTAGCTCGCTTAAACTAAAATAACCAGACAAATGTAGGCCTACTGGCTACTTGCTTGCTAGTAAAAGTGAAATGGTAACCTCAATTTTACAGTATTTTGATCTCTTTTGTGCTAGTCTACAATAATTGTGCTGTGCTTGTCGTCTTTGTTTGCTGCAGCATGTTTTGTACCACATGAGTGACACCAAAATCAGCGGAAGGAATCAGCTAGATAATGTATGATTGTGAGGTTATTTTGTGGTTGCAGAAGAGCGAAATCCACCGAACCGAACATTGTTTGACGGAGAGAGTTCACCTCCCTACCGATCCAGATCACACAGTCTCCTGTCCAGCCACTCCAGCAGTTCGAGTATGTCCAGCGGTTCCAGTAGCGACTGGAGTGAAGTCCGGTGTCATAGTATGTGTAGTAGGTGAGTACGTCTGCACATTACTTTACTAGCTCTCCAGAACTAAGTGTCTTTGAGGAAGGCACCAGCAGATTAAATCAAATTAGTTCACTCTAACCGTGAATAAGCTGTGAATTTAGCCATCCGAGAGTAAGCCGTGAATTTCTCTCTAAAACTATAAAAAGGCTAACTTACGAGAGTCATAGTTACTCTCACCAGTAGAATTTGCAAGAAAATAGCAAAAAACTAAAATGGTTTCCTAAGTTTTGGCAGCCGGCCATGTATTGTGTAGCTAAAACAACACTGGGAACTTGAGATGATAAGGAATTTTACATAAGTATAAAAACAAATTGTATAAACAAAAAACACCTTTGGTATTTACAGTAAACTCCCGTTTAACGGTAATCGGATTAACTGCAACACTGAATAAAGAAAAAATACAATGCCGCCATCCCTCACAAAACAGATATAATAGTGTCCATGATGCAAAACATTGATCGTGGTAAAACCGTGAAACCGTAACTGCCGTAACACGGACGTCCGACCGCGCAGTGCTAAAATACATGAAAACAATTGACTAGATTCCACATGCACTGCTCACTGGAATCTGTTATCCTCACATTTAGTTGTTATGTCTTTATATACCTCATTGTACAATAATGTTAAGTTTTGTTGATTAACCGCCATTTGGCTTATCCGGGAAGCCTCAACCCGACTTTATCGCGGCTAATCGGGAGTTGACTGTACTTTAGAAAAACTTTATTTTACCAAGGGTGATTTTGTTTGTCTGGCTGATTGTTAAACCACCTGTTTCGTGGAAGTGTTCTGTATTGAATAAATTCAATGTATTTTGTACAAATCAATTTTTGTTTATACGATTTTATGTGGTAACACTAGGAATGTATCGGGAGACAAAAAAATGTACTTGGAAATGATCGCGGGAGTCAAACCAAAGTCGGAACTTATTGTGGGTCAAAGTCGGTATCTCGGAACTCAACTTGACTTACTTGACTTAGTTCCTATATTCCCGTGGGGGACGTAGGGCCGCAACAAACGCCTTCCACCGTACACGATTCTGGGCCATTTGTTTTATCAAAAGTCTGTGCCATTTTTCCGGTCCGGTTTATTTCATTTATTGCGGTTTCAGTAATAAGTTTAGTTTAAGAGAGAGCAGGTTATTAGCCTACCCTCTCCGATCCTGATGGTGGGTCTGCCACCTGCGGCCTCAGGCTGTCGGTTTTCTGTCTGGGTTGTCTCCCGTAGCCTTTAGGTTTCTCAACCCTCCACAAGGAAGTTTGGAGCCATTGGCGGTTTTCACCTGTTTCCCTAGGCAGGGGCCCTCACAGGGTGCTACCACCCGGAGCCAGGTGGACCCAGGTATTTTAAACGAGGTTGTTACTCCTCCGCCTCCCCAATTCCTCATCATTTGCAAGATGAGTCCCGGACTTGGCACCGGCTGTGGTTGGGTTCTCGGAACACAAGGCATCACTATAATTGCACTCGAACGTATCACGTGACTTAATTGGCACTCATAAGCCATCGCAGGCTGGCGAGGGTGTGAGCGCAGCGTACATCCTCATAACTCCTATGGTAATAAGGAAATTCTCTTCACTCATGTCAGCGGCACATTAGCCCTTAGTTGCGTGTCGGCCTGGTTGAAAATTCAGTAGGATTTACGTTAGCACTTGTTGCTACGTTTTATTTTCAATTTATTTCAAAATATCTTTATTCGTTGTAATGAACATATGAAGATACAATATACATTGTTGAATCATGTCACAATAAGCTAGATCAATAGTTTATCCATTTAAGTCTTATAAATCACTAAATCACTATTTGAGATGCCGACCACTCCCATGAGGGTATTTTAAGGCAAATATGTGGTGAAGGATGAGTGTGATGAGTGGTAGTAATGAGTTATGAGGTGTAGTCTTGTAACAAACTAAGGCCGACCCTTCCTTAGAATGGGTCATTAATTTTAGCCCAATGACCAATGGAAATTATAAGAAATTATTAACATTATAAACACAGACACACGACAATGCTAAATTATTTAGTGCTCAGAGATCTTAGAAAGGGAAGTGGATGGAAAATAAATGCAAGTCCAGCTTTCATACTTAAATAAATACTTAATGTTTTCTATAGTGACAGATGAAAATGAGCATTTTTCCCTTTATAAGGTTTTATATTTCCTAAGTTTGAATTAATATATTTTATATATAACAGGTGGCCATCATTGTCTAATAAGCAAGATACAATTCCTTCAATAGTTACTTGGGATTGAGTATTATGTTTGTCACAAGGAAATTATCTGTACTAGTGGCGGCTCGTGAGCCTAGAGGAAGGTGAAGGGCAAGGGGGGGTGTACTTCGCTATTTAATGGAAAAAATATGTTATATTTATTCTTAACACGTGGACAGAAAATTAAAGATACAATGTTTATTGATAATATGAGTATTTCTCTAGGAAACTACATAAATAATTAACAACGTAGTTATTACAGCTTGCAAGTTCTAGCAGGGAGTTAAAACATTGACAACGTATAGAGATTGTTGCATAAAATTGTTTTGTAGTATGGATCAGAAAAAAAATATATACAACTATTTAAAATTAGTTAACTCCTTAAAAATGTACATAATCAGGTCATGTGATTGCAAAAGTAGGCCTAAAACAGAGCATTAGCGCCGCGTGGGTCTACTGAGTAGTCAACGATTCTCCTGTCTCGCAAGTGACAGGTTTTGAATATACACTTCTAGCGTCAATTGTTGCTATAGCAACGCAGCCCCTTTCCTCCCCTCTCAGCGTCTATCCCTACCTCGTAGACAAGCGTCAAGTGAAGGTTTGCACAAATCTCTTCACCTACGGGCTACGAGGTATTCCAATCTTACACGAAGCAGCAAGTGGCAATCTTAGAGGCATACTAACTTTCTGTGGCAACTATTGAGGCAACCATCGATTGTTGCTGACGAGTTTGTATCACACTCATTGTCGTCGTTGATAACTATCATGCGATCCCATGAACTTTGGAAACGGATTAATTAAATGTTAAATTTTATTTTTTTCCTTCTTAAACATAGGTTAAGTGACCGACCCTTCACCTGACGAGCCGCCACTGATCTGTATTTGCACTAGATACTTTAGTCACTCTTGTTAGCAAATCAACCAGGTATCTCATATTGTGATTTTAAACATATTGCCAAGCATTTGATAAGGAATCTTCTACTAATACATTCCATTTTATGTGTGTTTTCCAGAGATGCAAAAATAGTGTAGTTGCTGTGTACTGACTTGTGTTGTGTTGCAGATACCGCCACCACCACACTTACCGGCTGTAATAGTACCAACATGACAGAGACTGCCCACCCTCAGGACAACTTCGCCCAGACTACACGGTTTTCATAGCCAATTTTACCTCTGTAATGTTTCAATGGTTTCATTGAAAATCTGTAAAGTCAGCAACAAGAAATGTGATAGGTTTATACAGTGCTCGATTTCTAAAAATTGAGGTACCGAACTCTGTTAGGCGGACACACCGGGGTCTGGGAGTATTCCATACCCCAAAAGGGGGGTCCGAGCCTTCGGAAAATTTTCAAAATTTCAGTTTAAAATTACGCATTTTTAGGCTGTTTTTACTTCTCAATCAACAATAGTTTAGTGTTCAAAAAGTAAGGCTTGAAACAAATATTTTGACTAATCAAGTAAGAAGAAATTTCAGTCAGCAACATCAACACTTTAACACAGTCAATCAACAAGTCAAACTGCCAACCACGTAAGAAAGATAATAACATAAGTTTAATAAATCAGTTAAATACATGATGTTCTTAATCACGCTCGTAAGTTAACTCACTGACAAAGAATTTTAACTGTTTTCAAATAATTTAGTTTTTTTACAGAGAGAGGTTCTGGAACGCCGTTCCGCCTGAAATCGAGCACTGGGTTTATATAGTCTGGGTAAGTTTTAGTGGGGTATCTATGGTGACTTTTTTAGTATGGTTTATTTGGTCTGTTTTTGAAAGTTTGCAAACGGAAATGAACATTTAAAACATTGTCTATCTCAAATTCTTGAGAAGTTGAATCTGTTTATCGGTTACAACTGAAAGTAGTGTTCAAATTTGTCCGATTTTCATGAAATTTCGTACAAATGTTCTGTTTGTAAATATCTTAGTCGAGTTTGTTAACCAGCAAAATCGGACTACCAGAACTCCCTTTTTGGAAGGGACTTTTCCCCAAAAAAGTGGTTTTAATTATCTAAAAATAGTAACTTTCATCCGATTTTGATGAAATTTGAAATAAATATGTATTATATTGTTATACATCATTAGACCAAAATTATAAAATCCATCAAGCCGTTTCAAAATGGCAGCCAAAAAGTAAATGTTCGTTTTTTCTAAACCTAACACATTTTTCAAAACCAATATGATACATTATTTTGGTCTGGCTCATCGCCCTGAACACAAATCTTCAAACCGTTTTAAAATATCTTGTTTCGTTCGGAAGTTATTCCCAAAAACCTAAAAACTTCGTTCCGCTAATTTTTGCTAAAATTTGTTTTGAAAATCAGACATGTGATACCTTTTTAACACCGCCTTGTCGACCCAAAACAGATCTGCAAAGGTTTTTCTTAATCTTGTTCTGTTTTAAACAAAACAAAAACAGTCAATTTGAAAAAAATTTTTGTCATAACCAAAAGTTTTTACATATTTAAAGCGCCTCGTCCCGCTGAACCGAATCTGATTTTAAAATTTTTATCTTGTTTCGTTCGGAAGATATTCACGAAAAACAGAGCCAAAAATCGCTCCGACCTAAGGCTTTAACCTTAGGTTTTTCGATTAGCGAAAAATTTTGCGTCTCAAATATGACACATGATACATTTTTTAACACCGCCTCGTCCCGCTGATTACGAATCTGTACTCCGTTGTACCCTATCTTTTTTCGTTCAAAATTTATTCACAATTAGCCGCCAACAAGGGGTGAAATTTTTTTCCAAAAACCAAACATATGATACATTTATATGCACCGCCTGGTTGCGCTGAACCCGAATCTGGTTTTTAAAAATTTTTACCTTGTTTCGTTCGGAAGTTATGGGGGATAAACTGTCAACGCTCTAGCCTATGCCCTGAGTAGGACCCCTGATTGTACTCTAGTCCTAGGAGCCCTGTATTTTGTTTTAGCTTAAGTTTTGTTTATATATATTATTGTATAATTGTATTGTAAAATTGTATAACAGAGAAAAATAATACAGATCTCTTAATTAAATGGAACATTAAAAATAATATGAACTTGTTTTACTTCCCTTTGTGTAGCCACCAGTCCTCTATTCAGAAGAAATTATTGTGCAAACATATTATTTTAGGTGAGTAGCTAGTACTGGTTTTAAAAAACACAATATTTTGCACACAGAAACCAAGCTGTAGTCAAAATTAAATCCTTGGTACCAGGGTTGCAGAAATGGCCAGGAGACCTTGGAGTAAGTTGCCCCAGTATCGACAAGGAAACCCCTGCCAACTTCTGAGGTCCTAGTGAATTGTAGAAACATTCAGTTTTAGCACAGATGCCAAAACAAGGTAAAACATGAGTTGTCGGTATCAGGGTCGCAGAAATGCAAGGAGACCTTCCAGATGAATTTCTTTTGGAAGCAAAAACATCACTAAGTTGCTTGTTGTACTCAGAACAGACTGTTGTGTCTCCTGCTAACTTCTGAGGTCCTAGTGGATTTAGGAAATATTTTAGTTTTAATCACAGTTTCCATAACGAGATAAAAATTATTTTCTAGTACCAGGGTGGCAGAAATCGCCAGGAGGCCTTTGAGTTGGACTTCTTTTTGGAAGAAAGAAAAATCACCAAGTTGCTTGTGACTGTTGGGTCTCCTGCCAACTTCTGAGGCCCTGATACCAGGATTTTTTTGCGTTGAAACCTATGTTGCAAGGCCTTAGAGCAGCAATCAACTATTTTGCAACCTTCCGTGTAACAGGATGAGCAACTTACCTGGGGAATAACCCTTACTTTTGGGCAAGGCAGACTTTAAAAAGATCTATCAATATTTCTGCGTTTGTTTAATCTTGAGGGAGGGGGGAAAGGATAGTCACACACATTTCAGTTGTAATAAAGAGTTTTATTAATTTAAAAACAGCAAATTTCCAACATTGAGAAATTTGATGAGAGATATTTTACATAGATAAATACTCTATGTTAACTACGCAATAAGACACAAGTTACAGCTTTAACTGCTCATGAATCATTCCCCTCTGAAGTATATTTCCTCTGTACGCCTTTTCCAGTTGTATGAGAAAGCGTGAAATTGCTAATGCACGCTCGCGTGAGTGGCAGGAGTTACACCCATCAGAATTGGGTAGCGATCCTCGAGCTTTGTAAGCAAACGGGGGTGAGACTGCCTATTTAGGAGAATAGGGAGCCAGCACAATAAACCAAAGGGTTGACGTGCGCGTGGTCTTGAACCACAAACTTTCCCCATCCAATCTAATCTACATGAGCGGGTCCGCCTCCGTGTTCACCTCAGAGAAGGGCCATTGACTTTAATACATTTAAAATCAATGGAAAGGCTGAATTCCCGCCCAAGGAACACATGACACGACGCACGTACTAACTAATGGTTTCTCTCAACTAATGCGGCCCAACTGCCAAACCGCTTGCAAGGTTTTCGTAGAATGTGCTCTTATATGAAGGTTAATTTCGGTTCGGATATGTTGATTTGTAGATTTATAGATATAGATTCTTTATTTGCAATTGACAATATAAATTGTATTACAATCGTCAGTTAAGTACACAGCATAAGTGTTAAATAATTGTTTAATAATAATGATTAAAATTAAATTAATATTAGAGCTTAATATTAAAAAGAAAAATTACACTTGATTTTATTGTTGTAGTGGCCTTTTCACTAATCAAGCAAGAACTCATCAACTGAGTAACAGGCCTTTTCTAAAAGATAATTTTTAAGCATAATTTTAAATTTGTTCTGATTAGTTTCTAATTTAATGTTTCCCGTTAATTTATTAAATAATTTTGGGCCAATATTTTGTGGTAGCGCAGCAGTTACTTGTAATCTATGGGGCGTTTGTCTATGCTGATCACGGGCTCTTGTGTTGTATGTGTGAACATCTGAGCCTACTACAATAGACGCAAATTTAAAATTGTAGTATAGCAGCATTTCATAGATAAATAATGAGGGAAGAGTTAAAATCTGGAATAATTGAAAATAATGTTTACACGGCATACGTCTGTGAACTCCGCCATAATTCGTGCGGCTCTTTTTGCAGCCGAAATATTCTTATGAATTCAGTACGAGCTGCTGAGCCCCAGAGCACTATACCGTACCTCAACCTTGACTCGATAAGGGAGGTGTAGATAAGCCGTAGAATACTATAATTTTGGTATTTTGAGTATCTGCTCAATAAAAATAATTGAGATGCTACTTTTGAACATAATGCATTTATATGCTGGGTCCACGAAAAAGTACTATCGAAAATGAGTCCCAAATATGTATAATTTGACTCTGAGGGTAACAAGAGTCAAATGACTCTTTTGTTATGGAAAAAGAAATCGTTTATCTGTGGCCTGATTAGATTTTTATATTACTTTTAGCTTCTTAAAAATATCTATTTTCTGACTTTACCCGTTAATAGCACAAAAAGTAAAGAAACTTTGAAAAATAGGTACAGTCAAACCTGGATAAGTTAATCTTTAATTTAAGAGTTGTTTCAACAAATTAGCAATAATACTTGTCTCCATTTTATTTCCCACAGACCTCTGCAACGCAGCTGAGGCCGTGAGGCGGTCCCATAACTATATGGTACGGTATCTTTAAAATTTATCCTTGAATGGACCTAAAATTTTCTGGCCATCCTAGTCAGGGATATCAATGCAAAAGGCTTGGATTGGTGTCACAACCTGCATTACACCGTGTTACATTCACAGTTGCCTTTTAAATAAACAACCAAGTTTATTTATTTATATTTTCTGTTCACCCTTTTGAGCTACTTGGTACACTAAAAACAGGCCGACAAGCAGCTAAGCTGGCTTGGCAAATCGAATTACCTTTGGAATAATTTGTTACTCTAATTGCTCCCTCCACTCACAGCATCAGATTGTTGTTCTATTATGGTGAGTGTTTGCCCTCCTGTATGATGACGAGTGGAGCGAGGCTGTTTGCTGCTCACAGCCTATGACGAGGCTTTTACTGAATATTATTCTACATATTATCATAAAAGGAAAACACATTTTTAATTTAAATAAAATCGGACCATTCATTCCGCTGTTATAGAAAAAATAACTTTTTGACCACATTTCCAAATGGCTTGATAGATTTATATAATTTTTGCCAGATATTTATGCCATATTTAATCAAAATCCGATGAAATTTGCTGGTTTTAGATCATCAAAACCCTTCTTTTGGTGAAGTCCCTCCCAAAACGAGTAACCGGTAATCTGATTTCGCTGATTAACTAACTTGACCAAGATATTTAAAAATGAACGTGTGTACCAAATTTAGTTTAAATCGGACAAAAAGTGTGACCTGCAGAGATGATACTTGTACGGTATGTATAGTTTTGAAAAAATGCTTAAAACATGTTCTAGGGGTCAGGATTGGTGCTCATTTTATGGTCCCGAACCTGGTTCTTAACTTGCTGACAACCTGATTATCCCATGTTTCCAAAGGTAATTCGATAATAATGAAAGGAACTGTGAAGTTGTACCCTTCAAACATACTATACTTAATTGTAGACCAAGACCGAACGGTTTTAGGAATCATGCCATTTCCTGGTGGTATACAGTATCACACAATAATTATTTTTTAATATAATGAGATACAGTGTACCATCAAGCAGGAAGATGGGATGATTTCCCGAAACCGGCCGTGATTTACTGGAAAGTACGTTATATTATAAGGGTACTTCTCAGGTTCTTTCATTGTTTTAATTACTGTACTTATCGACGGCATATACGCCTTTTAAATAAAATACAAAAATAAACACTTTGAGCTAAAAAGAGAAAACATGACATTACATAACAGAAAACAAAAATACAAAGCATGATCCAAATTCTTCCCATCCACCCAAACTTTGTACTATTTTTTTGTACTTCTTTTCATTTTTGTGATTTATTGTTTGGGGTGGTTATGGGTTACAAATTACAATAAAGAGTAACAAATTAAATGACAGTAGTGATGCACAATAATACCATAGCAATTGAACATGATGACATTAAATAACAATATGAATGTGAAACACAATAGCTATAAGGGTTACATCAATATATGATCTATAGTGCCCAAGAAAAGGACAGACTGTAAGTGCACATTGAAGATTTTAACACTGCTTTCCAAGATCTCTCTCAAATAATTCATGTTGGTAAATTTTTGATTTTTAGAATTTTGCATTAATATTTTTAACACCTGCTACTGTTGGGCTGATGGTAATATTGTGTTTTTTTCTCAAATGCTACATAACAGAATATATTCCAATTACATAATAGTATAACACAATTCTTAATTATTAAGTTTGACATGATGACTCAGACATTGAATAAATGATTTACATTTGAGAAGATGGAGAACATTGAAAACAATGTAGTGTCTCAGACGACAAGTGAATGTGTCTCAGTGAGAGAGGATGTTGTGTCAAACAGTCAAGTACAAGAACGGCGTATCCCATGATGGGGGCACTGATAGGCTCGGTGGTGGGAGGCCCGTCGGAGTCATGGCAGGCTTCAAGCTGGACAGTCTCACTGCAGTAGGTTGTGGTGTACTAGGTAAGTAGCTCTAGAACATTCAAAGTTCAATTCAAAATTTGTTATTTGTAAAAGACAATATATTATACACATTGTATTACAAACGCTATTTAGTGATTAATACTATAGTATAAACACTAATGTAAAATAAACAATAATCATTATAAAAAGTAAACATAATAAAAAAATAAACATTCCATATCTTAGTTGAATTTACCATCAATAAAAATAGACAAGACATAACTGAGTTGGGTTTACTATCAATAACAATATATCAAGTTATACATTTTTAATTAAATACTCATCAACAGAGTAAAAAGCTCCATTTATAACACATTTTTAACTAATGATTTAAATTTATTCAAATCTACTTCTAATTTTATTGAATTTACGAGTTTTTTAAGAGTTTTGGACCTATATTTTGGTGGAATGAGGCTGCGATTGCCAATCTGTGTTGAGCCTGTCTGTGCTCATGCCTGTGCCTTGTGTTATAATTGTGTCCATTAAGGCCAATTTGCAACTTCACAATCTTAAATTTATAATAGACTAGAATTTTGTAAATGTAAAGCAATGCCAAAGGCAGTATTTGTAATGACTTAAAGATTTCCCGACTTGATGCTTGTCTACGTGCACCGGCTATAATACGAACACCTCTTTTTTGTAAGGAGAAGACTCGTAACAGTGCAGTTCAAGACGCTGACCCGCAAAGCACTATGCTGTACAAGAGACGAGACTCTATGAGTAAGGTATATATCAATACGAGTACAGTTTGGAACACATATGTACGGTGTCCATATAAAATTTTTATTTAAAATAAAACGTACAAGCAGTGTCCGTCCTGTACAAATCATACAACCAGCTTTAGTATGTACAACTCTCAGGAAAGAATAAATATTTACTAACCTTGGTCTCACACTTGCCCAGAGCTTCTACAACCTGCTGACCCTGGAAGCCGCAGATTGCTGTAAGCACCTCGTCCACCTGCATCCTGTGCACCAGCTCCAGCCTCGTACAAGCAGTGTCCATCCTGTACAAACCATACATCCAGCGTTAGTATGTACAACTCTCAGGAAAGAATAAATATTTACTAACCTTGGTCTCACACTTGCCCAGAGCTTCTACAACCTGCTGACCCTGGAAGCCACAGATTGCTGTAAGCACCTCGTCCACCTGCATCCTGTGCACCAGCTCCAGCCTCGTACAAGCAGTGTCCATCCTGTACAAATCATACATCCAGCGTTAGTATGTACAACTCTCAGGAAAGAATAAATATTTACTAACCTTGGTCTCACACTTGCCCAGAGCTTCTACAACCTGCTGACCCTGGAAGCCACAGATTGCTGTAAGCACCTCGTCCACCTGCATCCTGTGCACCAGCTCCAGCCTCGTACAAGCAGTGTCCATCCTGTACAAATCATACATCCAGCGTTAGTATGTACAACTCTCAGGAAAGAATAAATATTTACTAACCTTGGTCTCACACTTGCCCAGAGCTTCTACAACCTGCTGACCCTGGAAGCCACAGATTGCTGTAAGCACCTCGTCCACCTGCATCCTGTGCACCAGCTCCAGCCTCGTACAAGCAGTGTCCATCCTGTACAAATCATACATCCAGCGTTAGTATGTACAACTCTCAGGAAAGAATAAATATTTACTAACCTTGGTCTCACACTTGCCCAGAGCTTCTACAACCTGCTGACCCTGGAAGCCACAGATTGCTGTAAGCACCTCGTCCACCTGCATCCTGTGCACCAGCTCCAGCACAAGCAGTGTCCATCCTGTACAAATCATACATCCAGCGTTAGTATGTACAACTCTCAGGAAAGAATAAATATTTACTAACCTTGGTCTCACACTTGCCCAGAGCTTCTACAACCTGCTGACCCTGGAAGCCACAGATTGCTGTAAGCACCTCGTCCACCTGCATCCTGTGCACCAGCTCCAGCCTCGTACAAGCAGTGTCCATCCTGTACAAATCATACATCCAGCGTTTAGTATGTACAACTCTCAGGAAAGAATAAATATTTACTAACCTTGGTCTCACACTTGCCCAGAGCTTCTACAACCTGCTGACCCTGGAAGCCACAGATTGCTGTAAGCACCTCATCCACCTGCATCCTGTGCACCAGCTCCAGCCTCGTACAAGCAGTGTCCATCCTGTACAAATCATACATCCAGCGTTAGTATGTACAACTCTCAGGAAAGAATAAATATTTACTAACCTTGGTCTCACACTTGCCCAGAGCTTCTACAACCTGCTGACCCTGGAAGCCACAGATTGCTGTAAGCACCTCATCCACCTGCATCCTGTGCACCAGCTCCAGCCTCGTACAAGCAGTGTCCATCCTGTACAAATCATACATCCAGCGTTAGTATGTACAACTCTCAGGAAAGAATAAATATTTACTAACCTTGGTCTCACACTTGCCCAGAGCTTCTACAACCTGCTGACCCTGGAAGCCACAGATTGCTGTAAGCACCTCATCCACCTGCATCCTGTGCACCAGCTCCAGCCTCGTACAAGCAGTGTCCATCCTGTACAAATCATACATCCAGCGTTAGTATGTACAACTCTCAGGAAAGAATAAATATTTACTAACCTTGGTCTCACACTTGCCCAGAGCTTCTACAACCTGCTGACCCTGGAAGCCACAGATTGCTGTAAGCACCTCATCCACCTGCATCCTGTGCACCAGCTCCAGCCTCGTACAAGCAGTGTCCATCCTGTACAAATCATACATCCAGCTTAGTATGTACAACTCTCAGGAAAGAATAAATATTTACTAACCTTGGTCTCACACTTGCCCAGAGCTTCTACAACCTGCTGACCCTGGAAGCCACAGATTGCTGTAAGCACCTCATCCACCTGCATCCTGTGCACCAGCTCCAGCCTCGTACAAGCAGTGTCCATCCTGTACAAATCATACATCCAGCGTTAGTATGTACAACTCTCAGGAAAGAATAAATATTTACTAACCTTGGTCTCACACTTGCCCAGAGCTTCTACAACCTGCTGACCCTGGAAGCCACAGATTGCTGTAAGCACCTCATCCACCTGCATCCTGTGCACCAGCTCCAGCCTCGTACAAGCAGTGTCCATCCTGTACAAATCATACATCCAGCTTAGTATGTACAACTCTCAGGAAAGAATAAATATTTACTAACCTTGGTCTCACACTTGCCCAGAGCTTCTACAACCTGCTGACCCTGGAAGCCACAGATTGCTGTAAGCACCTCATCCACCTGCATCCTGTGCACCAGCTCCAGCCTCGTACAAGCAGTGTCCATCCTGTACAAATCATACATCCAGCGTTAGTATGTACAACTCTCAGGAAAGAATAAATATTTACTAACCTTGGTCTCACACTTGCCCAGAGCTTCTACAACCTGCTGACCCTGGAAGCCGCAGATTGCTGTAAGCACCTCGTCCACCTGCATCCTGTGCACCAGCTCCAGCCTCGTACAAGCAGTGTCCATCCTGTACAAATCATACATCCAGCGTTAGTATGTACAACTCTCAGGAAAGAATAAATATTTACTAACCTTGGTCTCACACTTGCCCAGAGCTTCTACAACCTGCTGACCCTGGAAGCCACAGATTGCTGTAAGCACCTCATCCACCTGCATCCTGTGCACCAGCTCCAGCCTCGTACAAGCAGTGTCCATCCTGTACAAATCATACATCCAGCGTTAGTATGTACAACTCTCAGGAAAGAATAAATATTTACTAACCTTGGTCTCACACTTGCCCAGAGCTTCTACAACCTGCTGACCCTGGAAGCCACAGATTGCTGTAAGCACCTCATCCACCTGCATCCTGTGCACCAGCTCCAGCCTCGTACAAGCAGTGTCCATCCTGTACAAATCATACATCCAGCGTTAGTATGTACAACTCTCAGGAAAGAATAAATATTTACTAACCTTGGTCTCACACTTGCCCAGAGCTTCTACAACCTGCCGACCCTGGAAGCCACAGATTGCTGTAAGCACCTCATCCACCTGCATCCTGTGCACCAGCTCCAGCCTCGTACAAGCAGTGTCCATCCTGTACAAATCATACATCCAGCGTTAGTATGTACAACTCTCAGGAAAGAATAAATATTTACTAACCTTGGTCTCACACTTGCCCAGAGCTTCTACAACCTGCTGACCCTGGAAGCCACAGATTGCTGTAAGCACCTCATCCACCTGCATCCTGTGCACCAGCTCCAGCCTCGTACAAGCAGTGTCCATCCTGTACAAATCATACATCCAGCGTTAGTATGTACAACTCTCAGGAAAGAATAAATATTTACTAACCTTGGTCTCACACTTGCCCAGAGCTTCTACAACCTGCTGACCCTGGAAGCCACAGATTGCTGTAAGCACCTCATCCACCTGCATCCTGTGCACCAGCTCCAGCCTCGTACAAGCAGTGTCCATCCTGTACAAATCATACATCCAGCGTTAGTATGTACAACTCTCAGGAAAGAATAAATATTTACTAACCTTGGTCTCACACTTGCCCAGAGCTTCTACAACCTGCTGACCCTGGAAGCCACAGATTGCTGTAAGCACCTCATCCACCTGCATCCTGTGCACCAGCTCCAGCCTCGTACAAGCAGTGTCCATCCTGTACAAATCATACATCCAGCGTTAGTATGTACAACTCTCAGGAAAGAATAAATATTTACTAACCTTGGTCTCACACTTGCCCAGAGCTTCTACAACCTGCTGACCCTGGAAGCCACAGATTGCTGTAAGCACCTCATCCACCTGCATCCTGTGCACCAGCTCCAGCCTCGTACAAGCAGTGTCCATCCTGTACAAATCATACATCCAGCGTTAGTATGTACAACTCTCAGGAAAGAATAAATATTTACTAACCTTGGTCTCACACTTGCCCAGAGCTTCTACAACCTGCTGACCCTGGAAGCCACAGATTGCTGTAAGCACCTCATCCACCTGCATCCTGTGCACCAGCTCCAGCCTCGTACAAGCAGTGTCCATCCTGTACAAATCATACATCCAGCGTTAGTATGTACAACTCTCAGGAAAGAATAAATATTTACTAACCTTGGTCTCACACTTGCCCAGAGCTTCTACAACCTGCTGACCCTGGAAGCCACAGATTGCTGTAAGCACCTCATCCACCTGCATCCTGTGCACCAGCTCCAGCCTCGTACAAGCAGTGTCCATCCTGTACAAATCATACATCCAGCGTTAGTATGTACAACTCTCAGGAAAGAATAAATATTTACTAACCTTGGTCTCACACTTGCCCAGAGCTTCTACAACCTGCTGACCCTGGAAGCCACAGATTGCTGTAAGCACCTCATCCACCTGCATCCTGTGCACCAGCTCCAGCCTCGTACAAGCAGTGTCCATCCTGTACAAATCATACATCCAGCGTTAGTATGTACAACTCTCAGGAAAGAATAAATATTTACTAACCTTGGTCTCACACTTGCCCAGAGCTTCTACAACCTGCCGACCCTGGAAGCCACAGATTGCTGTAAGCACCTCATCCACCTGCATCCTGTGCACCAGCTCCAGCCTCGTACAAGCAGTGTCCATCCTGTACAAATCATACATCCAGCGTTAGTATGTACAACTCTCAGGAAAGAATAAATATTTACTAACCTTGGTCTCACACTTGCCCAGAGCTTCTACAACCTGCCGACCCTGGAAGCCACAGATTGCTGTAAGCACCTCATCCACCTGCATCCTGTGCACCAGCTCCAGCCTCGTACAAGCAGTGTCCATCCTGTACAAATCATACATCCAGCGTTAGTATGTACAACTCTCAGGAAAGAATAAATATTTACTAACCTTGGTCTCACACTTGCCCAGAGCTTCTACAACCTGCCGACCCTGGAAGCCACAGATTGCTGTAAGCACCTCATCCACCTGCATCCTGTGCACCAGCTCCAGCCTCGTACAAGCAGTGTCCATCCTGTACAAATCATACATCCAGCGTTAGTATGTACAACTCTCAGGAAAGAATAAATATTTACTAACCTTGGTCTCACACTTGCCCAGAGCTTCTACAACCTGCTGACCCTGGAAGCCACAGATTGCTGTAAGCACCTCATCCACCTGCATCCTGTGCACCAGCTCCAGCCTCGTACAAGCAGTGTCCATCCTGTACAAATCATACATCCAGCGTTAGTATGTACAACTCTCAGGAAAGAATAAATATTTACTAACCTTGGTCTCACACTTGCCCAGAGCTTCTACAACCTGCCGACCCTGGAAGCCACAGATTGCTGTAAGCACCTCATCCACCTGCATCCTGTGCACCAGCTCCAGCCTCGTACAAGCAGTGTCCATCCTGTACAAATCATACATCCAGCGTTAGTATGTACAACTCTCAGGAAAGAATAAATATTTACTAACCTTGGTCTCACACTTGCCCAGAGCTTCTACAACCTGCTGACCCTGGAAGCCACAGATTGCTGTAAGCACCTCATCCACCTGCATCCTGTGCACCAGCTCCAGCCTCGTACAAGCAGTGTCCATCCTGTACAAATCATACATCCAGCGTTAGTATGTACAACTCTCAGGAAAGAATAAATATTTACTAACCTTGGTCTCACACTTGCCCAGAGCTTCTACAACCTGCTGACCCTGGAAGCCACAGATTGCTGTAAGCACCTCATCCACCTGCATCCTGTGCACCAGCTCCAGCCTCGTACAAGCAGTGTCCATCCTGTACAAATCATACATCCAGCGTTAGTATGTACAACTCTCAGGAAAGAATAAATATTTACTAACCTTGGTCTCACACTTGCCCAGAGCTTCTACAACCTGCTGACCCTGGAAGCCACAGATTGCTGTAAGCACCTCATCCACCTGCATCCTGTGCACCAGCTCCAGCCTCGTACAAGCAGTGTCCATCCTGTACAAATCATACATCCAGCGTTAGTATGTACAACTCTCAGGAAAGAATAAATATTTACTAACCTTGGTCTCACACTTGCCCAGAGCTTCTACAACCTGCTGACCCTGGAAGCCACAGATTGCTGTAAGCACCTCATCCACCTGCATCCTGTGCACCAGCTCCAGCCTCGTACAAGCAGTGTCCATCCTGTACAAATCATACATCCAGCGTTAGTATGTACAACTCTCAGGAAAGAATAAATATTTACTAACCTTGGTCTCACACTTGCCCAGAGCTTCTACAACCTGCCGACCCTGGAAGCCACAGATTGCTGTAAGCACCTCATCCACCTGCATCCTGTGCACCAGCTCCAGCCTCGTACAAGCAGTGTCCATCCTGTACAAATCATACATCCAGCGTTAGTATGTACAACTCTCAGGAAAGAATAAATATTTACTAACCTTGGTCTCACACTTGCCCAGAGCTTCTACAACCTGCCGACCCTGGAAGCCACAGATTGCTGTAAGCACCTCATCCACCTGCATCCTGTGCACCAGCTCCAGCCTCGTACAAGCAGTGTCCATCCTGTACAAATCATACATCCAGCGTTAGTATGTACAACTCTCAGGAAAGAATAAATATTTACTAACCTTGGTCTCACACTTGCCCAGAGCTTCTACAACCTGCCGACCCTGGAAGCCACAGATTGCTGTAAGCACCTCATCCACCTGCATCCTGTGCACCAGCTCCAGCCTCGTACAAGCAGTGTCCATCCTGTACAAATCATACATCCAGCGTTAGTATGTACAACTCTCAGGAAAGAATAAATATTTACTAACCTTGGTCTCACACTTGCCCAGAGCTTCTACAACCTGCTGACCCTGGAAGCCACAGATTGCTGTAAGCACCTCATCCACCTGCATCCTGTGCACCAGCTCCAGCCTCGTACAAGCAGTGTCCATCCTGTACAAATCATACATCCAGCGTTAGTATGTACAACTCTCAGGAAAGAATAAATATTTACTAACCTTGGTCTCACACTTGCCCAGAGCTTCTACAACCTGCCGACCCTGGAAGCCACAGATTGCTGTAAGCACCTCATCCACCTGCATCCTGTGCACCAGCTCCAGCCTCGTACAAGCAGTGTCCATCCTGTACAAATCATACATCCAGCGTTAGTATGTACAACTCTCAGGAAAGAATAAATATTTACTAACCTTGGTCTCACACTTGCCCAGAGCTTCTACAACCTGCCGACCCTGGAAGCCACAGATTGCTGTAAGCACCTCATCCACCTGCATCCTGTGCACCAGCTCCAGCCTCGTACAAGCAGTGTCCATCCTGTACAAATCATACATCCAGCGTTAGTATGTACAACTCTCAGGAAAGAATAAATATTTACTAACCTTGGTCTCACACTTGCCCAGAGCTTCTACAACCTGCTGACCCTGGAAGCCACAGATTGCTGTAAGCACCTCATCCACCTGCATCCTGTGCACCAGCTCCAGCCTCGTACAAGCAGTGTCCATCCTGTACAAATCATACATCCAGCGTTAGTATGTACAACTCTCAGGAAAGAATAAATATTTACTAACCTTGGTCTCACACTTGCCCAGAGCTTCTACAACCTGCCGACCCTGGAAGCCACAGATTGCTGTAAGCACCTCATCCACCTGCATCCTGTGCACCAGCTCCAGCCTCGTACAAGCAGTGTCCATCCTGTACAAATCATACATCCAGCGTTAGTATGTACAACTCTCAGGAAAGAATAAATATTTACTAACCTTGGTCTCACACTTGCCCAGAGCTTCTACAACCTGCCGACCCTGGAAGCCACAGATTGCTGTAAGCACCTCATCCACCTGCATCCTGTGCACCAGCTCCAGCCTCGTACAAGCAGTGTCCATCCTGTACAAATCATACATCCAGCGTTAGTATGTACAACTCTCAGGAAAGAATAAATATTTACTAACCTTGGTCTCACACTTGCCCAGAGCTTCTACAACCTGCCGACCCTGGAAGCCACAGATTGCTGTAAGCACCTCATCCACCTGCATCCTGTGCACCAGCTCCAGCCTCGTACAAGCAGTGTCCATCCTGTACAAATCATACATCCAGCGTTAGTATGTACAACTCTCAGGAAAGAATAAATATTTACTAACCTTGGTCTCACACTTGCCCAGAGCTTCTACAACCTGCCGACCCTGGAAGCCACAGATTGCTGTAAGCACCTCATCCACCTGCATCCTGTGCACCAGCTCCAGCCTCGTACAAGCAGTGTCCATCCTGTACAAATCATACATCCAGCGTTAGTATGTACAACTCTCAGGAAAGAATAAATATTTACTAACCTTGGTCTCACACTTGCCCAGAGCTTCTACAACCTGCTGACCCTGGAAGCCACAGATTGCTGTAAGCACCTCATCCACCTGCATCCTGTGCACCAGCTCCAGCCTCGTACAAGCAGTGTCCATCCTGTACAAATCATACATCCAGCGTTAGTATGTACAACTCTCAGGAAAGAATAAATATTTACTAACCTTGGTCTCACACTTGCCCAGAGCTTCTACAACCTGCCGACCCTGGAAGCCACAGATTGCTGTAAGCACCTCATCCACCTGCATCCTGTGCACCAGCTCCAGCCTCGTACAAGCAGTGTCCATCCTGTACAAATCATACATCCAGCGTTAGTATGTACAACTCTCAGGAAAGAATAAATATTTACTAACCTTGGTCTCACACTTGCCCAGAGCTTCTACAACCTGCTGACCCTGGAAGCCACAGATTGCTGTAAGCACCTCATCCACCTGCATCCTGTGCACCAGCTCCAGCCTCGTACAAGCAGTGTCCATCCTGTACAAATCATACATCCAGCGTTAGTATGTACAACTCTCAGGAAAGAATAAATATTTACTAACCTTGGTCTCACACTTGCCCAGAGCTTCTACAACCTGCCGACCCTGGAAGCCACAGATTGCTGTAAGCACCTCATCCACCTGCATCCTGTGCACCAGCTCCAGCCTCGTACAAGCAGTGTCCATCCTGTACAAATCATACATCCAGCGTTAGTATGTACAACTCTCAGGAAAGAATAAATATTTACTAACCTTGGTCTCACACTTGCCCAGAGCTTCTACAACCTGCCGACCCTGGAAGCCACAGATTGCTGTAAGCACCTCATCCACCTGCATCCTGTGCACCAGCTCCAGCCTCGTACAAGCAGTGTCCATCCTGTACAAATCATACATCCAGCGTTAGTATGTACAACTCTCAGGAAAGAATAAATATTTACTAACCTTGGTCTCACACTTGCCCAGAGCTTCTACAACCTGCCGACCCTGGAAGCCACAGATTGCTGTAAGCACCTCATCCACCTGCATCCTGTGCACCAGCTCCAGCCTCGTACAAGCAGTGTCCATCCTGTACAAATCATACATCCAGCGTTAGTATGTACAACTCTCAGGAAAGAATAAATATTTACTAACCTTGGTCTCACACTTGCCCAGAGCTTCTACAACCTGCCGACCCTGGAAGCCACAGATTGCTGTAAGCACCTCATCCACCTGCATCCTGTGCACCAGCTCCAGCCTCGTACAAGCAGTGTCCATCCTGTACAAATCATACATCCAGCGTTAGTATGTACAACTCTCAGGAAAGAATAAATATTTACTAACCTTGGTCTCACACTTGCCCAGAGCTTCTACAACCTGCTGACCCTGGAAGCCACAGATTGCTGTAAGCACCTCATCCACCTGCATCCTGTGCACCAGCTCCAGCCTCGTACAAGCAGTGTCCATCCTGTACAAATCCATACATCCAGCGTTAGTATGTACAACTCTCAGGAAAGAATAAATATTTACTAACCTTGGTCTCACACTTGCCCAGAGCTTCTACAACCTGCCGACCCTGGAAGCCACAGATTGCTGTAAGCACCTCATCCACCTGCATCCTGTGCACCAGCTCCAGCCTCGTACAAGCAGTGTCCATCCTGTACAAATCATACATCCAGCGTTAGTATGTACAACTCTCAGGAAAGAATAAATATTTACTAACCTTGGTCTCACACTTGCCCAGAGCTTCTACAACCTGCCGACCCTGGAAGCCACAGATTGCTGTAAGCACCTCATCCACCTGCATCCTGTGCACCAGCTCCAGCCTCGTACAAGCAGTGTCCATCCTGTACAAATCATACATCCAGCGTTAGTATGTACAACTCTCAGGAAAGAATAAATATTTACTAACCTTGGTCTCACACTTGCCCAGAGCTTCTACAACCTGCCGACCCTGGAAGCCACAGATTGCTGTAAGCACCTCATCCACCTGCATCCTGTGCACCAGCTCCAGCCTCGTACAAGCAGTGTCCATCCTGTACAAATCATACATCCAGCGTTAGTATGTACAACTCTCAGGAAAGAATAAATATTTACTAACCTTGGTCTCACACTTGCCCAGAGCTTCTACAACCTGCCGACCCTGGAAGCCACAGATTGCTGTAAGCACCTCATCCACCTGCATCCTGTGCACCAGCTCCAGCCTCGTACAAGCAGTGTCCATCCTGTACAAATCATACATCCAGCGTTAGTATGTACAACTCTCAGGAAAGAATAAATATTTACTAACCTTGGTCTCACACTTGCCCAGAGCTTCTACAACCTGCTGACCCTGGAAGCCACAGATTGCTGTAAGCACCTCATCCACCTGCATCCTGTGCACCAGCTCCAGCCTCGTACAAGCAGTGTCCATCCTGTACAAATCATACATCCAGCGTTAGTATGTACAACTCTCAGGAAAGAATAAATATTTACTAACCTTGGTCTCACACTTGCCCAGAGCTTCTACAACCTGCCGACCCTGGAAGCCACAGATTGCTGTAAGCACCTCATCCACCTGCATCCTGTGCACCAGCTCCAGCCTCGTACAAGCAGTGTCCATCCTGTACAAATCATACATCCAGCGTTAGTATGTACAACTCTCAGGAAAGAATAAATATTTACTAACCTTGGTCTCACACTTGCCCAGAGCTTCTACAACCTGCCGACCCTGGAAGCCACAGATTGCTGTAAGCACCTCATCCACCTGCATCCTGTGCACCAGCTCCAGCCTCGTACAAGCAGTGTCCATCCTGTACAAATCATACATCCAGCGTTAGTATGTACAACTCTCAGGAAAGAATAAATATTTACTAACCTTGGTCTCACACTTGCCCAGAGCTTCTACAACCTGCCGACCCTGGAAGCCACAGATTGCTGTAAGCACCTCATCCACCTGCATCCTGTGCACCAGCTCCAGCCTCGTACAAGCAGTGTCCATCCTGTACAAATCATACATCCAGCGTTAGTATGTACAACTCTCAGGAAAGAATAAATATTTACTAACCTTGGTCTCACACTTGCCCAGAGCTTCTACAACCTGCCGACCCTGGAAGCCACAGATTGCTGTAAGCACCTCATCCACCTGCATCCTGTGCACCAGCTCCAGCCTCGTACAAGCAGTGTCCATCCTGTACAAATCATACATCCAGCGTTAGTATGTACAACTCTCAGGAAAGAATAAATATTTACTAACCTTGGTCTCACACTTGCCCAGAGCTTCTACAACCTGCCGACCCTGGAAGCCACAGATTGCTGTAAGCACCTCATCCACCTGCATCCTGTGCACCAGCTCCAGCCTCGTACAAGCAGTGTCCATCCTGTACAAATCATACATCCAGCGTTAGTATGTACAACTCTCAGGAAAGAATAAATATTTACTAACCTTGGTCTCACACTTGCCCAGAGCTTCTACAACCTGCCGACCCTGGAAGCCACAGATTGCTGTAAGCACCTCATCCACCTGCATCCTGTGCACCAGCTCCAGCCTCGTACAAGCAGTGTCCATCCTGTACAAATCATACATCCAGCGTTAGTATGTACAACTCTCAGGAAAGAATAAATATTTACTAACCTTGGTCTCACACTTGCCCAGAGCTTCTACAACCTGCCGACCCTGGAAGCCACAGATTGCTGTAAGCACCTCATCCACCTGCATCCTGTGCACCAGCTCCAGCCTCGTACAAGCAGTGTCCATCCTGTACAAATCATACATCCAGCGTTAGTATGTACAACTCTCAGGAAAGAATAAATATTTACTAACCTTGGTCTCACACTTGCCCAGAGCTTCTACAACCTGCCGACCCTGGAAGCCACAGATTGCTGTAAGCACCTCATCCACCTGCATCCTGTGCACCAGCTCCAGCCTCGTACAAGCAGTGTCCATCCTGTACAAATCATACATCCAGCGTTAGTATGTACAACTCTCAGGAAAGAATAAATATTTACTAACCTTGGTCTCACACTTGCCCAGAGCTTCTACAACCTGCCGACCCTGGAAGCCACAGATTGCTGTAAGCACCTCATCCACCTGCATCCTGTGCACCAGCTCCAGCCTCGTACAAGCAGTGTCCATCCTGTACAAATCATACATCCAGCGTTAGTATGTACAACTCTCAGGAAAGAATAAATATTTACTAACCTTGGTCTCACACTTGCCCAGAGCTTCTACAACCTGCCGACCCTGGAAGCCAGATTGCTGTAAGCACCTCATCCACCTGCATCCTGTGCACCAGCTCCAGCCTCGTACAAGCAGTGTCCATCCTGTACAAATCATACATCCAGCGTTAGTATGTACAACTCTCAGGAAAGAATAAATATTTACTAACCTTGGTCTCACACTTGCCCAGAGCTTCTACAACCTGCCGACCCTGGAAGCCACAGATTGCTGTAAGCACCTCATCCACCTGCATCCTGTGCACCAGCTCCAGCCTCGTACAAGCAGTGTCCATCCTGTACAAATCATACATCCAGCGTTAGTATGTACAACTCTCAGGAAAGAATAAATATTTACTAACCTTGGTCTCACACTTGCCCAGAGCTTCTACAACCTGCCGACCCTGGAAGCCACAGATTGCTGTAAGCACCTCATCCACCTGCATCCTGTGCACCAGCTCCAGCCTCGTACAAGCAGTGTCCATCCTGTACAAATCATACATCCAGCGTTAGTATGTACAACTCTCAGGAAAGAATAAATATTTACTAACCTTGGTCTCACACTTGCCCAGAGCTTCTACAACCTGCCGACCCTGGAAGCCACAGATTGCTGTAAGCACCTCATCCACCTGCATCCTGTGCACCAGCTCCAGCCTCGTACAAGCAGTGTCCATCCTGTACAAATCATACATCAAGCATTAGTATGTACAACTCTCAGGAAAGAATAAATATTTACTAACCTTGGTCTCACACTTGCCCAGAGCTTCTACAACCTGCCGACCCTGGAAGCCACAGATTGCTGTAAGCACCTCATCCACCTGCATCCCGTGCACCAGCTCCAGCCTTGTACAAGCAGTGTCCATCCTGTACAAATCATACATCCAGCGTTAGTATGTACAACTCTTGGAAAGAATAAATATTTACTAACCTTGGTCTCACACTTGCCCAGAGCTTCTACAACCTGCCGACCCTGGAAGCCAGATTGCTGTAAGCACCTCATCCACCTGCATCCTGTGCACCAGCTCCAGCCTCACAAGCAGTGTCCATCCTGTACAAATCATACATCCAGCGTTAGTATGTACAACTCTCAGGAAAGAATAAATATTTACTAACCTTGGTCTCACACTTGCCCAGAGCTTCTACAACCTGCCGACCCTGGAAGCCACAGATTGCTGTAAGCACCTCATCCACCTGCATCCTGTGCACCAGCTCCAGCCTCACAAGCAGTGTCCATCCTGTACAAACCATACATCCAGCGTTAGTATGTACAACTCTCAGGAAAGAATAAATATTTACTAACCTTGGTCTCACACTTGCCCAGAGCTTCTACAACCTGCCGACCCTGGAAGCCACAGATTGCTGTAAGCACCTCATCCACCTGCATCCTGTGCACCAGCTCCAGCCTCGTACAAGCAGTGTCCATCCTGTACAAATCATACATCCAGCGTTAGTATGTACAACTCTCAGGAAAGAATAAATATTTACTAACCTTGGTCTCACACTTGCCCAGAGCTTCTACAACCTGCTGACCCTGGAAGCCACAGATTGCTGTAAGCACCTCATCCACCTGCATCCTGTGCACCAGCTCCAGCCTCGTACAAGCAGTGTCCATCCTGTACAAACATACATCCAGCGTTAGTATGTACAACTCTTGGAAAGAATAAATATTTACTAACCTTGGTCTCACAAGAGCTTCTACAACCTGCCGACCCTGGAAGCCACAGATTGCTGTAAGCACCTCATCCACCTGCATCCTGTGCACCAGCTCCAGCCTGCATGGTGCGTTACGTAAATATTTACTAACCATGTTATGCAATCCAACATAACAAGTAGTGCTGACCCTGGAAGCGCAACCAAACAAGCAAAGGTACAACTCTCAGCTAACCTTGGTCTCACACTTGCCCAGAGCTTCTACAACCTGCTGACCCTGGAAGCCACAGATTGCTGTAAGCACCTCATCCATCTGCATCCTGTGCACCAGCTCCAGCCTCGTACAAGCAGTGTCCATTCTGTACAAACCATACATCCAGCTTTAGTAAGTTCAACAACACTTGTGAAACACAAACAAATTTGCAAATCGGTAAATAAATGAATAAAATGTAGTTGCAACTTTTATGTCTCAAAAGTAAAGCTGCTTTAGCCATTAATAATCTAATACAGCTTCACAACTGTCATATGCTAGAAATGAACTCATTATCAGTGATGGTAACTTGGCATTGCAATATTTGGGTGTGTACGAAATTTACCATTCTTTCAAGAAAAGTACAAAATTAAAACATTGAAACATTTGGACAAATAATTGGTTTCAGAGGGACTATACCTTAATTCATTTAGGACAACCTTCAAATTAGAAAAGAAAGTGTTAATTGAAATTTCAAAGATTGCCATCAGATCTAGCATCAAAATTTTTAGAAATCATTTGTATAATTTAAAAATTCAAAATCATTATATTTAAATTGTTTGTGTTAAAGCATTCTTTCCACTTTTGCAACCTATTTATATAATAAGAAGGTGTACATTTATTGAATAAATGTTCTTTATATAGACAATTTTGTCTAGTCCTAACCTAAATTTGATCAAACCTAAATTTAATAATACAGTAGACTCTCGACTATCCGGCCTTTTGTGGCGGAAGGGTAAGCCGGATAACGAAAAAGGCGGATAGACCGGAGTTCATTGAACTTGGACTTCCGGGCCTATCTAGATTGATTTTTACACGTTTTACGAACTGAATCAAACGTTTTAACTGGTTATACAGTACTGTATTAAATTACAAAATTAGGCTATCACGTTTTGATCTAATATAACTTTTACAAATTTGGAACAGTGATGGAAAATTAATAGTGCACGCAAAATTGTTTGTTACAAGTTTAATTAATGCGCTAACTGAATTTATCAAAAACTGTACAGTACAACATTTAAGTTATACATACTGTAATGTCATAATCATAATCATTGAGTAAAATAAAAACAGTAGCTTACAATATAAAACAAAACAAAAGAAAAAACTAAAATTACTTTTAAAAAAAGTCTTTAATAGAAAGTTGCCGTTCAATATTTGACCTTTTCCTCGTCGCAGTGTCTCGCCATTTTCTTAGGCATATGATGTCAGCTGCGGTTGCTGCGATGCATTGCAAACTTAGCAGTTTCACAACTGAAGATGTTCAAAACCATGTGTCGATTTTTAACGTTCTTTGTGGCCATGAAATTTTTAAAATTTTATTACAAAATGGTAGGCCGGATAGTACGGAGGCCGGATGGTCGCGAGCCGGATAGTCGAGAGTCTACTGTAATAATACTTTATTTATCTTTTTTTACATACGGTAAATTCAATTTACATTTATTCAGTTTTTATAAACAACATGATACCTCCATAACACCAGTCTTCCACTAACATTGTAAAGCTAACCCATGCCAAACTATGCACAATTTGTCCTATTACTACATATTTAACATAATTAAAAGAGAAACCTCCGACATAACCTGATTGGAAAATAAACTCTTAAGAAATGGGGCTCCTCTCAGAAACCACCGTTTTAACAGAATCCGTACACTGATAGCAGATGAATTTAGAAAATGCAAACAGCTTGAAGTGTAAGAAGTAACGGCAGTGGCCAATGAAGGTTCCATCCGAGAAGTGATATAATTGTGCTAGACAGGAAAAAGAATAAAGGCTTAATTTTAGACCCAACGATACGTTTCGAAACTTAAGAAAATCAGTCAAAATTAGTCAATGAAGAGAAGCAGAACATATATAACAAA
This sequence comes from Matsumurasca onukii, assembly GCA_018831715.1. Lineage (NCBI taxonomy): Eukaryota > Metazoa > Arthropoda > Insecta > Hemiptera > Cicadellidae > Matsumurasca > Matsumurasca onukii. The sequence continues at coordinate 37,669,857 of CM032065.1, forward strand.
ACAACAAATTATTATCCAGAAAAATTAAACATAAAAATTTTGAAGTGATTGGTTTACTCATCGGAGCAAGAGGAACTGTGCCAAAAATTTTTCAAGATTTTTGGAAGAAAATAACATTTTTTAACATAGTTTTATACCAAATTTCTCTTATAAGTATTCAAACATCAATTCAAATACTACGACACCATTTATACAACCGTGTAAACTAAATTTATAATTTGTAATAGTATTCTTTGTTATTAAGCAACCTACGTTGGTGGGAAGAAGTCGATTGTAATACAGTTTTCTCTATAATTTATATAGGGCAGGCAGAATATAGGTACATATATTAAATTTGACTTTAGCTGTTTGGTTACTGAACTATGTTCCTGCACTATGTTATGATATCATCTGTTGCGTTTCATTTAAACGTTTGAGACATTTAATTACAAAATTAGAACTCTTGAATATTTATGAAACAAGCTGCATTTTCACATACATTATCTACACAATTTAGATTTTATTAAATTTAAGCAATACTGTAGTTTCATTTTAAAATTGTATTTATTGTTTATTTTCTGTTTTAATTTTAAGTTTATTAAATGCTGTAATATAAATTTTAAAAATACCAAAAGGTTGTATATAAATAGATACATAACTCACAGTTGCAAATTAACTAATTTTGGTAATATTTTGGCTTCACCATTATCAAACCAATACAATTGGTTTAAATACTGTAATATATTGTAAATTATTGTAAATATTAATGGTGGTTAAGTGGAAAAGAGGACTTTATAGTCCTAACTTCACTACAAAAATAAATACTTATTTCATTTCATTATGACTGCCAGTGCTACAAAATTGACTAGGCAATCACAAATTGGTTATGCAGACCTTTCTAGTCCTAAAGCTATGGTTTCCTAGAAAAAAGTTCACCGCTAAATTACGGCCGTTATTGTAGCGGTGAACGTAACGGTGACGGTGGACGTAACACAATATTTAAACAGATGTAGACAAAAACAACTTTTGACATGTTGTTTTTTTTAGTTGTCAAAGTTAATTTACGTATGTAGTAATGGAAAAGCTAGACTTTTGTTTACAAAACAAAATGTGTCGCCTGGTGAGAAAAACCTTAACTAGCTTTCACCGCTAACTTTACGTCCACTTTTTTCTAGGAAACCACTCTCATCTGATTGTATTGAAAACAAAACTCACCGTCATATTACGGCCGTAATGTAGCGGTCACCGCTTTCTAGGAAACCATAGCTTAAGCACGGTTTGCAGCTACTTGGCCTAGATAACGTTTCTATTAGGCCAAATTGTCGTCTTTTTATACTAAGGATTAAACTTAATATGAAATAGCCCTATATATAATCCTATATAAATAGGCTGATTATAAATAGTCCCAATATAAATGTAAATAGGCTAGAAATATAAATAGATTATCAATAATTTGTCAAGGAATTGTTAAATTTATTACTATACTCAAAGGAAAAAATTGTTTTATTGTTAAGAAAATTATTATGTATGACTTGGTTAATGCATGTATACAAATATTTTAAAATTAGCATACTATGGCCTCATTCATCCATATTTATCCTATGGCATATGTTTATGGGGCAATTGCTCTGATGGGAAGATGCAACGTGTATTTATATTGCAAAAATGGCAGTAAAAATAATATGCAGACTAAATTACAGGGACACCTGTCGAGATGCTTTCAAAGCTCTACATATACTACCCTTTGCTTCATTATACATATTAGAAACTTTATTATTCTTTAGATCTAAATATTCCTTTGGTGATTGTAGTACTGAGACTGTGTATGACTTAAGAAAGCAAAATTTAATCAAGCCCTCTTACCATCGGCTTCAAATGTTCGACAAACTACCAATTGAAGCTGGTAGGAAGTTGTTTAATCACCTACCTGATACTTTACGAAATAAAGATTTTAAAATATTTAAAACACACCTAAAACAATATTTACCGTTATATCAAAATTCGTTTTATAATTTGAGAAATTTCATGGAGGCTTAAATTTTAATGTTAATTCTTTTTGTTTTTTTCTCTATAGATCTAAGTCATTACCAGTGGTATTGTATTTTTAAATTTTTTGTTATGTCAAATAAAACAAACTTATTGTATTAATATTTGACAATAAATCTTGTTGTTGTTGTTGTTATATTGTTAATCTGGCTCAATAAAGAGTGAATCCTGAGAAAGAAAATTCAATAGGTAGAATTTGTTCAATACTATTTTGGAGTCTAGTCGATTGAAGAAACAGAGCACAAACTGTAATAATGTAGGTCAGTAGCGTCTAGGCCAAGTGATTCTTATCTTAGTTCCAGCTGATTCCCCTCCTCCCAACCCTTCCCCATAGTCCTAGCCCCTTCACCTGCCTATTCTTCCCTAACCAAATACATCTTACATAATTATTGTATTTCAAAACAGACTTGGGCTTTACATGAAAAACAAAATATTAAACATGTATACTGAGAAACACTATTACATGAATAACGAGAACTTAAATGAACTTAGTTATAATGGATGAGCCTATACCGACTTCTAGCCTAAAGCCTAATCGATCATACTTACATAAAACTGCAGATAAAATGATAGCCTTGCGATTCTGGGTGTTAGAATAGTTTCTGGATGCAAATAAATATAAATATAACTATTTTTGTGGTTTAAACCAACTTGAAACGCGAAAGCTAAACTTATAATTTTAAAGTGATAGCGTATCTCTAGAATCTTCTTGGGGTTTACAAAACTAATAATGAACTATTCCGTTTCCGCGACGGTCTAGATACAGACCACAGATTCAAGTCACCTCTATGTAATTACTGCACTATGTTTGTGTTTATTAGGTAATGACTTTATACTTTCAAATGTACAATAGATCGTAACGTATTGTAATTTTACAATAACTATTGTTGTTATTTGTATTTTTTACAGTACGGTTCTTGAAATTATATATACTTTGAATTATATACAGAAGGTTTTCAATTTGTCTTGGGGTTTAACTACTAATAATATTACAGTTTTATGGATGACGTTGAAAAACTGCTGCGATGTACATGTTTATTATTAATGGGATATTACCGCGGTTCTTAAAATATTTTAAATATATCGAATAGTCTTCTTTTATATCATGTTTTCAAAATTTAAAACGCATCTACGTAAAACATATTATGTAAACATAAGATTAATACTCACTTTATTTTTATAGGAACATGCAGTGTTTCTGCATTGCTACATTTCAGGTGTCAAATTAAAACATAGCCGTCGCGTAGTCACAAGTGCTACCGTGAATTCTAGCGAATTTCTTATAATGGGATAACAATAAAAACTGTATTTACGACCCGATTTCATTTTACAATAGTTAGTTTAGTATAAAAATTAATAATTATGATACCTCACTCAACATGTGCAATTAATTTATGGATAATGACGTATAGATTAAACAATGTTAATTAAACCAAGGGTATTTTGACTTAGGATGTGTTGGGAAAATCAAAACTGCAAACCGCGTTTTTACGACGTTCGTTCTATTTCGGGAAAGAAATGGGAATTTTGCTAATAATATATACCGTTGTTATGTTAATAGCCGACATCAATACGTCGACACGAGACATGGTGAATTTTAGAGGAAATTAGGAGGTTGTGGAGAATAAAATTCTACAATAAATGAGTTTTAATAATACTAATGAGTAGTGCCGGCATAATATTAATTGACACTATTATTTATATAGGGTGTCCAGTAATTACGGGATCAAACGTCTTCACCAGTGATTTGCTAGGTAAAAATAAACAAAAAAATGTCCTAACTAAACACATAGGTCTATCTCGCTTAGTTTTTCGTCTGTCTGTCTGTCTGTGTTTTCACTAAAATAATGTTTACCCCCGAGGTCAATTAAGTTAACAACTTCAAACGATGCACATTTGTTAGTATAACTAATAGCAATACAGTATTTAAAGAAATAAATGTTCCGGTTTAAAAATGGCGGCCATTTTAAATGTTGTAAGCTTAGTAACTCAAACCACTTAAACATAATGGTAATAAACAAGGCTAACAATATGTGGAAAATGTTTTCATACGCATTTTTGTTGTGCTGCGATAAGTAACAACGGAGTAATTAAAGTTTACCTGATCACACTTCTCTATTTACATTTGAGAAACATTATGTAGATAGAGGTTTATTATATAAGTTCAAATTATTGTGAAAAGGAGTATTGCCGTTAGTAAAATATTTGATCTGACCATTCAATATGCAATTTGAAATATAATTATGCCGCAGTGAGTTATGTATGGTGGGGAGGGGGGGCAGCAGTCGGGTGATCGTGATAATTAATTAATTTAAAATTGAACCTGTGTCGGACGAATAAACCTAATTATGAATATAGAATTATTACTATATGTTTAGAATTATTATAAATAATTATTATGTAATTTATACCTTTATATTTTATATAAATGCTAAATAACTAATTTATTACTTAAGATACTTGACAACATTCAGGAATCCGGTTCTTTCACTTGTCGTGCGAGAATGCTACCCACTACACCATCCGAACTACGTATTTTTATCGAATTTCCTAAGACAAATGAGATGTTCTTGCCATCAGCAACCATGAAATCTATATACATATAAACATATTCAATAGACGCATCTTTCTTTCAGGTATTTTAAACATATCTTACTATAAACGACATAGCAAAAGGAGGAGACATGTTTGGCAAAACATATCTGATGATCCTGATTATTGCTTATGTGCGTTTTAATACGTTTATTCGTTTAAAGATAGGTTTGATAGCATTTACCCAGCCAGAGTGACTTTCAACAGACCTGCCCTCATGGGCTTTGCTGCAAGGACAATACATATACCTAATACAAAGAGCTCCCCCTCCTCTGTTATACGTAAGACGGTCGGCCCACGAGAAACACTTGCCCTCAAACTATATTCATTTTGATTGTCTATATTTGATGATAGATTATCAATTCTGACAATCTATCACTTTTCATTAGCGCAGGAGGACTAACCAAATCAATTTCAAATACCCACTAGAAATTATCGTAAAATATACTTTCCTCCAACAAAAGGAACTTGTGAACATTATGCTTTATCAGCCCTTGCCTAGGACTATCGCCCAAAGTCATACGTAATTAAAATCAATATACTACGACCGTACGACGTTGTTTACTCTGTACAAATACATAAACTTATCTATTTATCGACTACATCATACAAATACATGATATTATTTATTATTCTTACAATACCTCTGAATATCCTTTGCCTCTTAGACGAGATGTACAAACTCACTCAATGATCATTGCAAAAGACCAAATAGACGCGGATGTTGATTTTACAATAATGACTTTACGGAAGTACTCTGTATCTTGCGACAGCGCATCAGCTAAAGAACGTTGCGAAACGCGGCGGATAGATTATGTATACCAACGTGGACTGTCGAAAACATTTCCGTTAGCGAAATAGATTTGTTTTGGTTATAAAACACATTCTACGGCTTTAAATAATTAGACAAGTATATTACACAAACCGCTATGTACTACGAAAGATATATTAGTAACCACAACTGACAGCACTTGCTTGGAATACTACATATTGCAATCACTGCAGTATTTAGAAAACACATTTTCACTAAATAACCCAACAACACTGAACTTGAGTAGACGAGAGCTAAAGCCGGACTGATGACTGATGAGTAATGAAGGTATTTTGGGGATCGGAAGAGAAGTTTTATCGGAAGGAGTTCCTGGAAGAGATTAGATGGTCAGGTTTTCAAGTGAGGTTTTTTATCGGGTCCTCCATTTTGTTTTTAAAAATAAACGTTGTCTAACTGACTTCTCTCATGGTTGTCCGACCCATGACGAAATTAAATATTTACCCTGTTTTAGCTGTTCTAAAATGTACTGTATTGATCTTATTTATTCAAGACACAAACAACCTCATACTTTATCAATGCTACTTCAGGTATTGGGACGTTCTTCCATACAGACTACCTGTATAGCGTTATACATTATGGAATGACGCAAATACTGCAGGTAAAAATTGTGCTGTAGATACTTTTAGCACATTTATATAAACTATTCGAGGTAAACCGAATAGACTTAAGCTTTTTAAAGCGCCCGCCTCAGGATTGAACGACGCTTCAATGTATGAAATTGCGGCGGCCGTTTCTCACCTTTAAAAATAATGTTGACTTTAATAAACATGACATATTTGGAAACTAGAGAGTTTTCTGACACGAATATGGAGCGTTTATTTTCGAAGTAATGCAATTTAAGTGCACATAAGTTATAAAGCACTAAAACCTGGACAATTCAAATTGTATTAGTAAAATTATTGAACAGCGTATAAGAAATCGTGCTCTATACACGAGTCGGAAAACCCTGTAGTTTGAAAAAAGCGATCAGTGCAGTATTTGCAGTATATAGTCATATTTAAAAGAAACTTATTTTAAAAAATCTGATGTAAATTATAACGTGAGATGTTTCAAGAAAATGCTCGTTTTACATTATGCTTATGCCTTATGGTACAAAACACGAGTCGTGGCAACCCAACTCCAACTCTAAACTACAATCATATCATATATTATAAAAGATGCTAAGACGATTTAGCTACGTATTCGTATATCTAATCATGGGCCCCCATACTCAGGGCAGAGTAAGGACGTGCCCCCGTCCCGGCTTCTAGGAAAAATTATTTAAAACAACAATTTTTAAAAACAAAGCAAATTTGATTTTAGAATTATATAATGGACTTTTTGAGATAACTTGATCGTTTGTTATCTGGAATTGGAAAGTAAATGCACTTGTTTGCACTCTGGAATGGAGTGGTTGAGTGCAAGTGATAGTGCCACTGTGTTATACAGAGTGATTCAAAAGTCTTTGGAATTTGGTATTTAAGCTTATTAAAAAAAATCATATGAATAGGAATAACACAATCAGAATTGAAATACATAAATTCATTCCTGATAAGACTCCAAGAGAAAGGTTTACATGGTACGTTTCAGAAAAAACGTGTTTCATTGGTTATATTTCTTTTATTTTTCCCGCGGGGAGATTCCCTGGACCCTTTCCCTAGGGTATCCCCTGGCCACCCGCTATGTCAGCCCTTCTTCAGGAAGATACCCTTCGGACGCCCTTGTCTTTAATCGAAAGGCCACACGCGACTGAAAACTCAAAGTAGGTTTGCCAAAAAGGCCAAATATAATGAACATAATTATGTCTAGATGCTGTAATGAGTAGTGGAGGGGCGGGGGACACAATCACGGTTGGTACAACTGATATAACAATATACACTACAATACGGACAAGTGTTGCCAACTGCCAAGTTCCTTGACAGAGCTGCTGCAGCCAAATCCTTCGGCGAAATCATGAACTACACTGTCATCCACCACACGTTATCCTGATTAGTGCTGCACTCAAGCGGAAAATATCCCAACTAACAGTATTTTAGCTATATGAAGTATTACAGTCTTGAGCTGTTTTGTAGTATAGTGATTATTTATTATTTAATAATGTTGATGTGAGGTTGATGCCAGTTAATTTTGAGGTAGTCATTACTACAAAAAATAACACTTGTCTTTATACCACTTAATAAGTGTTTACAACGAAACTTAATGACGTAAAACTTTAAACCTATTAGTAATGTTATAAAAATAAATTAAGTGTTATTCAAAAATAAAAATGTTATCTTTCTGTAATTATTTGGATAACTGAAATGTTTATTTCATATTAGATAGATTTGCACCGCCAGTCACTTGTCTTTAAATGTTTCGACATCGCTCACCCAACGTCTAATCCGTGAAGCACGAGAGAGAAACCTGCTCAATATATAAATAGTGTATATTTTGTTTTAGTTATTATGTACATTTTTTGTGAAGCGCTGAAGATGCCAAAGAAGAGTAGTGAAATATATATTCGCTTGTAGGTTCATCTTCGAGAGCTTGGATTTCCATTTCGTATTTTTATTATATATTGACTTGGCCTATTAATCTTACTGCATTTTACGGCCAAATTGACTTATTGACTAATTATCTACAAAGTAGGATCTTCAAGCATAAATTCATGATATTTTAATATTTTAAAAGAATTTAACAGAAACTATTCAGAAAATAAATGAACGCCAAGGTATTGCTATTGTTATAGTACTGACTTTAATAGTTACAGCTACATTCATGGTTCAAGAAGTAAATCTGTGACTAATGTTACACTTGCAGTTGGGCAACCTGACTGTCATTGTCATGTCATTATCTCTTAGTTGACGTTCATAAATCAAGTCACGTCAGTGGTATGGTTGGATGTGAGTGGTAGGGTTTAAGTGATGGGGAAATATAATTTTCAATTTTTAAATTTATTTAATTAAGAGTTATCCCGCGTTTACTAACACCACAGAAAATCGATTGTATGGTAACACTGTAGGACTTGGCTTTCGGAAGAATGGTGAATTATGTTTAATTATACTGTAATGTTTCTGTGTAATAAGTGTGTTCATAAAATGTTTTGTGTAAAATTTAGTACAGGCAAACTTGGTAAGCCTTAAAGCGTTATTGGTTTTAACTCCAATGATTCCTGGTTGGACCACTTGTTTTTGGTAAGGATATAGGTCAATTTTATTTTTTACTTTTCGTTTGGTAAATAAATTTGCAGTATATATGCCTAGCCCTCATATAACAATTTATTTCCAACGTGTAGGCTTTTGTTTGTTTTTCTATTGTTTTTATACTTCAAAAAGTTTTGTTGTAAAACTTACCAAATAACTAATAGTTCTAGTAAAACAATTTCTCGTTGAATAAGTTTTTATATTCCATTGTTGGCATAAACCTGGTTAGATTTACTTGGTGGCTATAAGCCTACATCCCAATGCTAGTTGTTTCGTCAACATTAGGACCTAAGGCCACTGTTATAGCTAGTACAACTAACCGTACGATTTAGACTTTAATAAAATTTGGGTAAATGCAATCCGCACCAATGTGTTTCCAAATTTGTTTGCACCATTGTTGGCTGTTCAAGGAAATAGGTTGTTTAGCTCTATGAGAGTCACATGTGTTAAAAGGGCGCTTTAGAACGTAAGAAGAAAGTTAAGAGGTTGAAATATTACTGCAGACATTATTCATTGTTGGTAGTGTTCTTCTTGTTCACTAAAAAAACTATGGATACTCTCCACTCCACCATTATAGATACCAAACTTCAAACAAAGAGAAGGGCATTTTTGCAGAGCTCCTACACAGAGCTCCTTTAAATTAATTGAACTGACTACAATACAAATTTTTGTGTAGTTTGCCCCATGTAGTGAAATCAGGTAAATTAATTTTGACATGCATGAGGCGGATAAAGACGTATAGTCCGCAGTTGTTTACAATTCAAGGAACTAGCCAATAAGTCCCTTATGTTGAGCTAGATGAGTAGAAGAAACGATTTAGACAGCCCTCTTCTGCAGCAAAATGCTGTTTTTGAACTGATGAGGGCAACCCTAAATTTTCAGTACTTCCTTAGATAGCCATGAAATAACCCATATAAACTAGATTTATTTTGTTAGCATTAATCGGAGCCTTTGGAGAAAGAAGACCCTTGACACGTTCACTGCAGGTGAGGTCTCGGGACCACATCACCTCTTTCTTTCATTACTATGTCCTTGAGACTCGTGGGACAGTTGAGGTTTTGGTTTACTCTGTTGTATTGGTTCTGTTGGATTCTCAGTGTTTGTAGATTTCAATTCCAGTGCTTGGTGAGTCTGCAGCATTTTATGTTTGCGACGCGGAGTGTTTTGAGCATATGGGGTACATAGTAGGCTGAAATTCAGCAGTGAACGTGTTAAAATATACTTTTTGACTTTATAACTATAACTGAGCCACTTTTAGGCTATTTTAAGCTAACTTAGTTTGAGAATGGTGTTCAGAGCTAGAGTGAGAGGGAAGGTTTTGCAGGGTTTTGCCAACCTTTGAGCTAAGCTAGGGTTGTGCATGCACACTGTCCTGGATAACCCCTCCAGTAACAACACGCAGCCGCTAAAAACTAATAGCCGTAAGGAGTAACACGAATACTTCCTAAACAAATAACTTCACATTTACTTTAAAATATGTATTTACTGCAATTAGAGATCTTACGGTCAGCAAAAAATTACAACTCTGATTCACTAACTCAAGTAAATATGTTTCAGAATGGAATCAAGAGGAGGTTTCATTAACATATCTTACATTATCGAAAATCAAGATGGAAGAATATCTAAAGGGAATACAAGAGATAAGCTTCTCAAATGTAGTGAACTGGACTGCTGCGGCAGTGATGATATTTGGTGGAGTCGTGCCTTTCATACCTCAATATCGTGAGATCCGACGGAAAGGAGATGCCGAGGGCTTCTCTCTCTACGTGTGCCTTGTACTTCTAGTGTCCAACATACTGAGGATATTATTTTGGTGAGTAGAAGCTTGTTAGAATACAAATACAATTTTAAATAACTTAAACTATTTATTTTCTTCTCAAAGGAAGATGCTAATCGGCAAATATATAGTTCTTAATACACAGAATGCATTAACAGTGTGTTTACTTGACGTGAAACCATGCATAAGCCCTGAATGTAGCCAACTGTGAAAAAACCAGGAATTTCTGCATAAAACCGTAAAAAAACTACCTTAAGAGAGTCATAGTTACTCAAATGTTTGTTAGGTTTTGGCATGCGGTCACACATTATTTAATTTTTAATATAATTCCTTGACAAGCAATCCTTATTGGAGATATCTTCTATCGGTTTCGGTACTAATGTACCATCAGCAGGAGTATTTGCAGTTCTTATCGGCGTCGTCAGAATCTTGGAATCAACACTTAAAACACAAAAGTACATGACGAAAAAACAAAATAAATTAACAAATAAACTTGATTCACGTACAAACACAAAGGCAGGCCTGCGCATAAGCACCGCTCCAAACACGAGGTAACAGTCGCTGCTTGATTTGAGTCACGTATTGCGTGACTGAAATGACTCTAAAACATAAAATGAGACTAACAATTTATTCGGGAATGATCGCGGGAATTAATCTAAAGTTGGAAGTTATCATGGGACAAAACCAACACTTCGGACACAAGGTGTAACTACAGCACTCAGAACAAATTGCAAAATTAAATCTGCACTCGAAATTAACAGCGGGAGTTGGAAGTTATTGATTGAGTGAAACGGCGCGCAGAAGTTCTCGTGGTGGTGAAACAGCCCAAGTTACTAAACTTTGGAACAAGTGGCGGGAGTAACTATGTAAACATTTACAAATAACCAAATGTGTTTTTTCAACTTTGAAAAACCGAGAATTCGGTTTTCAGGGTTAACTGGACACTCCCCGAAAAGCTTGGTTTCATGCTGACATCGTGTTTTTTTACTATCTGAAAAAATTCCTTTTTTTTCAGGTGTGTCAAAAAGTTTGAAACACCGCTTCTGTTCCAAAGCCTGATCATGAATACAGCAATGTTATTTATGATTCATGTCTGTGTTAGTGTCAAAAATAAAAATCAAATCATCAGAGGACCAGAACGTCTGTTTACAGGTGAGTTAATTGATTACAGTAGAATTGTGTTTAGTGACAATTAACAAGATAATGTCATGCTTTCTTACCCTTAGTCAGACTAACCAATTATATGTTTCCAGCATTCGTTGTTTATAAATACTTTTTTCGAGACATAAGGAAACTACACTCGTTATCAAGTGACTTCTTGACCTATCCTAAACCATATCCTAATAACTTACAACTAGAACTAGCGTAACGAACCACAGAAAAATTGTAATGTAATAATAAGCTCTAAAATGTTTCTGTATCTTTTTGGCGCTTATAGCAATACAAAAACTAAAAATTAATTATCATAATAAAATAGGAAATGGGAAAATAAATAATATTTCAAAATAACTACAGCTCTAAGAGTCAAAACACTCAGTAAATGAAGAATAAGTTTTTAAAAAGTGAATTGATACTTGATACAGATGATTATATTAAGTTTCCGTCAGGGATAGTCCAGTGATATCACTGAGATAGTCACACGTTGAGTCGTGAGGTCACTAAAGTGTAAAGAGCAAAGGTCCAGTAGTTAACATTAATTCACACGTTTCTCCTCTAAAACTATTTTTCAAGTTGTTTTGTGTGCTGCTACAAAGGGAAATATTACCAAGGGAAATGTTTTTAGCTTGACTCTGTGAGTTAAGTAGTACATTCCAATTTAGTATGATTCTGGATTTTAAGTTTCTAGTACCGTAGTTAACATTTTTGAGTTTATCTTTCTTATTTTACGTATGTTGCTGATTTTGTAATCCCTGTGTGGTTGACAATTGAGATCCTTTATTTGAGGGAACAGTAGGCCTACACAGCTAGTCGTTATAAATATACACTTATCTGAAGTCTACTAAGACTCTTAAATCTGTTCTGTAAAAAATTAATGAAAGATAACAGCTGTGTTTATGTAAAGCGTTATAGCAAATAAAACTTGTCCTTGTTTGATAAGCTAATTGTTCTACGGTTTTATGCTCATAACTCAAAACTCATTGACGTAACTCACAAGTGACATAACATTGAGTCAGTCAAAGTGTAAGTCACACTCAAATATTCAAGCTCCACACACAAAATTTGAGTTTTACTAAGTCTGTAAAAATGACTTGTATTCGAGATCCTGAAATTTCATAATTTGGTTATCTCTATCCCAGAATTGGCTCCAGGTTTTTTATTTTGTTAAGTTCCCTTTTTGAATGTCAAAAACAAACTAATGTGTAAACCCCAATTTTATACTGTGAATGGTAAATAAAATCATCATAAAACTTTAAACACATTCACTGCTACGGACCCATTTTAACATGAATCTTCAAAAACCTAACCCGGTGTTACTCTGCTCCTTTACTCGTTTTAAAATTGGTGTTATTTATATTTTGAGTTATTCAATTTTTAAAATCTCAAACAGCTGCCATTCTTAAATTTGAAAACAAAATTCAAAAATTATTTTCTTCATTTTAGAAAATGGTATTCAAATTATTTGACCAAAGTTTGATTAAATTGTTTGATTGGTTTTAAGGTTAAAATTATTTGGGTAAAACCCATTCAGACAGACAACAAAATGCCGACAACCCTAATTGTATAGAAAATATTATTGTCCTGACCCAAGGAACATGTCTGCAAAGTAAACAGTATAAAGTAGAATTTGTAGACACCCTGTATATTATGTTTGAACTCCTTGCTTGAACCTAGGGAAACAAACGCTCGCATACTTCACTCACTTGGCTACAACCTTGAGTAGGTTTCACTTCACAATCATTATTACACTTAACACAAATATCTGGGTCACGAGTTGTCCTTACGTAACAATGGGCAGAGCATCTCTGGATATAAATTGTTCTCTTTGTTACTTACTACAAATGCATAGATTCTGAATTGCTCCCAATAAAAGCAAGTGTTTTCACAAACACAGGAAATTGTTTTCACAACCAAGGTCAAAATAATTTGCCTGGACTCTTGTATTATTTAGGATCCTTAATTGTATGTAACTACTGTTAAATCATTGAATTGTTCTCAAAGCAGTATCATCAATACTTTTACAGTGAATTTCAATTATTTTGATTGGTTTTAAATTATTATTCTACAAAATGTATAGAAGTTCAGTTTGAAGAAGAGTGTTGAATGATAATTCTAATTACAGTGCGGTTTTCCTAGTCTCAGTTGTTTCCAAGCTGGACAGCAAACGGCAGCTCTAAAATCATAACTCCGATATGCCATAGCTTTAAATGAACTGAATGAAAAGAATGAGAATTGTTTACGCCATAGCTTGTTCACTTGAGGTCTTAAACAAATTCAAATTGATTTATTTCCTCAAATTCAAATTAAGTTTACAATCAATAAAAGTTTGTAGAACACAATAAATCTTCTCAGAAGGTGACAATTATAAATTTAAAACTAAAATAAGAACAGTTCACAAATTATATTTAACATAATAAATTTACATATCTATATACACTCACTGCTACAAACTAATAAACATAAACAAACGAAATTTAGGGCCTCTAAGGCAAATGCCTGATTAGAGGTTCCGTTTAATTCATTTAAAATTTATTCTTCAGCGGTCAGAAGTGTTTAAAAAATATATTCTTTTTGGTCTTTCAGAAAATAGTGCTGTATGGTTTTATTAATTAATAGTGCACTTTTATTCCTACAACTAAAACCTAATCTAAGAAACATGAAAAATCCTGGACGATTTCACATTAAGATCAACCAAGGCATCCAATTTCATATAAAACAAAGACAGCCGGCTTTTTGACATGAACAACCAAGGAACAAGGAAGCGAGCACAAACAAATTCAGACATAGGTTTTTCTTACCGTAGGGTTTTAAACAAAAAGGCTGTTAATTTGAATTGCGAGTTTCCAGGTACCAGCTTTATTTAAGGAGTAATCACATACATGTTTTTTATCTCTACTGTTAAGGTAATTCGTAAAGCTCATTAAAAGAGGGAAACCACGTGTAGCAAGTGAGTTAAAAGCTCATAACTCGGTTACGGCGTGTTCTAAGCTTTACTTTGTAGAAGGTTGGGCTGGTGTAAGGAACTGTACACAAGCGGCAGTAAGTTTGCACAGCTATGCTATCTCCAAGTTTGCACGTGATGAAGTTAAGTGTGTTGATAACACGAGCAAACACTCTCAGATACGCAATTGTGTTACACTTTCTCAACTGTATCAAGTCTACAGCTCTTCTCTTCTAAAAGCTAAATCCGTCACTTTTCTCAGCCTAAAGTAAACAAATTAGTGACCTCAATTTTTACAGTACATTTTATGAATATTTGCGATTACTATATTAAATAGAATAAAGTCCACTCAAATGACTAAGAGAATTATTTAGTAAAATAATTAGTTTTATAAATTGATGAATAGCAAACGGGTTTTGATAAGAGAGGGAAAATTTACTTTTATCAGGCTATTTATGTAGTACGATGCTAAAATCTGTAACCTAAATTAAACTATAATTGATGTTTGTGATTTTTGTGTGACTTTCGTGACCTATTCCTGAAATTTGCTACTTTTTGTGACCAGTAGTACCTTGTGAATGCTTAGACCAATAATTACTATGGGTTAATTAAACTTGTCTTTTTTAAATCAGGTTGTTACTTGAAAGTAAAACATGCTTTAAATATAGTTCTCAAGGAGGAAGTTTCTAACACAGGGGAAAGTTTAATGGTTTTGGAATTTTAAGACTGTATTTCTTAATAAATTATTTTCTTTGAATATTTTATTCCACTAACTTATTAAGTCAACACTGGTAGAATATGGACAACTCATAAGAAAAATGAACATGTTTCTTTGTGTCAAGGTCATTTTAAGCAAGCTCAACAAAAGAAAACTGTAAAATTCTATTTACAAACGTTAGGAAACCTTAAGGAGGTTTTCAAGAACTGATAACACAATCTTATAAATACATTTAACGAAATTTCATCTATCTAATGTTATGAAATTGCTTATCTCATTTTTTTCTGGCCACTGCCCAAAACGTGGGGAGTAGTTTTTCCTCTGAAGTGGCCAGAAAAGTCCAAGATACGGTTTCATAATTGATCTCCGCCACTATAAAAACGGCAAACATTGTCAAATAAAACAGATTGTTCGCTTCATATATTATAAGTTACCTAAATCCTAATACATATTTATTTTCTAAGTGGTATTAACAATTTGTGATGGACAGGTGATACCAGTGTTCAAGTCGTGAGGCCGGTGACTCGGTCCTTTCTGGGTAGGTGACGTAGCGACTTGGGACCAACCAGTCCTCCAGCAGATCTAGCCTTCTGCCTTACACAACAGTGTGCTAGTGTTTCAGTTCCCCCCCCTTAACTTGCAAGCAGCTTTAAAACGCATTTGCACATGTTATTGAGGTCTCCCTAGGCGATAAATAAATAAATAAGTATTTTATTGCTAAACATTTGTACATAAAACGTTTGGCAATTGTAATTTTTAAGAGCTAAAATTTTCTTTCATACTTCTATTGGAATATCATTAAAACATACAAAATGTACATTCAGTCTCTCCCATTCTTTGATTAGTAAAACTCTATACCCTAGTCAGTCAACCAATTTATAGGGTCTTCCAATTATACGCCATGAACTTGTCTGTGTTGTAAAGCGCTTAAGTGATGAGAACTGCTTTCAGACGAGTTTTAAATGCCTTAGGCATAATGGCGTTTTTTATCAGCGATTTAGGCTAACAAGGCTAATGTGGGGTAGTGCAAGGTCTTCTCCCAAGTGAGTATAGTCTTCCTGACCAAGCTCGCCTGGGAATCGCCCAGGAGGAGTTTGTGCGGGGAGACCTCGCCCAGGAGACCCTATCTTAGCCTTTTTAGCCTAACTCACTCGAGAAGACCTTATTATGACCCTCAATCTCCAAACACTATAGGAGTTCTTAAAAAATTTTGGACTTTCCCTTCAACACTTCAATCATGTCAAAAATTACCCAAATAACGTGTGAACTTTTTAAAATGTGCATCCATTAAAAAGCTAAGGTGGGGTAACAGTTTGTTTATAAATATCGGCTTCATGAGTTTTAAATTATATGAATGAATTCAACTTTGAAATGACACTAGAATTTAAATTTACAATCCACACCAAAGACTCAGATCTGTTGCTTATCCTAGCATCTCGGCAAAGGTTTTCTGGAGGGCTGGGAATTGTAACGTCTGTTCTGTACTTCTTGTGGGAATCACCAGCTTTAGAGTTGTGTTCGTAGATCAAATTGTAGAGCAATCAGTTGATCGTCATCAAATACTGGACAGTAGAGTCTCGCTAGTCCTGAACGATTCACTAGTCTGAACAAGGCTCGGTCTTGGTTAGTTCAGATCAGCTGGACTCTTCTGTGTGTAATTATTGTTGGTAGAGTTTCGCTGTATACAACACACATTCTGTACTAGACACTATTTATAGACATAGTATTTTTCACTCGTAATATTTCACGTTTATTATTATTTGTGAAATCCTTTTGTTTGGCTGTGATGCAATAGTAGCCAGTAGTTAAAGTATCTGTGACAACATGGCTTAGCGGGGGCTTTTGTTCTGGGAAGTCTAATTGTGTAATTGTAACATACAACTTAGCTACATTTGTACCTACATCATTGATACTGTATAAAATATGTTTAAATCTTTCTTTGTCTGTTATCATTTAGTTATTCCCGAAGGTTTCAAACTTTAGAAGTGTCTAGCTGTTGAGTGTTGAACTATTCATTAGAACGGAATTTTATGTGAATAAACCATTGTTTGTAAACACCAAAATTTTAGCTCCTTTTATAATACATTTCTGAAATTAATTATTACTACCTTTCAGCTACAGACAAAAGCCTTTTAAAGTTTCAGAAACGTGTAAACATGTTTATGTGTTTTAAAGGCCCCTCATTATTTTAAAGTAAATATAGTTGTTTAAAAGTGTTTCTTTGTACCAAGTAGCTAACTTTTAATCATTTGTTGATTACTGTTTGAATAATTTGATTGAACTTATCATTTTATTTTGTCTTGCTGAAGAGTTCTCAACATTTAGCACTTGCGTACAACTTTGAATGTTTAATAAAGTTTAATGTTTACTTTTTTTTAGTACCTGAAATTCTTTTGTGTAGCACCTGTTGAGAACCATTTCCTGATGGTGATTATAATGATGATAGGAGCAAGCAGAAAATGTGGTATCACTGAGTGCTGAGTCAAACCCACATGAACGGTCAGGAGTTCGGCTGGCCCTGAAGTTATGACCTAGCATGGGGGGTTAAGACATTTTTACGCCTTTAAGTTGATGTTATGCTATTGTTGCCGATCTTAAATTCTAACCTAATTATTAGCAACTCAATGAAACTTGTAGCTATCATTATCCCTGTGGTTTGTTGACAGATTTTGACTGGCGTCAGTTCTGGCAATGGACGGACTTCACGTCGTACATAGAGTTCCTCGTAAGTCTGACGTTAGTGTTTTCGCTCGTCACGTTTGTGCTGCAAGACTCGTGGTTCTACGTGGAAACGCTGGGGTTCGCTGCTCTCCTCACCGAAGCCATGCTTGCAGTGCCTCAACTCTTGAAGAACTATCGCAACAAATCCACCGAGGGCATGAGGTTGGTAGACAATCATTCAGGACATTAAACTGTTCATTGCTAGGTAATGGTTGTACAAACCCAATATTTAATTTGATTACTTTTGGTTCTAAAGTAATGCCATTTCTCAGATCCTTAACTAATTTGCGTTGGCAGAGCAAAATAGTGCCAAGTTCACAGTATCCTGTAGGCTCAGCGCCCTTACGGAAAATGATTTTTCACCTCCACCTTGGTCTGGCTTATTGGACTTTGCAGATTTTTGGCAGTGGCGGCTTTCTTTAATGGGCTCTTGGGCGCAGCCCTCCCAAGTCCGTTAATATATCTAAATTTTGTATTAAATCCTCTATTAATAAGATAAATTAATGAATTCGTTCATCCAAGCGTTTGTACAACGGGCAGCCAGGTCAGACTGGAGGTGGTGAGCGTATAGAACGATGCTTAGGCGCAAGCTGGAGCGCCCCACAGAGCTACTGTGAAGGCATATGGGAAGAAGCAGCCGACAGCTGAGAGGGTGCCATGACATCATTCCAATGCATTTATACGGACTTCTTGGGGCTCTGCCCCAACCAAGTGCGCATGCGCGGCCCCCTTCCACTACCACTGCTACCGCGCCGTCGCGTCTGACCGAATTATCTGTAGGTCGAACAGCGATCTAGCGGACACCTACAGCTGATAATCAATCAGTGATGCCAACACGATGGACGAAACAGTTATTGTGACAATAGAAAATTGAATAAACGCTACTGGCACTTAAAACTGTTGGTACAACTGATTATTCTAACTTCATATCATCACAACAGTTTTCAGCCCAGTTTAGCCGGTTGTCTATACATAGAAAGCATCATTACGCACCTTTATTTGTTCTGCCTTAGTTTAATTTTAATGCTTAATTATAGAGTTTAGTTCTGATAGTGTTCTATCAATACTGCAGTTGAAAATTAAGGTCAAAAATGCTTCAAAATACGTTATTTTAGCACAAAATTTACAAAATTTTCTGTGGGAGGGACCCCGGACCCCTCTTATTGTTGGGGGTGTGGAAACCCCCCGGTAGAGCCCTCCCACTGACTATACTCACGAGCTGCTACTGATTTTTGGTTCAGATGTTTAGTGTCAAAACCAAGTTTCTGAGTTAAATTGAAATCAGATCACAAACAACGTTTTCAAAGCATAAAAACTCATTTTTATTGGGGGACACTCCTCCCCTTTAGGGAACTTCCGGTGGATCGATTTTTCTGGTAAACAAACTTTACCTAGACATTTACAAAAGAAACATGTGTACTACATTTTGTGCAAATCTGACAGAAAGTGCAACCTTAAAACTAGCTACAGGGGTCCAAAAGGGCACTTCCAGCGAAAAGTTTAGCCCGGTGAGAGAAATTCACAGTAGCGTTTGTGGCTACGAGTCGATTACGGTATGTTTCATTTGCTGTCAATGTTGCAGTGTACTGATGGTACTGATGTGGCTGCTGGGAGACTGCTTCAAGACAACCTACTTCATCCTGAGAGCCTCTCCACCACAGTTCTGGCTGTGTGGAAGTCTACAGATCATGATAGACATCTTCATCCTTGGCCAAGTCTACTGGTACCGCAACAATATTAGCATTCATGCCATTAGAATAGACTGACTTAACCACTGTCTCACTCGGTTACGGGCTTTGTCTTGTGTTGTGTATGGTGAAAGGTGGTAAGGACCATTCCGGTTAGTTTTTGTAGTGAAGTCAGGGCCTTTAGTAGATATTCTTTTTACGGGTGCTAATACAATGGTTTTCCTACTTAAAAAATGTCTCAACCAATCCTTACCATTTTCAGACAGTGTCAGGCACTACCGTGGGTTTGGGTCTATAAAGTGCCTTTTAAGATAGAGAGGAGTTTTGAAGGCCCTCCCCTGAAAGAATTAGAAAACTTAAACAATAAAATAATGAATTTTCAGGCACTTTAAATTTTTTGTAATATTTTCACAGTGATTTCTCATAACTTCAATCAAAGTTTTCTAGAGTTGGGATACAAGATTTTAAAATAGGTAACCGATAACCGTTAAAAAAAATTATAATTAACTAACTAAAATTTAAAAGATAATTTTTAGCATTTTTTTTAATGATGTAATTTTTTAGTGCAGCCAACAAATTTTACTCTCGGTATCTTTACTAGATATTTTACATGTGACAATCAGTTTTAGACAATCAGCGTCTTCTAGAAAATAAACACTTGAGATTGTTCTGTTAGGTTTGATACTTGTAGGGCCGTTTTTTCAATTGCCTGGTTAGCAGCTGGTTAACTAACCGCCGGTCAAGTTGTTTACAGTCTGCAATGTTTACATTTTCACGTAACGTTCAAAGTATTTAAATGAATTATTTGAAGATCTTTCATGTAATAAAGGTATAGTTTTACCATTTTTATTGACTTTAGCATGTACACATTATGCTAATATAGCTAAATACAAACTGTAACACCAAAATGCAAAATCAAAACAGACAAAGTAAAACTTAACCTAAAAAATATCCAGCTTTTCTATTGGTTGGCTCCCTGTCCTAATTTTAACCGCCGGTTAAGACTGAATTGAAAAAACGGCCTGTAGTGTGAAATATTCTGCAAGTCAGCTGACTAAAGTGATGTGCAAGAACAACTTTGTCTATAGTACATGAAACATCATTAAAATACTAGTTTTTACGTTGATAACTCCAAATGACTAGGTATAGATCCAAGCTACGGAGCTTATTGTGACCTGAAATTAACAACAGGTGCAAAAGGGTACAAATTCCTCCAGTCTTTAAGATTTGAGAATAATCTTTTAACTTTAAGTTCTCCCTAATTTAAAATCTGTTGAAACCCCTCTTTGGTAGGGGTGGGCAAGACCTGAACGGAATTCCTTATAAACGGGACTTTTGGTCGGGAGGGATTGTTGGGGATTTATTTTGTGCTAGAGGGATTTTCCAGGCGGGAGATTTTTGGGGAATTTTGAGCAGGTGGGATTTTTGGCATTAATGGAAGTTTAAAGGGAATTTTTGGCAGATCTTATGGTTTGAGAGGATTTCTAAACAATCTGATTTTTTGATCATTTTACTCTAATCGATGATCAGTTGTCTAGGTGAATTCCTAAAGAAAATTCCACCAATTACAAAACAAGTCCTAGTGAAAATTTAAAATTATATTTGAGTGTTAAGAGTAAATGAGTTATTTAAGAGTAAACAAATTATTATTTTAACACTTTGCGACATTTTAATGTTCACAATTTCCTTTAATGATTAAAAGTTTAATTATATGGCAATATCACTAATACGATCAATAATAATATCAAATCAAAGGATAATCATTCTGTACAATACATATTTCCTTTAAAACACAAAAGAAACACAAGATTGGGATTTGTAGTGTACCGTAGATAAATATACTTTCTTTTACTATAAAAATTTTAAACCTTTTCCTTTCGATAATTTATAATGACTGAAGATATCAAGAAAAATGTTTTTTGCCCGAAGGGAAAATCTAATCCTGTCCACCACTACTCTGTACCCATTGGCTCATTGCTCTAATTTACTAGGATGTTCAAGGTTTTATGTATTTGTAATGCTCTCTTCTACTTAAAGACTATTCCAGATACAAATACATGAATGGTGTATAAAAAAAATTGGCAATGTGTTTGATAAAACATATCATGTATGACTTCCTAAATATTTCATTAACATTTCCAAGGAATTTAGCTTTTGCGCACGCTTGTTACATAGGCCTACTGTTCCCAGCATTTAATGCTTTATTTCATACACAACACTTTCTATCTTTCCACTCAGTCTTAATTGAATAGTTGTATATAGAAATGTTAGTTATTAAATTGTACCTAACCATATTTTTAGTTATCTCACAAATTCCAATGTCGACGTCTTGTGCCTTTGCCTATCATGCAGAAATATAATCTACACTTACCACTGCTTGAAGCTCTAATATGGAGTTGTGTGTATGTCCATGCATTTATGTGTTTATATAATTCACAGAATTATGTTTTAGTGGATTTTTTACTAATAATCTGCAAAATATAAAAATTTTAGTCTTCAGCAACCAAATTAAAACTTTTGACATGATTTAAATATTTTTTAGTATATACACAATACTTTTTAACCCTTTTAAAGTTTTTTTAATGTTATCAATATTTTCAAAAACCTTTTATACTTAGATATAAAATTATACTTAGATAATTAGATAAAAGTATAATTAGAGCTTTTCTATTTATTTGTAATGTACAGTATTTATTTTTACGGTTCCCAGTTGAAATGCCTTTTTTATGAATTTGGCTAAACTCTTAACAAAGTTATAGTTTTTTTAATACTCTTTTTATTCTTTCTTAAGTTACTACCAAGGGTGCTAAAACTGTGCAGCTATAATTTTTTTTACTGTTATTGTTCATTGTTTTAAAATGTCCTCCATGGAGAAACCGTTAGTAATAAATTACTAAACATTCTACTAGTTACCAAGTGGTGTGAAAAATGCTATTTAGTTTAAGTTAAATCAAAAGGCAATATTTATTTAGTGTGATTGAAAAAGATTTCATTTTCATTGAGTACAAATTAAAATAAGTTTATCTGTTAAGATTAATTGTTTGTATTGTTTTGAGCTCAAAGATTTGGTATTTAATATTTTTGAGAATGTGTTTCTGTTGATAAATATATATACAGAATTATCTTTGTTTTTAAAGCTGCATTGATAATATTATTAGACAAGCAATTTTTCTTTATTTACTAACTACTTAAATCAAAGATGTATACATAATTTTAATTGACAGTATTTTTTCTTTTGAATAAAACTTTGGATAAAAGTTTACGTACTGTGTTTTTCATCCATCACTTCAGCTGTCATGTGGATGAAAATCTATTACTTATATTCTTGAGTTATTACAAGGACATGAATATTGAATTAAATATAGTATGATACAATAAGGTATGGTAGGAATCCTCATAGCAGAAGTGGATTCAGGACAAAACTTTGCAGGAGGGTTAATCCAGGGGGTTAGGGTTGCAGATGTTTCTAGCATATTTCCAATTAACTGTAATTCAGAATTTTCATAAGGTTTAGTTATTTCATACTCCTAGCCCTAAGAAGCACAATCTAAAAAATAAATAAATAGTTTAACTTTATTTCAAACTTTAAAGGAAGTCAAGACTTTTCTCCACTGGATCCTCCATGACCCAAAAGAGTAGTTTTTTCTTTTCACCAATTATTTTAATAAGAAATGCAAAAACATCAAACTGTCAAATAATTAAATTGTTTTGTTCCTGAGGCCTTTCAAATGCATTCTGAGAGTCTGACGATGAATACCACAAATACATTTGAAATGCCTCAGGAATAAAACAAATTAATTATTTGACAGTTTGATGATTTTGCATTTCTAAATCATCTAATAAGATCCAGCTTTCCAAGACATGTGCTTTAAACAGTTGGACGTATTTAGTGTCGTAAAGTGCAGCTTTGAAAAGAGTAAAAAGTGTGTTTTAGGTCGATAGGGTTTTTAAAAACACCTTGTATTTATGCCTGAAGTTCTTGTGGTTTAGAGCAGATATATATGTTGCTACGCTTGTGTGGCATTCTCGGATCTCTTCTCTCTTAAATTTTAACAGTCCACTACGTATTCACACATGTGACAGGCAGCATGATATGATGGCACATTGTACACTATCTCGCACTGAAGGGTAGACTTGACGAGTCTGTGTGTCTACCTTTCTCTGAGAGATCTACTGACGTCGTCTGCCTAATGTGTAACGTGTGACTATAAACCATTCTGTGTGCAAAAATGTTTCTGTATAAATAGTGACTGTTCAAATTTAAGAAAGAAGCGTGTCAACGGCATTACACAGGCTTGGCAAAACATATCTGGTACGTTATCTGCCAGTAACAAAGCATTTTCAGACAAAAATATGAGTTACACATGGGGTTTTAAAACTTGAAAGTAAATCCTGCAACTGGGTATCAAAATCCTCATTTAAAAAAATACATTTGCTACAGGCCTGAAAAAGCATATTTAAAATTTGGAAGAACAGTTTAACTGTAAGACCACAAGCCGCCTTGTTGGAGAACATAACGCAACGAAAACCTTAATAGGTTACGGGACACTTGTCCTCATTAATGATAAAAGTACAGTAAGTAGTTTACAATAATTTAAGTAGGTGGGACTAGAAAAGGAGAGCCCAGCAACCCAAATAAAAAAGTAATCTCCAAGATCTCAGCTCAATAAGAGTCCCTCTTTAAATTACAGTTTAAGGTTGGAAATTAATACACTTTGGAGTGGAGCAAGCCATAACAGGAGTACAATGTTAGATGGGTGTCACAAAAATGCAAGAACAAGTTACAAACATAAATTAAAACTAAACTGATTGAGGAACAATAATTATGTTAACGATGAAAAAGTTTTTGGTTGTAGCCCCTCTAAGTTAAATCACAATTCTGCTCAATTTGCTACACGTTTTTATTCTTAATCAATACCTGGGGTCTGATTATTTCTTCAACTCTTGAGAAAATTATTAAATGTGATCACTATTCAAAGGTTTTGATTGAAACCACCCAAAGTGAAACACTCGCTTTGACAAAGTACAACTTGATTTGTGTTTAGGTACAATTATTCCACGAAGAAGGAAAAGGAAAGTGATGATGCTGAAGAGCCGATTTGGTACTTGCATATTTTATATTAGGGCATGTAAGTCTTTCTTTTCTCTAGCTTTTTGTGGCTTTCCATGTGTTCAAGTTTGTAGGTATGTTTCAGTTTCTGTGAGGAAAATGTTTCTTTGTTTTGTTGTCGATAGGTTTGTGTTATTCTGCTAAGCTACGAGGAAAAGTTAGCAGTTCGCAGTGCTTTCTAACGGTGGTTTGCTGCTTGTGTAAAATGTTTTGTAGTTTTGTTCGAATCACAAAAACTGTGTCAGTTGGATGGACGCAACAATTTTAGTTGTGTCATTTTCATGTGTATTTATCCTAATATGTGAAAAGGTGTTTGGTTTGTGATGGTGTGCCTCGACCAAGGAGAAGTCTGTTATGTCGAATATACAAGATTGGAACGACGATGAAAGCATTGACTCTTGAAATGTCAGTTCGATCGCAGTTTGAATCGCACTGTTAGCCAAGACTTGACTATTGAGAAGTGCTTGATACACTTTAAAAGACCAGTAAAAACCGTACACACTTTGAGCATTTGAATTGAAAACTACCAGTTGGATTTTAATTTTAATATTCTCTATCTTTAAACACTTGACAATTTTACCAGCTTTTATAGCCATCCTAGAGTTTATCTTGCCTTTCTCAACGTTCTTGTGGCGCTAGGTAAAGGTCTACTTATTTTGTGCACCTGTTAAGTTAGGTAGTTAAGGATATCTATGTTTAAAATTAAAATGTTTAAAGTGAATAGGTTCAGTGAAGTTTGCTGGTCTTTCCTTCTGTCCTCTCCAAGTTTCCATGTTCTTCATTTTCTTTTCATTTGTTTGTTTTATTTTTGCTCAATTGTTTTTTAGGTTTAAAAACAACTAAAAATAAAACCTGAAATAAAGTTGACTATTCTTACTTTAGAACTACTGGTGGAATTTAAACAAAGCAAAATCCATTAAACACTTCACGTTTGATAATCAATGTATATAGAACCAAATTTACTGAACTTTGATGTTAGTATTAAGTTTGTGTATATCTTTAATATTTCTACAGTTCCAAATTTATATTTTATCAGCGAACAAAAAGGTTTGGGTTGACATAAGAAACTTAAAAAGGGGTCTCAATATTGTTCAATACAGTGAACAAATCATAGTATTATCACATCATATTTAAGTTTATAAACAATTAGCTTGTAAAAACCCCCCAATTTTAAATATATTAAAAAATGTGTTATTGCATGCTTTATTATAAATGTATTATTTGTTGAGATTGGTGTGCTATTTCATGTTTCAAGCATGTGGATATTATAGTTGGCAACTGGGAGTAGTTTTGCATGTATTTTCACTTTTCTGTCCAAATGTACTAAACTTATTTTGTAAAAAAGTTAAAACCATATTTTCAAACAAAAAATTTAATAGAATACACTGCTGTCCTGTTTTTTTCTCGACCAAGTTGTGCCACATTACATTACCGTTTCCATATTTTACGAGGGCTGTTCAGAAATTAACTTCCGTTGTATAACTAGTAGACAAATGTTCCGTAGTGTGCAAATTACACAACGTTGAATAGCCTGACTCATTGCGAATCCTACGGTATGCTCCACATTTTGTTTTAACAATTGTGTTCTATCTTAACTTTGAAACAAAATCATCTCTACATGTAATATTCCTGCTAATAAAATAATAACACTATTTACTTTAAAACAAACAGTTTTGGCATCCAATTTTTTCAAAGGGATTTTTAGAACACTTGTTTAGCCGTCATAAGGATTAAAAAGTTGAACGTAATCCAGAATTTTTCAAACTTAGCAGATTGAAGAGTAAATTATGCCCGCTGGTCTTTAAGGACTCTGGCGCAAGGAAGTCATGTAATGGTGTAAAGAACCTCATCGTGAATATGCTAAATTACAGATGAAAGAATGCTCTTTGAAATGAATATAACATAAAATGTCTACAAATAGTATGCTTTTAGAACGGAACTTAATCTAAAAACAGCACTTGTATCATCCTTTAAAGACTGTTCAATGATTGTTTAAAAGGTTTGTTAAGCTCGAATAAACTTCATGTTACACTAAAATATATGTTTTTACTTTTTACATAGTTTCTAACTTTCACTTTAGTTTAGACAGTATGAAATAAACAGTAGCAGTGATGTACAGTAGTATCTGATTGTGGGATTTTAATTGTGACCTGTTGCATTGGTGTTGATGAATTCCGAGGTTTGAAAGAATATTTTTATTCGATCTCTGTAAACATAGGTTCAAGAATTTTTGTGAATAAATTATCCAATTTGGATTTTAGGAAAAACAAACTTAAGAGAGAAATAAAAATTGTTTGCTCCAAGCGATCAGCAAAATAGATGAAAAAGAGTGTTTTCACAAAAAGTCTGCTGAATACAAACTCGCTGTAATCTTTCAAACTTTGTAAATTCAAGTCAGATAATTACTCGATGGAATTTTATTTTTTGTACACAAAAATCTCAGCTCAGTGCCTCAGAATTGAGCTCAGCGGCTAAACATGTTTTCACCACTAACTCTTTGACTAACACTGTTATTGTTGTTAACTAACATGCGATGGTTTGTTGGTTGTAGGTATCTGTTCCGTCAGTTAGAGAATTTCAGCCGCTGCGTGCTGATGTGCTGACGACGGCTTCCCTCGGATGTCTCCCTCCCTCCCCCCGCCCCCCTCTGACCAGCAAACTGCACAATCACTAAACATTGCCTTCTCGTAATCGTAATGTAGTTACCACGTCGATTCCGTGCCTTACTTAGACAGCACAGCAGCTGAGTGAAATGTTCACAAAATAAAATATTCTAATGTTAATGTTTAGAAATTACTGCTTCAGGGATGGGTTGATGCCATACGGTACTAATATCAACACTTACAATAAATACCATTCATCTCACGTTTATACCATTAAAAAAACTAGTGAAACAGAAATTTTAGGACATACAAATAAAGCAATAATGTAACAATGGTGCTTAAAAGTAATGGCGGAGTAACTATGACTTGTAAAGGAACAACGGAGGTGGTAGGCATAACTGTAACGGTGAATGTAGTTGTGACATAGCGTTAGTTAGTGATAAGGATACCTTATTCTTCAATTTAAAGTAACTTAATGTGAACTGCTGGACTCTTGCTTGCGCCCAGTTTGACAAGATAGTTCAAAAGGGCGTAGTTTGAACTTTTTAAATGATTAATGTTAACATGACATACCAAAGAATTGTTGAACGTAATAGTAACTATTAAAAAACTTATAGGATTAACAGTGCTCTAAATTTCTAATTGATGCAAGTCCAAAACTGAAAGGTTGTAAATATTTTCGACACCTCTATACGACTGGTGTGGTCAGTTTCAAATATCGGTATCAACCCATTCCTCGTTTATTTCTAATGTTTACTTGTTTCCGTCTCAAATTTGTTCCTAGGCTGTGGCTCTGTTTTTTCGCTGTTTGTTTTTATTGGGATTTTAAAATGTTTGTTTGCAGATTTTATGTTTGAGCCTTGTTTGTTTACGATTGCGCTACTTTTTGTTCAGTCAGGCTTGAAAATTGGAAACTTGCTTTGAAAATGTCTGCTGAAACGACCCTGTGATATTTGTGCCTTTTGTGTTATTGTTTTAAATTACTTTCTGGATTGAACTTTACTGTTGTTGTCTTAATTTTCAACGTCATTAATATATTATTATTATTTTAGACAACTATTATTTAATTCAGTTCAATTCAATTCAAAATCTTTATTGATTTTTGCCCATAGTGTTAGTTGTTGTTTAACAGCTATTGTTTTTGTTAAAAATACAAAAATCATCAACCGATATTTCACAATGATGTCGTTACGTTGAGTCAGGCTATCCAACGACCTATGATTTCACTTTGTTACGATTTATACACTAACATTTTATCTTTCTGGATAGGCCTCGTTAATTTTTACACTAGACTTCAAAGACTTCTTGCGAATTGAAATTTTAAATAAACAAGGGTCAAACTAGTATCTGATATAAAAAACTTGCACTTATTGTCCATTATTTGTGCTTAAAGGCCTAATATTGTCACTCAAGTGGCTTTCTTAAAAGCAATATACATTTGTCTAAGATAAGATTTACAATCTACTTGTTTAATAACTCTACTATTTACATGTTCTTACATAATATTTACACTATTAAATTCTTGTTCGTTCAGCTATAAACGAAGCACAAATTTTTACATGTGTGAAATTATATTTATTAATGTACCGAACAATGTTTGTTTATTCCAGTAGCTAGGAAGTTTTATATTTGGTAGTTTTGGCCGCTAAACTATGTGTAACTATTTGTTTTGTGTTTCATTTATGGAGTACTTGTCTTTTGTAATTTTGCGTAAGCAGCCTTCTAGGGAATTAAGTGCCGTTTCTGTCAAGAGTGCTAGGTGGAAGTTAATTTTTATCCAATAAAATATCTAGTTTAATCTGTTAGTAAACACCGGCTATTTTTTAACAAAAATATAACAGTTAGGGCCGTTTTTTCAAGTCAGCCTTAACCGGCGGTTAAAATTAGGACAAAGAGCCAACCAATAGAAAAGCTGGATATTTTTTAGGTTAAGTTTTACTTTGTCTGTTTTGATTTTGCATTTTGGTGTTACTGTTTGTATTTAGCTATATTAGCATAATGTTTACATGTTAAATTCAATAAAAATGGTAAAACTATACCTTTATTGCATGAAAGATCTTTAAATAATTCATTTAAATACTTTGAACGTTGCATGAAAATGTAAACATTGCAGACTGTAAACAACTTAACCGGCGGTTAGTTAACCAGCTGCTAACCAGACAATTGAAAAAACGGCCCTTAATGAATTTACGCTTTCTTTCATGGTCCAAACCAATAAGTGTTTAAAAACTGTATAAAGTAAACTGAAATACGGCAACGGATACGGAAATTCGGTACATAAATAAATCATGCACTCTCTGAACTGTAATGATTAGTAAATTCTCAATAGGAGTTACAAGTGACAGTAATGTTAGTTTACACTTTATATTCACATTTTTGATGGTCACGACTCTCTCTTCCACTTATGGCAAAAATGGCAAAAACAGTTCAGAAAAAAATTCATGCAATTTTGTGCAAATCTGGCACAGATTAAGTTTTATCCCATAAACTCTAAGTTTGATTCCGTACTAAGTTTGATCACTGACTTCTGATAGAAGGTGATGAATTTATTTTCTAGAATCTGCTGCAATGACTGGTAAATTAATCTTGAACTTATCTCTATGTACTTCTGAATCAAAACTTACCAGTAAGTAATTTCATTGCAACATTATTACAAAGTATTCTTATAATGTTGGTTTCGGGGGGTTCGTGTTGTTCAAGTCAATTTCAACTGATGGACTGAGATTTGGTCCATATTAATTAATATATTTTTAATTCTAGGTCTGAAATTAGTTCAAATGTTTATACATAATGTTGTGTTATAGAATCTCTTTTTGTGTATATACAAATATATTTTTATATCCCTTTTATTTATGTCTATCGTTTGGTTATATTTTTGCTTTAAAGTATTTTTATATGCATTTTGTTAGCTTGATCTTACTTGTATTTAAATTAATTTATTAAAGTTTATCTGTATATTGTGTCTTTAAAAGAATAAGCTAGACCTTTTCAATGATTTTACACATTTTGAATGGATGTTTCCATACGTTTCTGTGTTGATCACAAAGTTGTACGTAGATTATTAAGGAGCAATATTTTCAAGATATTTAGAAGAGAGGATCGGAAGGTATATTATACCCAACTAGAAATGCATGGAAGTTTAGTTCAACGCAATAGAGGAAATCGCTAGCTTGTTCAATCATTATTTATCTCGTTTGTTTAGGGTTAGTTTAGTCAAATGCTTATTGTTTCTTATATCATTCAATGTATAAGCTGGAACAATGATGTCAGGAAACTTGCAGGTTGTCTTTATCTTGAATTATCCTCTTGTACTTAGCAGATAATTAACAACGAAGTTTCGGTCGTCATTAGTCTTTCACTTTACTACACTAGAGTCCCGCTAATCCAAACCCCGTTAATCTGAAAATCCGCCTAATCCAAACACTGTTGGGGGAAAAAAATTTATAAAATTATTGAGTAGGTAAAATAAATAAAACTAGTTTTCCAAGTTATGTCATACTGTATGTGTTTAATAACGAACCAGCACTCACAATGACACACTATACACGCAGGTATGCGCACAAACAATAGCTTTGAACAAAACATCCACTCGGTGGGGAGCAAGCGACACTCTGACAGTTCGAAACGGTGAGTCATCGTTTGTTTTTAGAGCGGATGACCGTACTGTAAAGGCCTGGGCGGGGTTGTGGTGGAAAGGTCAGTGTCCTGGTGTTACGCAGGTAAGCCCTACTGCCGCAGCCATCCGTATACTGCCCGCGTTGGTTAATTCCGCGCTGTTTATCATTTCAGAGTACTACAGGATTAAAATACATAATTTTTACATTTATATATAAAATATCAGTCCCTCAAAGTCAATATATGACGTTATGGTCAATATATAATAAATGCACTGATATTTGCCAAAAATCCGCTTAATCCGAATTGTTGTTAATCCGTACAGGGTCCGGTCCCAATTAGTTCGGATTAGCGGGACTCTACTGTACTAACAAAATCTCACTAGGACTTTGAAGCCATATGTTTATAATTGTTACTGGAATTTCGTTCATAAATCTACATGCTTCCGAGAAATCTTGTAAGGATACTCCGATAGAATCTGTGATCGTTAGAGAATATCCCTGAACTTACCAGATATCATGTTGGTAATATTATAAATAGGAACCCAAAAATTTGCCACTGTCTCGGCTTCAAATGTTGATAGTTAAAAGAAATTTAGGTAATTTTACATCCTGTAGCCTTGTATGTAGAAGCAAACATTGGAGTCAGTATTGTAAAAAAAATTGTCCTTAATTTCCATGTTTCAGAGGCCGAATTAAGAGACCGCAGGACCTACTCTGGGTGCTTATAACATGAAGTAAAAACTGCAAACGATGTTTAAAACTGGTTAACGTACTGAAATCAAAAATATGTTTCAATAGAAGCGTAAAGCTATAGAACTTACTGTATATGAACTTGTACTTTCATCCAACAATAAATAACCAATTACGTTTATTAAAACTTGATTTTCCCATAAGAACATAGAACTCAAATCATCGTAATAAATATTTTTTTGACAAGGAAGTTTTACATTTTTTTTTATATGCTACAACATTAGTGGCTCTATGCTTCTATTGAAACACTACTCATTTTTATACGTTAATCTACTTAAGACATCGTTTGCAAATTTTCCCATGTTAATTCCCTATTCCGGATAGAGACTGCTCGGACTCTATCCGACGGCATCCTCAATTTAAATCAAAACTCATAAAAGTTTACTGTAAACCTAACTAACAGCGTTAACAAAATTGTGCCCAGTTTATTTGTTTAATTTCCTCAAAAAAGTTGAATTCTAATTCATCCAGAGTTAGCACAGCTACTTAATCCAAGTCAGGTTTATTTGTATCTCCTGTTTTGTACTTTATTCATATACACGCTTTTTCATAGATGATTTTTAACAGCACGGTTTTATAGCTTGAAAGCAATAAGAGTTTGTTGTATAGTAATTCTAAACGCTGCATAAGTTAAACTGTCTTTAAACACGTTGTAATATTTGGAACACAATTTATAGCTTTCACCCATTCAAAAACATGATTATTGTTGGTAAACTTGTTGTTGGATTTATTATTTTTAACACAAGCGCTCAATGTTTTTATTGTAACTAAACATCATCGTAACTAACTTTGTTCGTAGCTTAGTTCATTTTAGCTAACTTTGTGGTCACATCAATATTTAGTTTGTTGATTGTGTTTCTAAAAAGGGTATTGATGGTTTAGTTAGATTTCTTAACTCAAAACTTATCAACTAACTTCCCTAATTTGAATTGATGTATTTGGATTAATAAGTCATTGGAAAACTGTAGTTGTATTTTTTTAACTGGTATTTTAATCAGTGGATTTTGTTTACATTGCTTTCCAGTTGGTTTGCAAAGTCACATTTGCATAATTATGAAAAACCTATATATACTGTCTGTGAAATATCTCTTTTGGTCTTCCATCAATTGATTCTTTACCTTAACCTGTTCAATTTCTTAACAATTTGAATCAGTTTATACTTACACAACTCCGGATCTTTTTTCCGTCCATGTTGGTTAAAACTTAATGCATTATTTAATATTATAAATATAAGTTAAATTAAAAGTATATTTGTTTTCTTTTATAGACTTTTATTCCATCTTAACACAGTGCAATGTTCAGAATAAAGATCTTACGGTTTTTGGTTCTGTACAATTTTAATCAATTTGTTTTGTCAATTTGGTTATTTCTCAATAGAAAAACTTTATAACATGTTACTTGTTATAAACTTTATTTTGATTTATTTTCAGCGTAAAAGTGCTCGTGTTTCTGCCCTTTGTTGACCGTGTACTGTACAAGATAAGAAAATGGAAGAGTAAAAAACTAATCAAGTTTTAGATATCAAACTTTAGTACCTACAAGTATAATCAATTTCTCTAATCTTATCATTTTATTTGTGAAATGCCAACGTTGCATTTTCTTTCACCTACTTGCGACTCATTTTTGTGTTAATTTTTAGACAAGCTTTTCTAACCTCTTTCCGACTAATTATTTTTCTCTGATGTGTTATTAGTTGTAAAAAGTTCCTTTTACCATCTCTCATGTTATGTAAACACTTTTTCATAAAATGTCAAGTTGTTAATTTTCACTGTATCTAAGACTGAAAGTGTTGGGTGTTTTTACATCAAACAGTCATGAGTCATTGATTCATTAATAAAATCATATTTTGAAGTACTTTAAACAATTATAATTTTGTTTTACGTTAACAGTTGTAGATCGGATAAGTCTGTTTCATTGTTGAGTAATTTGTGATATCTTCGTAAGTGCTGCTTATACTACGTTGTTTACTGTTATATATTTATTTTAGAGGAATTTTAGTGTTGTAATTTATTATATTTGAAATAAACTATATGTCAACTATCAAAGAGTATATTTTTATACAGAACATAAAACATAATAAGATGAGTTTATCAATTGTAAAATATATTGTTAGTTTTTTATTGTTTGGCATAGCTTAAAAATTGCTTCCGACAAGAAGTCTTATTACACAAAATAAAATTCTTGCCATTCCAATACACAAGTGCATTTTTCTAACCCCTAATCCATCAAGTAAGTAGTAGGTAATATTATTACAGAGAATATACTAAATCCTGAAAATAAAATGTCTCCAAGGTGTTAACGACCTGAAAGCAGGGTGTCCAGCATACGGAATTCCGGAAAAACCAGGAATTTTTAAAATATATGGGAAAATACAAGAATTTCATCCCTTACTAGCGAAAGTCAAGAGATTGGTGTTAATGGTAACGAAAGTCGTGATTTCGTCGCGGGAGCTAGCGGTAGTCGGGAGATCGCCGTGAACGGTATCGTAGTCGTTACTTTGCCGCAGCACTAGCGGGAGTCAAGAGATTGTCGTTAACAGTAACGAAACTCATGATTTTGTGATGGGCGCTAGCAGGAGTCAGGAGATCGCCGTGAACGGTATCGTAGTCGTTATTTCGTTGCGGGCGGTAAAAAAATTGTGGTTTCGTAAAAAATAACAAAATGGGCGGGAGTAACTATGATTCTATTAACGTAGCTTAATCCGGGAAATCAGCAAAATATTTTCGAGGTGGTACGGGAATTTTTTTTCCTGAACGCTGGACACCCTGTGAAAGGCTAGTTTTCAAGATTTAAAAAACTGTCCCAAAACGGATACTCTAGAAACCAACTGTTAGGGAAAGAAACGTCAAAACTTTCAATTTTATAAATATTGAAGGATTTATTTATTTAATAATGAGTTACACAAAATTTCTGTTGAATCTGAAGTATGCAATACTTTTAGGGGAGCAAAACTCGTGACATTCAAGCGACTTCCATAGACTCCGGGTCAGTTCTTCGTACAGTCTCCTCTACGACGTCCAGAGGGATCACCTTGGTAGAGAGAACAGCTGTCGTGCCACGAGCGTAGCTGTAAGTTCCTTGCCTGAAATGTAACGTTTCATATTAACTGTTTTCATGCCACATTTATGAGTTTTGCACATCACTTTGGAAAATAACTTGTACTCTCAAGGAAAAAGAACAATCTCTGGTATACAATGCTGCCTTGGTCAGAGAAAATACCAAAATATCTATGATTGAATCATTAGCTGTATATTTTAAAACTTGGAAATGTTTGTTCCTCTTGAGGAAAGATTTGTGTTGTTTTTCCACACAAATATTTGAGAAAAGGAGTTAATGATTGTTCAAGAATCAGCCATAAGAATAAACTATTGTTTAAAAGTACAACAGTCACACACAAAATGAAATCAAACAGAATATGGAAAAGTAGAGTATTTGAGCTACAGTATTGGATAGTATAATTTAAATTAAAAATGAGACAAAGCCAATACTGTATAGATTTAATCTGTGAGACCTTTCACTAGCAACGCCCGAAGATGCTAGCCTTGCTAGTGAAAGGCCTCGCAGGTTTAATTTACACAGTATTTTAATTCATTTCCTTTTTCATTGATTATAGTTAATTTATAATGTTACCTTTTGCCTTTGACAACAGCCGTGTCGTACGGTCGCAAGTATTCGAGAGAGTCCTTCTTGATGACGCAAAGGTCGACAGAGCCTCCAGACCCAGCGTCGTTGAAGATACCTCCCGAGATAGCATCTCTCACCAACTGCTTCCCTTCCTCCTCCTGTAACAACCAACCACGGTACAGAACAACTCATCACAGACTTTCTAGACTGGGAACAGTGACTTTGTCAAAACGCTTCCACAGTACAAAGACTTTAATTTTGGAAAATATAATCAAAATTAGGGGTGGGCCACTGAACAGTGGCCATGGCTCAGTGGTACAGTGCGTTCTTCGGCCGGGTTTGATTCCCAGGCGCAGTGATAACTTTTCACGATGGCCACTCCCCGTGGTTTGGAAGTCACATTCGGCCGATGGTCCATTCCACTGGTCGCTGGGCTACTAATTAATGACCTAATCAGGGGAACAGTAGGCCTTAGGTCTATCAAAATATTATAGAAAGGACAGAGGGGACATCTTGCTTGAAAAGTGTAGCCTCTCTGCAAACGGTACGTGGTGATGTTGGAGTTTGCAGACAGTGTTGGGAGTAACTAAGATTCCCTCTAGTGGCTACAAAATTTCCCATCCCAAAAAATCCCTAAATCAATTTTCCGCCACAAAAAAAGATTTGTCCACCTCTGAAATAAATATATTGTGAGACACATCTGGGTTGATTTTCGTTTCTCGTGGCATAAAGTTCACTAGCAAAACACCGTGCCGGTCTCGGGACTATATGCGCCAATGGCCCTAACTTAAAAAACAACCCTTGTAGAATGTGCTTACAGTCATTTGTGGTTTCCAACGAGACTCAAAGACCGACATGGCCGCCTGGGAGCCAGAACCCATGGTGGTGAACGGTAACGACTCCGACGATCCATGAGGGTAGATACAGTAGATCCAAGGTCCTTCCACGTCTACACCCCCCAGCACCAGTGCCGCTCCGATGTGTCCCTGTAGTAACATGACGTAACTTTGGAGAACAAGAAATAATAAACATCATTTATATCATCATGTATAAGCAACTAGACTCTGGAGCCTGAGGTTGCAGGTTCAAATACCGTATTCTTGTTACTGGTTGAACTACTGTTCAGCGGTTAAAATCATAAAAATAGGAAGATGTTCCTTTGTGTCAATTGTTCTAGTTACGAAAAGCTTGAAAATTCTTTTCTCTTAGAACACAATAGTAGTTCCAACATATTGATACAAAATGAGGCATAAAATCTGAAGTTTGACTATTCTTTGACCTATATTCTAAAGACTATTCTTTGACTAGTCACAACTTTTTAGTCTACCTGGTAGCGGAAGAGCATCTGCTTGATCATGGTCTCTGCAGTGACAACTCGCAGAGGACGTCCACTGTGCAGACGATGCAACTCCAGCTGACTTGCTATCAGAGAATTTGTCTTCTCTGTGTCAGCAGCTGTTCCAGCTCCACAACAGCTGTGAGATACAATGGTATTATTTTGATTATGTTGATTAAACGTCTGATTAACTATAAGTAATATTAAAATCATCTTTTGGCAAAATTGAAGTAAGTTGAATTGACAAACACAACAATAATCAGATTAGACATTGTTGCAAATAGAGGATATCAAAATATAATATTAGTACAAAGAAAGATTTAATATTCATTTTTCCTCTTTCTTTTTGCCTTTTGAAAAACATCTCATTCTGGTAAAAAAAGGTAAAGTTTGTCTTGTTTAACGAGGCGAAGTTAGGACTACAAAGTCCTCTCTACCCCTCAACCTCGACCTTTACCTAGCGTCACTGTATTGGTCACATTGCAAATGTAAGTGGTGACTGCGGGGATCGAACCCGCCATCGGATTGATGAGCCAGAATGTATATATTCTGGTAGTGAAAATATACATATATTCATCATCGTTCAAATTGGATTGAAACTTAGAAGTTAATTTTCACTAAACAAGTAGACCTATTTTGAATGCTTTGCAACCTGTTCAGCTGTATCTTTTTTTAACATGTGAGCCAAAAAGTATTGTTTCTAGTGAGTTTTGAAGTTGTCTCTAATCAGAAGAGGCTCGTCAGATGGTGTTTTTTGCTTACTATATGTTCTTGGCCAAGTAATGAATCTTGGAGCAGTTTTTATCAGCAACGATGTTTCCCTCAGTAGCTCTGGTATCAGCACCTAGAATGACTCCATCTTTGAAAACTATCCCAGCTATTGTGGTGCCGGTTTTCACAGCTTTTGGTGCTACGAATCCCTTCTCCACCAGTTGAGCATTCCTGTAAATATAGGCCAAGCAATTATTTAATACTAACAAAGCTCTCACCTTGAAACCTGTACAAACACAATAATCTGATAGCTAAATTATTGGCTAGGCACCCTAATGTTTAGTTATTTAGGTTTGCAACGATAATACCTGTAAACACACTGTATATTGCATGTATAATTTCATTAATTTAATGTGTACGTCAATTATGTACAAAAAGATTGTAAAGTAGAAAACGCTGCAGAAATAAATAAATAGCAATTTACAGTATAGCAAAGACACCAAAATTAGGTCTAGCTCTGCTAATAGCCCATTTGCAGGCAAGAGATAGTCTATGTGCATTTCAGATAGGCTTATGCTGTCAAGAAGTAGATTTTTTTAAAGATAACTTTTGTTTTAAATAAAATCAATTAATATAATAATAGAACTTCCTTTAACTTATACTCATGCAATTCGCAGTACAATTGAATGTCAGTTCATCGTTAAAAACCATCATGACAAAGCAGTCTAATGACCAACCTAACCTAAAACATTGTAACCATTTACCTTCTACAGTTATCGAAAGAAAAGCCAGGCGCAGCGTCATTCGGTAGTAATATTGAAGTCATTTTCACAGTAAGCTATTCCTTTTGGACGAAATTGTCTAATAATATACTAAATATTCAAAATATTCGAGTATGTTGTAGGCTTTTTAACTTGATACTGATCCAGATTCAATCCCGAATCCTATTGTCAATTGTGATTTGTCAGGGTGGGCTATTAAATCGAAGTTCAAATGATCGAACGTGCTTTTTTCGTCTGTTTTGTCGGCTCAAATGTTCGAAAACAGGCTGCGCTCAAATGGTCGAAGATTTTGGTGTCGCCACTCATCTGCGAATGGGAATTTGTCCCCGCATTAACCCTTTGAACTATTTTCGCTCACCACAACCCTTAACATACCCGTTCCAGCTCAAAGTAGGTTAGAAACTTGGATATTGGAGAATTAGTAGGTATAGGTCACAGATTATTTATTCTATAGAAAGGCAGCGACTCGGTAGTCATTTACTACCCATGGGGGACTGTAGACTAAGACGCTGACGGAGACTGCTGTCCCCTTTCTTCCTCATTTTAGTTATTGTTTAGCCAATCTAGTCGAATATAACTAAAACTTACCTTTTAAGGCTCAGGTTATGCATGTTTGTAATAATTTACCTGCGGCTTTGCAAACTCTAAAAACGCGAATTTGACATGGTTGTATATCCAGCGGCCTGATACGCGAGTAAAATCCGAGCTATATATAGTAAAGACGGCAACGATAGATTAAGCGAGGGTCCAACTCTGAATACCACTTATATAGCATTGAATACAATCATTATAGCTGCAGTAGTATAATGAAAGGCAAAAGTAAAATGTGCAAACAACTTTTCAATAGTATTTTGGATTTACAATTAGATGTATTATTTTTATTTTTCCTGATATGTCCCTCAAGAGTTGTAACAGGCATTGATATAACAAAAACAATCGTCCTTCAGCTTATTCTTCTCTGTGCGTACGTATCAAGAGCAAGAAACATCGTAATCCGAACGTCTTCGGTGGGTCATGACCAATTTGTAACCGTTAATTAGATAAAAAATCACATTATCAAATTATAAATAAATAAAATATATCACTAATTCACTATGTGAGATGCCGACCACTCTCATGAGGGTATTTTAAGGCAAATATGTGGTGAAGGATGAGTGTGATGAGTGTTAGTAATGAGTTATGAGGTGTAGTCTTGTTACAAACTAAGGCCGACTCTTCCTTAGAATGGGTCATTAATTAATAGCCCAATGACCAATGGAAATACAAGGACCAACGGCTTAACGTGACTTCCGAACCACGCAGGTGATGGTCTGATATGTCTAAACGATGGTAGGAGTTGATGCGGGTATCATCAGATGATCACTGAGACTATCTGAGCCGCTTTAGACCTATATCATCCTCAAAACCTGACCTCCATGAAGCTGGAGTACAGGACCACGCCACGAGTGGTCAGCTACAACAGGCTCTTTTTTAATATAATAATACAGTATAAGAATATAGTTTAATTTTATAAAAGTTGTTTTTTTATAGCTGTTTATACTTTATACCTTTTAATTCACAAAACTCTGAGTAAGTTGTACAGTTATGTTATACAGTTATACTTACGTACCTGCTATAAAGTGTTCACATAACATTTGATCAAACGATCTTCGAAACTGTAAATAGATTTCAAATAAAAGCCGAATCCATCGTCTCTACTACTACTGGTTTGTATAATACTAATGATGCGTTCTGCTAGATCAAAATAATGATCATTTAAAGCCATAACGTTGGGTTAAAACCTCTCTTCTTTTTAAATGTTCAAACGTGTGTTGTGTTGGCTTCCAACTTGTCTTGCAAATTTAGGCAGAACCCGTGCTGACGAATGCTGATTGCTGAAGCAGCTGACGAGTGACGACACAGCTTGCGCCTGGACACAGCTTGCATCGATCCCTCCCACTTGAGATTTCCCTCATCGGGGAAATGTCAGGGAAAGTCTCCGGTGCAGCCTGAATATTACAATAACAACAACAAACCTTTGTTACTAAATTACTATTGGCTTTGCTAGAGTAGATATATTTGCACAGCAAACAAATCTACTCTTCCTCATTTCGTGGCAGAGGCGTAACCAAGAGGTCCTTATGTATATGCTGTATTGTTAAATTTATTAGCGTCGAGTTGTTCATTTTATGGGAGCAGGATTTATTCCTAACTTCGCCTACGTAAACAAGAGCATAAAAATAATTACCTTTACTATTCTCATTTTGTAATAGAAGGCAATAAAACACAAGAGGGGGGCTTTTGAACTTTATGGTTTTTTTTGCCCAATCCATTAAGTGAACGTTTGGCCCCATATTTTGGGATTTTTACCTGCTATTATGTCCTTCTTGTGTCAAAACCCCTAAAACCTCATTTTATAGAGGATTTATTCAACTGTACAACAAATAACACTATCCCCAAAGCATAAAAATAAATATCTATATATTTTTATATTAATAAGTAGAATAAATAAAAAAACCAAGGAAGCTTTTGAATTTTATGTTTTTTTTTCGTAATATCAATAAGTCACTTATTTTACTACCATTTTCCCGTTTAACTAATATTATTATTAATATAACATTCCTATTTTGAATAAATGACACGTTATACAGGTTTCATAAAAAACACTTTGCTTTGTTAATTCATTATTTAAAACCTACACGAGTATTATTACGAGTATTATTATTACGTGTTATTGATACTGATATATAGACAATTTTGGACTTGGCTGACAACGAACTTCGTGGGAGACCCGCATGGGCGGGAAATGCGGGGAAATGTGGTGGGATATTTGCCGGTAGTATGTTGGCAACGCGGCCGCCACCCGCTACGCAAA
Organism: Matsumurasca onukii; assembly: GCA_018831715.1. Taxonomy (NCBI): domain Eukaryota; kingdom Metazoa; phylum Arthropoda; class Insecta; order Hemiptera; family Cicadellidae; genus Matsumurasca; species Matsumurasca onukii. Next base: position 37,710,857 of record CM032065.1, read on the forward strand.
GCAGTGGCCTAGGCTGTGTAGTGGTGAGAGCACGTCTCTGTGACTTGGTAAGTTGTTTGTTACTTAGATCAAATATCTAGTCTATATACAACAGAATACCGCACAGTATAATGGTGTTATTTCTTCTCTTTGTGAGTAAATTGGTTTAATATCGCGAATTGGGATGTCCAAATACGACAGTCTTAGAAAAAATAACATAGGATATATGTAATTGGTAGTATTTACATTGTTGGCGATAAACAAAATTATTTGCTAATTCTTTCGCTTAAAATATGTTTAAATCTTACAAAAAACATTAAATTTGTGCGTACAATGTTTTACTCGCCCTACATTCCCGTGCTGAGGTTGTTCTTTTTCTTTGAGCAGCTTATTTTCAGTTTGACATGTACGCTTCAAGTTGACGTTTCTAAAGCTTGATTTAATAAATATTAAAAAGTCCAAATACGCAGCAACTCTAAGATATACAACTTAGATAATATGTAGAACTGATGCTGTATCAGAAATTTCACTGTGAAATAATGTAATTTGTATCAGCTAGGGAGTGTAAAATGAATGTTATTCATACTCTGGGCCGAAGTCTCGCCATGCGTACGATCATAACTGGTCTTTTTTCTTTTCTGGAAATTCACTAAAACTTATTTTATGATTACAAAACATAAAACAACGTCACACAACATTATACAACGCCAAAAATAATGGTTTGTTTGGCCATTGAATTTTAACCTTTAGAAGGACAGCTCAGATGGTACTCATGTTCGCTGTTTTCCCCGCAATCGGTTGGCACCAACCCTGTGAGATGTTGAAGATTTTCTGACTAAAGAACATGAACAGCGGTGCCCCGACAGGCGTTATAAACAGGCTGCGTTAAAATAATGGTTGTTAACAGGCATAGCATTCACTTGACTTTCTAAAGTATAAATTCAATGGGGTGGCTACAAACTGTGTTGTCTATGGGTTACAACATCGCGGTATAAATAAAGTGAAGTCACAACAACAACAATGAAAGTTTCACTCCTTCCAACATGAACACAATACAAGTTCCTAGACTTTAGTTAAGCAGAGCATAACCACAATATTTTCACTTACCCTTTGTGAACTCTCTAGAACTACTTTTGGCTGACAGCGACATAAATCACAGATCGCTTCAAAAAGAAAGAACAGCTTGCATACAATAAAAATTCATTATTTGCCCCTTGGATACTAATTTGACATAAAATAAGTTTTAGTTACCCCGTCAATATCCAAAAACTCAATATCAACACAACTTTTATTGGATATTGACGGAGGTAACTAAAACCTATTTTATGTCAGCTTGCATACGTATAACACAGAAACTATTCATACTCCAAGAAGAATTTTTATCTCTGTAGATCTAGCAAAGAAGGAAGTTTCACTATTGTATCAGCTGATCGCGTCTTGTATGTTTAATTTTAATACACTCGTGTTTTTATAAGATGAAGACTTCTCAAGGAAAACCCTTTTGTTCTGTACAGTTAATTTAAATGCGAATCCATAGTTTCACCAAAGATGTAATAAAAACCACGTCGTCACAAAGCGTTTATGTATGGCAGCTCTGTAACAATAAAACAATTGTTACAAGTCGCAATAAGATTATGACAATTTCAAACATTCCTCAACAAAACTGGTCCAAAACTTTGGATGGCGTGTGTAGGAGAAGAAAGAAAGATTTAATCCATGGCATAGATGCATAGGAATACAAACAAAAACATAGAAAACAAATCAACAAAAACCAACCAAAAGACCCAGGAAAACAACGCTATTCTTCACATATTTCTTCCATCATGTAGTTGTGTACGGAGTAGAAGGCCTTCTTCAAGAAGATATCATTTTTTTGTATTGGCCCCCCTGGAGTTCACAGTTCACCGGAGCTAATGTTGTGTAATTTTTATCTGTGGGCTTCGTAAAAGGTAAGGTTTATGTCCCACCTTTATCCGCTACCATTCAACAACTCAGGGTTCGGATAACGGAAACCGTAGACTCCATCATTCCATAGTCACTTTGTCTCTCATATTCCAAGAAATGGACTATGTGTGATGTGCTTACGAACTTCATCTTTGTAAATCATTAGTTTGTTTATTTATTATGATATTAAATCTGCTCTTTCATTTTGAAACGCCCTGTATACTGTACAGTACTCCGTTGTGGTTTGAGGACGAGTAAACGGGGCAGTTGAAAGTGAAACCTCGCCTCCGCTCTACAGACTCATCCAACTAGCTTGGTCCTTCCCCTTCACCTTCACCTGGACTAAACACAACTTTGTAGCAGGAATACGAATAATACAACATTATCTCGGCCAAGACTGTCCAGGATTGTTCTGAAATTCTAGTAGGGCGGTTTCAGAACCAAATTTGGGGCAAGGTCGTCAGCATGAGCCAGAAAAGGGGCTTAAGAGGTCCGGAGGTCTTTTCCCATAACAATGTGAACGTTTTACCCTCGAAAAACAATTGTGACCTGTAAATTCATTATTTTATCTGACAAAAACTATTTTCCGCCGCCATCTCGATATGACTGAACGTTTTTTTTTTTTTTGTTACACATGTTAGGAAAAATATCATAAATGTGTTTACTAAGTTTAATCTGGGTTGACCTGGGAAAATCAAATAAACAATGTCTGCAGCAAAGTTGCGTCTGGTATATTCGGTTTACGAAAACTATCCGGCTTCTGCTTTCCTCAAGTCCTTCTCATGGCATATTACGGCCTTATACTTTCTCACCTAGATAATGGAATTATGTTTTGGGGAAGTAGTGCTCGCACACATTTTGACTGTGTTTTTCGATTACAAAAAAAGTGCAATTAGAATCTTGGGACATTTAAATTTTAGAGCTCACTGCCGTGAAAATTATAAAAGTCTAGGTCTAATGACTCTTCCAAGCCCTTATTTTTTGATGTTGTCCTGTATTGCCGCTTTAAGAGTTTACCTTTGCAAGGGAGCTCCATACACGAGTATAAAACGAGAATCAGACACGATTTTCGTGTTCAGCAACACAGAACAAAATTGTTCAGTAAACTTCCTTCTCAAATTGGTGCAAAATATTTTAACTTATTGCCAGTGGATGTAAAACTAGAAAATAACCTAGAAAGCTAGAAAAGTGTTCAAAGCTCGATTAAAGAAAGAAATATTTAGTATCACATGCATTTTACGATATCGCTGAGTTTCTGAATCAATCAAATCCTCATAGCAATAATTTTACCTTTGTCCACGGAGCGAGTGTGTTTATGAATGACATGCCGCATGCATGTGCGAACAGAATTACAGTTTTTTGTTTCAACGAATTTTAATGTACACTGCAAATAAAGTTATTTATTTATTTACAAAAGGAACATTTGTTCGAAGTTTTGTGAAAATCGGACAAAAATACAATTTGTAGTCACAAAGGTCAAAAAGAGTGTAATTTTACTAAGTTGTAGGCAATTCTCTAGGATAATAGCCCTTGTGGCTACGCGACGGATAGGGTTTCCAAAATTTAATTTGTTTACAAATTCACGTAAAGTCTTAGTTGAAAGCAGATTTCATGTGGAAAATGTGGCCTCTATGAGTTATGACGTAGCTACGTCAGCTGTTGACGTCGTCTACACTTTGTACTGTTATCACAGGATTTGACGGCCTTTCCACTTTGATAAGCGCCGCTCTGCGGCACAAGTCACAACCACTGACCACGTGACTGAGTAGCACAGAGAACTAGAACTTGTTAGTTCAGCTCTACACAGACACAGCAGATACTGATATAAGCAAACCTTTACTTGAATGTTGACAGACAAGCAACCATTCATGTTCAGGTTCTGACTCCGGATGGCGTTAGGTATGAAGACTGTGCAAAAGTACAAGATATGTGTGTATGGGAAGGAGTTTGGATTAACCATAACTACAACATGGTTAACATATCATCATTTAGACATATCAGACCATCACCTGCGTGGTTCGGAAGTCACGTTAAGCCGTTGGTCCTTGTATTTCCATTGGTCATTGGGCTATTAATTAATGACCCATTCTAAGGAAGAGTCGGCCTTAGTTTGTAACAAGACTACACCTCATAACTCATTACTACCACTCATCACACTCATCCTTCACCACATATTTGCCTTAAAATACCTCATGAGAGCGGTCGGCATCTCAAATAGTGATATAGTGACATGTAGGAGGATTTATTTGATCACGAACCTGACTCTAGGGGCGTTAGAATACGTTGGTAAGTCCGACATATTTTGGAGCAAAAGAGGTAAAAATAGGAAACTTTGTCCTCACAAGAATTATATCACAGGATTGGTAGTTTGATGCAAGTACCCGAGCAAGTGTTTGACAAATACATTTTTTCAGAGGCAAAAAGCTGAAAGGGTCGACATTCAATGTGGAAGCTGTGCACATTTAACAAAACAAGAGTTGTACAAAATGTGAAGTTAGGGCTTTAGAACCCTCTCTACCGAGATTTTAAGTTTTTTTCAGAGAGTACTATACTATTAATATGTGAAGGATCCAGTAAATTTCACATTCTTGATAAAGTACATATTTTATCCGTGGCGAAGCACGGTTAAACAGCATATGACGTACATTTCTGTGAATGCTAAGTAGTTCAGCTGATCAAGGCACGCGTGATAAATATGACTGTCTACTGTCTTCTACCAAAATTCACTTCAAAGAGAGAAATCAGAAATTATGTTTTGACAACCCTGACCCCTTTGCCTCATCTATGTATGAAGCCAGTTTTCGAATTGTCTCTCGTATATCATAAACCCCACTTTTGGGTCGGAAACACCCCTCCCCCCCCACTACGCCCCCCATAAAGTGTTGTTATTTGACTCAGGGTTAGGAAGCTCAAAACTACAACAGTTTTGTTTTCTTTGCCGAAAGAAATAAATAACTTTACTTTCAATCGAAATTTGTAAACAAAATTAGGATAAATATAGCTTTATGGAGGTAAAATGGCTGAGATAACGGCAGTATACACAGACAGTGGCTTGGCCGAGACCCAGACTGGCGACCAGGAGACAATACTGTCTGTATATTGATTCTGTGACACCTCTCTCTCTAATTACTCCAGACTCCACTTCAGACTGTATTATTCGTCATCAGTCATCACAGAGTACTTTGTTTACTGGACTTGTTTACCAGATATACAGATGACATTGACAAGCTCCAGCTGGAGCCAAACATTAGGTTATGGTAGGTAGACTACGCCTCAATTTAACTTGTTTGTAAAATGGGTATTACAAAAAAACGAGTCAGATAAAACAATTTTTCTTTGCGTTGTTGAATTTGTATTAATATTATCTTTCTTACAAGTTACCTTTTGGTGCCTGTAGATCCTACTGTAGATTCTTCTTACAGATGTACATTTCGGGACTGGGGTATCCCATCATCAGTGTACCTTCTCTATTCTATGGGACACCCCAGTCCCGAAATGTACATCTGTAAAAAGAATCTACAGTAGGATCTACAGGCACCAAAAGGTAACTTGTAATAACACAAGGTCCTACAACTGGGAAAATTAAATAATTTAATACATTATCTTTCTGCCACAAGAGGGAGGTTTTATTTTTTTATGTGGGCTCTCCCCGGTTTATGGGTATGACGCAAATTTTAGAATTGTACAAAAACATTTTCAAAAGGGGGTTTTAAAAGTATTTCCTTTATCAAAAGTTATGATGGGACATTTAAAACATAATATACATATACAGTTAAAAAAATGCTCAAAACGTGTTCTGGGGGTCAGGACTGGTCCATATTTCACGGCCCCGGGTCTGGGTCTTACCATGAGGACGGCATGAATATCTCATTTTTCCAAAGGATATTCGATAATAATGACATTCAATTATACTGTTGAAAAGCAGATGTTTTAAATTATCATCTGGTTTACCCACCAAAGATATAGGTTTTATTTTAAATTAGCTAAATTCAATTAAAGTGCGTATACATTTTTTTGAGACACTCTGTATATATGCAGAATCCCCTGTATAGAAGGAAAGGGTTGGGGACTGTACTTCTGGCGGCAGCCTTGTTTTGGACTGTACTCACAACAATGGCTATCGATTGACACAAGGCTCTTTGACACCTGATTCCGATACATCGCTTTGCGCCGCGACCAACACCCTGCAGCCTGCTGATAATTAACTGTATTTCGCGTCAACAAGTAAATAAGTAAAGGTAAAGTTTGCTTTGTTTAACGAGGTGAAGTTTACTCTACTACTCAACCTCGACCTTTACCTAGTTTACCGCATGGTGCTGTACACATTTTTGTGGTGACTGCGGCCTGCGGTGATCGAACCCACGCCAGTGACGTGATGAGCTCCGGAGTCGCGCACGATACCACCCCGCCACGGGTCCACTTGTGTGTTTAATGTGCGCGCGATACTTTGCTTTGAGACACTGACCACTCTTAAAGGGCGTTTAAGGTAAATATGGCATGATGGGGTGTAGTCTTCTCACAAACTAGGGCCGTCTATTCCCCGGATTGGGGCATTAATTAAGAGCCCAACGACCAGACGTGTCTCTTTTTCAAATCAAAAAGTAATACCATAAGAGGTACAGACGTACACTCTTATGAAACTAGAGGCAGGGACAACTACCGAACTGGGAGACACAGAACGGTAGTTCATGACCGTTTGCCTTCCCAGGCAGGAGTTCATTTCGTCAACAGACTACCAAATTCGTTCAAACATGCCCTGAGCCTAAGGCGTTCAAAGCTCGTCTTAAAACAATTCTTATTTCTCAAGCATTTTATGATACAGACGAGTTTATGGCACTCAATTGGGAGACCCTATGATTAGCTAACTCATTAGGGGCTAGAGTGGTTACATTCGAATGTATGAGAGAGAGTGAGTGTAAAAAACTGTATGTTTGAATGGGATTTTGATGTAAGAATGAAAGGAAAATTTTAGATACACAAAGATTGACGATTGCGATACATTTATTGTAAATGTCTGTAAGCAATAAAATATTTATTTATTTACCAATGTAATGGAACAACGGCTTAGCGTGACTTCCGAACCACGGGGAGTGGCCATCGCGAAAGTTATCACTGCGCCGGGAATCGAACCCGGGCTGATTTGGTGCGAAGCACGCACTATACCACTGAGCTATGGCCACGCCCAGAACTTGTTGCCACTTGCTAGAATCTCTAAAATCGTAGGACCCGCGTTTTCCCAGATGTGAATTTAAAAAATTGGAAATACAGTATGTGATACACTCTAGGTCTAGGAGGTTGCCTTCACGGTTTCTTGAACTGCGCATAAAGTTAAACTGACTGTTGCCACGCCCTTGCTTTAAACCGTGTACTGTAGCTGAAGATAATAGTTACGAGGTCCGTAAACCAGATTTTAAACTACTTTCAGTGATTGCCATTTGCTGATAACAATAGTGTCATTAGCTGTTTACAGCTGTTAAAATGAAAAACTGCTCGAAACTCCTAACAATTATTCGTAAATAGACACTTTCTCCGTAAGTTTGAAACACGTCTGAAGTTTTATTGCAACAGTTTTTATTTAATTTCCTTTGGAAAAGTGAGATATTTAAGCCATCAGCATGGTAAGACCCAGGCCCGGGACCAAGAAATGAGCACCGATCCTGACACCCAGAGCACGTTTTGAGCATTTTTAAAAACTTTATATTATCTGTATTATCTCTATAGTCACACTTTTTGTCCTGATATTCACCAAATTTGGTACCGATGTTCTTTTTGTAAATATTTCGGTCGAGTTTGTTAACTAGCAAAATCTAACTACGGCAACCCCTTTTGGGGGGCGGGGACTTTTCACCAAAAAAGGTGTTTTAATGAACTAAAAAGAGTAAACTTCGTCCTATTTTGATGGAATTTCAAATAAATATGAATTATGTACATCAATATACCCAAAATTACGAAAATCCATTAAAGTTAAGTTTCAAAATGGCGGCCAAAGAAAGTGGTTTTTCGCTATAACGGTAGAAAGTGTAGTCCGATTTGATTGAAATCTGAAATGTGTTTCCTTTTATAACTTCCAGTAAAACGTCATAATTTTGAGGCCGAAGGCCGAAGCGAGAGCCTCTTGACGCTCGTGGTCATGCAGGAGGCCAAGCTGAGGCTTTAGCGCTTAGCTGCGTGCCGGCGTGGGCGATGGCATGTCATCTGTTGTGTGATGAATTCAGCGCAATAAGGCCCGAAGTACAGTTGCTTGAATTATTAAGCAGTTCCGATCCATACTGCATCAACATCGCGACATTTGGTCGATTCTGTTGTGGTCGTTAGTTTGGCTATTTCCGCCAAAGTACAGCAATTTTCTAGCTTTTACATTAGTCATGGGTTCGATCGGCACTTGCTACAACATACACAGTTCCGTTACCTTCCAGACACACTGTGTATGTTAGGCATCACTTCATTCACTTGAAGAACATAGCATGAAGAACATTTTACATGCGATATACTGTATTTTAACTGGCCACTCTCCACTTTCAGAAACAACAAAAATTGTCAAATTCCTCGTACAAATCAAATACTTTATTGACGGGGTTTGCAGCTGATGTTGAGTGAACACTTACACAGGACAGGTGAGTGACTGAGTGGCCAATGAACCAGCGGCAGCAGACGACAGCGACAGGTGCAAAACATACCAGCAGCCACCAGCTGCTCCGTGCTCATGAGATCAGCTGTTCTTGTGGAACAAAGAGACCGGCGGCCGTAGGGCGTTTCAAAACCTCATCGAGTCTTCATGCGACTCAATGAAGCCAGAAAATCATATTTATTTTGCCCAAAGTCCCGCTATTTTTGCAGCCCACATTATGTTTATTTTCTATTTCAAAGATTTGACGTTTGAGTTAGACGTTAGCTTACGGTGGTCTCAACTGCACAGTGGATTTGAATTAGCATAGTTTGCAAGGTGCGTGCGGCAGTCAAGTCCACTCGCCTGGACTTAGGATATACTATACTGTACAAATTAACTATCTAACTAAAGATAATTGCAGCATAAACACTGTGAGAAAGTAAAAAATTATCAAACCTAGGACTCCTTCATACAGTATATTATTCCCTAATATATCTTATGGCGAAGGAAATGTGTATGACATGAGTTATTTATTGACAAACAACGTTCTGACTTCTGACAGTTTGATCAAGTAATGCAATTGCAAATAGATTAGATTAAACAGTACTGCAAATGCAGCAATTGATCGACTCAGCTAATGGATTGGCTTATACCACAGGTTGGAGGAAAACAAGGTAAAGTCCCAACGCAACAGAACATCCAACACAACACAACATTCAACACAACAAACATCCAACACAACACCACAACGCGACATATATCACAACATAACATCTAACACAACAAAATATAACATCCAACACAACATCCAACACAACACAGCATCGAACGCACGCACATCCAAGACAGCGTAACAACCAACACAACAAAACATCCATTATAACAAAACATCCAATACCTCACAACATCCAACACAACGCAACCCCAACACAAACCCCTTCCACAACGAGACATCCAACACAACATAACATCAACACAACAAAACATCAACACAACAAAACATCAAACACATCACAATACAAACTCCCCCACAACACAACATCCGACACGATATAACATCCAACACAACGCAACATCGAACGCACAGAAACACCCAACACAACACCCCCGCAACGTGACATCAACACAACATCCAACACAACTAAACATGACATCCAACACAATATAACATTGAACACCGCGTCATTCTGTATCTCCGCGCCCGAGTGCATTTGGGTCAGCTTGCTCCCGCCTCGGTAACCCACTGACCTGAAGCATCAGTTCCACAATCATCTACATTTATATCTCACATTCACATACTAGTGTATACTGTAGTTTACATTTATCCAACATTGCTTGGGTTTAGCACTATATTACACACAAGTCAAAAGTCCAAAACATTTTATAGATCATCAGCCTACTATGGCAAAACTTCTATTCGCTAGCTGATAAGTAAATTATACTTCAGATAAAACTCACCCAAATCACAATTTAACCACCGTTGAAAGTTTTTAAAAAGCTAATCAACAAATAAGTGTAAAGAATTTAATAACACATTATGGATCTTAATTTTATCAGACAACTCATTCTCTAGCTACAACCTAAAAGATTCGCTACGCTCACATCCTCACTTCGCCCTTCGGCCTCAGACTTACAGGTTCTTTTATTGCAAGTTTTATTACATTTCTTGGAGGGCTAACACATTTCAAATAGCATTTAAATAGGACTACTCATTTCGCTGTTATAGCAAAACATCACTTTTTTGGCCGCCATTTTGAAACGACTGGGTGGATTTTCATATCTTTGTATACATATGTATAAAATGAAAATACAGTACATGTTTATTTTAAATGTCATCAAAATCGGACTAATTACGGTTTTTAGATTATTAAAATCCCTTTTTGGTGAAAAGTCCCCTGAAGGGTTTCGGTAGTCCGATTTTGCTGGCTAACGAACTTGACCGAGATATTTAAAATGAAACATTTCTACCAAATTCAATGAAAATCAGACGAAAAATGTGACCTGTAGAGAGTACACACATATATACATATGCATATAAAGTGTTGAACAAATGCTAAAGCCGTGCTCTGAGGGTCAGGATCGGTGCACATTTCTTGGGTCCCGGTTTAGGAGTTTGACACACACGAAGGTATTTCAGACGGCATGAACCACTTAATATTGTCGCTGTTTTCTTCTCGGCCTGCGATATCGCCATGGTAAATATTTTGTTATATCATTTTACCTTAGGCCTTACCTATAACATGCCTTTTTCTCCTCTAACCTACGCTCTTGTTGAACGTTTTTATAAACAAAATTTGTCTTTTTTTTTACTATTTTATTTTACGATACCTTTTGTTTACCTAAAACTAGACTGGTCAAAATCATTGTTGTATTGTGCTTTGCGATATTAGCGGTTTCTACTGGTCTGTATTTACAGGAGAGTCGTATGAGCCATCAGGAGCCGCGTCGGGCAACACTGCTTCGTCCATGTCTCACTAGTCACGACGCTTCCTCCCCTACGTTTGTGTCAAAGTAGAGAGTACTCGGATTATTTTCTGATTTATGTTGGCAGAAAACTGACCGTCTGTGTCGAAATCCCGGTTCCCTACCAAGAGGACGGCATGAATTCGCTAATAACGTCGCTGTGTAACCTGGTCACATTAACGTTAACTTTGTGCGACCAGCGTATATCACCTATTGTTTTAACAAACACATAATGTTGAGCACTTGCAAGGTTTGGCTACTGTACCCGGGTTCCCATATCTAATGCTCCGATGTTATATCAGATGTTTGAGCCAGTAATGATAAGAATTACACAGCCTTGAAGTTACTAGAGTACAGTAATGGACTACCTTTAACCTTGGAGTGTGTGAATCCGCAACACGCATACAGAGAAGCTAATCTGTGGTCTGTCCACTTGTCCGCTTGTACTCTACAACTCACAGCTGGTGCTGAACATCACTATATGATGGGGTATACTCTCATGAGGGTATTTTAAGGCAAATATGTGGTGAAGGATGAGTGTGATGAGTGGTAGTAATGAGTTATGAGGTGTAGTCTTGTTACAAACTAAGGCTTACTTTTCCTTAGAATGGGTCATTAATTAATAGCCCAATGACCAATGGAAATACAAGGACCAACGGCTTAACGTGACTTCCGAACCACGCAGGTGATGGTCTGATATGTCTAAACGGTGGTGGGAGTTGATGCAGGTATCATCAGATGATCACTGAGACTATCTGAGCCACTTTAGACCTATATCATCCTCAAAACCTGACCTCCATGAAGCTGGATTACAGGACCACGCCACGAGTCCCAGTGGATTTCATCCAAACCACAGACAAGAGAAATTATATACAGAAGTCCGACTCTGCGTAAAAATAAAACTCTAGTTCCATCACCAAATCCATCCTGGAGCGCGGTTGTGTGCCTCAGTGCGAAGTACTCTCTCCCACCCATCCACAGACAATAGAAACTCTATGCAGAAGTCTAACTCTTCGTTAAAATGAAAAATCAGTTGAATCATTACTACCCTACTGGGCTATCCAACTAGACAGAAAAGTAAAGGTAAAAGTTTGTCTCTTTTAACGAGGCGAAGTTAGGACTACAAAGTCCTCTCTACCACTCAAACTCGACCTTTACCTAGCGTCACCGTATTAGTCACATTACAAATGTAAGTGGTGACTGCGGGGATCGAACCCGCGCCACCGGAGTGATGAGCTCCGGGTCGCGTGCGATACCAATCCGCCACGGATCCGCTAAGTGATTAGTTGTAACAAAAGTGATTAGTTGTTTAAAATTCCTATTGCCGGTGTTGTACATTAACATAGAAATAGGTGAACCTTTCTACCGGTTATTGTGTTTAAACCTACACAACGTTTCGAGAAGTATGAAAACTCATCTCGTTATCAAGTTAGACTAAGGTTCACTTGATAACGAGAGGAGTTTTCATACCTCTCGAAACGTTGTGTAGTTTTAAACCCAATAACCGGTAGAAAAGTCCACCAAAATCTATGTCAATAAGGAAAGTGATATTGAGGCGCTCTCGACAAAATTGACCTTTAACAAAATCCCAATCTGGACGAAACGTTTGTTTGCCAAAACTGTGCCAGTTCTCAGTTCGTCCAGCATCAGTCTGTTAGTCAGATTGTTGCTCAGTCTAAACATTCAGACATCCCCGTGCATTTCCGTGTACACATAACTAATTAGATGCTGGTAGAACTCACTTAGTTTCAAGTGACGAGTTAACGAGGTTGATTCCTCTGTTGAGTGCACCCAAGGGGTGAAAGGGGAGAATCATCCCCCCTCCACCTCCTCCCTCCATCACCAATATTTCTCCTAAGTCAGCTGATTCAATTTCACGCTCAGAGCCTCCTCATGCAGTTCGTAATTAGCAGTTGTACGACGGTTTCAATGTGTCGAGATGCTATTTTGTTTTGAATTTGGTAATGTTCATTTTGTACATCTTTAGTTCATTCTAAAGTTACTTTACACCATAAAACGTTGTACCACAGAGTACATAAACATTCGTACTAAAATGCTTTTCTAAGACAGCGTTTCTAGGAAATCGTCACAGCTGAAGACGAAGTCAATTTCGAAACCGGTCGTGAAGAATAAAAGATGTAGACAAAAATCGTTTTTCGCCGCCATCTTGGTCGAAATGGGGCGAAATTTACGGTCTTTAGATCATTAAACCACTTTTTCGGTGAAACTCCTCCCCCCAAAAAAAGTAGGTTCCGGTAGTCCAATTTTGCTGGTTAACGAACTCGACCGAGATATTTACAAAAGGAACATTTGTACCGAGTTTGGTGAATGTGGGACAAAAAATGCGACCTGTAGAGATGATACACATACATACATATGTATATGAAGTTAGAAAAAACCTCAAAGCGTGTTTTGGGGTCAGAATTGATGCATATTTCAGGGTCCAGGGCCATGCTGACGGCATGAATATCCCATTTTTCCAAAGGAAATTCGATAATATTAGTAATCATCGCTTGGACCGCAAAGTACCCATGTAATGCACATGCTTTCATATTGCGGTAGGTAGGTATCGTGTGGAACAAAATCAATCAGGGGTCATAAACCTAGCGCAGGGCTGGCAACACACTACAGCCAGAGCGTACTGTATACACTATACATACAGCATACTGTATAAAAACAAAGCCGGTCTCACACGAGCGTCACCTTGGCGAAACCTTGTGTTGCAAAGAAAACAAAAACCTGCAGTCAGAGCCAGCCTACACTCCAGTCTCCGCATACCTCCGCGTACCGAGACATTCAGCAATGCTAGAAGTCAAGAAAAGGTAAAGTTTGTCTTGTAACGAGGCCAGGACCTCTGCACCACTAACCTTGACCTTTACCCCAGCGTTACCGCTTAAACACATTATTGTGATGACTGCGGGGATCGAACTCGCGCCATCTGAGTGATAGCTGGAGATTCGCGCGCTATTATCCCGCCACGGGTCGTCTATGAGCGTAGAAACAGCCTCGTAATAGAACATAAAACTGAGGCCGAAGTTGAAGCGAGGCTGTGAGTGGAGCGATTTATAGTTACAAATTGCAAAGGGAATTCGATTCACTCATGCACTTTAGCGCTTAGCTGCGTGTCGGCCTATAAAACCCGTTGTTTCAGGATTGCATCACTTAAATACCACAATACATTTTCAAGTTACAGTGTTCTCTACACGGTTTTGTTTAGCACGAGCCTACACTAAAAAGCCTAAACGAGAAACTAGTGATGAAACAGAATTCCGAGGCCGACTAGAAGGTAAACTACTACTAGTAGTAGTAGTAGCGAATGTCATCACCAGAGGCAGTAAACATCGTAGATCTAGCAAACTAGTTCTACTGGTAGTCCAGAATTTCTTTCGACTTTCTTCTCTCCGCAAGCATCTAATCACGAGTGTGTGAACGGGTAGTGGATATGATTACATGATATGACGATAGTATGTCGAAGTCAAAGTTAAAATATCTTTATTTCATAATCATTAAGATAAGAATAGTGATAGCTTAAGAACAGCTAAGGTTATAAAGGTTACATTGGATTAAAGAGTAGAAAGGGTGGTCTTGAAGCCAGATTTTTCAGATGTTGAGCAAACAGCCGCTTTTCGGTTTTCTTAGGTGTTCTGGCAGTGAGTTCCACATCTTGGCCCCGTGTAGCTGGTCTTCTCTGTTGAGCTGAGTCTATGAATGGGTAGACAATAGTTGCTGGCGTGCCTGGTGTTGTACTGGTGGTTTGCATTCCGTTGTTCATCTAAGCATCTTGATGTGGATCTGAGTTGTTGCTTCAAGAATGTACAAGCAGACAACTGTCAAGATCTTCTGTTCCCGGAAGGCTTGTCTACAGGTGTCTCTAGATTTCAGGTTACACAGGACACGTCGTAGGGTTTTGGCTGTGGTGCTACCCCACACAGCAATTCCATTTCTTAGGTGGGACTCAAAAAGGGCAGAGGCTACTTTGGCTGTTGTCATGTCACAAACATTTTTCATTCGCCTAATTACAAACAGTCCTGTACTTAATTTGCGGCAAAGGGAGTTGTGCCGTGTACGATAGTCTGTCACTCAAAGATATGAATTTGGTTCAAGAAATACAACAGATTTACTTCACATAATTGGGCCCGAGATATTTTTATGAGACAAGGTTGTGTCTCAATTTAAAAAATGGTAAAGTTTTTTATTTATTTTTTAATCGTGTAATGTTTGTAAATCATTACTGAACAATTTTGGTAGGCAAAGCTATGGTTTCTCTAGTTGTCTCTTAATGCCTTCACGTTTTGTGTATAGTATTCTTTTCTAGGTTAGTTGTTATAAAATTAAATACATTTTGGGGAAAAATAAGAAATAGCTCACGTGGTGGGTGACTGGTCAGCTTTTTCAGATTACTTTAAGCCGAGCTCACTTCCTTCGGGTCAAGTTTTTGGCTACTTTTCACCTGAAGACGGGATCAGATTCCAGATACCGAAACGTCGTGATTTTCTCGTCCGTAATAGTATTTCAACTAGTTAACTAGTAGGAGAGTCGGAAGATGAAGTGAGTGGAGAGGACAGCTCCTTAAATCTAATCGACTGGTACAGTCAGGTCCTGTCTCATGTCCTCTTGTGTTGCAGGGACTGTACCAGGATCAGGCTCCGGCTGGACTTGTAAGTAGACTTGACTCTTGATATTTTATTCAACTGATTAAGTTACTAGACTTACTTTTAAGCAATGAATGTCTCAATGGACGAGTGAGTAAGAATCTTTACTCTGGGTGTGCTTGGGTTTCCTCGCCGTTGCTGAGCCCAGTTTCAATTTTCGTTTAAAGTAAAAAAGAGTAGCGGAAATTTTCTTGTTTTAAGAATATAATCGGATTTTATTTTTAGCGAATTCCTATAGGAAATAGAGTTATTCATTTCTCATTTTCTCTTCTCGCGCCAAAGAGAACATAACGTCGTAGACTGGGACTCGTGGCGTGGTCCTGTAATCCAGCTTCATGGAGGTCAGGTTTTGAGGATGATATAGGTCTAAAGCGGCTCAGATAGTCTCAGTGATCATCTGATGATACCCGCATCAACTCCCACCATCGTTTAGTTATATTAAACCATCACCTGCGTGGTTCGGAAGTCACGTTAAGCCGTTGGTCCCTGTATTTCCATTGGTCATTGGGCTATTAATTAATGACCCATTTTAAGAAAGAGTCGGCCTTAGTTTGTAACAAGACTACACCTCATAACTCATTACTACCACTCATCACACTCATCCTTCACCACATATTTGCCTTAAAATACCCTCATGAGAGTGGTCGGCATCTCAAATAGTGATTTAGTAGAACAAAACGGTTTGCAGTGTTGTGCTTCCCACACCTCCTGAGTCAAATGACAAAACAATTTATAATTTGATACTTTGATTTGAGACACCGACCACTCCTAGAAAGTATTTTAAGGTGAATATGGGATGAAGGGTGAGCGTATTGAGTGTTTTTGATGGATGATGAGATGTAGTCTTGTTACAAACTATGGCCGACTGTTCCCCAAGTTGGGTCATTAATAAATAGCCCAACGACCAATGGAATGGGCCAACGACTTAACGTGACTTCCGAACCACGAGCACGAGGAGTATGTTTGGTGTGGTAACATAAAAGTTTATACCAAGTTTCATCGAAATCAGATCATCATAGCAGTTTTCATAGTATAAATCCCCATTATTGGGAGAAACGCCTCTCTAAAATGGCACTTTCGTTGTAAAATATCCTTTCGTTACAAGAAATTCGCTAGGATCACGGTAGCACTCGTCGGCTATGCACCTCTTGCCTTTCACCATAAGAAACTTTAAACTAGTAAATGCGAATTTAGTGTGTTACTGTATTAACTAATAAGCAGTAATCAATATTTCAACAATATAATAAACTTCATTCTTTATGTCACGTTAAAAAAACGTTTGCAAGAGATTCAAAACATTTGACGTCAACCTTTAAAAATCGCGTGGGTTTTACTATTATGGGAAAAGCGAATATTGAGGTCAAATACAACAGATTTAGATTATAATCTTGTTTTCCGCTTCAAGTCCAGTTTTAGAAGCAATATAGTAAACAGAGGTTTCTGAATTAATATTTCTTGAATCCGTGTGGGTGGTGCATTGTAGGCAGGGTCGGAGGGAGGGTAAATGTGTTCTCCGGGGGAAGAAGGGGAGAGGGGGGATATAAAGTGCAGAAATACTGTTCTGGCTCTTCAACTGATACTCGTAGCGAACTTTTCAAGTTTTAGCCTACTTCTAACATTTCAAAGTGAAATATCAAAGGCAGTATCTGTTGCAGTGGGATAAAGTTTCATTCTTGAGAAACACTACTAATCACAACAAGTAAAACCGTTGTGTATTTTCAACTTTATAAACTTTGGACTTTATGGAATTTCCTTTGGAAAATTGAATATCCATGCCGTCAGCATGGTAAGACCCAGACCCGGGACCATGAAATGAGCACCGATCCTGACCCCCAGTAAACCGCACCGATCCGATGTTGATGAAATGTTAAATGGATATGTATTTTATAATCGTATCTATCAATGTGCCATAAATGATGAAAATTCATTGAATTGTTTCAAAAGGGCGGCCAAAAAAGTGATTTTTTTACTATTACCTTGTTTAGTGTGCCTGAAGATCTGAGGCAGAGATTTAAATGCTGATGCGCATTTCGGCCCCAAAAGGCCATCGTCGGAGCACCATATCACTACACTATAAATATTGTTCACTTGACTTAAACTACACTATATAAATTAGTTTCGTCGGAGATGGGTAACAGTGGGGGGTGGTACAGGTGTGCTGGCATCATGGGTTTTATGTACGCGTGCCCCCTGTGACCCAGCTCCGACGAAACTAATGTATATAGTGTAGTTTAAGTGAAGTGAACAATAATTATAGTGTAGTGATATGGTGCTCCGACGATGGCCTTTTGGGGCCTGCGCATCAGCATTTAAATCTTCTCTGCCTCAGAATCTTCAGGCACACTAAACAAGGTAATTGTTATTTAACAGGTCCTGAAACCGGATATAGTTAATTTGATTTTTTACTATAACAGCGTTATGAGTAGTACAATTTCAATCAAATTTTAAATACATTTTTCCTTTATGATATATAATAAAACTTGCAGTAAAGTAACACGTAAGTCTGAGGCCGAAGGCCGAAGCGAGGCTGTTAGCGTAGCGAATAAGATAAACAAGTTTCCAGGCTAATTAGATTCATTCATGCAAGCGGCGCTTTAGGGCTTAGCTGCGTGTCGGCCTGGTTTAATTTTAACCCGAGAAGTGCTGTACTGTCAAATAAACTAATCAAATCAATACAATTATAGTGTCTCTCTGGCTTTCGCGGCAGATGTCACAACTATTTAGTTCTTTCTGTTTTTCGCGTTAAAAACATAACAATTCAGTATCAGCCAATCAGTGACTGGAGATGAAAGTCCTCAGCGAGATCGAAATATTTCAAACTAATTTTTTATTATGTTTTACGCTGTGTGCACGGGAAGAACTAGATCAAACTATTGTATTAAAATTTTAATGACAACAATTAACCAGCTTATTGACTCCATTTCGAATCCACATGGTACAGAGTGGTGCAAAAAAAGGTAACCCAAATTATAAATGTCAACAATGATTATTATTAGGCTATCTTTTTTTGCACCACCCTGTACTTTATGTTTAAAGTCTCGACAGTTCAATAGATTCTTGAATGTTGGACGCAATTGTATTTACGAACAAATGAACTGTTTGGGTTTCCTTGTGCAGTGGGGGCGAGGACAAGTACTCGGGCTGGCACTTGGTGTTGGCAGCTTACAAAGGTCAACAATCAAGGTCAACGTCATCAGCTGTTTGCTGTTTGTTGATCTGTGTCGCGAGCCGTTGTCAGCCGAGTCAGCTGTTCTGTCAACTCCGGATGCTGCTGTACTCTGTGTGCATAGTTTTTTTAACCAGTCGTTTAGCCAGTTGTTACGTACGCGGGGTGTTATGTGAACGAATTTAGGCTTTCCCTGAAATATACACTGAATCGAGCCTTTAAAGGCCATGTAATAAACAATTGTATCGTGTAATACCAAATTGGGACATCCAAAGTTAACTTTTAAGTTAAAGTTGTGTCAAAGTCCGAATGTCAGCCTTGCCCGAAAGTAAACCTCATTAGTCCGAACTCTCCGACTCCTGGAAAAGTTAATCGCACGAGCTGTGATTCTGCAAATTTTGAAGCTTTCGCGAGAGACGAGTCCCACTAATGTAATTGGTTTAAACATCCGAGAGTAAAAAGCCAAACCGGTTTTCCAAAACACGTAGGCTACAACCACAGTAAGAATACGTCAAAAAACCTTTAACATTTTTAAACTCTTAAATTGACTAAATTTATTAGTTCAAGATTTAATTCATTTACTGTCAAGTATACAATATCATGAAAAACAACTTGTTTGTGCAATCAGAGAAAATAAAGCAAAATAAAAAAGGTAAAGTTTGTCTTGTTTAACGAGGCGAAGTTAGGACTACAATGTCCTCTCTACCACTCAACTTCGACCTTTACCTAGCGTCACCGCATTAGTCACATCACAAATGTAAATGGTGACTGCGGGGATCGAACCCGCGCCACCGGAGTGATGAGCTCCGGAGTCGCGTGCGATACCAATCCGCGACGAATCCGCAAAATAATACGTTTCTATCGTCTGCGATAAAAGGCTTAAGGGTTTTCTTTTAATAATTATTTTCTACATGAGGGTAATTCTTTTCAATGTGGTGTTTAGGGTAAAAGTTGAGAGGTTGGTTGGCCACACTGGTGCAGGACAGCCAGTCAGCTGTGAAGTGACCCTGGTCCCGATGTGACCCCGGAACTGTCATGTCACAAAGCAAGTCTCCAGGTGCAAATGTCAAGAACACAACGCATGCGTGGAGCACGCTACCTCACCTGATCCAAACCGCGTACCTTAGGCTCTATTCTCCTGGGTACCAACCTGGACACATTTTAGATCAGGGCTGTTCAGCAGCCAGGATGGTGTTAAGGGTCCGCCTCAAATCAAATCGTTTATTGCATCAGACAATATTTACAATTTGTATTGCAATTCTCAGTAGTCACCGCAAAGAAAGCCTAAGTACGTTAGCACAAGGAACACACGACACCGCGCACGTAACTATTGGCTAAACAACGGGCCTTCTTTCAACTGATGTGGCCAACTGTCAAACCTAGCGCCTGCGAGGATTTCGTAGAAAGTAGATACCGCTTTAATTTATGTGGAGGTTACATTAACTTTTATGGAATGAGAAAGCGTTTATCTGTGTTTTCCGGTATTCAGATAATTCTATTATTAGCTTCTTCAATAAGGTCACTGCAATTATTTCTAACTTTGACCATTAATTGCAAAAAAACTAAAAGACACATTGAACATGAAAACATACAAACCTAGATAATATGTTTTTCTTTTATTTAAGAGTTGTTTCGTCAAAGGAGTTTAAATGTGATTTGGAGTGGAGTTGTCAAAACTACCTCTTTACGCCCATGCTCGACCCTTTCTCTTTTTCGAGGTTCAGGATCTATCTACAGTACTTGGAGATTTGGGGTGTCTGTAATCCCCACAGCAGCATGAGCGTGCTGGAGTTCAAAAGCTGTCTTCTGAAATATTTTGTAAATCAGACGAAAATTTACGCATTTTGAGAGCTCTTTAAGAGAATTTTATTCGTTATTTGGAACCATTAGGTTAGGTTGCCAAAGCCATCCTCGTTACTTCTATGCTCGGGCCCATCAT
Source organism: Matsumurasca onukii (assembly GCA_018831715.1). NCBI lineage: Eukaryota > Metazoa > Arthropoda > Insecta > Hemiptera > Cicadellidae > Matsumurasca > Matsumurasca onukii. The sequence continues at coordinate 37,731,607 of CM032065.1, forward strand.
TTATTTTTCGGGGTTGGGAGTTATCTACTTGCCTAGAGGCTTAGAATACCCGAAGCATGGATCGGGAGTCCTCCGAGGAAACTCGAAGATTTAAACGATGAATAACGGGACTTTTTAATGCAACCCCCGACCGATCAAAGTTTTGTTTCAAAGCCGTGTTTGATAGTTTTCTTTGTCCCAAATAACGTAATGCTTATATAACGTGTAGAAAGATTCATTTATACGTAGTCAGCGGAGGAGGCGAACCTGACAGACAGACCTTGGTTTCTTCTCCGTGTTCTAGATAAACCACGCCGACAAGCAGCCAAGCGCCGCTCTCGTGAATCAAGCGAATTTCCTTATTACACCATAAGCTCGCTTCGGCCTCAGCGTTGCCTAATATGATGACGAAGCAGTTTTTGGCCGCAGCCCAAAGACTTAACTGCAACTTTTACTACGTTTCAAATTTAAATTTTTTGCCGCTATTTTGAATCCACTCAATGGATTTTCATAATTTTTGGAATATGGACAGTCACTATCAAAATACACATTTATTTCAAAATTCATCTAAATCAGATGAAACCTATTGTTTTTAGATCATTAAAACCCGTTTTAGTGAAAAGCCCTCCCCCCCCAAAGGGTGTTCTTGTAGTCTGATTTAGCTCGACCGAGATATTTACAAAAGGAACATTTTACCTGTAGAGAATACACACATATGTATAATTATAAAGTTTTGAAAAATGCTAAAAACGTGTTCTGTGGGTCAGGATTGCTGCGCATTTCATGATTTCGGGTCTGGGTCTGCGGACGGTATGAACATCTCATTTGTTTAAAGGAATTTCGCTAAAAAAACATTCCAAGGTCAGTTCAGATGTTCTTGTAGTGATAATGCGGGAAAATAAACTACATTGGCTCAACTCTAAGCCAGCCTACTGTGTACTGTGTATGTCGGCTATGTAATAAATCAAGTTGATAGCAATGGCAGCCTGTTTCACTGTTGTCTGTCTGTATGGGGTTTATCTCAGCTGATATCGAACCTAAGAACATAACTACGGCGATTCCCCCTTTCAACTGTTATCTCTCCCGTTGCTCAAGAAAAAGATAAAATGTTTTTATTAAACTTCGTGGTAGCCGAGGAAATAGTTTTTGCCGCCATTTTGGTCTGTGTGATTGGATTTTCAGTACACACGGAAGGAATACTTGGAAGGAATTTGGGGGTGGCCATAACTCAGTAGTTTCGCACCAAATCACCCCGGGTTCGATTCCCCATCGCAGTGATATCTGTTCACGATGGCCACTCCCTGTGGTTCAGAAGTCACGTTAAGACGTTGGTCCATTCCATTGGTCGTTGGGTTATTAATTAATGACCCAATCTGGACAACAGTCGGCCCCAGGTTGTAACAAGACTACATCTCATCACACTCACCATCATTCCATATTCACCTTTAAATACCCTGTAGGAGTGGTCGGTGTCTGTATTATGTACAGGTCCTTCCAAAAAGTTTAATCAAATTCCGATCATAAATTTGTACAGCGTAAAACCTCATGTTTGGAGGTAAAGTCCTTCGCTCCAAAATGTCATTTCCGGTAGACCGATTTTTTTGACGATGAACTGAACCTAGACCTTTACAAATCGGCATAAATAATTCAGTAATTTGCCATAGCTGGAATGATACGTAATATTTTAATCATTGCGAAATGAGTATACAGACCGGGATACAGTACTTTCTACACATAGTGTGCTTTGTTTACTAGCCCTGCCTCAGAGCAGTGTGACTCAGCAGTGCAAGGTCAGGCAAATAGTGGATTGACCAACAAGGAACCAACTGTCTTTACCTTATCAAGACAACTCAGCAGTCAGCACATTCTATGCTGAAGAAACAGCCCATTGAGCGTGTTGCAGGAATTTATCGCAAGGAATTGTCGTGCTACCTCAGTACCTCTTTCATTGAAACAAAAAGGAAATACTTAGACATAGAAATAACCGACACAAGCGCTACCGGGAATCCTAGCGAATTTAATACATTCTGGTTAGAAGGCACTGCTGCAGTATAATTTCAAGAGCAGGCTCATTAAATGGCTTTCAACTAAATCAATATGTATAGGTTAAAAAATATTTCCAAATTTGCCAAGAAGGAAATCACACTTTATTTAAATTTTATATTTAATTTATACTCAGACTTCTACTTATACATTACATTTACTTTGTTTTTACATTTTATTCTTTACTATTATTTTACAAACTATATACGATCTGCTATTTTTCAACCTATTCTATTTTTGCAATACTGTATTATTTCATTTTTTAACAATTTTTCTTTTTGATGAAATTTTGGTTTTACCGATGATTTTGTATTATTTATTTTCTTATATTTATTTATTTGTTTTCTATTCATAACGGGGTAAAGTTGAACTGGAAGTGCTCTTTTTGACCCCTGTTGTAACCATTTTACAGATAGCGTTTTGTGTCAGATTTTCAAGGAATTTGGTACACATATTTATTTTGTAAATCTCTAGGTTAAGTTCGTTTACCAGCAAAAGCGGTCCACTAGATGTGCCTTGAGGGGCGTTCCCCCTCAAAATGGGTTTTCATGCTTTAAAAACTCTATATACAACCTGATTAAACTTTATATAAACATTTTTAACACTGAAACTATCAATAGTACTAAACATCAACAAAGTCAGACCAAGAAGGGCACCCCAAAGCCCCCAAAATGGGAACTTTCACTGTAATTTTTACCCTGTTCCATAGGATTTACGGTAGCACTTAAGGCTATGTCTCGACTATATTTTGAATTAAAACGTCCATTCATAAGTGAAGAAGAAGTTAAAAAGCTAAATTTGATCAAGTATAAGCTTTATTAACAGCAATTCTCCATTCAATTCATGATTTATTGATTCTAATTAATTTACCACTGATTGATCAATTAGATGGTTTTGACCTACTTGATTGGTTGTGATTGATTTTGTCAATCAGCTTTATTTAATTGAAATGCAAGAAACTGTTTTGAAAGGTTTTGTATTATTCTTTAAACTTTTACTCACAACAAATGAAGTCAAGTGCCTTAATGTTTAAGGTTTTCCCAAAATAAACAAGTTTAAAACTAATCAAGTTTTACACAGTTTTGGTGCTTTCTTAGTTGGTATTTAATACCGCTACTTTAGAAGATTTCACAATTTACAATGCATATAAAGAAAATTACTACTTAATGAAAAAATAAACCTAGGAAATAACGAATGAGCTATTTAATTCAATGAGACTTCTAAAATCAACTTTGATCAAATAATTCTTATCTGCGTAATTTAGTGCGTAAAATTTGTCATGTTTTATTTTATTTATTTGTAAACTTAAAAGTAGTGTTATTGTTTTAGTTAGTCTCTTTCCAATCGACAATGACATTAATTTTATCGAAACATGTTGTGGTACTACACAATATTTGTTTGTACTTTTTGGAGTTTTTATTTAAAATTAGTACTGTATATAATTACTACTGCAAACAGTGGTCATCATGAATGATATAAGCTTTACAGAATTGTGTTGATGTAGCTAGAGAGCTAGAGAATGTCAGTGTCCTAGTTATGTTAGAAGACTTCACTTGGAGCTACAAGAGAGTCAATCAAAGTCAATAGCACAAATCACCACCCAGCAATTCCCTCGCTTGGCTACGGCAGATCATTCCCATTCCGTACAATTCACATGTGTGTCTTACTTTTCCACGTTATATTTACTTCCACATTTAACAGTTACTAACCAAGTTTTATACGATTTTGGTGCTTTCTTAGTTGGTATTTACCACTGATATTAATTAATTTTCTATATTTTATATGAGAGTGATTCAGGAAAACTTTGTTGTTAACATAAGAAAGGTCTATTTCATCATTTTGAAGGTCTAGTTTTTTTTTAACATCACTAGTTAAATGGTTTTATAAATAGATGTTTTGTATTGAAATAATCCACATTATTACTCTGGGTCAATTTTCTATCAATGAGTATGTCTGGGAATTTACTAGTGCCACATGATTTTCTTTTAGATAAATTATTATATTTTGTAAAAGAAATTATTTAATTTTTTCAAAATTATTTAGTGAACAACGAGCTTGGAGAATTTTAAAATCACCCATTTCTTATATATTACCTAGATGAACAACAACTAATATTACTGTACTGTTCTATTATATAATTTGAATAAGTTACTGTTAGTTTGAAATAATTGTTCAATTCAGTTGCTGAGAGTCTTTGATGATGAATGCCACAAATGCATTTGAAATGCCTCAGGAATAAAACAATTTAATTATTAGACAGTTTGAAGTGTTTGTATTTCTAAATCATCTAATAAGATCCTGCTCTTCAAGATATCTATTATTTTTTGTGTTTATGTCTTCATAAGACTTCCAAGTTCGGCTGGTCATTGGCAAGATTTGTAACTCAACAACATTATTGTAAAAATATTTAAGAACGTAGTGTCATCAGCATAAACTGAGTATTTATTTAGGCTTACATGACAAATCACAAATATAAATTAAAATTTAAAACCTATAGAGGACAAAACCAATTTCTGTGCAATTCTTCTTACCAATAGATCAGTTTAAGAATTACCACTGAAAGATGAAATATGTCAGACCCTACTTCAGTACATGATCTGGCAGGGGCTTTAGGATGTACCACCACCTAATAAACGTGAATGGTTCTTTTTCTGATAAACAAGGGTGTTTGTCAAACGTTTCTGTTGGTTCCAGGATTTGGGGTGATTTCTGATGAGTTAGCACCCCGAGATGACGTCCAGGTCCAAGGAGAAGATGGCTGCAGCATTCCGCAAGCTGTTCCGTTCATCGGAGAAGGTGTCTGAGGAGGACGGGGGGAGTGGCGGGGACAAGCACAACGGCTCTCCAGCACGACGGCTCCTGCCCCGCCACAGAGACACAGTGAGCCCCGCTGAGCCCAGCCCCCCGCAAGTGCACAGCTCTAGCTTCTTCAAGAAGAAACCGAACCCGGCAGCCAGCCAACCCGCAGAGAGTTTCACACAGAAAACCGTCCGCACCCGCCGTCTCATGAAGGAGCTCAAAGACATTCAAAAAAATGAGAGGAAAGACGACCCAGTTTTTACGGTATGTGTGACTTTTCCTTGTGGGGCTATGTTAAGGAGAAAGTTTACGTAGCCCCTTCTGCCAAGAACCGTATCAGAGCTGCAGTCAACACCATAAATCAATATTTGTTTCGTGATGGGTGGGAAGAGTTTGATTATCAGCTATATTTTTGCCGAACACACAGGAGGACATATCGAGCATTTATACCAAGGAAGACAAACCTTTAAAATTGCTTTTTACTAGTATTTAACTTATGTATATCCAAAAAATAACTAAAGAAGAGTTGTCTGAAAGTAAGACGTTTTTTACACAAATTGCTAAAACAGTGATTCACTGCGCAGGTGAGCTTAGTGAACGACAACCTGTTCGAGTGGCAAGTGCACCTCCACCGGATAGACCCGGACAGTGAACTCGCCGTGGACATGCGGGAACTGCAAGTCTCTCACATCCAGCTTCACCTCGCCTTCCCGGACAACTTCCCCTTCGCTCCGCCGTTCATGCGAGTCATCTCGCCGCGGATAGAACGAGGCTTCGTCATGGAGGGAGGCGCTATCTGCATGGAGCTCCTCACACCGCGAGGCTGGGCCTCAGCGTACACTGTGGAAGCCATCATCATGCAGTTCGCCGCCAGTATTGTCAAAGGCCAGGTACTGCTGACTTAACCATAATCAGGTTAGAGCAAGAGTTGGATTTGAGTGGGGTTTATTATGTCATAAATGGTGACAAATTTTATTCAGAATTTTCACTGTGTAATTTTTTTACGCACTAAGCATCAACCCTGAAAGTCATCAAAACTACCCCATAACGGTCAGATATTTTCAAAACCAACAATAATGCAAACAATTCTTAATTTCTTCTCTCGCCAGAATTTTTAAATTATACTAAGATGTCTATTCATTACCCTGATATGTTTTCATTACCCTGATTTGTTCTCCAGACCCTTCACTATTCTTGACCCCTCAAAATTTATTCCTTGGTACAACTTCACCTCAAAGTAAAGCCTCTCCCTCACCAACTAACTGATGTACGAGTACAATCAAGCAAGTGTTGTGTGCCGCTATGAAAGCCTTGTGTTCTGCCGTGAAGAACAAAGCCACGTGAACTAGTGTAAAGAATTCATCGTTCAATGCAACAGAGCTCACCTCTCCATTATGAGTCTCTTTATTATTGACTTCACGGCTTCACGGCCACCTCTGCAGTGTTCTTCAGTTCTCAAATCTCCATTGTTATCCCTCCTTAACTGTTGCTTTTAGTTTCACAACATGATCATATTTTACTCTGCTGGATGGTTAACTAAAGAAAAACCAAAAGAATCGTCAGAAAATTGTACTTTTTTTGTAGCTGACAGTTGATATCACACTATGAACTCTGGAGCTTATCAATCTGGTTTGATCCCCACAGTCACCAATAACATTTTATCAAGTGACTTGAGACTCGTGGCGTGGTCCTGTAATCCAGCTTCATGGAGGTCAGGTTTTGAGGATGATATAGGTCTAAAGCGGCTCAGAGATCATCTGATGATACCCGCATCAACTCCCACCATCGTTTAGACATATCAGACCATCACCTGCGTGGTTCGAAGTCACGTTAAGCCGTTGGTCCTTGTATTTCCATTGGTCATTGGGCTATTAATTAATGACCCATTCTAAGGAAGAGTCGGCCTTAGTTTGTAACACCTCACACCTCATAACTCATTACTACTACTCATCACACTCATCCTTCACCACATATTTGTTTTAAAATACCCTCATGAGAGTGGTCGGCATCTCAAATAGTGATAGTGATGGTAATGCTAGGTAAAGGTCGAGGTTGAGTGATAGAGAGGACTCCCTAGTCCTAACTAATGGCTGCAGGATAAAACCTAAGGAACCTCTATCCAGGAGAGGGAATTTAAAATGGGAAAATTTAAAAGCGATGTTTTTTTATCGAAACCTTCCCAAATACTTGAAAGCCCAAGACCCACAACATCTCAAGAGACAGCTGACTTTGTGGCTCCAGGAGAGACCCTTCTACTCAGAGAAAGACTTCCTAACCAACAGAACTCTACCACTCCAGAACAGCAACACATGACAAATACATATATTGCATTGTATAACATATTTTTCCTTAAAATCATTTTGCATGTACTGTTCTCCATGAATATGTTAATAAAGAATATTGTCTATTGTCTAAGCAGATTAACACACTTAAATAAGAATAGTGTTTCGATAGAAGCATTGAGTCATGCTGCAGCATATCAAAGCAAAAACGTAAAACTTTCTAGACAAACAAATTATTTATTGCAATTATTTGAGTTTTATGTTCTTATAGGAAACTCAAGTTTTAAAACCTAATTAATGATTTATTGTTTGACTAAAGTACAAGTTTATACGTAGCAGCCTCACGAACTCTACACTGGCTGCAGTCAGTCAGTGTGCAGATGACTCTGGTCGTGCTTGTTTTTCTATTTGTTTATTAATTTTGTAAAGTTTTAGTTCACGTTTTCTAGGCTAGCTGTTATAAAATTAACAAGTGTAAGGACAAAATTAAGTGTCTTTGGTGTGGGTGACTGGACAGCTTGCGTCTGTGATTGGTCATTTGCTGCTACCGGCCAGCCAGTCAATGAGTCGATGGGCAGCTGTCACTAGCCGTGGGTGTGTTTGGTTTCTCAAATTGTTTTTTTAACACTTTAAAGCTTTTGATTGGGTAATTTTACTATGACTGTTATGAAATTAAGTAAATGTAGGGGAAAAATAAAAGAGATAGCTCATGTTGTGGGTGACTGGTCAGCTTACACAGGCTAGCTCAGTTCCTACTATTTTGAGTTATGTTTTATGTTACTTTTCACCTGAAGACGGGGTCAGATTCGAGATCCCGAAATGTCGTGAACTTTTTGTTCACTCAAAAACTAAGGAAAACGTCCGTAATAATGTTTTAACCTCAGAAACGTTTACCCTGTTTTACTTTTTTGTTGCAGGGGAGAATAGCTAGAAAAACGAAAAGCAGCGGAAAGGATTTCACAAGACGGTCAGCTGAGGAGTCGTTCCGCAGTTTAGTGAAGACACACGACAAGTACGGCTGGGTGACTCCGCCTCTCGCTGACGGCTAGACCCTCCAGACCCTCGTGTCAACAACAACAACAACAATGCAGGTTCCAGTCCGAGACAACGCAGCCACCGAGCGGTTCAGTCCGTTCTTCATCAGGGTGTCTACAGCTCTTCTAACAGCGAAATCGGTCACTTTTCTTAGTGAAAGTTTAAAATATTAGCGACATTTTGTCAACAATCTTTAAAGTCAATTTTATGAATATTTGAGGATAAATTTGTTGAATAGAATAAAGTCCAGTCAAAATGTGGACGAGTCCAAACAAAATTATCAAATTCTTGTCCATTTTCATAACGTAACTTGTCCGCCAACCTCTCCAACTTACCCCTAAACAAAAACAGAAAAAGAAACAAAACCAACGCCATCTAAAACAAAGATTCCACCGACCTTTGGAACCATCCGCACCCCGACTAAAAATTAAGTAAATTATTTTTCTGGCGGTAGTATTTTGGTTTATGTTGTAACCAGAAAAGCGTTTATAAAAAGTGACCAAGGATAAATATCTAGTAAAATTATTATTTTTCTAAACTGATAAATAGCAAATGGGTTGTGATAAGAGAGGAAAAGGGAGGGAAAATTTACTTTTATCTGGCTAATTATGTAGTCTGATGCTAAAATCTGTGACGTAAATTTAACTTTAACTGATATTTGTGACCTATTCCTTAAGTCCGCTACTTTTTCGTGACTTTCCTGACCAGTAGACACCCTGTTTATCCTCGACAAGTTGATGTATAAGTATTTAGGATAATGTATTTTGTAGGAATATGAGGCAAAAGTTGCCTAGGACTTTGGGTTTACAGCCTAAAAACTATAGTGATATTACTTTAGTGATTTGATATTGTAACATGTTGAGTTTTATGGAAACAGGCCAGAACGTTTCCGTACAGACAGTTCGACAAAAATACCCTTTTGTTTTTAAAAATGCACTTTTTATTTCTTAACTTTATAGACGTAAATTTAGTAAAAAGTACATCTTGTGTGGTAAGAATTAATATTTAAACTGACCCAACTGCCCAATTATTTGTCCAAGTTTCAGTTTTGTACTCGTGGATTGTAAAGTCAATTTAGAGTTTGGAGCTGGCTCCAAATGTTTTAGCTAGTTTGTGACATATTTTTTATTGTAAGTGTGCCAAATCTTTTTTGTATTTATCTCTTCACCTTTTTGGTTTTGGAATGTAGTTGTGGAATTAAAAATTTAATTAACATAGAACTCACAAGTAGCATAAGAATGATACCAGAGCTATTTTACCATCAATTTATATTTTAAGGGATTTTTACAATTCCCCTAAAATATATATTTTTCCTCATTCCCTTCATATTTCCTGTGTGACCTTAGAGAGAAATGTTGCCTCTATCTCATCAAACAAGTAAATTAGGCTTTAGGCTGCTAAGGCCATTTCAATTTCACAAAAAGGTAAAAAATGAATTTTACACCAAGATTAGTATTGTACGTACATTATTGTGCTACAAAAATTTATAATAATATTAGTCAATGTAAAAAAGGTTTTGTGTTGACAAACAAACATACTACAAATAAAAGTCGCACAGAAGATCGCACTGTCGTGATTTCAAAATGATTGACTTCCGAGCTCATTTTAAAAGACCAAATCATTTAACCCGGAATTCCGGAATATTTTGCATGTAAACCCAGCACAAGATCCCAAATCCCCGGATTGGCTTCCCGTTTACCAAAAATTTTCACTGGGAAATCATTCATTTTCACATTGATTGACATGAAAATTCTATGGTAATGCAATAACGGCCATTTCATTCAAGTCGTAAAGCCTGGTTATTCCATTATGTTTCTTTAATCTATCATAATGGTAGTTGTTATATGTGAACAGCAACTATTCGTATTATCATATTTTTACTTTATGTTTTAGTTCTATAAGAGTTACTTGTACATTTTCAACTCCTTTTCAATCAGATTAATCATTAGAATTTACATTTTACAATCTGGATTTCACAAAAATCTGTGCCTATTTTAACTATTTTACTTGTTGAATTAATAAATGTCAGATTTATTACCTTATCAAAATATCTGCCATTGGTAGAAAATCTCTTTCTTTTGGTGGACTATGTTAAATGTGTCTTAAGTTAGTAAAAATTGTCTTTACTATTAAGGCATTAGAAGTTAATTACAAATGACACTATTAAATCTGTCAAATAAAATTCCCTTATTTATTATTTAGTATTGGTTGTCTTACTTTTTCAATTTTACACCCAAATAAAAAACCACTTAAGTAGTCTTGCAAAAGTAACGCCATTAATATCTTTGTGGCTTTGACATTGCATTGGAAAGTAAACAAAAACTGTGTAGTAGTTTCATGCATTCCTTTTTACAATTTTATAAGTAGACAATTTTACAGAGCATTTCATCCAAGGGTCCTTTTGCTCAACCACACCTTTGTTGGACAATGTGATATGTTCTTTCTTTTGTTGTAGCTTAGTAACAATTAATTTAGAATTTATTTGTTTTTTTGTGTTTTTAAATTGAATACCATTATTAAAACTAACAAATTATAAGGTTCTTATTATTCATTCAAAGCATGATATAAAAATAAAGACAAGTAATGTTATAATAGATATTTGTACTGAAAAGTAAATGAACTAAATTAATGTCTAGATCCAGTAAGAAAAAAGATACTGGAGTAAAAAATATACAATCGTTAGAAAAGTTCAAATAGCAAGAAAAACAAACAAGAACCCATGTTTGTAACTCAGGTTTAATCAAATAATCTTTGCTTCGTGAATAAATATTCAATATAACAATTGGATTTTTAAAAACTGGTAGTTTTCTGAACATTAATGTTTTGAAACTGTTGCCTTCTGAACAACATAACATGGCATTGTAGTTTATAAAGGATAAAATTCTACTTGGTTGACAAAGATCTGCAAATTTATAAAAGAACTGAAACTAACTCCAAAAGGCGCTGGATAGATTATGTTTTAAATAGAAAGTACATGAATATGAACCTAGTTGATAGCAAATTGATTCAGAGCTAAAACCATTAACAACCGGTTTTCTCAGTAAAGTGGTAATTACTTAGAATCCATAAATGTTGATTGTTTAGACACGTGTTGAATTATTATGACAATATACATTAGTTTTGTAAATTTTACATTCAGTAGAATAGTTGCCTGGTAAATGTTAAATGTAGGACAATACTACTTTCATCAGTGTTCTATACTTGTTCAATTTCCAGTTTTAGAACTTCTCAGCAAACCACAGTGTATTCGAGTTCTTTTTGTAATATCGAAAGTGTTTATAAATGTTACCAAAAATAAATTATTTCAAGACAAATTTGTTTCTTTTAAACACAGTATTCTGAGAGTTCTTCCTTAAGGTCCCGTCACACAGCATGTCAACATTGAATCAGCTGATATTTTCAATAATAAACAATGTTGGCCGAAAACTTCACACACAAGGCTAGTAGCAGCTACTAAGTCGCTATGTGTGACAGGGCCTTTAGCAGTGAGACGTTCCATCCCAAAACTACCCTAACCGACTTTTCAGTAAACGCTAAGTACTAGCTGTGCCGCGTGCACCATGCACTGAGAGACTGGGCAAATATCACAACCTGCGCAGTACAAACACATACTCGCAACTCAAATAAACATTTACTCGCTGACTTCAAGGTTTAAATAATTAAATGTTATGGGATCAAAAGTGTTAGGAATTTAATTTTCCATCTTCCGTGGTTGGTCAAAAATTGCCAGTCAATATTTTAACAATAACTGGCTACTGCATCCATAATTTCAGATTTACATGCCGCTGTCTAGAAATAAAACAAATTTAAACATGTGTTACGCAAACATCATTAAGCTTATGTACAAACTGTTTTTCAATCAATCAAAACTCGTTTATTGTATGAATAAATTTAAATGTATATCGCAATTGTCAAATATATACTAGAAATTGTTTTAATACATAGCAACTTACTTTGACAAATCTTAAAATTTACAAAGGTAACAAGTTTTTTTTTTCTTTTCAGTCCATTATTTTTGTACCCAATTTCATGAATATCCGTCGATAACTGCTCAACAACCAGTCAGCAAGGAAATATACGTAAAATGTGACTGAGTTAAAACAGAGACTTGGTTAACGCTCAGTTACATATGTATTTGTGCAAGTAAAGATAGAATTATGTAAATGTTGGATTGAGGGGATCAAGTGGTTAGGGAGTGGTTACTCTTATGCACGTCTGTTGGGTATATTGAGCTACCACCGGAATGAAAGGAAGTCTGGATTCAGGAGAGGAATGGGATTGGGTTCAGCTGACCAGACAATCATGAGAGGAAGCAACAAGCAAGGCCACTGACAACCACTCAGGGGACTCTAACCCCCAAGACATGGAGAGCCTTGCCAACACTCGGGGGACATTTCCTTCCAAGATTAAGGCAAGCCTCTCCTGAAGTCGTGGTTTACTCTGCCGCAGCATTCCCTCACATTGATATCTGATCCAACCTCCCCTGGTGGGGAATGGATCGGGTTCAACATCCGGAGAACTACGAAGCTTCTTAGTAATTATGTGAACAACTCTTTTTATGTACCCCAATATAAAGTAGATTTATGTAAGTAGTAAGACAGTTAAATTTATTAACAACATTATATTGAGATAAGCACTTTATTGTAAAAATATATACTAACATGTTAACTATTTGTTTACAAAATAATATAACACTTTTTATTTCAGTATAATATGTTTCATATGACATAACAGTTTACACTTTACAGTACTCTGATTATCACAATAAAGTATATTTTGTATTCCCTTAAACTAATGTAAACATTTTTTACTTTCTTCGAGCAAATGAAAATTCTTAGATCCTTTCAAGTGTGCAAAGACAGATCCGAGAATGATAACTAGGGTAGAGAGTTATAAAACTGTAAACTATACATCTTCTAAATATACTAACAGAAAAAGCCTCACGACAATTCCAGTAAACGTATTCAACTTTGGTTTGGATTTGTTGTCACTTGTACATTTAAAAGAAATGAAGCAAAACTTACTGTAAAGATTTAGGGCCGTGACAGTGCTTAGGGTAATTAAGCGTAAATAACTGTCATGAATAAATAGCAAGTAGTGTTGGGTCGAGTCTGATTCCCGATCGATTCCACCGATACTTGAAGGAGGAATCGGTCAGTAAAATCGATTCCATAGAAAGAATCAGGAATCGGTTTTGGAATCAGGAATCGAAACCGCTAGGTTGAGGGTTGCTAGCTAGACCCTGCAGAGAGGGACAAGTCCACTCTCCAGCAAAGTGAGGGGTTGGTCCAGCTAGCCGGATGAGGGTTGTTTTGATTGGATCTTGACGCTTGTGCATGTGTTTTGTATTGCCAAGATATTATAATAAATTTTATTTTTATTTGTTTAAACTAGTGAAACCCATCACTTTGTTGACTACAAATCGGCCACACATTCTTTACAGAGTATAGTGGCACAATTTTCAAGACGAATGAAAATAGAAATATGCACGAAGTAAACTACAACCGATTTTCTGCAATTGAGAATCGGCTGGTAAAGTCTATTCCGATACCGATTCCTTCCGGAGGTCCCCGGTATTAGAAATCGAAGACTGCAATCTGGAATCGAACTTGGAATCAAGAATCAATATTTTGTATCGAAATTGAGAATTGAAAAAACAGGAATCAACCCATCACTAATAGCAAGCAGTAAAGAGTTTTCAGGCTTGAAGCAGCAGAAAAGCTAAAGTTCACTTATTGCTAAGTTAAACACAAAATGGCTTAAAGATAAAACTGTATCTCCTTTAGGTTAAAACTTAGGTAACGTTTTCAAAATTGAAAACAGGTTCTGAATTCACATTTAAACCAAAATAAACATGCTAACAAAAATTGACTGCAGTGGTGAGAAAACATTTATATATTTGATTTGTTTTTATACGTATATTCTCAGAAACCCTCTCGTCTTATTCAAAGTAAATCTCATGTTTATAATACCATAAATAAATTATATACTTCCATAGATTTTTTTAGGCTGAGCAAAACTATAAATAACCACATTGTCATCTCATTGAAAATAAACAATAAGCTCATAAGATTAATTTCTAAATATTCTGTAAATACTTTTAAAACTAAATTATACATAAGGCTTTTAAATCACACTTTTTATAACATAGATGAGTTCAAATCAAATCAATAGCTTTATTTTCATTAAGCAGAAACATGTTCTTCAATCTCTCTAATGTAAATTTCTAATACATCAATGTGTGTATATCCAAAGGACTGTTGTATGTCTAGTCTTAGTTATGTTCGTAAATTATTCTCTTTTGTAATCTCTAATTATAGATTTGACTATGTCTCTTGACTGCTTGTGGCTTTCTCAATGCTTGTTTGTAATATGGCACTAAACAGTTATTTATTTTACAATGATACCTTATCTTGTCACAAACGTAAAATATTATAGCTGGTGACAACAATAATTAAAAGATTTTGCACACTCTACAAAATAAAAATGTATTTTACATGGTATCCTAAAATTCTGAACAATTACTAAGCCATAATCTAAACCTTTTGGTTCACAAACAAAAACTACTGCCAACAGATAATATTTCATCACGCAAAGTTACAACTTTATTCTTAAAAGCTAATATAGAGTTAAAACAGTTTATTGGCACTGCGTTAGTTTCAAGCGTACCTTTGATAAATGGTTTTGATGGTTTTTTTTTAAATTGACATGTGAGTACAAAAATTTAAGGAAGACGTATCAGACTTTTTAGTTAACAGCCATTATTACAAAATTATGAGTTGGTTTTAGTGAGAGCTGTACATTGTTCATTGTTCACAGTAATGTGTTACAAAAATATAATTTACTTAACAAACTTGTTAATTTAAATTTTAAAACTAAATCTTATATTATCTTTGCAAAATATCACCTTTAATATTGTCATGTTTTAAATTAATGTTGATAAAGTTGGTGTGGTTTAAATTTTTCTTTCTTTCAGTTTTGTATTATTGTTTTGCATTCTAGTTCTTCAAATTTAGTTATTTTTGTTGTGTTACCACTGTTAGGTCCAAGTTCATTCTTCTTATTCTTTAATTGTTACTATAATACACTACTAAATATTTATGTAGGACTATTAAAATTATGTTAATTTGCGGGTAAGTTCTTGTATTCACTGTGTATGAGAATTCTAACAAACCCCACTTATTTTCTTTTTCAATATGCAGCATACATTTATAGGTTAATTTTTTCACTTGAAAAAAACCATTATAAAACTTATCATGGGTCCTTACATACATTACTACATTCAAATGTCATTTTACTTGATACAAATATTACGCAAACCGTTGATCAAATAAAGCGGCAGAAGCATTTGCGAAACAGTTCTTCTTGCCTACTAAGTACACGTAAGGAACTCACTGAGTGCAGGCCTAGCTAGTCGGAGGAGTGGAGCCTGGTTTCGGGAGTTCCGTGCTGATGTCGGCCAGGACGTAGGCTGTAGCCGCCCACAACGCCAGGTTCTTGTCCAGATCCCCGGAGTCCATGACGGACATTGTGTCTCCCGCCGAGTGGTGGAACCAGAAGTAACGCTCGTTGCGGTTTAGGTTAGCCAACAACGGCACTTTGTTCGCCCAAATCATGATGTCCGACCCGACATCGGTGGAGTTTTCAAATGTCGTAGCTTTCAGAGGCTCCATGAGTCTGAATTACGGGAAATACATATATTAATTAGTTGAATAAATGGTTTTAATCTGGTAAGTTATTTAACTATCTATTATCATTCTATGAAGTAAAAGTCAAAACATCTTTATTACATTTTCTTCAAGAATGTACTGGCGTCAAATTGAAATTTTAATTAAATATTTTATTGTTACAAAGTTATGATGCATTGTAGATTTTAGTAAAAAAAGTGGTGTCCAAAATTTATTTTAAAATAATCACTACTGTGGCGTGGGTTTTACCCCGAAGACTTTAAGTGACTTTGAAGTAACACTAGGTAAAAGACATTGTAGTCCTAAATAGACCTAAATAGACTCACTTGAGTATTTCCTTGATGATGCAGCCGCCCTCGTCGCTGCCCATGTACTGCAGCCCGTACGGAGTGAAAGTGCCCATGTCAGACTCCAACATCGCGACAAAGTTGCCCGTTTCGTTGACATGTGCATCCGCGTAGGCTTGTGCTCCGAGAAGCCCCATCTCCTCTCCGGTCCACAGCACAGCGCTGCAACATTTCACGCTCACTCTCAAAACTTGCAGCATCGCCAAGGTGCCCCCAAGAAAAACCAGGACGACACACAGCTAAACACTAAAGCACCGCTGGCATGAGTGAAGCGAATTTCCTCTGCAATTTGTTACTCTAATTCACTCTTGTCACAGCCTTGCTTTGGCCTAGGTCTTACCTTGCTGACAAAATGAATATCTCATTTTTCCAAAGGAAATTCTATAATAATCTTTAACACTTTAACTGCTAAACACCGCCTGACAGATTTTAACAACACTAACACTTCTTCCATTTTATTGTTTTGTTGTTTAAGCCTGCTTTGCTTTTACTATCCTTTTAGGTGCTCTTTTTTTATATAAAAGTCCAGGGGGCCGAAAATTTGACAGTTTTGGTTCTCTTACGTGTTTTCAATATACATTTTTTTCAACATTTAAAAAGTTGTGGCTTTTTTAAATCCATGCAATATCTAGAAACACCCTGTACAAGTTCTATCGATCCTTCTGGTGAAGTTGGGGTGTAGCTGTGATTGTTACCGGATAGTGCGCTTGGGCTTGAGACCCAGGCTCTTGAGCAAGGCGAGAGCAGCCCAGGAGATGAAAGCTCCGCCGCCGTCATCCATGGCTCCACTCCCTACATCCCAGCTGTCCAAGTGTCCCGACACCAGCACCACCTGTTCAACATTGTATACCGGAATTCCAGAATTGAGAATCAGTAAGTTGCTGAATGCTGAAAATGCTTAGCAGCTTAATTATTTAAAAACCTTTATTTCTTAAATCAATGTTTTCAATGAAAATCCCTAAACATATTCTGGAATATCAACAGAAGCTTACATAGTTAAGAATCAAAAGAATCTAATCAGTTTTGTTTTACAAACAAGGCTGGATTTTTTCCATCATAAGCCTTGACAGGACATTTGCTCCACTCAAAGCCTTACTTCAGCTAATTGGCTTCAGATTTGGTTTTCCCTTGCTATTGCGTTACAAAGCCTGGGCTTAGCTAGGCTGTGAGCGGAGCAAAAAACACATTTTGGTAGCCTTACAAGAGTCACAGTTACTCTTGACAGCGTGACCGAAATTTGGCGTTTTTGACAGGAGTGACTATGACTCCATAATGTTAAAAAACCTACTAAGGAAGAGCTCAATTTTGTAAAAAAAAAACTTATTATCACACAAATTTATTGTCCTGAAAATTTTCAATTATTTTCTTCCTACCCAACCTGCCAGAAAATAGAATGTCCTGTCAGTACTGAAAACTTTAGGACCTGCCAACTTCTAATCAAAATACAGATAATTCAGCGAACTGACCTTCTCTGGAAACTGGCTGCCTGTCAGTTCTGCCACAGTGTTACGTGACACTGTAGTTCCGGTAACTGATGCTTCCATTTCCAGAATTATGCGCAGATCCATTCCTAAAACCAAATTCCATGCTCATCCAAAAATTAACTGGAACTGATGTCAAAGCGCTAAATTAAAACAGTACCAACGCTAGTACTTTTCAACTCCATTTGGTTCATTTAGAACGCATAATAAAAAATTAAAAAATACGCTTTATATTGGAAAACACTTCTTGTTTCCAAATATATCATGTCAAAGACAAAGTATCTTAATTTCATCATCATTAAGATAAGAATAGTGAAAATAATGAGAATTTGACAGTCTGTGTTCTTTTACGTGTTTCTACTTTATCCAGTTGAGCCTGTTCTCCTTTCTATTCCTTTTTGATAGCATAACAAACATATAGTCCAAATAGTTATTTATTCTCAAAAATCTTTATGTTGGCAAGGGTAATTAAATATTCTTTTGCAAAGTAATCAGCACGGACTAACCTCTCTGGGCCATGCGTTGCAGCATCATAGCATCTTCAACAGTCATGGCAGCTGCCGGTATCTTGGGAACCTTGTCGTCATAGGACATCATGCCTGTGTGCGGACTGTTGATGCTGAACGGTGTGATGGAACGGATAAGTACTGCCACTGCACCGACGCGCGCTGCCTCCACTGCCGCTCGGCTGCGGTACTGCACTGTCTCACCGTAACTGCCGAGCCACGGCTCCGCAAACACTACAATCTTGTCCACAGCCTGCACGATATTTAACAATTGAATTTTCATTAACTGAATTTTCATAATTGTACAATTGTATAGCAAAAAATTGTTAAAAACAAAGACCACAACAAAGTGACATAAAAATATCAACATGACAGTTCTACGAGGGTTGTTCAGAAATTAACTTCCGTTATTGTATAGCCAGTAGACGAATGAAATTGTACATCATTGAATAGCCTGACTCATTGTAAATCTACGATTAACATATTGTTTTGACAGTTGTATATCTTAACTTTGAAACAAAATCATCTCTAATGTGATATTCTTTTATTAGTCGACTACTCGTAATTACCTCTGAGGCTCTGATATACAACTCTTCGAAGGACTGGACAACGAGAACGCTCGCATTGATGCCCTCTACTGGAGTGGAGGTACTGTAGCCGAGACCAAGGATATTCAGAGACTTCTTCCGTGGCGAGATGAGAAGTGCGGACTCAGCTCCTCTGCCACAGAAATAACGTCAAAAAAATTAAAATTGTTGACACTAACTTGCCTATATATTTTAGAAACATGACTCTTTTTCAAATCAAAATGCGGTCACGTAAGAGGAAGTGACATTCACTCTTATGAAACTAGAAGCAGGGAAAAATATCGAACTGGGGGACACAGAACGGCAGTTTACCTTCTCAGTTAGGCGTTCAATTTGTTAGCAGGTTGCCAAATTCGATCAAAAGTGCCCCAGAGCCTAAAGCTTTTAAAACTTGTCTGAAAAAAGTCTTCGCCGCATAAGCATTTTAAAATATAGACGAGTTTATGGCACATGACTAGGAAAACGCGGATCACACGGAGATGAACAAATCTGCTCTTTAGTATTGCAGTTCTAATATTTAACATAGGAATAATGTTACTCCTGTCCTGTAGGAAATAGAGTTACTGGAGAAGAAAAGGAAACAAAGCTGAAACAGGTTTTGAGTTTCCCTACATTTTCTGAGTCAGACAATGTTTCTGGAACTTAATGATGCTGAAAAGTCATACTTATTTTTTCCAAAGCCCTAACATTAATTGTTCAGTTACCACTTTGCTTCCATCATATTTTATTTTTTATTTAAAAATAACTTGATGCAAAATTTTATTTTGCACAGCTTTGCTTCGCCCTTTGGCCTCAGCATTTAGTGCTCTATAACAAAGGCAGCGTGGGCTCCTCAAAACACACTGCTGACGACATGAGTATTAAATTCACAAATAGAAAAATAAATATCTGAAGCTACGGTACCTAAGTAGACAGCAAGAATCATTTGATAAACACACCTCACCCAGTTCGCTGCTGTTACGTTTTCACCGTGCACATTATCAAAGCCATAGTCTTCAAACAAGTTCAACATATAATCAATAGATTTTTCAAGATTCTCTGTTCCCAAAAACCTACTTCCGAACATGTCTATAAACTTTGATAGTTCCGTGTAAGTTAAGTTTTGGTAGTTTCCCGCAAGAACCTCTTTTACTATTAAGTTCACTTTCTCTTCGTAACTGGCTATCTCATTGACCAATTCACTGCTCAACAGTTCACACGTATCTTCAGAATCTTCAACGATCTCGTCTTCTCTTATTGCATATAGTAACGGAAACGCAACTAAAACTACCATGCCGATTAAAATACAGACTTTTAACAAAATATCCTTGACATGATCAGAATTCATCTCTTAGTATGTTGGCTGTCTTTGTTAAACACAGGACCAAAACAAAAATACAATTTCATAACAAGTAACTGGTAAACTGGTGTTTAACCAAGCCAACGGCAGGCTACTCAACTTGTAAATACCAAGATAGTAAGGATGAAGATTACGCCAAGTGTTGGTTACAAACTTTATCTAAGTAATTAAATGTCGGGAGCTTGTAAATTTATCAGATGCTACTGGTAGATTGTACAAACATGATGGCTTAAAGAATTCTGTACAGTTTAATCCGATGTTATTAACTAAGATCAACATCTTAAGCGTTAGCAACACCAAAGATAGCGAACATCAAACTGCTGTGAACTCCAGTCACTTATCTTTAATCAATTCACTGTTTGACAAGACAATTTTCAAAATTGTGGTTATGGTACCTAATGCAACTAAAAATAATTAAAACGATACAAATAAAAACAAAATTAGTAAAATTGTCTCAATATTTAAATAGACTATTTATTCTCATACAGTTTCTTACTATGAGTCACATGTATATCTTGAGAATGGTTTAATCCACTTGAGTGAAATTAGGCAATTTAATGTCAAAATAACACTAAAAACAGGGACAATTATTTGCGTGCCTGTTTCAAAAGTACAGTGTTCCCAAAACTGAGGGTCATAGAATTGATTGTCTAGTTAATATTTGACAATGTTCACTCATAAGATGTCATTAGAAATCAACAACTGAGAAATAGGCTGAAACATACATGTTTTGAGAATATTTTTAAAAGTGTACTTTTTCTTAATACAAATACAAAATGGTGCGAAAAAAAATATGTTTGAGTTTGACAATATTTGCAACAAACTATTTAAATAATAAAAATCTTCATTGTCAATACAATAATTATTGTGTGACATTAAACAATAACAACAAAAAATAGTAGCTAACAATAAAAACAATATATAAAAGAAGTAAGGTAAATTCACCATAAAAGCTGAACAAAAAATATTTGCTGACCACCAAATAATAGTAAGCTAATTAAATATATTTGATTAATTGATTTGAAGAAACATTTTGTAATCAGAGTGTGAGATATTGTTGGAAGTTGGAAAACTTGTCTTATTTAAAACAAGAATCTTGAATTATATTTAACTTGCATCCATTTGTAAGAAAGTTACATAGCACTCCATTAATATCAGTTTAATTTAAATTTTTGCTCATCATTTTGAAAACTGAATACTTTTTAATATAACTTGTTCTTTAATCTTCTAAGACGATAATTTACAACATAACCCCCCTTTACGCCTGAAAGTAACAAGATTCGAATTCATGGCCTTCAACTTTTTAGAACACCCTATACATTTGACTCTCAAATAAGGTCGTGCCAATCACGCCAAATATTCCGCCAGATTCAAGCCACTTGTGCTCTGGCCTGCGAATTGTGTCCAGACTGTCAGCTGCTTGAAGTGCTTGCTATTACACTTGAACCGTAAGCATATTCTATTTGTTGCCGGAATAGCTTGTAGCAAGTAGCGAACGCATGAATCCAGTTGGGTATTAGTTATCTCTTCAGTCAATGGTGAATCTGTGGTGAAGCCTTATCGGTAGTGAACTTGATGTTTTCAAATTATTTAATTGTTCTTTACATCCAGGTGGTATGACCTCTGTAAACTGCAAGCAGGCTGCTATTTAGTAAATTAGACATATTCAGAACAAGTAATGTCTCATATGTTAATATTACCATATGTAATATGCTTGCAAATTTTTTTATATGAATCATGAAAAAATGTTTTATATATTTTATTGGCAGAATAAACATATGAACTTCCATTTTAAAAACATGTATTAAACATGTATTGTATGTTTTAAATCATTAAAACAGCATTTTCAGTGGTTTTTTCCAAAAAGGTTTCTTTATTTATGATCAACCACTCAAGTCTGAAATTGAAAATATGAACTTCCAATTTGATCAGCAAACTAAATTTCTTGCCAATGTAAGTTGACTTTAAAAGGCGTTGAGCTTAGTGTCCCTAATACTTTATCGCCTCGAGCAGTCAGCTTACTGGCACTGTAAGATAAAAATAAGTTAAATGAAATATATTATAACTTACCTGGTCCAAATTGGAACAGAAACGTCTTCAGTATGTACATTGTCAAGGTTGTATTTATTTAATAAACTGTTCATGTAGTCTATTGAGTTTTCTAGGTTTTTTGTTCCCGTAAATCTGTTTCCAAATCTATCAGTAAAGTATGCCAATTCATCCCAAACTTTTCCTTTATATTTCCCAGAAAAATCAGTGGTTTGTTCGAAAATCTTGTTGACAACATCTGAATAGCTTGCTATTTCATCTTTCAGACTCGAATTGACATTACACTGGTATTCCTCGGGACAGAGTGGTCCAAAACAATTTAAGTTTGAAACCCAAAATATACCAACTCCAAGTCCACATATTAAAAATAGGCAGCCACAACAAACAATCAGAGGCCCACTCATAATTTACTTTTATTGAAAGTAAAATCTTCGGCAAACCGAAGAGAAAACCAACCGAAACTCAGATAAATTAATAGTAGGCTAGCTACCCTAAACGGTAGTTTGCTTATTGGAGAACACTTGTGAAGTAGGTTCGTACTGGCAAGTCTAAAACTGGTTGCTATTATCAGTCACGACAAAAGGCCTAGCCAACAACGAAGGCTTTCAACACTGGAAAAATATTGTGAAATGCTAAGGTACGATCTAAAGTACCCAGTGATCTTATCAAATAAAACTAAGAACTGATGCTAATGACTTCAAAATATACTGGCAATTGTTTGTCTAAACATGTTTTACGTTTTGTGACGAAAACGATTACAATTTACAGCACCTACTAATCACTATAGCTATTTTTGAAAATGTTTTTTTTATGTTGTGATGCCTTTGCCTGTTGTTTACAGTTTACAGCTGCTCTTTATCATTTTAAGTCCATGGCATTGACTAATCAATGTCTATGGCACAGAGTACCTAAATATATATGGTCTATGGTGACTAAACTGCTTTTCCTAGGTACTTCCATCGACTTTAAATATACATTTAAATATACGTTTAAAGTCAATGGTACTTCGATTTTTTATAGGTTAATTCCCTTACATACTGTAGAAATATAAAACTTATTTAATCTAATAATAAAGTTTTGTATTTTCTGTGTCTGATTCTTTCTTTAAAATTACTACTATAGTTAGTCTATCTTTATAATAATTATAATGTACTACATTAATAATAGTAATACATGCAGCCCATTTAAGTGAACAAACCCTTTAAACTACTTTGAATATAATTATATGTTAATTAAATATTAGTTTTGATGTGCGTTTTTATAGTTTTTATGTAATAATTTTAGTGTTGATTCTATTTAACTATGTTGCGTTGGGCTTACTTCATGCTTGTTATCAACCTTTTTTATAACCAAAACAGATGACAGTGACATGACAGCAGCAAACTGAGCTGAGCTGTTGAGTGTTGACTATCAAAATCGTATTGTTTGAGAATTCTGTAGTTTTTTATTAATAATACCATATTTGGCAGATTAATTGAGTTTCAATTACACGTTTTAAATCGATACAATATATTTAAATTTTAGTAGTAAGTATAACATTGTTCTAGTTATATTATTAATAATTGCTATAAAAGGTTTGAGCAGACACTCCCACTTAGCTAGTAGGCGTCAACTTTCAATCCTATTTTCAGCGATGATAGGGGTTAGGTGATTCTTGCCCATCTTTTTACATTAAGAACATTTTCTGTCATCTAAGAACTGGTGAAAAGGATCATAGTAATATCAATCAACTAAATCGTAACCAAGAGAATGGGGGTTTATTTTAAAACGGAGCTCTAAAAAGTAATAACACAAATTACCTAGCTTCCGAAAACTAATTTTTGGGGAAATAGCGAGCAAAAACTGAAACTACTCCAAATTAAAGTAGAGCAAGGTAGCTAGTTACTTTAAAGTTAGCTTTGAGCTCTGTCAGCTATAATCACTAAGTATACATTCTACTGAGTGTTATGTTATGTTACTTCCACATTGCAGTTGCACATCCCACTATTTCACTAGCCCACCCCTGGAATACAATGTACTGATACTGTTGAAATGCAAGCTAACTAACTAGCTTATAACTCTGAATGATGTTTAATGAAAAGCCATTGTTTATATTTAATGGTTTTCCCATTAATAAAATAATTGTTCTTTTATCTTGATTTTGATTGACACTCTCCTGTTTAGACAAGTGAACTAAACCTGTGAGAGAGATGGCAGACCAAGGGTTCCCGGGACAGCACACGACCACCACCACCATGACGGCCACGAGTACGTCAGTGCAGACAGATCTGCGGTACGACCCACTCTACCTGCGCACGCTGCCTGGCATGCTCAAAGTGGCGCAGATTGTAAGTACTTGACCCACCACGCAGAGCATGCAGATCCTCCAGGAGAGAGTAACTTGGAAAGTGCTATACTCATCTCTGGGCGACTCAGGAAGATTGCATTGGTTGCAAAATTCTTAGGTTAAAAAGTGAAGGTGAAAAGTTCCTAGACGTCTCATTAGAGGCCGGGCCTCCCTAATACTCTCAGACAAGCAAAAATAAACTTTAATGTAAACTTGTGTTTGCAAACAAATACTTTAATTTAACATATTACATTTTAAAAAGATCATACGAAATCCAGTGTTTGGACTGACATATACAACCAAGCACCCCAGTCCTCACGTATTAGAGGCCGCTTTCTCTCTGGCCCAATTGTACGCTCGGGAAATAGCTAGCGGAGAGGGTGCAGCCGCCTCGTGATAAATCTGAGCCTGAAGGCCAGCAGTGAGTGGGCCTCCAATGCTCGGCTGCAGGTTGTGTTGAGGTTATGTTTGTTTCCAGCACTGTGTAGTTTGCATAACTGTATTCTGGCAGTATCTAGAATCATTGTGGCTGTGGTACTCAGTTGGAAAATTAGCTTTTAAACCGTAAAAACCTTGAAAAACTTGTTAATTTCAAATTTACAGTTTAGTAGACATCCTAAGAGTATGAAGCTCCAAGAGGGTTAAGAACTACATCGAAAGCTTTGGTATGAAAGCTCCAGCCAAAGTTAAAAGTGGAAGCATTTTTCAAAACCTTGAAATTACTGATATCTATTTTTAATTTTTTTTCTTTGAGGCTGTACTTGTCTAAATTATTTTCACATATACATCAATCCTGTAATAAGCATACCCACACCCTTAGTTTTATAGCTGTGAACTTGTTCTGCCGTTGCCAGTGACAGATGACAGCAAAGGTAAGGTTATGGTAAGTAGATTGTGCATAGATGCTACATGGTTGAGGCAGCAAAAGTCATCATAGTTCGGAAGTCCAAGCACAGATAGCGCTGCCGTTTCTCACAGTCTTTCTCCCCTTGGCTGCACATGCTCAAGTTTGTCCGATGACTTAAGTGTGGCCAAATCGTTCGAGAACAAACGAACTTCCTCGTGCGTCAGTGGCTCTACTTGAGACTTTCCCAGCGATATCTGTGCGCAAGCCGCCCCAACTATGTTGATTATCCTACTTCAGCCATTCAGCATCTATGCGAAATCTACTTACCATAACTTTATCTTTGGTTCAGGTAATACCTACTGACTTGTTTCTGCTTGCAGGCCCTGAACTTCCTCGGGTTCCTGGCCATTGCTATCTCCGGCAACGCCGGCTACTCCCAGGCTAGCTTCTTCGACACTATCTCCGGGTTTGCGTTCTGGTTCAGCGCCATCCTCCTTGCCCTCTATCTCTTCCACGTTGTCGAAAAGTTCTTCAAAATCCCATGGTTGAGGATTGTAAGTAACATGCTCAGTGCAATTTAAAATATGTATTAGTTTTACAAACATATCATTATTATTACATACAGTATTATGCCTGCGGATATGCACATTCTTCACAAAATAACTACAGTATAACTTATATATACTGTTTGGTGTTCATTATTAATCCACTCCATCGATATTTTCATATCAAATCAGACATATTTCAGACCAATTCAAAAAAAGTACTCTTAAATGTCTTTAGAATGACTTCATATGAAAAGTGTTAAATACCCTTTGTGCGTCTCACGTGAAAGCGCATAGTGTTTGTGACATCGTCTGCTTTGTGTGTGAATTACTCGGATATGTTTGCAGGAACTAGGGTTCTGTGCCCTATGGACCGTGTTCTACCTGATTGCCTCTACGATGGTGGCTGGCCTGACCAGCATCTCTGCTGCGCTTGGGGTGGCTGCGGTAAGTGTGACTTAGATGTAGTTTTTAATGTTATTTTACACACCATTTTAATAATTACCGTGAAATGTCACCACTAGCTTATTAATAATGTAGTCGGCAGTTCAATAGGGCTTATTATAGTTTTCCTTAGTGTTTATTACCAGGCCAAGTCCATGAGAATAATGCTTAACGCCAGACTATTCCAGTGCATGGAGTGAATTTCATGGCATTGTAATTCAACGTTGTAATGTTGTTTTATTTTGTTGAAATTTTTGGGCTCGCTTATCCTCTTATAAAAAACAAATGTTATTTTGGTGCGTAAAGAAATAAGTAAACAATAAACAAATATTTTAAAGCCCAAAATCGACTGTACAAGGAACTACTAGTATGGAAAATCATTTTTTTAACAAAATACCTTTTTGGAATGCTGTTTCTCCACAGATGATCTTTGGCACTTAGTGAAACTAAATCAAATAACGTATACGGTACTGAAAGGGTTGCGACTGTGTTGCAGTTTTTCGGGTTCTGCGCGATGGTGGTTTACGGCTACGACGCCTGGCTCAAGTATCAGGGTGTGATCAGCGGACAGCTGGCTCAAGGCGAACGCTCCGTCCACAAGACCACCAGCACCGTCACCTCACCTGCCTACTAAACCTCAGTACAACGCAACATGTAGGCTAACTTTGCAGCCCGTTCTCGGCTTCACGTGTAGATTTGAAGTTACAGGTGTTGAAAAAGTGTTTTAATTTCAGGGGTATTTGTTTTAAGCTGATTTTTTTTGGCTGTTTGTCTGCATCCGTGGCTCATTGTCAAGGTTTGCAAAGCACGAGGTCTCAGGTTCGATTCAAGGTGCAAGCACATGGGTTTAGACCACTTTCCCTAAAAGCGAAGGTCACAAAACCTAGACTAATCAATAAATTCACAAATTCCATCGGCGTACACAGTAGTAAAAAAGGTAATAGCTCTTAAAAACAAAGTTTTAACAGACAAAAATAAAATGGTCCATTGCTATAAACAATTATCTAAATGTTCATTTTGTTTGTTTTTTATTTTTAAAACCATATTTCTTTGACCTTTTTATTACATTTTAAACACGTTTTTACTCCAATGTGTCATATAGTAGAGGAGTTAAGCGTTTTTATGTGAAAAAAAGAGAGAGCCACGTTTTTACTCATGTTAGTTGCAACTTTATTGTACAAAACTGTTGTTTCTCTCAGTTTAAATATTTTTGTACCAATTAGTTATTGAATTTTATATAAAAAACGTCCGACACAATTAATAGTTATTGACGAAGAATAATACTGGACATAATAAACTGTCTAGTACCCTGCTGATAACTGTAACTTCAAATTTGCCTTGCAAGTGGAAATAATTGTAATTTTAGTTTCAAACAACAATTAGATTAAGTTTAGGTCACGACACTTCTTCTTACTCAATTGAAGTTAACAAATTCGCACCAACACTTAACCAAACAAATGTTTCAAGTCAAACATAACGTAGCTTTTGCCTTGTTAACCCTTCAGTGTCTTAAACCGCTAGTGTGCCCACATAAGACGTCGTCAGTTAGAGTAACGCGGGTCAGGGCGGAAAGATGCTACTGAGTAGACAAGCAGAAGACGCACATACACTAGCGCCCCTAGCAGAAAACGCAGATACTTCTCAACTCCCTCCCCCACGCCAACTCATCTGAGTGTTTCACGTCCTGGGGCAATCAGCCCGGTTGGTCTAGTGGTTAAAGTGACAGTCAGTTGGCCCCTGACTGTCCAAGTGTGTGGGTTCGATCCCCACCCAGGCGCGCTGTGGTACGGTGCAATGCTAGTCATTGAATCATTCCGGGCGGGGCAACAATGACCCGCTGAGGATTACTGAAGAGAAAATGGCTCATCAAATCCAGTGAGGCGGAGAGTGGCACTTTTTGAGCTTAGGGAGGCGCTAAATCCCGCGCTTAGAGGAGTGGTTCTATGACTGGTAGAGCACCGAACCAGAGAGCAGTTTTGCTGAAATTTTGTTCACAGGGACAGGAGCAACCCATACGAGAGGCTTTTAATAAAAATGTAAAAAAGTTAGACGCCGAGGGGTTAATACAAAAGCTCCAATTAAATTCCGGTTAAACATAAAAAAGGGCTGGAAATCGAGACCTACGTTTATCAGGTTTGTCCCTAGACTAGATTTCCCCGTACTTTTATTACGGTATTTCTATTGTTTTTAACAGTTGTTGATTGAAGCTTGTGACCTTATTTATTTGTATAAAGCTTGCATATTTTGTATATATTTATTTAATGATATATTATCGAATGAAACATCACCGCCTACTAATGCATTTAAAGCACAGAGAGTGCTGAATTACCAATGGATCTAATAACATACTTGTTAAGTTTTAAGTGTCGAAGAATTTTGTGTTTAACTCTCTAGTGTTGAATAGTTTGAATCAATACCCGGTACAAACCTCAAGTTAAAGAAGGCAGCTGTCAGTTTCTTTTAATTTGTAATAAATATAGTAAGATTTCTCCTTGTTCTAAATTATTTAAATAACAACAACATTTGTATTGAAAGCTAAGGCAGCTTTTAACTTATTTTGTTATAAAATTAATACAGTTGGTTTTCCCTTTCAATTTTATATAATGTTTAACAAAATGATTGAAAACAGTGTTTATTTATTCATTTGATTGCTTTATTGATTTGCTTTACTCTTGATTTTATTGTGTTTTATAGAAGGTTTACAAGTACAAATAAATTTAATTAAAATCTAAATAAAAATACCTTAAAAGACAGTATGTTTATATGTCTATAGTTTAATCACTTCTTTAGTTTAAAATATATCTAAATGTATCAATTGAAAAGATCTTAGTATTTTTGTGTGGTTTTGCACTGTATATTATATGTTGCTTATTTATTGATATTTATACATTGTAAATTTGATATTTAGTTAATTTCAGAAGTTTATAAATAAGTAGGCTTAAATGTTCAAGTAGTGAATTTTCCAAATATAATCTAGTTCTTCCGGTTCACTTAGTGTCAACAAATTTTTATAATTTGCTTGAAATATTTCGGTCTCACTGTGGAGTACCATCTTCAGTCACTGATTGGCTGAAACTGAGATACTTGCTGTCTGCTATCCTATTGGTCACAGAGCTGCCAACCAACCAATCCAATATTCGCCCTGTGACCAATAGGATAGCAGACAGCAGTATGTTAGTTTCAGCCAATCAGTGACTGAAGATGGTACTCCACAGTGAGACCGAATATTTCAAGCTAATTATAATAATTTGTTGACGCGTAGTGAACGGGAAGAACTAGATTATAGTTTTGACACCAGCCGTAAAAGCCTAAGAGTTAAGTGAATGTTTTGTTATATTTGAGTTTAATATTCTTTTACTAAAAAGTTCTCCTCAGGTTGAGTTCTTTGGAGTAAATTTACACTTATCTATAAAGTTTGTAGTTTGTAACCTTTCCAATCAAAATTTACAGAGATTATAAAATTCTTCTTTATTTTATAAAGTATTGAAACCGCCTGTTTTAAAGTGAAAGTCTGAAAGACGAGTTTAAAACAAAAGACTTGATGTTTGGTTTTACAGTCTTGTATTTTTTTTAGAACTTGTATTTTTTAAACAAATGTGAATTGAAAACTAGGTGCCTGTTATGTGTCAAACAAAGCAATAAAAATTTTATTTTTTTTAAATTAGCAAAATTGAGCCATAGTATTGTATAAATATGTACTTAAAATTTGGTAGCACAATGTTTTGTAGAAGTCAGATTACCAGTCAAAATTGTTCAATATGAGGTACTGACTCGCATAGCTGTTGTTACTTTTTGAATTTGTATGTGTTACTTTTAACCCAGATAGCCGTTACTACAATACTACGCTAGTAACTGTGAAATATTTATAAGCACGTGTGTTCATTGGATTGTTTAAATGCTTGGAAAATATGAAATAACAGCACATGTCTAAATGTTGTACTCTTCCTAATTTTAATTGATGTTATTAGATATTTTTATACTTGTATACAATTTATATAAATGATACTATGTTGTTACTGTAATATATGGCCTGTTATAAAAATTATTTAGTTATGTTTAGCTTGAACTGTTATATGGCTAAGATATTGATATTTTCATGATTGGAAATTTGTTTGTTGTGCCTTTCTAAGACGTTAAGTTCAAGTCGCAGGTAAAATAATATGAAAGCTCATTCACCTTTATATGAACGGGGACGGGTTTAGGTATTTCCGTTCCCAGGCAGATAAATTTCCTGACTTGTTTATCAATAGAAAGTAAGACATTCTTTTTGAATAACCCTTTATATAAGTAACAGTTGGGAAGCTATAAACAATTATTAATGATAACATTATTAGGACAGAGCCTTTTTAACACACAAACTAGTGCAACAGTTTGTAGCGCTGTTCGGCATTTCATAACCGAAAGTTACAGCCGCGACTTTTTAAAACTGATTCCTCTTTGAGGTTCTCGGGATACCCGTGAGTTCAGAGCCGACAGCATTTTCTTTAAATTGCTACTCAGGAGTACCAAGAGAGCATTAGCAAAACTTTCGGGTTAAAAAAGCATCAGTAAAAAATCTGGGACTGAGTTTTGAAAGCATCAACAAAGAATCTCAACTTCCAAAACCTCTACGGAAAATCTGACAATTTGTCAACCAGTTCACCTATGCTATTTTGTCTGCGACTAAGGACAATAAAATATTGGTTTTGAACATATAAATTATATTACGAATGTTGTTGTGGTTGATTGTTATTACTTACAATGCATGTTGGAGGACCATTATATTTAAATGAAAATATTATATTTTGTATTAAACCCGACTTGTCTATTTCAGGCTACTAACTATAACTTTTGAGTAAGATCACAAATTGTAAAACAATTCAGTAATTGATCATTTTAGATTTCTTAAATTATCCACATTTATATAGTATTGTATACAATTTCTGGTCATCATGTTGGGTTACCTGTGGAAGATTTATCAGAATATCTACTATTAATAAAGTAAACCTATAACTATTGTTTTATTCATTTTATCGAGAAAGTTGAAGACATAGCAGTCCTTTAATTAACCAGTATTTGCTGGAATATTTTAGGTTTTTTAACAAAATTATTTAAGTACTTAACAAACTTGTGTACTTCAGTGTGTTTTTGTTTAGTTTTTTGTGTTCTTGTATATTTTCTTTAACAAATATATTTTTCTTCACTTAATGTTATTTTTGTGTTTTGTCCCAACCCTGTATTTTACTTTTTCTATAATAATTCTTATTTTCTTTCTTTGGTATTTAAATTCAGCTCGCTATAATTTGGTTTCTTTTATTGTTCTACTACTACACCCAATGTTAAAATCATGGGTTTATTTTTGGGAAAATTTAAAGTTTTTTACACTTATCCCTACATATCATATTTACAAATTTAAAAATCCTAATTAATATACTTGTAGTGTTTTAGTGTATTTTAATTCTTTAAAGCATTTGAAGGGCCACAAAATCAACAATGTCAATTATTGTTACAACATAAAACTGATGTATTTATAGCTTCAAGTGTTTTGTGGCTAGATTAGTTAGTTTAGTCAAAGATAATGTTTAGGTAGGTAGATTCCGTATACATGGCTGAGGCAAAAAATCAACAAAGTTCGGCAGCCCAAGCACAGTTAGCGCTGCCAGGAAATTCTTTTGAGAGTCTCAAATAGAGACACTGACGCACGGGCAAGTTTATTCATTCTCAAAAATCGCAGGATTTGGTCAGATTTAAGTTTACATCGGACAAACTTGAGCATGTCGAGCCGAGGGGGAGAAAGACGGCAAGAAATGGCAGCGCACGCTATCTGTGCTCGGGCTGCCGCAACTATGTTGATTTTGCTGCCACAGCCATGTGGCATCTATGCACAATCTACCTTCCATAACATTATCTTTGGTTTAGTGTAGCGATTGTACGTCTGGCATCTTTGGCGTTTTAGTGATTGGTTCAGGTCCGCGGAATAGTTTTGTGTGACTGGCAACTGCACTACGTTTAACTGTCAGAACATCTCAGTTCTTAGTACCTCGTGTTGCATGGTTGTTGTGTTGTATTTCATATCTATTATCTACTACTACTACATTTGAATGTCGTGTCTTGTGTTAATCTTGATCCAAGAAGGTAGCCAGGATTTTACTTTTGGAGGTGCTTACCAAAGAAGGTGTCATATTTAAGCTTTGCAAACTCGAATTTTGAAGCTAATTGCATCAATTATCTTAGTTTCAATTTAGTATCTGTTCATCATTGCATCTATGTGATTTTATGAGATTTTGAAGCACTTCCTTACATTCCCTGGCTATACCCTTGCAAGATACAAGTATCATGTTGAGGTCAATGTGCTCCTTTGACTGGCAGGGTTGTTGCTCCTCTAAACTGACAAAGGATTTTGGTTTCACAACTGCAAATTACTTAATAAGTAGTCCCTTTACTGTAAACATCTGGTATTTGTCTGCATGCTAAAAGGTTCCTATGTTTTGGAAGATCCCTTTGGTTTGTATGATTGCAAATTCAGGAAAACTTAGCAGACTCTGTTTTGAATGACATATATTTCCAAGAAATCCGTAAACTACCTTCCTTACATAAATTAATAGTGAAAAATTTAACTCAAGTGTAGTAAATTAAATAAATCTTTAAAACTGTGATTTTGTTCTAAATAAATTAGTTTTGTCTAAATAACACTTAGCAGAAAAGTCAAAAAACTTTAACAGTCAAGAATTGTTAAAGGCCCTGGACGCAGGATTCTCAATACAGTCACCTTGAAACGCTTCTGGTAATTAGGCCATTATTGAAAAAAGGTAGATTTCACAAACTTGAAACAGGAGTCTTTGAAGTTGATAATTATTTATATCATTGTGACTTGTGAGACACCAGAGAGCATAACATTCATTGGGGTATCCTTGTTTAAATATGACAAAGGATCACATTGACTAAATCTACTCGTAAATGTGTCTACTACTTACCTATTACTGTGTGCTTTGTGTGCTAAACCCTATAAACTTTCCTAACTATATGTGTGATAACTATGTACCTATCCATTTCACTGTCATTTTAATGTAATGTATTTTTGTAATTGTTATTTTTAACACCAATGTATTTTGCTTGTTAATATATATTTAGAAACCCTATAAACTTTCCTAACTATATGTGTGATAACTATGTACCTATCCATTTCACTGTCCTTGTAATGTAATGTATTTTTGTAATTGTTATTATTAACACCAGTGTATTTTGCTTGTTAATATATAATTTATTATATATTACCATCTACAAAGACCATTATTTATCCTGTTTTGTGTGTTCCTTTAATTTATCTTTTTACTGTGGCAAAAACTAAACTGCAAGAGGTAAAATTTTATTTTTGGATTTTGGGACTCGCTAAATGAAATTTTTCTTCCCCATCTCCCCACCACCAGCATATGAGTTGCTTCCATATGAGTTCCATATAAGGATTTGAGATCCAAGGTTTGCTGCCGAGGCTTTTAAAACACAAGATTTTCCGTTGGGGCTTTTGTACCCGGAGACTTTTTGCCAAGGCTTTTGAAACACAAGAGTTTTCTTCAAGATGTTTTCCGAGGTTTTTGAAACACATGATAGTTCTAATTCCAAACTCCCAACTGTTTCTCTAAATTAGAATTAATTGAACAACCTGATACAGACTGTGCACTTTTGTCATTTACAGTTAACTACATACGCCTGAAGTTGATTAATGATCATGATCGTTTCCGTAGGAGGGTCCTGAAACAAAACTACTAGGCAGCGGAAGCTTTTTCGCCGCCATTTTGGTCTGGCTTGTCGAATTTCGTTGAATTTGTTTACCAACTTTGGTTAAAGAAACGTCCATATTTATACCAAATTTCATCGAAATCTAACCATAAATTCAGTTTTAGAGCACGAAACCCACTTTTTGATAAATCACCCTCACAGGGAAAATACTTGTCAATTCGCTATGATTCACGGTAGCGCTTGTCGCTACGCGTTGGTTAGGGTTTAAAATTAACTAAAAAGTGTTCAAAACACGAGGAAAAGAACACAAGAATAGAACAGAGAGAAGCTATAATCTGCGTGTGAATCAAGTTAAATTTTATTACTCATTCGTTTTGTTCCCTTCTTCTTTTACTGAATATTTCTTTCTGGTTCCCATGTAATTAAGTTAATAAAACCATCCAACAAGTGAGACGTTGGTTGAACGATTATTCACTAAGTTGATTCGCCAACGTTGAATCGATCAAATGAGGGTTGGTTATGCGCACTGGAGTCATGTAAATACTGTAACCTCACCTGCCTTCCCTTATTATTCCGTGTACAGTATAGTAGGCAGTAGCCGTCCACTCTTCACCCCACGGGGTTGAATGTTACTTAGGCCTATGTAGCTTTGCTTTTGTGCCGCTGCCTTCTTCTTATCGAGTGCCTTCAGACGCCTTATCATGAAACGGAGTGAAGGACTGACGAACAATTTGTGTGGCTGTGGAGGTGTCCTTGAACCCTTATCTAGAAGATTGTCCAACTCGAACGCCCCTTTCAGGACTACGTTGGGTGAGTTTTTTTATTAGCGAATTTATTTTGGGAAAAGGATATATTCATGATGGCCCGGGACCATGAAATGAGCACCAATCCTGACCTCCAGAACACGTTTTGAAATTCTGTTTAAAAACTTAAATATGCGTATTTATGTGTACTCTTTACAAGTCGTATTTTTGCTCTACATACAGTTTGGTACAAATGTTTCTTTTGTAAATATCTCGGTCAAGTTCGTTAGCAAACAAAATCGGACTACCGGAAGAACACTTTGGGGACGCTTTCACACAAAAACTGTTTTTAATATATCTAAGAAGCACTAAAACTTACCCGATTTTAATGAAGGGCGTTTCCCTTCATGATACATGTAGTAAAATTGCTGTAAAATACCACGCAAGTCCAAGGCCGAAGTGAGGCTGTGAGCGCAGCGAACAGCCTCGTAACGCCCGTGGTAATAGCCAATAGGGCACAAAAAGCGAATAGTTACAGCTTTCTAACTCCTGTGGTAAGCCTAGTGAGTTTCTTTTGCATATGTACAGGCTAATTTTTTGTCGTTTTAGAAAATAATAGTATGATGGGAAAATTGCATCAAATATATAATTTGATATTATAAAATACAATGTCCATCGTTATCGGAGGAACATACGTAATTTGTAAACTATTTATCCAATCATCACTATTCAAATTGAAAGAATTGCACTATCCCATGTTCAAGACAATATTTATCTCGTGATGAACATAAATATTTCCTTCGTGAGGGATAACGCAAACAAAACCTCCATCTACATCTTCTTAATATATATTTGTGGTTAGACGCGAGCGGCGAGAAAGGAAGGGTAGACAACACGTGGGTAGAGGATAACAAACACGCAACTGTTTGACGTCATCAGAGTCGATACTAGCCGGGTGTCTACAGTGTGTGTTCCACGACAAGACCGTGCCTACTGTGTTGTGAGTGCGTGTCCGAGGGTCATCTCGGGAGGGGTAGGCTGGGGCTCCGTGAGATGGACTACCTCCTAGGAACATGGTGAAGTTTCCCTTGTCTGATTGAACATTTCCAGGGGTGAGTTGTCGACAGTTCTTAGAAGATTCAAACTTCCAAGGGCTGAAGCTGCAATACTGTCTCATTTAATTTGATTTCATTTCAATGCCAATTCCATCCTCTCCATTATAATTAAATTCCAAATAAAATCAAACTTGTAATTAACTACTGTATGCATTTTTATTAATGTTTACCAACATGGAGATAAGTTTGAACTCGAGTTTACCTGAAACAGATTTTGTGAGGGGTTTTAAATTGGATACACTAAACACATTTCAGTTGTCGTATAAAGGTCTGAAATAAAATTCCAGATGGAGCAATAAAAATTGTGTATTACTACATTACGTTTCGAAAATTATGTTTCGAGTGGTAAAGAACAAACCAAACAAAAGTTTTGGTTGGTTACCAGTGAATGAAAAGCTCAAAGCAAATAGTTTGATAAAGGGTGGACATTTTCTTTCAGATTTTGTTGTTATCATACAACAACAAAAACGCCAATTGTTTGACGTGTCTTACTTTCTGAGCTACGACTTTTATCTGGACAGAAATAGTTTAACTTCCTGAAGTTGAGGAATTTCCCACTGAAACCTTTTGAAACTAATGTGCAAGTATTACTACAAAATTACCTGAAAACATGAAAATGCATCATTTCGCGTTTTCACATTGTCTCGGGAAATGAACCCCGGCCTCCCCTTTCTCTCTTGGGGGGTGCTACTATTCCATACCCTTCAAAACCTCCGGTATCTGTGTTGTGCTGAGTGCGTGTCCGAGGGTCATCTCGGGAGGGGTGGGCTGGGGCTCCCCGAAAATCATCACTGAAGATTTTGAAGGGTTAGTCTTGACCTGATACATAGTCAGGAATTCGTAGCTTCGTCCCTATGACAACGTCAGCTTTGTCAGGTGACCCTGCTATGTGCTATACAAAAGAACAGACACTATACAATTCTGTCTCTACTACCTGACTATTGTGGAGGTCCCCTGCACTACACGCAGCTAGAGGGAGGAAGAACACAATACAATTAATAGTTTTTGCAAGGTCTCAAGGGACCCAAGGACGAACACATCAGTGATCGGCGTGTGAAAACCCAGACAGTCGAACAACAGGTGTACAGTTGCAGGTAGTAAAGATCTTTACTATTTTACTAACTATACACGTTTTTATTGGATGATTCGTCTTTTCATCAACTTCAAAATTATAAATCCAATAAGGAGCTCTTCTAGACGTATCTTTACTATTTATTTGTTTTATTTTATTCGGTTAATTTGGAGTGTCTTTCGCTTTTTGAAATCTTCTCTAGCTTTTTTAATTCTTCTTATGTGATAGCTCTTCGTCCTGTTATTTGCTTGTTGTGTTTACTCAAGCATATGGTATGTTTATCTTTAAATGCGTTCAGGGTGTTTTTTTTGTGTTTCAAATATTCTATGGTGGTCTCTTGTTGTATGTAAATTGTACGATTTTATAATATGGAAATACAGTAAAAGATATTTTTATTTCATAATTTCTCATATCTTCCCATATCATGTAATGCACTTTTTTACTCTTACTATCCCATGGTTGTTCAATGATTCATCTACCTCTTTAACTATATTCTAGCATCTTTTTTCAATAATCCTTAATACTTTGATTTGAGATACCGACCACTCCTAGAGTGTATTTTAAGGTGGATATGGGATGAAGGATGAGAGTGTTGAGTGTTTTGATTTGATACATGATGAGGTGTAGTCTTGTTACAAACTAGGGCCGACTGTTCCATATGCAGATTAATAGCCCAACGACCAATGGAATTGACCAACGGCTTGACGTGACTTCCGAACCACGGGCAGACGATTGACTTTAAATATGAACACCTTTCATGTCTTTTCACGCATGTCGATTTAATTCTCGGTCATTCCTCCTCTTGTAGACAGACTAGTAGTTGTACCCTTGCCAACAAACAGTGACGTAGAGACGCTTCGGAAATGACATTCCAGCTGCGTCTCTGAACCCCAGTATCGCGGAGGCAGTGGCAGTGGCCGGATCAGGTAGGCAGTGGCTCAGGTGCAAACCTGTTCTCACTTCTCAGTGTCTCGGTGGCTGTGTTCAAGTGTACTGTGTAGTGTCTTGTGATACAGTGGGCCGTGGCTCGGGATCAGCATGGTGTTCGGCCGCAAACCCAGAGCCAGGGTGGATAACCGGGCCCTCCTCGCGAGCCATGATCAGATGGAAACTAGCTTCAACGGCAAAACAGCTGACAATGGTAATTAACATCAGCTGATTCTAGTTCAGTACACGAACGGATTTTGTTTACAAATTGTAGGAGCGAATTTGAAAACACTGCTAATTTTTTAGCTGTTTGGGAAATATTTGTGCTAAATTGATTGTCTCCTTTTAAAAAGGTTGCATAAGCATTGCTTTGTCATGTCTATAGCTTGAAAATAATTGATTAGCTATTAATAGGGTAACTATACATACTAGGGAACATTATTTTCTCAGCATATCCCCCCTACTTACGCGTACTTTGACAGGGATTTTAGACGTGTTTTTCCTAGAGCTTGAATAGAAAGGAAAAGGTTTCCTCTCATGTTTAACTTTGAAACACACAAAAATTCCTTTCGTGTTTTCAATCGCAAGTTCAACATACTTTCCTGATTTCCTTTCTTTGTTACAATTGTTTTTCTGGTCATGATAAATTGGTAATAAGAACTAACACGTAAAAGCCTGAAAAAGTTACTTAAAAATCAATTTACCAATGGTGAGCGATTACTATGATTTCATGCTCATACAAAAACTAGCTTTTTCGACGAGGTATCTTCGTACCCAGTCCTGACATACCAAAGTTGAAATTCGCTCCATATTCAGTAATATTGTGAAACAATAATAATTAATAACAATATATATTTGCAAGCTATATATAAGGAGTTTTCGTATAGAACCGCTCGTCTCGTCTCAGTCCATTCACGGTCCAGACTTTTACTACTACTCCTCCTATGCGAAGGTGAACCGGTTGAAAGGACAACCCAACCGTTGCTTTCGCTTTGTCGAAGCGTCGTCTGCTCACGGCTCTTTATCAAACGGTATTTCATATTTGAACAGCTGATAGTGGTGGTAGGCTTGTTGACAACAAACAAAGAGTATCTTGACTACCTTTTCTTTGCCGGCAAGGTTCATATAATCATATTATTGAAAAGTTAATGTACACATAGTTTGATAGTAGAAATACGTATTTCGTTTACTTTCAATTACATAGGTATCTCATATGGAATAATTTTGTTGGGAAACGCATCGGATGCAGTCTTTTAAATGCAAAAGTACATCATAAGACTCATGACAAAATGACCATTCAGGGAACTCCGCAGAGTTCTTTTCAAGCGGCAAAAAAAATACTCTCCCTTCCCTGTCACGTATATTTTCAAATGTCTTCTATCTTCTATTTTAGCCTGGCATAACTAGCTTGAAACCAAGGTTAATATAATTCAATACGACACTTTTCCTCGCGATGATGCTATCTCGTCTTGATCTTAAAACAATAACATCAACCACATGATTTAAACACAAAAGGTTTAAATACTATAAAGTTCCAAAGACTTTTGAATCACCCTGTATAATAATGTGGCACTACCACTTGCACTCAACCACCTCCCCAATGAAAGTGCATAAAATGTATTTACTTAAAATCCTGACAAAAATAATAAAATTACCAACATTTTTTCGAAAAGTATTTTTTGCTTTGTTGTGAAACATTAAAAATAATTGTTCCTAAAAGCCAGAGGGGCCACGACCCCCTGCCCACAAGAATAGGCGGCGATGACCTATAGCTCTTCCAGATTTAAATATCCACGACACGTTTCAATTCCCTCTATTGTCTAGTTTTACTTTCGGTTTCACAAACCTTATATCTATTTCAGTCAGCCTAGCGACCTAACTTAAATTTAACCCGATAACAGATGGACGATCTGCGGACCTGATGAGTATACTATAAACAAAGAAGATATATCTGAACAGCTGACTTCATCTGTAACGTGTTGTTGTCTGAAGAACCAAATATACTTCAGAGAACACTCCATTTCTGCCAGTATAAATCTTTCACTAGCGCATATGCTGTGGGGGTTGAAATTATTGATGTATTTGATGATATTTTCTCGCTCGTAAAAAATCAAAATATGGGAATACAGTACCTTTCTTTGGGAGGAATGGGTTCGAAGGGCCACCTCGGAAAATATTGACATTTAAGATGCAAAAAACGCGAGATGATTTGAGCTCACTTTATTTCTTCTTGGAGATAGATACTGCAGTATCGTTGATTCAAATTTTGAAAAGGGGAAGTCATGACCCTCCTTAAGCCCCTTTCCTCTTCACGCCCTACCAGGGAACGGAGGATCTGAGATGAATCATGGGAGGTTTTACATTCTAGAAGGAAAGGGGATGAGTAAGGAAGGCTCCCATAACAGATTCCACAGTCCCACTCCCAGAGGACCCCATAGCTTATAAGTTCAAAATATCTATCATCTCCAAGGAGGATTAATTTTATACCTGCTCTGTGATCATCTCATATCTGCAGTATACGTGGTAGGAGCTACGAGTATCAAAGTTGAGGGAGTTATTGGTTTTTGTCCAGAAATTGAACCGTTCTCTCTCTATCGTCTAGAAGAGAAGTGTTTCACTATTTTCATTTCTCTAAACTACTGTCACATTTCAAAGTTCTCTATTCTCCCGTCGTCTTTACTAAAACAAAGAAGGTAGCATCATGTTCTTGAAAAGACCCGCTACACAGATATCCGCATACTAAAAGTAGACCGAGAAACTACTTGGAGTTTTTAAAATGACAATGACCATTGACATTTGTGGCCTTTATAGTTGTTTAATGTTGTTTGCCATAGCGAAGCTGTGAGCATAGCGAATTATAGTTATAATTAGCTAATTAGGATAACACGTTGTTAAGGAAATTCGCCCTACTCACGTCAGCGGTGCTTTAGCACTTAGACGCGTCTCGGCCTGGTTTTATAAATTGAGTTTCGCCTGTTTACACAACTAAGTGCAAGTCAGCTGACTGGAATAACTCGTGTTTCTACAACATTACTACAGACTGGAGAGCTTGGCCGTACAACCGACGCTCTCTAACATAAACATAAACACATTCAGAGAACCGGGCACTAGCTCCCAAACAACGCCACTTTCAAGAACATCTGATTATATATTCTTGTTACGCACAGGCTTCCTTCCATTCGTGGTTTACTGTAGCTCTTTGGTTAACCGGAAAGTGTTCCTTTACAATATCTTCATTTCCGGTTTTGAAAACAAACAGAGATTAGACTTAAGTGCGTCTGGGACTTTATTATAGTCAAATAATTTATTTAAATGCAGTATGTAACAACATTTTAATACTTAATTGGAAGTAATGTTACACACAAAAGGGGTTTTTATATTTTATTACTGGGTAGCTGAACAGTCATAACCAGGTAGATAAACTAACAACTGTGGTATAACGATAACTGTATTATTTCACGGCGTTTCTCCAAATAGATCCCATGGTGTAAGTATTCTTACACCATGATAGATCCTAAAAAGCATCACCAAATAATTTTCCACGTGCATTCTGAAACAAAAATATTTTAAAATAGGGAGAGGTTGAATTTGGAAGTAAACTAAAGGTATCGTTAAGTAGAACGTATAGCTGAAAATGCTACCTCAAAAGGTTTATCCAGAGATCCTCTGGGTATTCTGTCTTTATTCCATCAAACATCGTAACATTCAAACTCTCAATTGAAGCTTTCGACCTCGCCAAATGAAGATTGTTTAGGGTCATACAATCACAATTCTAAACACAAATGCATCTGTATAATATTTTGCACAGCCACCGCATGGAACAAATGTTAGTCTAAAGTTATAGGAGAGGGAAGAGATGTGTAGGGATAGGGGAGAAGAGATGACAGCGATATTCCACGCTCGAGACCATGTTACGCCGGATGATTGTGGCTAACCAGTGGAACCTCCTCACACTCACTCAGCAATCAATCCTGCCACAGACAATACACTATTTTTACAGACGTTGGTTACCTTCTTCGTTACAAAAAACAAGCTAGTTTAATAACCAAACCCATCACCGGTTACCATATCGTGGCGGCGCCTGGTCTGGAGAGACCGTCTTCTGTAGTGCCGGCCGGTCAGTGAAACTCATGGGAATCTGTAGACGTAGTTGACTGACACTTTTACTGCCTAACATTATCAATTATTAATCTAAAATCTATCTATTAATATATAAATTATCAATATCCATCCCATACTTCTTCAAGCCACGTCGTGTTAGATTTGTGATGAACTACAAATTTTAACACTTCCTTGTGAAGTCAGTGATCGCGAGGTTGTGATATTCACAACTATACGACTCAGAACTGAAATCACAGAACAAACATCAAAAATCCCCGTGAGCCAAATTATACAATAAACTGCCAGATAATTTAAAAGTATACACAATTTAAAGCAGATTAAAATCCTTTTGGTCCACTTCTATAATACGGTGGTCAGCAAACATTTTTGTTCAGCTCCTTACTTCTTTTAATAATTTTTATACACGTTTTTGTTGTTGTTTTTTTTAATGTCAGTATTGACTGTTATTATTATTATATAAATTAACAATATCCATCCCAATCATCCCATTCTTCTTCAAGCCACGTATAGAAGAAACCCGCAATAAATACACGACGTGTATAGAAGAAACTGCTGCAGCCCCGGCCGGCCCTAGGCGTATATGTTATTTACTTATGGAAATTAATGGATGTTAGAATATTTCAAAGCAATATAGGTTTTCTAATTACATTCTGATAAGTGTATTGCATTATTTATTGGCAGTTTAACTGTTTTCTAACAAACTCTCCTCTCGACTGTACGTACTCTAACAAATCTGCCTGTTTACTTGATAAAAGAGTATCAACCTCAAAATGTTGGACCCTCGAGTTTTTAATCGAAATAACCACTGCGTCAATACTGCGTACACTATGTTTGAGCCAAATACACAGTTATTTATGTTAAAGGTGTCTGTTGATGGTTAAAACGAATAAAGATACGAATGGGTTTGTATTTTTGAAAGAGCGCCAACTAAAAAAAAACACCACTGCGGCTTAATTTAAATTCAACTACTTTCAAGAAGTTGATCTGTGTTGAAGAAGTTTATTTATTTATAGTGTACAGATAACGAGTTTGAGAGTTTCATCAGTTGTAAAAACCTTTTTACCGATTTCCTAACCCATTTTTTGGTATTACGATGTTCGTAGTATCCCACGATGATTTCCTGCAACATAAATCGTGATTAAAGAGAATCCGGATCGTGAAGAAAGGAGTGAAAATGCAACAAGAGTAAAAGTGGTTTATAGCGAGAAAGTGGAGATCGTTTCGTCCCCGGCTTCTGCCGCGGGTACTTCCTTCGTCTTCAGTATCATAATCACTAATCAGTAATCACACTGGCTCATTGTCTTGATAAACAGACGAATCTGAATAACCACCTCTCCTCGACCACATCGTCACGTTGAGATGTATTCCAACTGGAGATAGTCCATCGATATCTTTGGTAAACAAGCTGAGAAAATGAATTACAGAAAAAGAGAACATCGCGATTTTACCTCATCCGCCCTATTTTTACTACCCTATTCTACAAAATTACTTACTGCCTCTTTGCTGTGTAAGGACGATCCTTCTACCTTCTTAGGTGGAATGATGGTGTTAAAAATACACAAATAAAGGTATTTTTCATCGTGCATTTAAAAAAGGTAAACTGTATAACTTTTTTGTCTAACTCGTTCTCAAATTATATAATTGGAATGAATACATTAATTATAGTACTTGTATGATGAAGGTTGTTGTCGCTATTAAAAAGGCCGTGGGAATCAGCTGATTGTGTTTATTGTTGTTGTAGAAGCGTTCCAGCACGTGAGGGACAACATGGAGGACCTCAACGGAAGAGCGGGGGCGAATGAGACGGACCTTCTGTTCCTGAGACATCTCCTTGACGGCCCCGTTGTCAAAAACCTGGTACAGGTGGGTTATTGTTGATAGATTCTGTAATTTTATCAACGTCAGAGATGTATTTGGTCGAGTGCGCCCGACGTTTCTCGAAGATACCGCAACACGGGGGGGGGGGCTTGTAGTTTTCAAATGTTTAGAAGTTAATCTGATTGAATTCATCAGCTTGGGGAAGTTTAATTTTCTATTTAGCAAATTGAAATTATTGATAGTCGTGGTGTAGTAGTTGTTAAATGGGATAAGCAAAAGTCAAGAGTCAAGTTGTCAGTGTGAGAAGAGCGCAGAGCAAATAGTTTGATGATCGAAGAATGGGTATTTTCTTTTAGATTTTGTGTCGGGAAACACTGATGTCATACTTTCTGTACATTTGAGCAGACATGATGTTTTCAACTGGTAACCTTTATGGAGGTAATTTCCTACCAAATCTCTCTGAAAGGCGAAACCAGTTTGCTAATAAGTTATGAAATGTATAATCTTGTGTTATATCATTTTGTCAAATTCTTTAATTCATAATTTGCCACACACTTTTGAAATTGTGTTTATACATTATCTGGACTGTAACCTGTAGACCTCAGATGGACACCCGAAACTAGATCACTGGTAGCAAATCAACCAATACCTATCATAAAAACAATCCAGATCGACGATTTTCGGGGTTTGTTTACTTTGCGAGAGTCATAGTTACTCCCACCGTTCCGAGCTATGCGAAAAGCTTTATACCTTTTTTTCTTATCACAAAATGGTATACAGTAATAGTATAGTTTGTACTTTAGGAGTAGTAGTATATTTGCTGTATAGATTTTACGTTGAACAAAACGTCCATAAAGTAAGTGCACAATATTTAATTTAATATATGTGGGAGTGAGAACAAGTTTTGGGTCCCACCCTTGTTGTGTAATCACTCTACTGAGTTCGCACATCCAGGGGTCAAATGAGAGGTTATCTCCCACGCGTGACCCCGGCCGGGACAGTGTCTTGTCACAGTGGTCACTCTTAATCACGACCTTGAGCATCGCGCAGTTGCAAGGACGTGAATTCTGTCAAACATCACGCCCGTCGTCACCGTCAACTTCCGCTATACGCTTCACAACAATAGACTCTTCTCCACTTGCCTTCTTGCTCGCCGTGCTGCC
Organism: Matsumurasca onukii; assembly: GCA_018831715.1. Classification (NCBI taxonomy): domain Eukaryota; kingdom Metazoa; phylum Arthropoda; class Insecta; order Hemiptera; family Cicadellidae; genus Matsumurasca; species Matsumurasca onukii. The sequence continues at coordinate 37,776,580 of CM032065.1, forward strand.
TTCATACAAAGCAGTTTAAAACTACGTGCAGTCAATTTGTGTTCACACTTCACAGTAAACTCAAACCACAATAATTAGAGGACATTGACATTCCATATTCAGTAACGAGATTTGGACATTTTTCACTCCCACCCCTTCTCTTCCAAGCATAACGTGGCGTCAACGTAGCGCGCAATGTCAACCCCAACCTTCCGGTCTTCTCTCTGATTTATAGCGTAACGCTGAAAACTTTTACATAAAAATGCCATCGGTAACGGTATGGACAAACAAATTCAGGCAAAACAATGTTGAAACCCCCTTACTTTCTATATGACGCGTTACGTAATATTGATCGTTCCATATTCCTCTTCTGGGCCCTGAGATTGAAAAATTAATGGTTTTATATATTTATTATTTGATTCATCCATAAGTTTAATTTTAAATAACTGCAAGGACTATGCAAGGTTTAAATTCAAATTAACTGATATTTTTTCGCAAAAAAATACCTGCTTTATTGACAGTACAGATAGGTACACAGATTATCTAGTCTACTATAACAGTCAAATTTATTTGAACTGCACAACGCCTGCTTGATCGAAGAAAGAGCGGCGACGTCACCGCCGTGACGTCATCACACTGCCACTGCCAGCTTGAGCTTGGAACGCGTACGCGTTGTTGTTTGCTATTTCTTGTGTCAAACTAAACGATGTCAAAAAGTGGGCAGGGCTGTCTGTGTATTTTGATTTAAGGTATTGTTACTTTCTTCCAGTTATTTGTTAGTTAAATAATAATACAGTAGCCTATATTCGTAAGTTATAACAATAAAAGCTTTCCTCATAATACACTTCAGTAATATCTTGTAAAGCAAATCTTTGCTAGGAGAGTATAACTGAGCATCGTTTCTTGGTTAGCTTCACAATGATGAATTTGAAGGGGTTGTTTGCGTTAGCTATCTAGGTAATATTCTTGCTAGAATGTTTGTTAATCATTAACAGTTAGACCAGGGGAAATCCACGACGCTACTCGACTTATGTTGAATTTGAAAAATATCGTTTTCAAGGTCAGGCTTTCAGAGGCTAGGCTATCTATTTATTTATTCACGGTTTACACCAATCTAGGCTATCTTGCTATCCGGAAGTGGCAGGAAAAGTCCGTTTATTTTCTTTTTACTACATTGCTCTGCGCCACTATTACAAACTTTCAAACTAACATAGGCTATCTTGTTATGGCTATGAAAGTCCAAGCTACATCGTAACATTTTTTGTAGTTTCTGTGCATAGGCTAATTGAATAGTGTAGGAATTCTGTTAAGCCAAACACAGTTAAAAATGTATAGTTAATTCGCCCTACAATACCTACAAGTATATTCTAGCCTAGCGCCTATATATTTTTGAAGCCAGGCATTCTTTCCCAGGTTCAAGATCAATTAGAAGCACCTCAAAAGCTTGCACCAGATCCTGTGGGACTAGAGAGCGCTCATTTAGCAACAGATTTAGAAAAGTCTTGTCGATTGGGCAAAAGCCAAGAGGCAAGGGATCTGAACAGGATAATTCATAACCCTCATTTCAAAGTAAGTAGAAATCTCGACTATTTAATATAACCACAATTTTAAACAGCTTACAATTAACTTCTTTCTGCGGTGACTTTTAGACAGTTTTTGAAGAAGTAAGTTAAAGTTTGTCAAAACTTGGAAAAGAAATACATGCTAAAAGTTTGTTTTGTTCCTTTTACATCACTATGATCAGCGTAGGCTTTAACAGCTTATTGAAAATTAGTTGATGATAAAGATATTTAAATTAACTGGATCTTAACAATGTGTAAACATTTGATACGAGTAAGTATAAGTATCAAGTAAGCAAGTACGAAACAATTTAGTACTTGTTGGTTTCAGGCCCTTCTAGAAACGCATGATAAAGTAGCGGAGAAAAACATAATAAAACGAAGACAGGGCATCAGATCTGTAGAGGACAATCCCAGTACAAACGGACACTCAGAAATGAACTCCCAACTCTACAGAATAGTTGGTCTGCGGAAGATTCCAAATGAACCTCTAGTAAGTAGACTTAATTACTTAAAATAATTTAATTCACGTCCTACCATGTGCACTTAAGTGGTTGTGGTAGAAGTTGGGTAGATTAGATTTATAAGCTTCTTATGCTCAAAAATCTGATGTACAACAAGATAAACAAGTGAAGAATTGAACTTGAATTGGTTAGTTTTGTCGCTCAAGAAGCTCATAGGGCTTTGTGTTCAGGGATTCACAGTGCAAGTGGACGAGAACGAGAACCTGGTGGTGGCGTGAGTGCTGACCGGAGGCGTGATAGAGAGGCAAGGTCTGCTGCATCCGGGAGACGTGATCCTGGAGGTGAACAACGTCAATGTCACGTCGCCGGATGAGCTGCAGTTTGAGGTGACCAAGGCCAAGGAGAACGTCACACTGAGGATAGCGCCCAGCCAGGAGAGCGTCGCTTCACTCAAGACCCATCAGGTAACAGAAATTGTCAGCTCGGATATTCAAAGGTTAAATTACAGTAGACTCCCATTCGTTCGGCCTCGCTTGGTTCGGTCGTCGGATGGTATGGCTGGTTACCTGAGTCCTAGACATAGGGCTATACCTACAATTTGTTAGTAAGTGTGTATTCATTTGAGCAGTTTCTTTTGAAATTATCCTGCATTCTAAGGTTTTGCTGAGTGGTATTTGCGTTTATGACCTTATTAACTCACTAAACATAGGCCTAATGTTAAACTACATCAGTTTTTGAGCTTGAAAGGCCCTAAACATTTTTTTTGATGGTACGGCCATTTATTAGTTTGGCCAAGGGTCGGTTTTGGGAAAGTTCTGTTGTGTCTAGATTGTAAGCGAGTGAAACTATAGATGTAAATTATACATTGTTGGACAGCCTGACTAACTGGGACTCCAGCAGTGTGCTTGACATAATGTCTTGCCGTATCTTTCACTCTAAACATCCAAACAAAATGGCCCCTGCATAAGATAAATCTGCTTGTCAATTAATAAGCCTGTTGAATTAAAAAAAATTGACATAGGACTTTTTGTCAAAAGATTATAAGAACCTGTATTTTGTCAAAAAGGATTTTTATTTGATCCTTAACATGAAGGTTTTGTGAAATCCAGCAACTAGGTTAGTAAACTAATGCAGGTTCATGATTGTCGCAACAGACACTGGTGGCAGTGACCATACTTGATCACACTGTGTATTGGTTGATCACACTGTGCTACATGAGAGCTCTGTTTGATTACCTAAAGAGGACACTTTGTTACCTTGTAGAGAAATCGGGTTGGCCTTCAAGCACGGAGACATTCTACAGGTAAGATCCACTGACACCCTGCTACAAGTCGAATATTATTCATCAACATCAAAACATCAATTCGAATTTGCAAAGTAGATCTTTTTGGTAAAAAGACACACTGCCGGTAATTTTAATATGGAAGGTGTAGATAGGAGCTTGCTCTGTATTTTAGGAGATTCAGAGAAGAAAACACATGAAATAGAACTTTACTGCCAGCCTGCAGAGAAATCAGAAATTCTTTATTTACAAAGTCTTTAAGATATGTATGGGCGTCACAATATATTCAAAGTATTTTCTTAAGTAGAGAATAGAGTCCTCCAGCTGAGAAATTCCAGATTGAACTTCCCCAAATTGGAAAATTTGATTTGATAAACTTCTCAAAGTTGGGGATTTACAAGCATAATTTTCAACAACCCTTCTCGTGAAAAAAGATCCCAGTATTTTCCTTTGGTCTGTTTGCTTCTTCCATGTCAATATACAAAGATGACTTGTTAACTCTAAAGCTGAAGGGTGGGTTTCGGTTTACAGATTGTGAACCAGAAGGACCCCAACTGGTGGCAGGCCAAGCTGGTCGGGCAGGACGGACCCGCAGGACTGATCCCCTCTCAAGAACTGGAGGAGAGGCGCAAAGCTTTCGTCAAGCCGGAGGCCGACTACGTACACAAGATCAGCATCTGTGGCACGAGGGTGAGTAAAAACTAACTTTTCAATTGTTGAGTTTTCTAGGTTTTAACAGAAAAGTTTGTAAGATTTTCCAAACAGCGGATTTGTGCTTGAGACTAAAAACAAAGCGTGGTTACTCCTCCTAATTCACTAGCAGCAAGGGAAAATATTGCAAGATTTATTACGTTCAACAGAAATTGAAACTTATTGCAGAAAAAGATGGCTAACAAATGCTATGGGTTTACTTATAAAACTTAGTTCAGGCCGCTGAAGTAACTAAGATTCGGACCTTCAAAATAAGTGTCGAAGTAACGTTGGCTATTTAAACGTACGAACATTCAACTTTGAAAAGTGGTGTGGCCTGGAAAAAAGGAAAAAGTTGTGAACTTTTTCCGAGTTTAGTGGACAATATGAGCAATCACTTGTTGGTTGATGATACCAGTTCTTGTGGGGAACTTATTCTACAGAATTTGTGTTATGTATATAAATGTTATTGTTCAATTTTGAATAAAGATTATTTGAATTTCAATTCACATTTGGTGCTCCCTTACATAATTCCTTGAATTTCAATGCAATAATCCTGATTTTTTTTGCCAAAACTTTGGGGCATTCTGCAGTTGCAACAGGTTCCAGAAATTGAAAAATTATTGCAGACATTTTCCATTGTTAGTGAGCAAAAAGATCACAACATTTCACAATCTGCAATCTGATCCCGTCTTGAGGTGAAAGTAACCTAACATAAGAAAATAAGCTAGCCTAAAGTAATCGGCGTACGCTGACTAGTCCAACACAACCAAATCACATGTAGCTGTTGAAGTTAGACAAATAAAGTAGCCTAGAAAGCAATAATTCAATCACAAATACTAAGAAAGTGAACAACAACCAGAGTAAATTCACAAAAACACGTCCACAATCGGTCCGAGCTAACCATGAACTGGCCGGTTGGCTGGTGACAGGCCCAATCAGACGAAGCAGCATGCTGACCAATTGTAACAGAGAAATGCAAAAAATCCCAAGTTTTGTAACAGGTTGTTCACAGTATTTGTTGTACTAGTTACCAAACCCTTCTTAAGTTTTTAAGTTACTGTACAGTTCTGGTGTGGGAAATTGTAATGTTTACTGTGTTGAAAGATCTCGAAGAAGAAGCAGAAGAAGATGTACGAGTCGAAGCTGAACAGTGAGTTTGACAAAGCGGACCTGCTGTTGTACGAGGAGGTGACGAGGATGCCTCCGTTCAAGAGGAGGACCTTGGCTCTGGTCGGCACTCACGGAGTCGGCAGGCGCACTCTTAAGAACCGACTCATCAACAGCGACCCGGACAAGTTCGGTGCCGTCATACCGAGTGAGTAACTTATAACTCTGTACTGTAGTCGTTCTAAAACAATGAAAAATCTATAGGTTGTTTGGTAGCATCCAAAAATCAAAATATGTGATGGTTAATTGTTAGGGAATTTGGGTAGGATAAAGAGCTACTCATTTCTATCGCCAGGGAGAACGAAACACTGTAGAACAATACTGTTTGCAGTTTTGAACTTCCCAACACCTCCTGAGTCAAATGGCAAAACCTTTTATATATATGTGCAACCACTCAACAAATCATATTTTTTATGAGATTTTTACACAATTTCTAGGCATTTTCCTTTTGTAAACCACTAGGTTAAGTTTGTTAACCGACCAAATTGATCTACCGTATTCTCCTGAAAACAAGTTTTATTCTATAAAAACTATTTTTCTGGTCTGATTTCGATTAAACTTGATATAAACATTTATGACATTGTACCCAATATGTGTACCAAAAATCAACAAAATCCTATTAGTTAGACAAACATGGCTATTGAGTGAATTGATTTATTGAGCGTTATACATGTTGTGTCCAGTGACGTCCAGGCCTCAGAGAGAGTTGGAGGAGAACGGCTGCAACTACTGGTTCAGTGACCGGGAGAGCATGGAGAAGGGGATCCGGGAGCACCAGTTCCTGGAGTACGGAGAACACAACGGACACCTGTACGGCACGTCGCTGGAGAGTATCCGCGACGTCATCCACCAGGGCAAGATGTGCATCCTGGACTGTGCTCCTGCGGTATGTTGTTGCTACAAGGTGTCCAGCGGGATTCCGGGAATTCCGGGATTTATGTAGGAAAAGTAAAAATTATGTGCGGATTTCATTGCTAAACTGAAAAATTTTAAGAAGGGAAGTCGCGATTTCACCGAGACTATTAGGAGAGATCCAAGATTCCCTGGTATTAGAATCAAAATTATTAATAATCTTTTTCTCTTGCTAAAACCTTGTTTGTTTAATTAGAGTTTGAACAAGTTTAAAGTGTGCCTTTTAGTACTCAAAGTCCAAATATTTTTGGGAGAAAGACCTTTCACACAACCTGGGGGTAACCCTCTTTTCATTGAGCTAACCCTGAACCTCCACTGGCCAAGGAAAATCAAAGAGGGTTTCCCGTTGTTTGGAAATTCTTGTTAAGCTTTTGTCCATTCCATTAGTTGATGGCTATTAATTATCGTGACCCAATCCGGGGAACAGTTGGCCCTGGTTTGTAACAAGACTAAACCTCATCATCCAACAAAACAATTCCCGTTCATCCCAAATTCACCTTTAAAATATCCTCTAACAGTGATCGGTGACTCAAATCAAAAGTATAAAAAAAAGTAAAAGTTCAAGCAGATGATCTGACCTTGTATTCTGTGGTCAGGCTCTCAAGATGCTGCACAACTCCAGCGAGTTCATGCCGTATGTGATCTTCGTAGCGGCTCCAGGCATGGAGCTCCTCAAGCAACTGTACAACTTCAACCGGTCCACCGGGACATCTTCTCGCAACCTGACGGTGAGAGTCACAACAGAATTAGCTGTTAACTGTGATCAGAGTGTTAATGTCTACATGGTCAAACATGTGTCGTGTATGTCTCGGCCCTTTTTTAACTTTTGACCAAGTAGAAAATGCCTGTGGTGTTGACTGATTCAAAAAGACAAATGACTTTTTAGGATGGAAAATTAGACTTATGACAGCCAATTAGTACATTTTGTTACTAGTCCGTAAAAGGGCTCTTTGCCAGTGCGAGATCGCGTTTATGTGCCAGACGAAGTCGAGAGTGGAATTTAGATTAAGCACTGGCAAAGAGCTTTTAGAACGAGTATTGAATGATACTTTTCATCATATTACAAAAAAAATCATAAAGAAACAAATTTCATTCTAGAATCAAGGTTTGCCCTGACATGCCCTGAAAAAGGAAAGAAATCCAACTTGATAGCTTGAAATAGAATTTATTGATGCAATTTTGAAATCAAGGTTGCAAGAAATGTTTTGCCTGCTACAAATAATAATAAATAATTAGTCTTAGGGTTGTGATGCATGTACCATTGCCATGACTTGTGTAATTCAAGATGTTTGGTCTTAGTGTGTAGTGATCTCTCTGTATATTTTTTAGATTTAGAAAAAAGAAGTTCCAGATTCAAAAAAACTACTCCCCTTTCTAAATAGTTCTTGTTTCCATGAAATTCCTGCCCGATTTTCTGGGGTTGAATTTTTCAGAGAAATTTTAGACCTCTCGGGGTCTGTGGTCCTAATGTTTAAAATTTGGACTGTCACCTAAGCCCCCATGTAGAGGTTTAATTACGGTTTTTATAAATGCTTTCCACTCTTAACCATGGCCTGCCCTAGCCGTCCCCTGTGATGTAGTATAGAGGCTGTGATAATTATGTTTGGCATGGTGTCTGTGTTGTGTTTGACGCATGTATGTGTACAGTTTGACCGGCAGAGCTCCATCAGGTACAGTTCACGCCGCGCGCGTACGCTGGAGTCCCTCGCTTCACTCTACGAGGTGAGTACAAGCCTTAAATTTAAATATTGTTTTTATCTAAATTTAAATATTGTTTTATTTTTGCTCCACATGCTCCAGTTTGTCTGATGTCGATGACGTAAATGTGACCAAATTGTGCGATTTTCTAGAACAAACAAACTTGCACATGTGTCAGTGGTTCTACTTGAGACTCTAAAAGAATTCCCTTGCAGCGTTTTATGTGCTTGGGCTGTCGCAACTATGTTGATTTTGCTGCCTCACCCATTCAGCATCTATGCACAACTTACCTCTATATTACCATTAGTAAGATGTTAGCAAATTATAATTGTATCAAAACGACTTATCTTTATCAACAAAGTGCTTCGAGGGGGTCAAGCCTAGGAGTGGCAAATTTCTAAACCCGTCTCTGATACCTGTTCTAGGAGGATGATCTGAAACGCACAGTGGAGGACAGCTGTCAGCTGCAGAGAGCTTACGAGAAGTACATTGACCTCGTGATCATTAACGAAGACTTTGACCAGACTTTCAGACAAGTGATCGAGGCCTTGGACACTCTCAGCACCGAGCACCAGTGGGTCCCCGTCAACTGGGTCTACTGAACATACCCCCGCCTAACTTCGCTATTTAAACACAATTATGTATGATTGCAAAATTCTTCTTCTGTGGTTAAGATAATATCTTTCCCCATCTTTTGATAAATTTAAAAATATGATAGCAAACGCATAAAAAAATATTTACAATCTAAAATATAACTAATTAACTATAATAGGTTTTTTTACAATAAAAATAGTTAAAATAGTCTAATAAATTATGAAAGTAGTATTAAGTTAGTAGACTGTAATAATTTGATGTGACGTTTCGAGTGGAAAAGTGAATCAAAAACACCTACTCAGAACTGTCTAGTGCGAAGATTCTCCAGCCTTCTCAGTTGCTGCAGTGTTGCAGGGGATCAAACGTGTAGGTAACACTTACGGGCTTTCCGGTCGTTTGAACTCTTCTTGTGCTTGACTCTCTCAACCATGTCTCTACCGTATGAACAATGATAGAGTTTTTCACTCAATGTTGAACGCTCTGCAAATCTTCACTGTAACTTGACTTGTTCAACAGAGGCCTGATCTTGGCCTGTCTTTCTTCCTTTTCTTTCTTATTTTCACTTTCTCTCTTCTCTTTCACAATCTTCACTTGTTTTTTCCTACTGGTTAAATGAAGAAGACTCTCGTGCAAAGGAACATTTGGTGGGAAGTTCCGTTAGTCCGATTCTGCTAGTTAATAAACTCAACCAAAATATTTACAAAAGGAACATTTGGTGAACATTGGAAAAAATGTAACTTGTAGAGATAATACACAATAAATACATATTATATAATATATGTATATAAATTATATAGTTTTGAAAAATGCTCTAAACATGTTCTGAGGGTCATGATCGGTGCTCATTTCATGGTCCCGGGCTAGGATCTTACCATGCTGACGGCATGAATATCTCATTTCTCCTAAGGAAATTCGATAATAGTTGTTGTAAGGGCAAAACCTTCCTGGGAATCGTATTATCGAGTATTTGACTGACACGGTCGAGAGAGCCAAACCCAAGAGCAGTTCTCGCTCTGCTTAACGAGAAGACTTCAAACGACTGGAAACCCTCTATACCCCAATCAAGACAACAGTCTAAATCCGCTACTATATGTTGTTCTTTATCTACATGTTAAGTTTATAAATAACTATTGACGATTATTACCGACAAGATCACAAACAGTTCTTTGTGTCTGTTCTATTTCCGTCCATGAGCTGTGTGTTTTAATATATTGTGTTTTTTTACTTTAAGCTTGCACTTTTGTTTGCTTCGCATCTTACGTTAAAGACACTATTGTGTAGTATTAGATATTGATGCAGTTTAAGAGTCACGAGTATTTTCTGCAGCTTTTAGTTTGTATATTTGTTTTAATTTAGAGCTACAGCTAAAGCTGTAGGTATTTAAGAGTTTTATATTTTATGTCCGAATGATATTGTACTGTTAGTAGTGGTTAGAAGAACAACAAAGCTTTTAGTATTTTCACTCACATTTCATTTCTATTATCTTAAAAATGATACATATTGATCCTGTTAAAGTAATTAGTTGGTAAACTATCACTCTTATAAATTCAACTGGAAAGAAAACTTGTAAAACTGTGTAAATACAAATTGTAAAAATAAGTATAGTAATTAGATTTACTTTGATTACTTGTAGTCAACGGCCTAAGACAAACGTTTTTGCTTCATCATAAAATGAATTATTAGACACTTATGTTATGAAGACATTTCTATTTTGTCAACATCTGGGAGCCATTGATACCGCTTCCATTGATCCCTCAAGCTGTGGTGACGCTTTCTTTACGTCCGTTATACAGGGTGGCCCATAAGTCAGTTGACCGACATGCATTCAATGAAATGCATGCCTGTCAACTGACTTATGGGCCACCCTGTATTATACTGCTTTTGGTTTTAATGCAATCATTTAAAAACTGTCGTCTCTAGGAAAACACTCCCGTATAATTACATTGAAAACAAATGTTAACGGTCACATTACAGCCATTAAATAGCCATCTTGGCAAACCATACCTTTAGAGAAGAAATCTATCAAATGGTGGAAAAATTATGTTTACCCAAAAATATTATGATTTAATTGTATGAACAGTTTATGTAATAAGATTCAAATGACTTTATTTTAACACTAGCTTAATCAGACTATCAAGTTTTCTGTTTGAAATCAATACAATGTGAAATAAAGCATAAAATTTAATATTTACCATTAAGATTACAGTAGTTATATGATAGATCTATGTAGTTATTAAAATTTATCTTACTTTGTTGTATATTGTTTGTGAATTATCTAATGTTATTCTATCGTTGCAATTATTCGTATTATCACGTTAATTCCGTCCAAAGTAGTATTTGTTATACTAGATCTAATGGATCTGCTTTTATATCTTGAAACAAAGCAACATATGTATTGTTTTGTATTTTTATGAATAAACCACGTTACTGCCACAACTTAATGTTGAGTTTTAATATCCTTTTGTTGTAATATTTATTTGATGATAAACTGCATTAAAAAAACAATGACTTTCACAGTAGACATTTAAGATAAAAACAACATTTTAATGCAATACATTGTGGCAATGAACTAAAAATACCACTTTTATAAAAAGATACAATGAGCTGATAATATCATACAAAGTTGGAACAAATTAACTAGAAAGAAAGATATAGTGTGGTGAACATTTTTAAATGATACCTGTTAATTTAAAGATTCAATGAGATCAACACGTTAAAAGTGAGATCAACACTTCACCATCTATCAAACCACTTATCACACTCACCATCAATCCATCATCCCATATTCACCTTAAATATTCCCATAAATACCCTCTAAGAGTGTTCGGTGTATGTCTCAAAGTACTTTCTAAGATTTATGGCTAGGACCAGTCATTCTCTTTTCACTCTCATACAGGGTCCAATACGATAAACAAGCCCTCAGTGTTCAAAGGTCCCAAGCTATCACTAAATCACTATTTGAGATGCCGACCACTCCCATGAGGGTATTTTAAGGCAAATATGTGGTGAAGGATGAGTGTGATGAGGGGTAGTAATGAGTTATGAGGTGTAGTCTTGTTACAAACTAAGGCCGACTCTTCCTTAGAATGGGTCATCAGTTATTAATTAATAGCCCAATGACCAATGGAAATACAAGGACCAAAGGCTTAACGTGACTTCCGAACCACGCAGGTGATGGTCTGATATGTCTAAACGATGGTGGGAGTTGATGCGGGTAACATCAGATGATCACTGAGACTATCTGTGCCGCTTTAGACCTATATCATCCTCAAAACCTGACCTCCATGAAGCTATACTTACTTACTTGAAGTCTACGTCGTTGACCAATTAATTGGATAGACTGCGTCAATATGGTTAAATAACTTTATATACACATTTACAAAAATACAAAGAAAAAGATGGCGATTACTGCCTAAACAGTGGTTCCTCCTCCAACTCGAGCAGGGAGTATAGGGGTCTACTCCTCAAACAGTCTCTCAAGCACCTTCCAAAGCTCTTTGTGTCAAGTTCGCACACTCTGGTTGGTAGAGAATTAAAAAGTTTAATTGCAGAACGCGGGTAACATTTAAGTGTCTGCGCAAGCCGACATCGTGGCAGATCCAGTTGTTGAGCCCCACGGGTCCAGTGGCTGTGGAGATCACTCTTCCTCCTAGGGTGCTCTTAACTTGAACTAGGGAGCAGAAGATGTATTGGTTGACAACTGTCAACACTCCTAGGCTACCAAACAGAGGCCTACAGTGATCTCTGTAACCGGAGTTGGTAATTACCCGTAGAGCTGTCTTTTGCAGCAGTAGAATATCCTGCACGCCACTTGAGTGACCCCAGACAACTATTCCATATGAGATGACACTTTGGAAAAGAGCATGGTAGACCGTCACCAGAAACGATTGATTTAGAAGAGGCCTCAACTTTCTCAATAAGTGAATGACCCTGAAGAGTCTAGCACATACCTGTTCTGTGTGATGTTGCCAACTTAACTTTAGGGTCGATCCAGTATCCCAACAACTTCACGGCACTGTCACTCTCTTCTACAGGTTTCAGAGTGCAGAGAAGAGTTTGGGTCTTATCCTCATTCACTTTTAAGCGGTTGATGGCAAACCACTGTTTGGCTTGTTCAAACAGCACAGCAGAGTCAAGTTGGAGTTGGTGCAAATCAGCACATGTGGACTGGAGCGTTGTGTCATCTGCAAATAACAGCGTGCTTCCATTCAGTGACAAGTCATTAATCATTATAGAAAAAAGAATAGGCCCAGCACAGACGCCTGGAGAACACCATACTCAACATCACGCCTTTTAGAGGAGGCACCATCAATTGAGACTTCCTGGCTTCTCAAATAATCCGAGAAGCGCTATTCCACACTGCACCATCAAGACCGTAATGTCTAAGTTTAGATAGAAGGATGTTATGCGAGACGACGTCAAAGGCTTTGCTTAAGTCGCAAAGGCTGAGCTTTACAGACTCTTTATTTTCAAAAGCGTCACTGATATACAAGAGCAAGAAGAGCAGTTGTTGTGGAGCGACCACTTCTAAACCCGTGTTGGGCGTCTATTAGGATTTTATTTTGGTCTAAATAGCAAATCAGTTGACGTTTCATGACGGTCTCAAAGACCTTAGAGATGATAGGCAATATAGAAATCGGTCTGAAGTTTGACGCCTGGGCAACTTCCTTAACTGGAAAGACATGGTCAAATTTATCCTTAAATAGTAGGAAGAAGGAGTTAAAAGCCCTCTCAGCATCCTGACTTTGGTCCATAAATGACCAATCAACACCAGAAAGAGCATTGTAAAGTTGAGGTAGATCCTTAATATCAACAAATTTCTTTTGCGCAACATATTGATTATGCCAAGTTTGGTTATTACTCACCGATCCAGCAGCCTTCAGTCGTGCTACTATAGCACCGTGGTCAGCCACAATGGGTTCAGTGACAGTCACCTCACAGTCCCACGAGTTGATGTTAGTGGCTAGTGCGTCTAGGCAGGCAGCACCACGTGCCGGCTCCCGCGAAGAGATGAAGAGCCCATAGCTCCGTAGAATGTTCGTGAAGATGGTCTCCTCCCTGGAAGTATTCTTAAGGATTACAGGACCACGCCACGAGTCCCAGTCCCATTTATTGTTGTAAAAACATATTGTGACATTTTTAGCTTCCTACAATTTTATCATTGACTTTAAAGCCAATTTCATCCAAGTACGCCATGCTACAAGCGTGCATGATATCAGGGGGAAGGAATACACTGGCAGTGGCACCCATACTGAGGACAAACAAGTTGAAAATAATATACTGTATATGGGTACATTTTGTTATTATTCTTTTGTAATTATATTTGATTTTTATTATTTATCAAGTGAAACTATTGAACGTCAATGATGAAACCTAAATGAATAAGGACAAAGTGATGCCAAAACACCATTCAAAATTGGAGACTCGAAAAATGTGTTTAAGATACCGCTGGTTTAGTAAAAGTAATGTAGAATACCCTTAAAATATCTGCTTAAGTGTAGTTGAACATGATCGGGAAGGGGGCCTTTTATGTTGAACAGCTAGTATAGTGTGGTTAACGTATACTAAATAGTATTTCTTCTATGCCTTCTATTAGCCTCAGGGACTGTAAACTGGCATTTTCTTCTTTGAAGTGTCCGTGTCGATTGTCGAAGTGATGAAGTGTTTTCTGCATCTGCAAACCTGAACATATTTCATTACCCTTTCATAGTTCTTATATTGATTTATGTAAAGTTAAATTTTCGAAGTAGAGCTTTGAGCATTATTACAATCAATTAAAATGTCTAAGTGCTTTTTCGACTTGGGTTAGCCTTTATATTTACCCTTAAGGTTTCATGATTATTCACAGTCCGCTCTCCTGAGGAGGTGAAATAAGCTGGACTAAAAAAGTGAAAGCAGCTTGGTTTCCTTTACAATTTTTAAGAAATAGGCTTTACCATCATGTTGAAGAGCGGACACCAAAAGAAAGAAGGCAAGATGCGCATCAGAGCATTTCCAGTAAGTCATCACCTTCTCGGTGTTGCCCTCGGGAATCTTAGAGTAATTTCATTGTTTGGTTTGTAGGCTCACTAATAGTCAATAGGCACTGATCATAGGCAATTTCCAAAATTCCATCTATGTGTCTCGCAGTTTTCGTCAAGGATCTTTCCTATTATTCAACACAGCCTACGATAAATCTAGGCCTTAGGCCTAGTATTTGGCTGTTGGTTTTAAATGTTGACTTAGGCTAGTAGGTATTTCAGGCAACTTCATTGACAAAATGACAGTTCTTTATTCCTGAATTTATTGACCGACTTTAACATGTTCACAGCTACGAATATGTTTTAATGTACAAGTTTGTATTTGTATTAATTTTATGAATGTGTTTAATTAATATGATTATGCCTTTGCCTGAATATTTTAAAATTTTAAATCAATGTAAGTTTAAAGTCAATTTTGTTCTGATGACCAAAATAGACCCTATCTTTTAAATTTGGGCAAATTCCTAATGGCGTAACAAGTTAAATAGACAAGTTTGGCAGCTTTAGTAGACCTAGATTGGACTAGGCTATGCCTTGTTTCTGTGACCTCTAGATCAAACAATTCTTATGAATGTCCTTAGGTAATATTGATTTTGTTAATGGGAGATCAGTGCAACAATTCTTTGTTTTAGTATTCTTTGTGGCCCTTTTTTCCTAACCCTGGTGCTCTGTTGTAAGTTTTTAGCTGTGTTCTTAGGCTAGTAATAAGCATTCGATATGTTAGTAAACAGGGCTTTTAAAGAGATTTTCTTTATTGACAGAAAATCTATTTTACATTGTACAATCTATCTGTCAAGTAGGTCTGCTTCCTAGTTTTCAAGTTATACATGGCTCATCTCGTCCCCTGCAAATGTTGGTTATTAAAATGATACCTTCAAGAGTCATACTGAAACTAAAGATTTGGGATGGCTAAATTAACTCAACACTCTATTTACATGATAGGACGTTCATTATCAATGTAGGCCTAGCCTGTTACTTGTTGAAAAATAGCACAGGCTATTATTTTTTCAATATTTATTTATAATATCAGTGTTTTAACTCCTGTGCTGCTAAAATTGGAACCAGTAGATCACTATCTCCCTGTTTTGAGGTTTATTGAGATTGTCACTCATTTTACAGAAACTAAAGATTTGGGATGGCAAATTAACTCCTTATACATAATAGGATTATTATCCCCAAAATCTGTTTTGTTTTTTGATTAAATTTGTATCATCTCTTCAAACTATTGCCTTTTGATTTCATATTACTGAGTCATGGTAGGTTATGATACCTAAAATTATATGCAAAGAGCTGTATAGTTTGCTTTATTGTTGCCATATATAAAAAAGTAGTTTACCTTTGCTGAATGGCTGGCAGATGTCCATGCAGTATGAAATAGTTTATGTAAGCATATGAAAGCTATTTCTGAAAAGTTGGTTTTCAACAGCCAGACAAGATTTGTTATGGTTCAGAACTCCTAGCCATGTGAATAGCTAAAATAATGATCTGCTGTGTGAAAAAATTTAATTGCTTCAAAATAATCTGTTAACTGTATACATTGGTTGTATACATTTTATTAGGTTTAAGAAGGGTCAGTTGAATGAATATCTTTATATACTATCTTAGCCTCTGTGAGTTAAGTAAAAAAATGTAATGAATTAATAGTTTTTAACACATGTTATTATAAACAAAATATTCATCAACAAAGAGTGAGGTTAGTTAAATGGCCCCTTATCACTTTTTTTGTCCACTTCTTTATTTATTCAAATGTGTTGCCAAATCATAATTTTCAGTTGTGTGTTGCATGCAAAAACCAAATGAAAGGTTTAATGTTCCGCAACTTTAAGAAAGCATATTGTTTTAGATGTCAATGGATGAAAAGTATGTGGAGAGTATTTGGTTGTTGTTGAAGAATGCAATTCAAGAGATTCAGAAGAAGAACAACTCTGGCCTGAGTTTCGAGGAGTTGTACAGGAACGCGTACACGATGGTGTTGCACAAGTACGGAGAGCGCTTGTACACGGGTCTCAAGGAAGTCGTCACTCAGCATCTGGAAGTCAAGGTGGGTTTTCTCGCCAGTTTCTCAACCCAAGAGTTTGTCTACATAGAGGAATTAGGTGTTAAATTAAAGAAACATTTGGGTTTTTGTTTTGTGTGTGGTGTGGTTTTAAGCATTTAAGAGTTAACAATTGTGGCTTTAAGTTTTGTTGAATAAACAAAATTCTTTTAAAGATTTAAAATGAATAACAACTAACAACTTTACAACATTGTGTTGACCAGGTTCGAGAAGATGTGCTGCTGTCGCTCAACAACAATTTCCTGCAGACACTGAACCACGCGTGGAACGACCACCAGACTTCCATGGTCATGATCAGAGACATCCTCATGTACATGGACCGAGTGTATGTGCAACAGAACGATGTTGACAACGTTTACAACCTAGGACTTATCATATTCAGGGATTTGGTGAGTGTAACCTATCTGGTTTAGTAAGTTTTAAATATAGGACATCCACTAATGGAAAATTAGAAGTGTATAAGAATATAAATTTAAAAAAAGGCCATTTGTTGAAATTTTTTTAGATAAGTCTGTTGTCCCAACTGTTAAAGCCAGAGTGGCCACAGACCGGGAATTCCGGGCGAACCGGGAATTATATTCGGGAATAATAAATACCGGGAAATATTCTGGGTGTAACCGAGAAAATCGGCCCTTATATCGTGTCGCGGGCACAATTAGGTCCTTGAAGCGTATTGCGGGTATGAAACGATCGTCAAAACTAATTGTGGGTGTAAAATGGTGGTCAGAATTTATTGCAGGGTTCAAACGGCTCTCGTTATGTACCCAATGTAAAACGGCGAGCGTAACAACCGTGGATCAGAAACGCCTCTTGGAAAATATCGCGAGCTTAAAGAGGCGGTCATAACGTCATGCGGGTATCAAACGCGCCTCTCGGAACGTACCGCGGGTTTGAAACATCTTTTGAGATGAATCGCGGGCGGAAAAATAAAAAGGCGATCAATAAGTATCGTGAGTAAGAAACTGTGTTCCGAACGTAATCCGGGCATGTAACGGCGATCGGAAAGTGTCACGGGTTTTAAACAGCTCTCGAAAAGTATCTTGGGGTTTATATAGGCGATCGGAACGTACTCCGGTCCTTTTTAAAGCAAGAATCCTTTGTGATAGAGGTTTGAACCTTCCATGCAAGGGGTCATGTACAATTCCTTGCGAGGAGACAAACAAACTACATCAGTTCTCCCAAACAGCGTTGAATTCCTACTGTAAAATCTGGTCAAGTTTCTAGTGTGGATTTCTATATGACTAGGATTTTTGTATGACTAGGATTTTTTGTGACTAGGATTGCTGCTTGATTTGTATGTGACTAACGTGCAACATTGTGTGAACAGGTGGTGAGATACGGGTGCATCAGGGACCACCTGCGAGACACTCTGCTGGGGCTGGTGATGAGAGAGCGCAGGGGTGAAGTCGTGGATCGTATCGCCATAAAGAACGCCAGCCAGATGCTGATGGTGCTGGGCATCAACAGTCGAGCCGTCTACGAAGAAGACTTTGAACGTCCTTTCCTGCACCAGTCCGCCGAGTTTTATCGGGTAACTCGACGGATAGTAGCATTATGTATGGTTATAACTACGGAAGACTAAATGTCGTTCTTGATTTTTTGATAAAAAGGTTTGAGCCTAGCTGTAAATTAGAAATAAGAGTTTCAATTGTATCGGGGACTTTTCTTTTTGAACAAGCTCAAGACGTTTATGAAGTAGTCCAAAGAACTTAACTCACTCTGTAGGCCTATATACAGCAAAACAATGTCAATAAAAATTACTTAGTTTGTACAAAAAATTATAGTTGTGGTTTTAATAAAAAAGTGAAAATACGAGGCTTTAGACCAAATGAAATGTATCTTAAGTGGATGATATTTATTGTTCATTATGGTTTTATATTTACAGATGGAAAGTCAAAAGTTCCTTGCTGAAAACAGCGCTTCCGTATACATAAAGAAAGTAGAAGCTAGAATCAATGAAGAAGCTGAAAGGGCGAAACACTACCTAGACGAGTCTACAGAAAATCGCATCGTGGAAGTCGTCGAAGAAGAACTTATTAAAAAGCACATGAAAACAATAGTTGAGGTACGTCTTTAATCCAGTGGTCGTCGGGTATGTGGGAGGTATTATTACGATTTACGATGTTTTCCATTGTTTTGAGTGAACAATGGAATCTGGCCCTATTCTTGTGGGTTTGTGTTAATTGTTTAAGCAGCTTGAAATGTAAATGGCAGCTGTCGAGAATTCTTCTCAAAATTGATGAAGTCATTCTCGGGGATATCCCAATACTCTTGAACTTTATGAAGCTACTCTAGTTGTCAACCTGTGTTTTCCTGAGCTTTGCTGTATTTTCAATATCAATGATTTTAAGTAATTACTTTCATTATTTTACCAAATCAAACTCAGGAGTTGTGATTCAGAAATGCTGATCGTAAAGGAAATCACAACACTACAAAGTAATTTAAACAAATGTCCATAAACATTAACTCTTAAGCTTTCGTGGCTGGTGTCTCAACTATAATCTAGTTCTTCCCTTTCTCACCATGTCAAAAACCTGTATTAGCTTGAGATATTTCGGTCTTGCTGTGGAGTACCATCTTTTCATCATTTTTGGCAATTAGTAACTGAAGTTGGTACTGCACAGCGAGACCAAAATATCTCAAGCTAGTTATGATGTTTTGACGCGGCGTGAACCGGAAGAACTGGATAATAAATGTTCGTAAGTAGTGAGAAGCACACGTTCCGAGTATTTGGTGCCAAACATTTATTAGCGCAAGGTCTACTGTTCACAGAACTACAGTATTTAGTAATGTTGTGATCTGTGATGGCTCAAAAGCCCGTTACAACTCCGTCGTTTGATCTCTAGCTGCCCCCTTTACTTCACACACTGAGAGAAACTCAGGCCAAGGAAAGTGGTCGCTTTCTCCTCTCATACCAGCTTCCCCCCTCTCTCTGTCCTTCTATCCTGTCTACAAGCTTAGTCTATTTCTTGGATGCTATTTTTTCCGAGGTAAATACTCGTTTAAGCTGTTTTAAGTAGTTTTCACTAACTATTAGTTCTGAGAAAAGTAGACCAAGCTAGTAAAAGAAATTGTACTTACGAACTTTGGTGTTAAAAAATGCACACTGATCTTTGGAGTTTATTTAACGTGTCAACCAATGTATTCAACTGTGGTAGACTGGGAGCTAGAAAAATGCTAAGTGTTCAAGTTAAAAGGGGTTTTATCATTTCTCCGTGAATGATCGGCAAAAAGTGTATAAAGTTTAGACACTTTCAATTACTAGAAACATGGGATAAAGTCTTTATCTACTGCACAATCTCAATTTTAAATCAAAACAGAAATATTAATACATATGAAACAAGAGGTAGGGACAACTTGCATATTACAAAGTATGGGACAACGGCTTTTGAAAATTTGCAAGTCGGTGTCAGATTATTAAACATACTTCCTTTACAAAGGTTTAGAAAATTCTCCAAAATTCAAAAACGCCTTTTAGCGTGATCTTTTGACTAAGGCTTTTTATTGTGTTGATGAGTTTGTTGAATCATGTCCCTAATCATAAATCGCCCACCTCTCCTGTAAAATATGGTCTGATGGAAGAGTGTGAATGTTTAATGTGATTGTAAATGTGTGTGTTTGCCATTTATTGTTTAGTTTGTGTGTGTGTGTCTTTTTATAGGTATATATTTATATTTGTAAGTAACTTTGTTTTGTTGTTGTTTTATCTTCTTTTTATTTTGCTATGCAATTGTACAAGATGATTTTTTCAAGTGCTCTCTTTTTGTATAGACGAAGGCACTAGTAGGGCTGAAAATTTGAGTCTGTGTTCTCCTATGTGTTTTTACTTTATTCGTGTGAGCCTGCTCTCCTTTATATTCCTTTTCAAAAGCCTAGTGCCATGTTTCCTAAATCTAATCATAATTTAAATAGTAAACAACGGTTGCTGTGTAGGTTGAAATAGCCTTCATCACGTCTGTTATTACATCGAATTCGAAAGAATAATGCAGACACCCAAAGTAACAGAAGGTATTGTTGCATTTTACAAGACACAGGTACTGACGATGACAGCGTTATGTTTGACAGATGGAGAACTCGGGCGTGGTGCACATGTTGAAGAACCAGAAGACCGAGGACCTGGCGTGCATGTACAAGTTGTTCAGTCGCGTGTTGGACGGACTGAAGACTGTGTCGGACTGTGTCAGCCACTACCTCAAGGAGCAGGGCAAGATGCTGGTACAGGAGGAAGAGGGAGGGACCAACGCCATCACGTTTGTGCAGGTCAGTACACTGCTCTACTTCCCGCCTAGCCTACAGTAGTTAGATTAGATTGTTTTAGATTACGGTGCACGTCAACCCTTGGTTTATTGTGCTGACCACCCTGTACTCCTATGTGGGCGACCCTACCCCCGTTTGCTTAGAAAGCTCGAGGATCACGCTTCCTTAGATCAGAAGGATGTAACTCTTGCTCCCCATAAGACCCCTTCTCCTGGCCTACAAGAGCTTTTAACCACAGGTGGACTAGATGGGATTTTTCAAGAAAGGGAATCTAGCAAGAAACACTTTTCTTTGGTTTCAGGACATTTTTTTCCAGAGATTAAAAGTTCATTTTAGTCATTAAAAATTAAAAAGAAAAGGTTTTCTACACTATTGCATGATAACATTCTGCCGCCATTCACTCTTTAATTTGGTTTAGTTCACAAAAAGCGCTGGATTACATGCAACCTGTTAAAATCAATGACAAAATTCAATTTTGTCTCGCTAAACAATGGCTCTACAAACCCTTTTGTAAAAAACTGGATGCCATAATTATCATTTTAGGTTAATAGGGCTGTTATTTAGCCTGCAGGAATATTACATGTAGAGCAATTCTTGTTTTGACATTTAGAAAGAAAAAAGACAACATGGAAAAACAAAATGTCAAGCACTATCGAATTCACAATGAGGCAGGCCATCCACAAAGACATATAATTTGCACATGGTTTCACTCGTCTAACTTACTAACTACTCAAGTTGTTGTGGCTATACAGCTGTTCAGTTTCCGAACAGCCCTCGTAATTTACCAACCACGGATTTAGCCATAATTTCTGGCTCAAATATTAGTCCATCAACTTGGAACTGAATTGGTTTGTTTGTGCTGTTGCGTAGAACCTGCTGGACTTGAAGGACAAGTTGGATCACTTCCTACACAACTCGTTCAACAATGACAAGCTGTTCAAGCAGATGATCGCCTCCGACTTTGAGTACTTCCTCAACCTGAACCCCAAGTCTCCGAGTACTTGTCCCTGTTCATAGACGACAAGTTAAAGAAAGGAGTCAAAGGGGTAAGTTTTGTAGAAAACCTGCCATTCATCAGCATATTTATTTTGAAAAAGAGTTTTAGAGGACGAAAAGTCTTTTGGGTTCTAGTTTCAATGCCACTTCTGTAATATTTCTTGTCACTTCCAGCATACGAGAAATGTCTATACTCGGGAAAAGCCGTAAATTTTGTCACTATGCTGGGAAATTTTGAGAAGGGAGGTTGTGAAAGTTGTTATTTTGGTAAAAGGAAGAAACGGACTTTTCCTGCCACTTCTGGAGAAAAACTACTCCTAACGTTTCGGGAAGTTAAAAACTCCACCCGTCTTCAGAGGACTACACTAATATAGTCTTTCTTCCTTTAAGTCCGTTTCTTCCTTTTACCAAATTGCTCTTCACCACTAGAACTTTCAAAATAACATTGTGATTTTGCCACGGACGGTAACAGAAGTCTAGAGATTGTCCGGCAACGAAAGTCAAGATTTTGTCCTGAGCGCTAACAAAAGTCGGGATTTTGTTAAGGATGCCAATTAGAATTTATAGATCGCTGCCAAAACGGGTGGGAGTA
This sequence comes from Matsumurasca onukii, assembly GCA_018831715.1. Taxonomy (NCBI): domain Eukaryota; kingdom Metazoa; phylum Arthropoda; class Insecta; order Hemiptera; family Cicadellidae; genus Matsumurasca; species Matsumurasca onukii. Next base: position 37,798,849 of record CM032065.1, read on the forward strand.
ACTATGTCTCTTCTAAGATAGCATTTTGACAGTAGCCAACTACTTTTGTTTGTCAAGTAGTGGTAGCTAGTTATGTTTTCAAAAAAAGTAGTAGTCAGGGTAAGTAGTTCTAGCTAGCGATTACAATACTTTCTCCGTGTTGTGGGAGAGGGTAAAGTCTGATATTTGTGCCTTGGTTGTGCAGATGACGGAGCAAGAGATCGAGACGGTGTTGGACAAGACGATGGTTCTGTTCCGGTTCCTCCAGGAGAAGGATGTGTTCGAACGTTACTACAAGCAGCACTTGGCCAAGCGGTTGTTGCTCAACAAGTCCGTCAGCGACGACAGTGAGAAGAATATGATCTCCAAACTAAAGGTACCATAGTAGTAGTAGAGCCCATAGATTCTGTCGTCAAGTGTGTGTTGGGAGAAGTGAGGGGCTGCTTTTAAAATGTTTGTTTTTGTCAGAAATCAGAAATATCTTAATTGTGCAGCAAAAGAAAATGCAACGTCACAATGATTTAAAATTACAAATATTAGGTATTCAACACAATTAATTTGTTGAAAGTCGGAAACGTTGTAGAGTTTGTACTTTTCTAATAACCTTTTCAGTTGTCTTCTAAATTTATTTAATGGAAGCTGCTTCATCCGTAGTGGGAGAAAGTTGATCAATTAATTGTGTTTTTGTCAAACGGCAGTGGGTGATGTCTGTTCTGAGTGTTGTGACTGTGCACGTCACCTCTGATAGGATTAAGATGTGCTCTTGACTTCACATTGACTTGCAAAGTCAGAATGTACAGAAAAGAAAGAGTTGCCAATTTCTTTAACACATTTACGGCAATAATCATGTTAAAACATGAAAATCGCATTTGATTCTGTGTAATAGTTTTGAGTACCAGTACACCTGACGCAGTGGATGCATTAATAAGGCACCTCATCATGAGTCTCTGATACCAATTTTAAATACAGTCTCAAAATACACTGTATGTGCTGATGCCGTCAATAGTATAGAATAAAGTAACTAAAACGAATCTGCTACAAACGCTGTATTGACAAACTCCATTTGTTATGAAATCTCTTGTTTTAACGTGTTGTGGTTTGTTGACAGACTGAGTGTGGTTGTCAGTTCACGTCCAAGCTGGAGGGAATGTTCAAGGACATGACAGTGTCCAACACAATCATGGAGGAGTTCAAGGAACACGTCCTCACGTCAGGAGTGAGTACTTTGACACTGTACAGAGTAGTGAGCATCGTGCAAAGACGCTCTCTTAGGACCCCATTTGTGGAGTCAGGATTATGGAATGGTGGGGTTTGGGGTTTTCCAGGATCTTGGGGCCCTTTGGATGCGTGAGTGACCGGATGCGTAGAAACCCCCGGAGCCGAAAAAGCGGTCCTTTCCTGGTAAAGTTGTTAATTAGGGAGTTTTAGGCGGGAAAGGGACATTTTTATTTTTAAACACAAGATTTTGTAACAACACAGTATTAGTGTTGTGATCATGTATATTACAGGCACTCTGAGAACCTACAGTCCTAACATTTGGATTAGATCTAATATGTTCAGATGTTTTGTTAATAGCAATACTTTGCTCAAGTTGCAAATCAGCTGATGCCCACGCCACAAGCAAAGCAGATCGAGGTTTTCGCTCTTTGGCTACCTTGCAAGAGTCATAGGTGAATTTTACAAGGAGAGAGAGGATAGTAGCTAGCTTACCTAAGAAAAACAAGTTTAGGGGCCAACAAAAATAGGCACACAAAAGAGTCACACACAAAATTCACTGATATTTCGCCCTTAATAAGGGCTTTATCAAAGCACTCTGTGGCCCCAACTTTATCAAAAGTCATGGGGGGTCGTTACCCGGGTAACCCCGACCCCCTGTCGCAGCACACTGCTCTTACATGTGTCTTGGTGTTGTTTCCAGGCTAACCTGCACGGCGTGGACTTGAGTGTCCGTGTTCTGACGACAGGGTTCTGGCCGACGCAGAGTGCCACGCCCAAGTGCAGCATCCCCTCGTCTCCTCGCAACGCCTTCGAGGCATTCAGAAGGTTAGCCAAGTGTAGATTTTAAACTAGAGAAATGCCACAACCTGGAATCTGAAAGTTTTCTTGGAATACCTGGAATTGTCTTTGATTTTTAAATTTGACAATTTCAATTATCTTTTCTAAATCAATAGAAATTCAAGCGAAACCTCTTAGTAATTTTATTAAATTTCGTCTAGGGTTCCATAACCTGTGTTTGCGCTCTTTACCATGTACCACACATGTATTCAAGTAACTAAGATGAATACTAAAGAGATGTAAAACTGACAAGGTAGAAATGGTCAACCACCGTTGACTGAGTTCACGGCAACCTTTCTCTTTACCATGGTATGGCTGACGTCCTTGAGGTTTTTTTTAGGTTTTGATGTGCTTAGCCATAAATTTAGCTTCTCTTTAATTTGTAAAGAACATTTTGCATCGTAGAATAGAAAATACAATGATTGCTGTGGGCTTAGCAGAGGCAAGCGACCTGCATAAACGATATTTTTGAACACAGACAGATAAAAGAAAACCTTGTCAATTACAGTAAACAAAGGAAATTTATTAATAGGTTTTTCTAATATTTTAATAATTTTTTTGGTAATTTGAGTGTTATGTAAGGACATAATATTGTTTCACTCAGTGAAATTGCGCTTTAAGTAACCTGGAAAAATTAGGATTTTATCCTGGAGTTGCCTGGAAATGTCCTGGAATTTCATTCTGGAAAACCAGTATGAACCCTGACATAGCTAACAGATGAACCTGATCTGGCTGTTATGCGCATAAGTGTGATTTAACATTGAGGATTGGTGGCAGGTTCTACCTAGCCAAGCACAGCGGACGACAGTTGACTCTGCAGCCGCAGCTGGGCTCGTCGGACCTGAACGCAGTGTTCTTCGGCATGCGGCGAGAGGAGGGTGAAGGCAAGGACGGCGCGAGTTCCTCCACAAGCTCGCGTGCCTGTTCTAGCACCTCGCCGCGCAAACACATCATCCAAGTCTCCACGTACCAGATGTGCATCCTCATGCTGTTCAACAACCGGGATAAACTCACGTATGAGGTACGTAACGTGTGGTCAGGGTAGACCACAAGAGGAAAAGCATCGGTATAAATCTGCCGCGTAGTGAGTACTCGCATATCATCTCTGTCACATGGGTTTGTCACAGAGGCTGCTTACTACGCAGCAGAGCTACAGTTAGATCAGTCCGTAGTTGTGAGTTAAGTGAAAGTTCTGTTTATTTGTCTTATTACGGTGTTAATTTGTGTTTAAGATTGTATTTTAGTTAAATACGCTAGCAAATTGTTTAAACAAATAATTTATTTTATGATGTTTTTACTATTATTATTTGTATTGTTAAGATAGCTTTTTTCAGAAATTATTTCCTGTAGCTGTCATGTTAACTACTTCAATACATATACATCACTACTACAAGTGTACGCTTTGATATTTTAATTATACATTTATATCCCGCGAATCACCATTTAATATTCAAGGGCTTGTATATAAAGACTGCAATATGTGACTATAAGAGTTGTTGTCTAGAAAACTTATAGCTGTCCTTGTACAAAAATAACTTCTGTCGTAAAATGCCCAATTTTGAATAAAAATTAGCCATGCATACACTAGTTGATGCATGGCTTAGGGTGAAGACTCAAAAAGTTGAATTACTGGCTGACGTTTCATGTTCAAGGCTCGGCGGTTGTTGTCTTCGCCAGGGCGTGTCACTGTTCTTGACCTTCTGAGCTGTCCTTGTCGGCCGCAGTGGAATCTACCTGGCTTGCGTTCACAATAGGTCTGAAATGTTCTCAGCGGCACTGACCTACCCTAATCCTACTTCTTACTGGAAACCAGGTCGTGCTAAGTTCAAGGCCGGAGTCTTTGTTGAATTTGTTATTATGTTTTTTAATTTCTATTGATTCTTCACCCAAAGCCAAGTGTAGTTTTAGTGATAGTGACCGTGAAAGCCTTTCACATCAAAACACAAAATCGTTACAGGAGCTTCAAAATGAGACGGACATCCCGGAACGAGACTTGATCCGAGCGCTGCAGTCCCTGGCTCTGGGCAAGGCAACACAGCGCATCCTCATCAAGAGTCCCAAGTCCAAGGAGATAGAGCCGAGTCACACCTTCTACGTAAACGACGCGTTCACCTCCAAACTGCACAGGTGAGTCTTGACACCACGGATCGGAAGTGGTTCTCACTAGCTACCGTGTTATCAAGGTCAGATATTCCGGCCCTGCTCGGGCACTGACGGCGTCACCATGCTACAGGGCAATAGAAGTTTAATATCTTGTCAAAAATTGTTATAAAGGTTATGTTTTTGCGTGTTTTGTGGTGGTGTAATTGAGATTTCAGGACAATTTATTAAGACTAAATATTTCAATATGAACACCGTCATGCAACTATCCGGCCTCTACTGGATCAAGATGTCAAGAATGCCGCAACCAACCAAAAACCTACTCCGCCAGCTTTGAATTTTGCTTATTATAAATGGACACTATAACAATAATGTTACCAAAACTACAGGGTGTCCAGTAATTAGGGGATCAAACTCCACCAGGTGGTTTATCAGCTCATAATAAACAAAAAATCCTATAACATATAGTCCTATCTCGCTTAGTTTTCTGTCTGTCTGTCTATATTTTTCATTAAATAATTTTTGATCTCTGAGGTAAAATAATTTATAAACTAAAAGCTTTGCACACTCGTTAGTACAATTAAAACCAATATTTTAGAATAAATTTGACTAATTTTCACTTCTAGTTTAAAAATTGTGGCCATATTAAACTTAGTAAGCTTAATAACTCAAAACCCTTAATCTTTATGGTCTGCAATGTTGACTTAAATACACAGGGATAACAATATGTGGCAAACGTATTTACAAACATTTTAAGACCAAGTTTGTTGTTCTGAGACAATTATAAACGGAGAAATTTAAGTTTTCCTGAGCCCACTCCTGTATTTACATATGTTTCTTAAAACTTGATTTTGACCTAACAAATCAGCTGGTGAAGTTTGATCCCGTAATTACTGGACACTCTGTATATTATAATTGTAATATGGAGTACTCCTAAAAATTTATTATAACATCCTACCATAGAATTCAAGCTTGGTCAGAGTTTAGCTTTATTACTTGATTGATATATGCAAGGTTTCTTTTATATAATCGTAAGTCTTACATGTTTGCAATTATCTAATTATATGTTATTGCATGATGAGGCTTAGAAATAAAAGGGGAAAGGAATACCGGGCCTAAGACCTTGTGGAGTTCCATGTTGCCTGACTCGTGCAGCTACGCCAAATCGTCCTTCTTCCTGCCTTTTCGTTCCACGTCACTTCTCCATTCTCATTTGCCGAGGGGCTGCTACTCGCTGATTGGTCCGCTTGGTCATGTGACCAGCTGACTAGCTGTTTCCCTGTGCTTGAAACTGTGGCATTAAACGTCACATGCGTAAGTCTACCCTTAAAGTTCATTACAGTGTATCTATAATTTTTCCAGAGTGAAAATTCAGACGGTAGCGGCCAAGGGAGAATCAGAACCCGAGAGGCGAGAGACAAGAAACAAAGTTGACGATGACCGTAAACACGAAATCGAAGCTGCCATCGTCAGAATAATGAAGGCTAGGAAGAAAATGCCAGTGAGTGCCCAACATGTATACTTTTGTTCTTTGTAGATTCCATGTGGAAATTCATGTATTCATTTATATTAGGTTTTAATTTGTCTGTATGAAATGTTCTGTGTCTTTTCCATTGGGCTTGTCAAGTCAAAGTGTGTCTAGCTCACAACCCAACATTGACGGAAAAAACATAATATACCCAATAAATGAAATGTTTGACATTTATTTTAACATACTAAGCTACAAAAGATACTCTAAAAAAATGAAGCTTATGATATATTTCTAGCAGAAGTGTCTTTAGAACATTGTTGACTGTGCTATAATTCTTTTTTTAAACAAGCTATACTGTTCAAAGTTTGTAAACCAATTGGAAACTGTTTTTCAGCACAACATTTTAGTAACCGAAGTGACGGAGCAGTTGAAGAGTAGATTTATGCCTTCCCCGGTGATTATCAAGAAGCGAATAGAAGGACTCATTGAGCGGGAATACTTGGCCCGTACCCCCGAGGATCGGTAAGTAGCCTACGCTTCAGGGCTTGGACTTTTTTTATTAAACAATTGGCTTGGCCACATAGGCCTTCAGCCAAGAAAAAGCTAGGCAAACACAGCCTAAAGGTCACTGTACACAGGGTCAGTAGTGGCGTCCACTGCACTTGGTCAGTACTGGGCGCCATCAATTATCGCACTACCGGACTTGTGTGTAAGGGTACTGGCGCTTCCTCCGACCATTAGCTAGTAGCGGCCATCAAAGTGAAACCTGTTCAAGTTTAGTGGCCAGTAACAGGTCACGTGATCTAGTGTCAGCCGGTGATTGGCCGGTCTTAAAGTGTCATGGCCGCCAGTAGAGTTTTTTTGCCATGGTGGGAGGAGCCGTGCAGACAATCTCTGTTATTGTTTAGCCTAGACTTGTGAATTAACAATTAACTAACATGTCTTGTTGATTTAAAATGGTTTTTAACTCTTCACTTAAAAGTACAACACATTCATTCATCACATCGCACTTTCCTCAAACTCACTGACACTCTCCATATTTACTCAATATTTATTAAATTTATTTTGTCAACAAAACAACACCTCTACTTCAAACTGGCGGCCATTCAGAGGAAATTTTGGAAGCCACTATCCTTGTGTATAAGCGTATTGGCCGCTAAAACTAGTGGCCTCCACTAATGGTCGCCAGAACTGGAAGCCACAACTGACTGACTCTGTGCGCAACACACCTGTATGAAGCAAGGTGAGGAAGGGAATGAGCCTGCTAGCATCATGCTTGGGTGACTGATTTGGCCTTTGCCCAGGACAAAAGTATTGAGCTCTCATTCTTATGTACCATAACCAGTGATCACCAAACTGCCTCACAGTGGTCGTCTGGATCCAAACCGTAGTTAAACAATAACATTCACTCTCTCTTCTGAGTCTCTTCCAGCCAATTGACTCTCAAGAGTGAACCCTCTTTAGCACACCTATTTAATAGGGAACTTTTCTGTGACAGTGCTTAATCAAATTCTGATTGTTTGTTTCAGAAAAGTCTACACATACGTGGCCTGAAGTGTCGTCTCTTCGAACCAGAGGTACTCATATTTTATACAGACTAAACATTGTAAAAAATATACTTAAAGAAATCACAAAAAGGCCAATTTATGTGATATTTATTCACTATAAATTCACTAACATCGTTGTGTGGTTTTAAAATCTAAATTTGCCAATAATCCCTTCTTGAAGAAATTATTATACCAACTATCTTGAAGGTTGAAAATTGCTCAAATATTGGGAAGTATTCAAAACAAATGCATAAAACTATCACAAAAAACATGACTCTTGTGAAAATGAAGGATTGAATAGACACAGTTCATAAAATACAGGTTGGGCAGTTCATAAAAGACGGGATGGGGCAGCTTTAGAAAATAAAGGAGGAGTAGACCAAACTCCTTTAAATAAATACTGGGGTAGACACAGCTCCTGAAAGTGAAAAATGGGAACTCAGTAATATTAAGGTTTGGGAAGGAAATGCCACAAGAAAAAAAGGATGGAGAGTCCAAAACTAAAAGTACTAAGATTAGATGAGTCATGAAACAGGCATGAGTTAACAACCATGAGTTAACATTGTAAACTAGAGTCCCGCTAATCTGAATTAATTGGGAACAAAGCCTGTTTGGATCAGCAGAAATTTGGATTTTTTTTATTTATTAACCATACAAGGTCATATATTGACATTGAGTGACTAATATTTTTTAGTAAAAAGGAAGAAACAGACTTTTCCTGCCACTCGAGAAAAACTACTCCTCACGTTGGTGATTAAAAACTCCACCGTCTTCAGAGGACTACACTATTAGGAACTACATTTAATTAATATCTTAACTTAAGATCTAACCTAAGACTATTCCAACCAATATTTAAAAGTACCGCTACATCATAAAAAATGATAGCTTGACAAAATTACCTCATTTTACTTAGTTATATTTTTAATTGTAATTTTGACAAGCTGTCAATTTTTAAATATTGGTTGGAATAGTCTGGGTAGATCTTAAGTTAAGGTATTAATTAAATGTAGTTCCTAGATTAGTGTAGTCCTCTGAAGACGGGTGGAGTTTTTAACTACCCAAAACGTTAGGAGTAGTTTTTTTCTCCGGAAGTGGCAGGAAAAGTCAGTCTCTTTCTTTTACTAAATTGCTCTCTGCCACTATTATGAACTTTCAAACTAATATTTTTTATTTGAATGTAAGATATGATGTATTCCTGTGGTACACTGCAATAATAAACAGCGTGGAATTAACGTACGCAGATATGACGGGCAGTACACAGTTAATCGTAATACGTAGGCTTGAGCGGCCGGAGTCATAACTATATCCTAGGCTTCCGGTATCACACCGTCGTAAAACTAACATTAACATTGTCAGAAGTTTCGCCCATGCTGTGATGGCCAATCTCACAGACACGCTTACTTGCCTTACATCCGAGGTACTACAGATAAAATCAGCCGAGTCTTAAGAAAACACGATGTGAAACCGATCTTCAAGCCAACCTGTAAGATAAGAAATCTTCTAAGACCGGTAAAGGACACGTTTCCACTAAGCAAACCTGGAGTGTATGAAGTACCGTGCAGCTGTGGAGCAGTCTACATCGGCAAAACAAAACGACTCATCTCAACTAGGATTCAAGAACACATTAGACACACAAAAACCGAAAACATAGAAAAATCAGCCATAGCCGCACACAGTTTCAAAACTAAACACGCCAATTCATTTGACAAAACCAAAGTACTGGCTAGAGAGCAGTTCTACCACCCACAAGTCATCAGGGAAGCAATAGAAATATTCAAAAATTCAAACAACTTTAATAGGGATGATAGTGTGAAAATATCTACCACTTGGAAACCAGTACTGGCCAACATGTAGTTGCTCTACTAGGGGTATTGACCTGCCAGGCGCGCAAGGGACCCTGCGCCTCCCTATGTAATGAACCCTTAGCCAGTGCAACCCCACAGAGGAGACAATGACCTGTCAGGTAGACGGGACACCTGCAGGCGCATGCGCCCCCCCACCAACCAGCTTCCTTATAGCGTCTCGACCTCGCTTATCTCTCTTCAGTCTCAGCTGTTTCACTGAGGATGCCTATTGTTTGTGTGCATACCTGCGTGTATAGTGTGTCATTGTGAGTGCTGGTTCGTTATTTAACTCATACAGTATGACATAAACTTGGAAAACAAGTTTTATATATTTTACCGACTTAAAAATGTTACAAAATAATTTGTATATATATGTTAGAAAAATAGTGTTTGGATAAGGCGGATTTTCGGATTAGCGGGACTCCAGTGTAACTGTTGACGTTTTGTGTTTCAGAACAGTCTCAGCTGCGTGTCGGCTCGCGGCAGTTTCTCCACCGGCAAACTCTCGACTCTGTCCTCATCCTCACCCTCGTCTGATTACTATTGGTTGATTCGGCGACCAATTCTTTATTTGAACACGGTTTCAGTTTTAAATTTCTTTACTGTAACTTACCTGAATTTATCTTCAAGCTACTGCATTTTCACGTCATAGCAATTGTGATATAATTAAAAAAAAGTACTTTAGTATTTATTCTCTGTTTTTGTAAATAATAGAAAATCAATTGTTGTATAATATATAAAGCACTTTCTTTATTACGAACATTTCATGTGTTTGTTATTTATTCTACTAAAGGGCTAGGATTAGTTATTTTGATTAAGTTTTTTTGACATTAAAACGCTAAATTGTGTATTGTTTTTTTATGAATGAAGTTTTAAAACCATGCCAATCAATTTTGCCAAGTATGTATTTTAATTTTTTATGAGACACAATCATATACATAGTATTACAAAATTTGACAGTCATCAAAATCAACTCTTTCTCCAATTTAAGTATTGTTCAAATCAAAGTATGGCCTTTGCAACTATCAATCTCGAAGATCCAAAAACTTTCTGATTAATGTGAGTAACATCCTATATTTTATAAGAAAATTGTAAGTGGTTTCCATTCAGTGTTATGCTTAGTTAATTATTGTAAAACACAATTAATGATTATTGTAAATAAAGTGTTTCAGTTTTTGTAATTTTGTTGATTGCCTATTTTCACCATTTTCAAGGAGAAGACACAGAAATACAGTTTGAAAGGGGCTAGACCAATCAAAATCAGGCTCATTGAATTTTCCAGCCAGCCTGATTTTACTTCAGGCTTGATGAATTAATGTAGGCCTACAAGAGAATAAGTGCAATTCATGCCAAATATTCCTAAACAGGATTGGTAGACCAGGTCTACTGCGAATGATGCTATCACTCGTACATTTTTGAATTTTAATCTGAACAGTGTACTAAACAGTGACTAGATGCCGTGTAGTTTTAGATGAAATTGAAGGACTTTTTTATATTGACCAAGATGTTGTTGACTCTCCTGCAATCTTCTGTGCTGAGCTGAGAGCTACTTCCCAGGGCTTCGGAGAGGAATCCATCGAGAGACTTGTCCCCGCGTGGCATCCCTCTTCTCGAAGCTGAATGATGTTTGCAGGGAGAATGCTGACTACAAGAAGGAAATAGAGCAGCTTCAGACTAATATCTCGGCTGCTGAGGAACGCTGCTTTGGACTAAACGTCAGCTTCAAAGACAAATCGGTGGCATGTTGTGAGCTGGAAGATCAATACGAAGTAGACATCAGCAACCTGAACAGTGAACAAGCTTCTGGCGAAGTGTAAAGAGGAAAATGTCTGCCTGAAAGAAAGATTGGTGTTAGTCCCTGCAGACTGTGATTGAATCATACAGGAAAGCAGAAAGAAAATCGCCACTCTGACCGCAAGTGTATGATGACCACAATGGAGGTGTTTGAGGATGACATCAAATTAATGTCTTCGTGCTGATCTGAGGCGGGCTGAAAGCTGAACAAGATGGAGTTCGTCCTGTGATGACCTCCTATCAGAACTGCTGGCTACTTAGGCAACGTACACTCCTGCTCAGACCACCAGCATTTTGTCAGCAGAGTCCCTCCCTCCATCATCTAGCCCAGCATTACCAGCAACCTCTCCATCAACATGACTGTGACAACGTGGAAAAGACTTTTCAACAGGTTCTCCTCATTGGTGACTCCCATATGAAATACTCGACCAACAATGTGTGGAAAGAGGGGCTTTAGTTGAATCTTGTCCGGGGAGATTTTAGATATTAAGAGCAGATTTTTAAATTACTTGGATGTAAGCCTAGATTTGATTTATTTTCATGTTTGTTGTAACAATCTCAGACGCGGGTATCGTGGAGGTCCGGGGTACAATGGGGGTCATGGGAAGCGTGAGGTCCTTCACGCCATGACGAATCTGCTCTGTACTGCCAGGACACAGTTCTCTCATTCTAAAATAGCCATCAACAGTGTGTTAGTTAGGAGGGACATTGGCTATCGTGCCCTCCATGACTTTAACTCTCAGAGTCAATATGTGATAACTTTGGTGTCACTTTTGTGGAGGCAAACTGTTGTGTTGGCAGGAGAGACCTTGCCCGGGACGAGATCGAGCAGTCTTCTATCGGCCGTAATTGTTTGTTGACGTCATCACGTGTGTTCCGGCCACACTGGTTGGCGCAGCTCCCTGTGATAGTGGTGGTGTCGTGTCGGCCGTTCCTTCTCCCGCCTCTGGCTTGCATCTTGGATCTGGAGGTGACGCTGACAGCAGCTTTGACCATGGCGACGAACAGCTCGGGCGCGCAGCCGGGAAACTTGTCAGAGGTTGGGGAGACGGACGCAATCTCGGAGTCGGCCACCTAAACATGCGATCTCTCAACACAAGATTTGCTGAGATGTGTGCTTTGGTGAACGACTGATTTTGATGTCTTTGGGTTCACGGAGACTCGGCTACATCTTGCCACACCTTCAGACAACAACATTATAAATGGCTACTCTTTGCTCAGCTGTGATCGCAGGTGAGAATGTGGGGAGCGAGGAATCTGGTGGAGGTGTTTGGAAGAATCTATAGAGATTGGAAGAGGAAGTTTTTCTTACTTCGGACCAACAATGGGGCTTCCCAGTACCTTAAAGGTGTACATTATGTACTAATTTTAAGTTAAAGTTCGTATTATTAGAAAATAACACATTACAATTAGTTTTAATAGTAAACTAAGGGATTCATTGTTGACGAGAGTTGTTCTGAAAAATATTGTTAAATTTGAAATAAAGGAATTTTTATTTATTATTTAAACATAATTTCCGTAAGCAGGATGAGCGTGGTTTTCAGTATTTACGTATTAGGATAAGTGACCCACTTGTAGATGATTAGGAAATTTTACTTAGGCTTGGAAGAAGATACAGTGACCTATTCCCAAAGCACACAGATTGAAAGCTTAGTGTAAACCATGTATTACAGTACATACTTCAAGTAGTGCGTACTAACGAATCACTTTCCAATTACTGTACTCTACGGTTCAAACTTCAAACTAAAGACTGAAATAAAAAAAACAGCTTAAACTCCCAAATTATTCACGATTACTTGCCGCTTGGCATACCGGACTTATTTCTTTGAACTGTGAATAATTTACTAACTCTACACTATATAATTTAAATTATTACACATTTTAAAGTTTAATTTAATCGAAATCATACAAATTTGGTAAGTAGACTCAACTTCTTAGTGTATTCATTAAAACATTAATTTAAGGTTAGGCCATTAGGTAAGTTGGCTGTAAGATGAATGTCGGGGTCTAAATCTCGGGAATAGGGGCAATTCCCTTTGTTCATGTCAGGATCACAAGAAAGAGGATATTCGTGAAGACGCTTGGGCTAATGGGCCTCGTTGGTAAGAGGTGCAGCCTGGAGCATGAGGCTTTGCACTGGTCGTGGAGAAGTCGTTGGAGTATACTACGTCAGTATGAGGCCTTTCCCTTTCTTCAGGTAAATTTTCGGCTTTGCATGATTGGGTGGAAAATGGAGGATAATATTGGATTAGAGTCAATGTTTTGGTATTATTCCAATATAGTGACTTGTCTTCTCATGAGCTAAAACTGATTTAGCAAAATAAGGAGAAGATCCCTATACAAATTAAAAAAATTTTTGAGGCACGGAACACATTAAATAAAGGGCCTTTAAAGTTGGGACTATTTTACGAAGCGGAAGACGCGCGGCATCGAGATTCTGTGACAGTCTCTGTCACCCACTTCAAATAACTTAAAGGTGAATAAGGTATTATCGTGAAGTTAGGTTAGTTTATTTTTACGTTGAACATATTAAAAGTGGCTTTAAAGTTGGGACTTTTTTACGAGTGGAAGACACGGTGCGTGCGGCACCGAGAATCTCTGTGACAGATGACAGTCCCTGTCACCCACTTTAAGTTAACCTAAAGGCTGAATAAGGTATTATCGTGAAGTTAGGTTAAGTTAGTTTATTTTGTCTTTAAAAAACATTGTGTTTAATAGTTTTCACAACTTTCTTGAAGTTAAAACATTGTTTTTGGCACTTTTGGAAGGTTTCAAACTAGGAAAAATGCCGGTCAGAGTCTCGGTGCCACGTGCACACCTCCGCTCGTAAAATAATCACAACTTTAAAGCAATTTTTATATATGATCCACACCTTAAAAACATTTGTGTTTGCATAGGGGTCATATTTCTATTGTGCTAAATCAGTTTATGCTAGTTAGAAGACAAGTCACTATATTGGAATGTTACCAATTTTTTATCCATGCATTGTGCATAGCCAGTGTTTGAAACATGATGTTAGTGGAGGGAATAGGGTTGGTAGAAACCAGGTAGGTTGTTGGGTGCAGAAAAAAAGAATACAGTCCGCCCTCGGCTGGATAAATCTGGATAAACAGCACTCACTAACAATCAAAACCACTCAAAACCAATTTGTCAATAATAGACTGTCTTTTTTGGTAAATTTAACTTACATTTTAATGCAAACTTTTAACAGACGTATTTTGTTGGGGAAACTATTTTGCTCAGCCTAGTAAAAAGGGGTATTTTTACTTACCTTTGAGTTGGCCTGGGTCAATTTTAACACAAATAAGCTTTCCATGCTTGGTCATCTTGCATGAAAATAGGCCTATGTTGGATTTGGCAGCTCTATGCCTAGAACCTAGGCAGCCAGGTATACCAGGCCAGCCTATATAAACTGCCTTCCTACTGCACAAACAGGCTATGCACAGACACTGCATCCCTGCAGCACTTCTCTACACTTTGAGATCGGTAGGTCTTGGCAATACCTCGTCTGAAACAAGGTAAGGGAAGAATACTCCCTACTCCTCCCTCGAAACACACTTGGCTAGATGGGCCATACCATAAGGCATCACTGTCACCATGTTATTCTGTATTTTACCGTCACTGGCCTACTCTGTACACGGTAAATAATCAATACAGATTAAACACAAAATAACACCATAGTCTTGGGCAGTAAGTTATGGTTGTAAACAAAATGTCACTTTGTTGTTTTTTCTTCTTTCTTCTGTTCGCCCAACCCACTGACAGAAAAAACACTACGTTTGAAAACAGCTTGTGTTTATGCTTGATAGTGGCTCCACTTGTAACACGCTGATGCTAAAATTAATAGTTATAAAATAAGTTCCTAGTTCCCAAACGGAATATTTACCCAATGCTGCTTTATTTACCCCCATGTAAATAAATGAAAAGATTGATTGTATTTCTGTTACCATGTAAATAGTAATTTAATGCACTTCTATTTCAGAAATCCAAAAAAATGATCCAGTTTCCATTTTAACGCCAGTTACATTAATAAACAAAATGCACCGCCTACAAAGAGAATTAGTACAAATGAAGGGTGTTGAGGGTAAATTGAAAAATGTTCAAGTCGATGAATCCGATATAAACACTTGGTTCGGTTTGATCTTCCCGGAGAACTCCCCGTACAACAAAGGTGCTTTCAAAATCAAAATGACATTTCCAAGAGAATATCCTTTCAAGCCTCCGAACATCACTTTCCTGACGAAGATCTATCACCCGAACATCGATGAAGAGGGTGCAGTGTGTCTGAACATCATAAACCCTGAGATGTGGAAGCCGGCCACCAGAGTGTCGAACATTGTCGACGCTCTCGTCAAACTCATCGAAGAGCCAGAGCCAGACCACCCACTCCGACCCGAGGTGGCCACTCTCTTCCTCAAGGACCGCAAACGGTTTCTCAAAAACGCTGAAGAATTTACCCGAAAAAACAGTGAAAAAAGGAGCTAGATTATCTGAGTTGTAAAGTTAACACTTGTACATTTTCTTATTGTTATTACATTTCTATACAAAATATCAGAATTTGTTTAATTCTACCTGATTACTTTAATCAATAGGTTCAAAATAAGCTGACTAAAGTGTAGGCCAATATAAAATGGTGGTTGTTTGTTTGATTCTTTTAGTAAAGCTATGGTACTTTAGGAAAGCGGTGAATGCTTTTTTACGACCACATTTGTTTCTAGTGTAATCATAAGGAAGATACCACAATTATCTGGTAAAACACTCATAAAAATGATAACAATAAAACAAAATACTCACTGTCATGTTTTGGGTGTAGAACAGGTTTTCCGCTTCCTAGGAAACCAAAGCTTTAGTCAAGCCTTGTATTACCAAATCACAACCTACCAAATTAAAGTACAAAGTTGGTCCCGGTTTTCAATGGATCAAAAGGTACTCTTCTAGGTAGTGTTAAATCTTATTTTAGTCAGATTTTTAAGTCTCTTCAGTAAATTAAAAAAAGGTTTTATATCTTTTAGTCAAAGTATTTATTGTCATCAAATCATGTTTCATCAGGATTTTATCATATGGTTCAAAGGGTAATTTTTGAACAATGATTTATTTTTCTAAGGAGTTTTGATAGTTTGATTTCTACTGATTTGTTTATAAAGACATGTTCTTAAGTTAATCAGTTTTGAAAAATTTATGCCAATGTCTTAATTTTCTTATCTTCAAAGTGAGTTTTAGATGAATAATTGTTTGGTTTGTACTTTGTAGAAATGTCTCAATAGATAAAGTTTTTCCTAAAATGATTCCAAGTATATTTGGGGGATAATCAGTCCTTAACAACAGCTTATTCACTGAAACACCCATTCGACTGGGTGACAAAATAAAACAAAAAATTTAATTTGTGTTGGTTTTAATAAAGTATGTGGAAGAGCTCCTCTGAAATGTTTGAAACTTAAATATAATTAGTGCCATGGAATCTGCTGCACAAAGAAATAAAATATTCTACAGAACTAAAGAAATTGTTTAAAACAGCATGCTGTTTAAAGCGTACTAATTAATAACAGTTAGAATTCATGTTTCGTTCTGGGACCAACTGAGTCAATAACAATTGCTCACGACACAGACACATTAGTCATAAAAAACGTCAGGTGTAATAATAATTGTTATCTTATCTACCACATTTCCCTCTACTCTAGCCGTGGCCATTCTCTGGGCTTGACTTCAATCACGGACTCCTTAAGCTGGCTACACACATCAGACTTTTCCCTGAGCCAAACCCTGTCGCGAGCAGGGAGAATGGAGAAGCGAAGGGCGTTTTGAAGGATGCAAATTTTGCCCCGTACATTTGCCCGAGCCAGACATCGGATCGGGCAAATTGGGTGTGAAAAGCAAGAAGAGAGAGAAGAAACTACTATAAAACTTACAATGCTCATTCCCATTGTAGTTTTTCTGGGTTTTTGTTTCTATGATACGGCTAACTAAATGTTTCAAATAACTTTTTATAAGAACAAGATGTTTTATCTATATAAATAAAATAAGACTTTTGTCTGTACATTGCAAAGAGTCCATCAATTTTTGGTGTTTATATACTTTGCATAGACCGAAACTGGTGTCAAAAAATTCCTGTCTGTCTGTAACGTTTTTAAGGCATCTTGGACCGCTTATAACTCAGAATCGACTGAAGCTATGGTGGCACTTATAACTGCACCTCAAACAAGACAAGCTTTACCTATTTTTAGCTGATGAAGTATGGTACTATAAAAAGACTAAAAATAATACCATTTTCATTTGAGTGTCTCAAATACTATTGATATCTTCAAGTAAGTGGATATTTTCAACATTTTCCTGGTATCACACACAGGGCTGTAACTCAGTCTTATTGCATAGTTGGCAGGAAGTTTTCTGCGAAATGTGTATGACTACCCTTTCTCCCCAAGAACAGTCTGTTCCCATGGTAAGTTGCTAGTTCAACAAGCAATCAGGGTCTGGCAGGAGTTGGCAGGAGACGGAACAGTCTGTTCTAGTTCAACAAGCAACTTGGTGATTCTTTTTTAGACTTACAAAAAGAAGTCCAACTTGAATATCTCCTGGGGATTTCTGTGACCCTGGTACGAAAACCTCACTTTTTATCTCGTTTGGTGACTGTGCTTGAAACTAAATGTTTCCACAATTTACTAGAACCTCAGAAGTTACCAGGGGGTTCCCTTGTTGAAACTAGAGGAACTTACTCCAAGGTCTCCTGGCAATTTCTGCGACCCTGGTACTAAGGATTTAATTTTGACTACAGTTTGGTTTCTGTGTGCAAAATATTGTGTTTTTTTTAACCAGGACTAGCTACTCACCTTAAATTATATTTTTGCACAATAATTTCCTCTGAATAGAGGACTGGTGGCTATACAAAGACAAGTTCATATTATTTTTAATTTGCCATTTAATTAGGAGATAACCAATTATGTATTATTTTTCTCTGTTATACAATTTTCAAAATACAATTATACAATAATAGATATAAACAAAACTTAAGCTAAAACAAAATACAGAGAAAAATAGAGCTCCTAGGACTAGAGTATGATCAGGGGTCCTACTCTAGGCATGGACTAAAGCTTTGACGGTTTATCGTCAATAACTTCCAAACGAAACAAGATAGGGTTAAACGGTTTGTAGATTCGTGTTCAGGGCGATCAGGTGGTGCAAAAAATGTATCATATGTTTGGTTTTCAAAAAAAGAATTTCACCCCATGTTGGCTGTTAATCATGAATAAATTTTGAACGAAAAAAGATAGGGTACAACGGAGTGCAGATTCGTAATCAGTGCGACGAGGCAGTGTTAAAAAATGTATCATATGTCTGATTTGAGACGCAAAGTTTTTCGCTAATAGAAAAAACCTAAGGTTTAAGCCTTAGGTCGGAGCGATTTTTGGCTCCGTTTTTCGTGAATATCTTCTAGACAAAAACAGGTAAAAAATTTTAAAAATCTGATTTGGGTTCAGCGGGTCGAGGCGCTTCCAAATATGTAACAGTTTTTTGGTTATAATAAAATTTTTTTTCAAAATTACTGTTTTTCTTTAAAATATTTTGAAAGGAACAAGATTAAGGAAAAACCTTTGCAGATCTGTTTTTGGGTCGACAAGGCGGTGTTCAAAAAGGTATCATATGTCTGAATTTCCAAAAAAGATTTTTGCCCAAAATTAGTGGCGCAACGAGTTTTTCAGGTTTTTTGGGAATAACTTCCGAACGAAACAAGATATTTTAAAACGGTTTGCAGATTTGTGTTCAGGCTGATGAGGCGGTGCAGAAAAACATATCATAGGTTTAATTTAAAAATTAAAATTTTCAACCTAAGTTGGCGGTTTATGCATAAATTTTGAACGGAACAAGATAGGGTACAACGGAGTGCAGATTCATGTTCAGCGTAACGAGGTGGTGCAAAAAAATGTATCTTAGTATCGTTAACACTACTTTCACTTGTAACCAATCCTTTAGATGCTTCGATTCTTCAGTTAGGGTCATGGCCAGGCCCAGGCCCTTCCTTGTGGAGGCCGTGGCCAAATTATTTTATTTTTGTATACTTTGATAATGAATTTGAGAATTTTAACCAGCACTTATCGAGTTTCACTTTGGCTATGTTTTCTCACAAGGCCAAATGCTTCCAAAGCTTACGTTATGATAGGCAAATGCCACACGGCTGAGTTGCGGCAGCTCGAGCACAGATAGAGCTGCCATCTCTTACCGTCTTTCTCCCCCTCGGCTCCACATGCTCGAGTTTGTCCAATGTCCATGACTTAAATGTGACCAAATTGAGCAATTTTCAAGAACGAATGAACTTGTGCATGCGCCAGTGGCTCTACTTGACTCTTAAAAAATTCCCTCGCAGCGCTATCTGTGCTTGGGCTGCAGCAACTATGTTGATTTTCCTACCTGCCATGTGGCGTCTATGCCAATCTACCTACCATACCATAATCTCTGACGTTACTAAACACGACCATAATTTTCCTGCTCAACGACTCTACTTAATCACAAACTGCCAGGGTGATGAACAAACGCTAAGTTGGAATGTCATATATATTTAATGAAGAGAAAATGATACATACTTAAAAGTAAAATTAAAGGTGATAAAACTGAAAATGGTACAATTTATTACAATCGAGAAACGTACGTTAATATTAGTGGTTGAGTGGCAATGAATAGTACACCTGCGATATGTTCAGCTAGCTTCTTTGTACAAGTGGCTGTCGCCTAATTTACTTACGGTATTTTAAACAGTAATTTACAAACATAACACTGACCAACGTACCTACGATAAGAGACCAAAGCACTACAGTTGTCCAGCATATCAGAGTTTTAGGAATGTACACTCATATTTTGTCATGACGTTTTTTATTAGCTTATCACAGTGATGTACTTCAAGAAATTAGTGTTAGCATTATTATAAATTAGGTAGTGAACAGCTGGGTTTAATTAAAAAATGCAAACTTAAGATCAGAAATTATTGTTTTAATTTGTGGCAAAAGTCAAATTAAAATTATCTTTGGTATCTACCTTTTAAACTTGAAAAACAATTTTGCACAAGTTATAAGACATATTAGAATTATTTTGACCGAAAAGAGTTTTAGTGTACCAGTTCCAAATTCAAAAGTATTCCAGGAAAAAATTGAACAAATATTTAATTTAGGCTTTTTGAAAAACTTTGTAACTTCAAAATGAATAATTGAAAATTGAGGATAATCTTTGGTATTAATTTTGTAGGATTGCTATAAATGCTGGACTGGTAAATTTTGAATTGTATCCTATTTAATAAACAACAACCATGCTGAAAATAATAATAAACAAGTAGTGAAGAGGAAAAATAAGTGAGAAACGAGAATCATGCTTAATTTTTAAAAATAACCATAACATCCATAATCCAGTTTCCTCTGAACTCTATCTACAAAACAACTTGCCACTACAAAAATTATCACATGGTTAAACCTCCCCTAAATACTTAGCAACTCCTTAATACGTTACTAACATTTAGTTAATCGAATTAATATTTAATAATAAAATAAAAATTTATAATATATTACATCGTAATCTTCAAACACATATACATAATAATGCAAAACAAATTCAATGTCATAATAGGTGTAACAATAACTATGTTTAATATTTTACGACAGAGCACGCCGCTCTTAAGCCTCGCCTAAGTTATCTTACAGTATATAAAAGATCACACATTCAGTTGTTATATAACAACATATATAATTTATATAAATTTATTATAACAGATGTCAGTTTATACACAACCCTTGGCCCACAGTGCAGATGAAAGCGGGGCAGGAGACTCAGAGAGGGAAGCGGAACCCGACTACGATACCTCGGCTGCAATCAAAGGACATTTGCTGGTCTCGGTAGTGTCTCGTCTGCGCCTGTTGACAAAACAAAACCTGTATTGGAAGAATAAAATACCTGACAAGAGAAAAGGTCATTGTACACAGGGTCAATTGTGGCTTCCAGTTCAAGCAGGCATTAGTGGAGGTTAATAGGCATTTTATACGAGGTTAATAGTGGCTTCCAATATTTCCTCTTAGTGGTCGCCAGTTAGATGTAGGCCTAGAGGTGTTGTTTTGGTGACAAAAAAATTTAATAAATATTGAGTAAATATGGAGTGTCAGTGAGTTTGAGGAATATTTTGACAATGCGATGAATAAACTACAACACTTGTAGTTTTAAAAGAAGAGTTGAAAACCATTCTTAAATCAACAAAGAGTATAAACAAAAACCTAGACTTATATAAAAAAAACCTGTCATTCTTCTAAACTAGAAGTGGACAAGATTGGATTTTCAGGTCTCGTCCACCCCTATTCGGAACACTTTGAAATTGAAGCCCGAGTTCTGTTAAGCCGCTCCATTGAAGTAGTTACCATGATTCAGGGTGTCCAGCGTTCAGGAAAAACAAAATTACCGTATAATTCCCGTATTTTCCTGGATATATACAGCTGAATTCCGGATTTAGCTACCTTGATCTAGTCATAGTTACTCCCACCCATTTTGTTATTTTTTTACAAAATCACGACATTTTCAACCACCTGCGACGAAATAACGACTTTCATTACTATTTACAACGATCTACCGACTTCGCTCAGATGCGCATCTAATTTCGTATCCGCAAAGACAATTTCTTAGCTCGCACTAACACGTGCAGCAAAATAACAACTACGATACCATTTGCGGCGATCTTCTGACTCCCTCTTGCACCCGCGACGAAATCATGACTTTCGTTACCGTTAACAACAATCTCTGACTCCCGCTAGCGCCTGCGGCGCAATAACGACTACTAGTATATAGAAAATTCCCGTATGCTGGACACCCTGTGATTGCTACTTGACCAGTTTACTGAAACTATTAGGTCTACTAAGTGTGAGAATGGCCGTGTGGCCTAAGGTGTCAGCTGTTGAGCTGGCCATTTAGGTCATGCGGTTGTCGCGGGTTCGAATCCTGCAGCAGGAGCAATCCATATTAAGCTCACTCACGGTTGGTTTAGTGATAGGGAGGGCCCAGCTTAAATAAACGGTGAACGGCACGGTGGAAGCTGACAACGTTAGGGAGTTTAATAAGGATTGCTAAAACACCGGTTGTGCTACCTTTAGTTTTGTATAGAGGGAGAGGCGGACAAGTTTGTTGTTGTTTTTGGGTCTATTACACTTCCATTAAGAGATTGCACGAATTTCATAAAGTCTCAGAATATGTAAAATAAACAAAAGACAGAAAACATTAATTTTAATAAAAAATAAAAAGTGTTTGAGCTAGGCCTGTGCGAGTCGCAACCTTGACGGAGTCATAGTTACTGCTGTCGGCAAAACTAATAAGAACCAATTGTTAGCCCCAGAGAAAAAACAGGGCAATAATATAATACTGAGGATGAAATATTATTCAAAAAGGTTTCTATCACTTTTAGTGAACAAGAACACGACATTTTGGAATCTTATCCCGTCTTCAGGTGAAAAATAACATAAAACATTAGGAAATGAGAAGTGCATCAGACTGACCAATTGTAACAGAGAACACAAAAATACCTGTTCATGCACAGCCAATGGAGGAGAAGACATTCTTGAGGAATTTGATGAATGAGTCAGTTTTCCTAACAAAGAGTTTCTTCCCCTCCATTGTCTGTGTATAAACACGTAGCGAGTGCTAGAGGGAGTGGGGGTCTGACTCACCTAACAGTTACAGTTGTTCTTGTTGGGTTGCTGGTCGTTGGTCAGTGTGGTGGTTCCAGGCTTCTGCGGCTTGTGTTGTACTCCAGACTCGGCTGCGTTCAAGTCCAACCTGTCCAAACATTTACCAGTCTTGTAGCATGTAGATGCGTTCTTTCCATTCCAGCAAGAAAATATAAATCAATAATCCATTTAAGTGCTATAACAATGTTACACATCATCGACAAAATCATATCTTAGCCTAAAACAAATTGTTGTTAAGACTACTCATTGTAGATCTTAATTTGTATAAACGCTAAATAGCTAATTTATTACATTTAACGAGACATTTGAAGAGAAACTTTATGCCTTCTAATGTTCAGAATTTTTTACAGGGTGTCCACGTGGGAAAAACAAAATTCTGTATTTTCTGGATGTATTTTGCTGATTTCCCGGATTTAGCTATCTTCATATAGTCATAGTTACTCCCACCCATTTTGTTATTTCTCACCGTGACCTAAATAACAACTTTTGTTACCGCTATTTACAATGATCTTCTGACTCGCTAGCCAAGTACTGCTAATCGACAATTTCTTGACTTCCGCTAGCACCTGTTAAACTGACTTTAAACCCACTTTTAAAGCGGTAACACATTCTTTTGACAGTTGTTCAAACAAAGCAAGTAAATAAATTCTTAGTTGTATTAAAATCTTTTTGTGTAATTCCCATTATATTCTGTTGCGAGTTCATTGTAGTTTGTATCATGTACCTATATTGAATATATATTTAGTATACAATGTACTTAAAGCGGTGATTTCAGTTTATGTATTATGAAATTATAGTTGTAAATTATCAATGTCTACTGATGTATTATGCTTGATTGCTAGTATTGCTTAGTTCTTGACACTATTTCATGTACAATAAATGAAAATGAAATAAAGAGATTTTGATTGATTGATATAATAACTTGACATGACAAACATCTTCGACTCAAGAACGAACACGACTTATACCGTGCATGCTTATACTTTGACTCCTAGCGCTATGGTGCAATTAACGACCTAATACTGTTCATCAATCTTCTTACTTTCGGCTTAGCTATTTAAATCACGACTTTCTTATTGCTATGACTTTCTTTGATTCCCTAGCGCTTGCGGTGCAATACGGCTACGATAATGCTCGCTATTCTAGACTCATGACATAATCACCACTTTCGCAATCCCTTTTGCAAAATTTCCCAGTTTAGGGGTGAAAATCCTGTATAATTCCTGTATTTTCCCCTATATTGAAAATGTCTGTATAATTCCCGGTTTTCCCAGAATTTCCGCCTGGACACCCAGTTTTACTGTCAAGTATTTAAATTACATTTGTAAAATTTGAGCTTGTTAATTTAATAAATAATTTTTTTTTTTAAATCGCATTAAAAGAGTTTTTAGTTAACAAGCGTACTATACCATAGACAACTTCCTTAACTCTCTGGCGCTTTTGGCTCATTTTACCCAGTAATAATTAGGTCCTTATTTGTTAATAGTGGCTTTACTTCAGTTGTTTGTTTCAATAATTTTATGTTGTAAATTTTCTAACACAAATAATTTTTGTATTCTGACAATAAGTGTTTCATAAGAACATACTTTCCGTCTTTAATACTCCTGTAGATCTTCTGAGCTGTCTCTAGGAATGCTTCTTCAACTTTCTCGTCCCTAGAAACAAAATATAACACAAACGAAATAATAACCATGTTTCAATTATAATATGGACACTAGGAACTTGGGCTCGGCAACAACAAAATATGTTATCTTGCAAAATATACCTTTTAACTTTTATTGTGGTTCTTATTTAAAAATTGTAGGATATTGATTTGTAGCTGTATCTTAGCACCTACCTTGTCTGTTCAAAACATAATTTAACGACCCTATACAGAAAACATTGTTTTAGTTATCAGTTCTGCCATTTTGATCGGAATTAAAATTTTGTAGGTTGGATTTGAGGCAATATTAATATACTAATTAAGACTTTCTATAAGATGTAAAACACAACAATATTTTTAAAGTTTACTTCTTTCCTTTTATTTAAAATATAACTTTTAATTCCTGTTGACATTCAATTTTGTTCAGCCCAATATTGGAATGGACAATGCCGATTACTAAAAATAAGCTAGCATTAGGCAAAATAACTTTGAATATGTGACAATTCAAGCACTTCTCACAATCTCTCTCACAAATGTTCAATGTTATGTCAGTGAGTGCAGGTGGTTCTGCTACCAACTGCAGTACGAGGGTCATCCAGAAAGTAAAGAACGAAATGCATCACGCCACAAGACACCCTCACAACTACGAAGGCAGCGTGCAGCTGTAGCTACATTCTTCCTCTTCAGTTTGAGTGTAGGTTCGTTGCTGTGTGATTAAGCATCTCGTGTCCACAGTGATTAATAATGG
Organism: Matsumurasca onukii; assembly: GCA_018831715.1. Lineage (NCBI taxonomy): Eukaryota > Metazoa > Arthropoda > Insecta > Hemiptera > Cicadellidae > Matsumurasca > Matsumurasca onukii. The sequence goes on from CM032065.1 coordinate 37,823,728, forward strand.
CATCGACAATTGAAAACCCCGCTAAATGTCAAGTGTGAAATTTAAGCACTCGAAAAGTCATGGCAACTGTTTTTGGGATCGAAATGGCTTAATCCATGTCGAATTTATGCCAAGAAAAGAAACGACTACAGCCCTGACTTGGTGCCGAAGTGATTATCACTTATTCCAAAGCTTAAAGATTTTTGGGTAAAAACAGTTTGCTAACGATAAGGAACTCAAAGAAGCTAAGAAATCCTGGCTCATGTTTTTGGCGGCAAATGAGTAGAACATGGGTATGGAAAAACTGGTCCCACGTAAAACCAGTGTCTTGAAATCCATGGCGACTGTGTAGAAAAGTAGAGGAAGGTTCTATGCACTTGTAAATAAAGTTTTGTGTTGATATCTTTATTTTTATTTGACCATGCCAAAACGTTCTTTACTTTCTGGATGACCCTCGTACATACAGTAGGCCTACTATAAACACGTAAAATATTGGCAAAGGCTGCCAGTACCATATTATCTTTCTCAAGTACCCTGTGAATCCCCACAGCAACTTACGTCTTGGCACTGGCCTCGACAAACAAGAGCCCGATTCTCGTTGGCGAACTGCTGAGCCTCCTCGTAGGTGACATCTCTCTGCCCGTCCAAGTCTCTCTTGTTGCCGATGAGGAAGATCACCGTGCTGGGGTTAGTCAGGTTTCTGGTGTCCGTCAGCCAACTGCTCAGGTGGTTGTAGGTGGAGCGACGGGTGATGTCGTATACCATCAGAGCACCGGCGGCACCTCGGTAATACGACCTGCGAGCAACACATACCCTGTTAGCTGTTGAACCTGAATTAATACCTTAAAATATTAAGCTAAGATAGCCTACGACTTTTCTCAAGCCGGGTCTCCAGGCTTAGTTAGTAGATCTTCTAGTTTTTATTACTACGTTCCTATATATTTTGCATGCCGACTACTTTTCAAATGCTCTGTCTTTGTCCTGACAAATGCCCTGGTTGGGCTGAAAATTTGACAAACCTAAATGTGTTCAACTTTGTGTTTCTACTTTATCCCAGTGAGCCTGCTCTCCTTTCTACTCCAATGCTTTCAATGTTATTTTTAATATTTTCTGAAGTTTTTAATGACATTTTTAATGTACTTTGTATTTTGATGCCATTGCCATACTCTATGTTTGTGTGAATAAAGAAACTTTGTCTTGTCTTATTCCTTTTTGATAATATATAATCAGGCTGGCCTAGTGTCCTATTTCCTAAATCAAACCTAAAATAATGTTTTGAAATTAATTATGTCAAAATGTGTTTACACAATAATTGTTTGAAAACAATTTTCTTCCTGAAAATAAACTTCCAGTTTTAAGCCAAGATGTGGCCAAATTGTAGAAATTTTCGGGTTGGTTAATTTTTAATGCCAAATATCTTAAGACAGTTGTGGGTTCAACATAAGTAAAGTTGCTAATTTCACCTCTCACTGTTATTTACTCCGATGTACTTGAGTTTTTAAAGTTGCAATTTATTATGTTGACACTTTGAACCCTGGCCTAACTTTTTAAATGACAGTTTTCCGTCTTTTAGTTTATTTTACTTATGCCATGACTTTCTCACATGCCCTCTTTTGCAATCTCTTATTGGAAATGTAAACCAAAACAACAAAAAACGTGTCCTCCTCCTCTATACAAAGCAAAAAATACCGAAACAAGTGTTTTGAGCAATCCATGTTTAACTCCCATACACTGTCAACTTAAAACGGATAGCTCACACTGCAGGATTCGAACCGCGACAACCTTTATCGCCAGCTCCAGCTGAAGCTTTAAACCACACGGCCAATCACACCTGATAGAAGCTGTCTCACAGTCACAGTAAACTGCCAGGTGAATCATGGTAACTACTTCCATAGATAACAGGACTTCAACTTCAAAGTGTTAATTATAAACTAGAATTTTCAATTTGTATATTTTACAAACGCCCGGCCTCTCACCTGGTGACAGCCCTGAACCTCTCTTGTCCCGCAGTGTCCCAGATCTGCAGCTTGATCTTCTGCCCTTGAACCTCTATAATCCGGGTGCCAAACTCCACTCCGATAGTGTGCGGACAGTCTGCCATAACTGCAGTAATAAAACATAAACACTTATACGTTAGTTCTTTCTTCTCTGGGCTGTTGGGAAAATGGATACATATCTCTGAGTCTTAAGAGGCGGCCGGATAGAGCTGACTCTGAACTGGAGCAAGTTCCTCATCAGTTGTAAACAACAATTTAGTCCAAATTAATTAAAAGCAATTTTCATCATACATATAAATTAGGATAATGCATATAAATTCAAATCATGGTAATGGCAAGTAAAATTTAAAGATTAAAATAAAAAGTCCAACATTCACTTAAGATATTTTTCCATCATGCCATCAACGTTCTCTATGTAAAAATATATTAAATCAATTAACTTAGGTCCCTCGATATTATTACCCATAACCACCCCGAACAATAAATCACAAACTTAAAAGAGTAAAAAAAATATATAGAATCATCCAAGTCGGGGTGGATTGGAAGAAAGTGCACCTTTACATTTGCTTTTCTGTCTGTAATGTATCATGTTCCTCTCTTTCAGCTCAATGTTTATATTATTCTTTTTGTTATTCTATTTTTATTTTGTAAAAAGGCATTCATGCCAATCAACTAAACTATGTAATAATAAGACCAAGCCCCCCAGATTGTTTTATCCTACTATCATCAATTCTAAAAGCATGAAATGTATATACATATAAATTTTATTTCCCATGAGCGTTATTTATTTCTAGGAAATTAATATTAAAAACTTACACTTTTTATCTGTGAACTGATGTAGTAAGCAGCTTTTTCCCACTCCCATGTCTCCGATGATTATGTACTTAAATATATAAGAATAGTTATAAGGACCTGAGCTTGACATCTTGAGTTCCTGAAAAAAGAGAATAGAAACCAACTGTGAGTGATCATTACATACTGATTTAGACAGACACTCTTAGAATATTTTAAGTGAATATAAGATGTAGTGATAATGCTTTGATGGATGATAGGTAGCTGTTACAAACTACCCATGTTCCCAGATTGGGCCTTAATTAATAGCCCAACAATTCAATGGAATGAAATTAATGCTTAACCAGAATATCAAAAGTTATACTTGAATAATTGATTGGTACGAACTGGTACACTAGAGCTTTTATCCTAACCTGCTAATCCAAATTGCTTAATCCAACACTGTTAGGAAAACTATAACATTTTGAGTTAATAAAAAATAAATAAAACTGTTTTCCATTACTGTATCATACTCTTAGTGTTTAATAACAAACTCTAAATACAGTAGAACTTGATTATCCAGATAATTGGTACCAAGACACTGGATACAAAAACTCTGAATAAATAATGAGGTTAAGTGCTTCTACCAGGAAAAGGGACAAAAGAAGAAGACTGTCAATATAAGCACAGTTTATAACAAAGAAAGAGATGACATCAAGGGAAGAGAAAGAAAGCAAAGAGAGCACTGCAGTATGTCCTCAAGATGTAGAAGTCTTCTTTTTACAGCATTTCCAGTCTACTATTATTTTCTGTTCTAGGCAAACTACATAGAGCTGATTATAGCCAATATGCATTTTCTCTGTACTTGACATCATTCTTTATGAAAGATGTATGTAGTGCAGCATTTCTCACCTCATCTCCATATCAATGATTAATTTATTTAAAATAAGTTTTTATAAGGTAGAGTTTGAATTACAGTAAACTGAAAGGTTTTAGTACAAACAAATCTAGAATTTGATCTAGTAGCTTACAAAATGGATGTTTGGTTCTGTTACCAACTGATAAGATAGTTTTAACTGATCTTAGAACTGCAGTCACAAGTTGGTATGATAGTAAATTTATCCTTTCGATATATATATTTTTACTTATATTATTAGATGAATTCTTGAGGTGCCTATTGACTTAATTAGGAGTATAGAGGATAGAAGGATGAAAAGGAAAGGAAAAAAGGAATAATATTTCAATAATTAAAGAGGAGAGTTTATCCCTCTGTTCATCTCCTCTTTAATTAACTTGATAACGTATTAAATACAAAATATTGTTACTTTTGTCCTTTCCTATTCTTCCTTCCATCCTCTATACTCCTACTTATATTATTACTGAGAACTCTTATCTCTTATGCAGGGTGGGGGTGTCTTTGCCAAGTAGGCTAAATAAAAGAGGCTGTAGGAGTTACAAACATGTATTTTAATAATTATTAAAATATCACAACAATAACAAAGTCTTATACTAATTATTAACCTAGTAAATTCTTATAAGGGGTAATAAAATAGTACTGAGTATTTAGTGTTAAAACAGTGAACGGGAATTTTGAGACAGAGCTGCCACACCAGGGTAAGGAAACACTGCCCACCAATAAAAAACTCCTCTGGTGCATAGTTAAAATCTGTGTAGGCCTAAGTATTTTTCTAACTTAACCCTCAAGAATTCAGTAAATTGATTTTTCGACAGTAGAAAATTTCATGGCTAGCAGTTCACGTCTCTCACTGAAACTTTTAATCTCTTAGAGAGATTTTTAATTCAACAAATATAGGCCTGCAATGCTCTATTTAATCGGAGAGCTTGATTTGTTTCTCCATTTGCAAAATATCTTCAGTAAATTCATCTAAATTGGTAGAATATAGTCATCCTTACTAATAACTCTTTTCATGTTTCATGGGGGTAGCCCGTTTTTAGCAGATTCTAAAGATGCAGCATCTTTCCCAACCTGAGAGTACAGAGGACTAAACGTAGCATATATTCTAAGCTTTTAAGTTATCTCGGTAGTCTAACTAAATGTACCATATGTTGGACTAAAATGTCCTCAATATAGCTTTAGCCATGTAAATCCATAATCAATTGTCTTGTACATAAGTCCAGTTAAAGACAGGACTTTGACTCATTATGTTCAACCTACTGTACAAATCTTTACAACCTATCTCTATAAATGGTTTCTGTAGCCTGCGTCCGTGGCCCAGTGGTTAGAGTCACGGCTTGCAAAACGCAAGTTCGCGTCTCGCAGGAGCAAAGGGTTTAAACCGCTTTCCCTAAAAGCGTTTTGTGATGCACACAAACTCTAAGTTAAGTTCAATTAAATTCAAATAATCTTTATTCACAAATTGTACAATACATAGATGCATATACAATTATCGAAAGTCTCAAAGAAAAATTCCGTTTGCGTAGACAATAAAAAAAATCACAAGAATATTTTGGCCTGCAAAATTGTGTAGTAATTTCATTATGTTTCAGTGTATGCTTCTCTGAATGATGTAGTATTTCAGCAAGCTATTAACAGTAAAGACTGCGCTGAGATTGCTGTAATTATTTATGTGACTTGTTCAAAACAAATACCATAATATATTATTGAATAAATTATGGTTGTCTTTGACTTTAACATTCAAAATAATACTTTCGATTTTTAGCCAAAGCATAGGACATATTAAGTAAGTTACTCTCCCCAGGTGATTTAAGACAGGCATTGTAGTATGGTTACCCTGGCTGAAAACCACTATCGGTGGAATTTTAAGGCAGATTTATTACAGATTATTACAAAGTATTTGCTAGGTTTTTAAATATCCTCCTTATGTGAATCAGTTAATAAGTTGATTCATTATCTCCTTATGAACAGCAGAGAAAGATAAGGATTCCTGCAAACCACTTAGTTGACGCGAAGTACTAAATAATAACCTACGACGGATGAATAATATCGAGTGTAACGGGATATTATTTGGTTCAAGATGCAACAGCCCCATTGACTTAATTTTCTATTGAATTTACTTCCTAGTTACATAAAATATTATAATGCTATGACGTAGACAAAGAAATTAGCCACCACCTTCTCCACTTATGTCACGACGAGATCACGATAACAAATGATTTGAACTTACCAAGAGATGGTCTTTAGGATGTAAAAATTGTTAATGTTCTATTTCAAATTATAAATAATCATTCAATCAGCAAAACACTGCCATAAAACTAAACACCGTCAGTAACTTCAGCCTGACAAGACGACACGGTAAATAATGGCTGACCTGCGACGACGATTGACAATTTATTTGCACACATAGAGTAAAAAAAAAACTAATAAACAGACCAACAGGAAAGTTTTGGGCCCCTTTGGAAGAACACTGTACCAATATCGAAATAGTGATTTATACACTAGAAAAGATATTCTGAAATTTAAAAAGGCAGCAAACTAATCCTAAAGTATTTAAATTACTTTTAACTTGATATTTATGCACGGTAAACACCGATTTTACATGTGACCAAAATAGGTTACATAATCGAATGAATACGTGAATAATTTAAATGATACTTATTTTATTATTGTTAATTATTTATACTTATTTATTTATGTGAATTATTTATACTTATTTATTGTTAGTAATTACTTATACTTCTTTAATTATGTTAATAATTATTTATCAGTGGAGATTTAAATTATTGTTAATTTACTCATATTATCCAAGATTATAAAATTAAATAATAATATTTAAGGTGTAACTAAATAATTATAGTGAACATTATATATTATCGAATTTCAGGTGAAAAATTGAAGTGTGGAAAACAGTCGTTGCAGGAGACATAATATTAGCAGCGGACTGAGCTGAGGGAAGTACCAAAAAAAAACTCCAAAAGTGCATCGTCGTGCCACCAATGACTCATAGAATTTCAAAAAGTGCACGGCTGTCGGCTTTGCTACCTGGCGGGGAAATTCGCTACTGACTAGACTCCAAAAAGCATTGCCATGCTACCTAGCGGAAAAATCAACAACTAAAGCTCAGAGTTGACTCAAACAGTTCATGGTTTCCCCACCAGACCTCGCCATAATGCAAAGAAGTGACAAGTGATCTGGGCGAAACCTAATGGGGTAGCAATGAACTATTTTGTACAAAGCCTACACTACATAGAGGTTCTCTAGTTTACCCCAATAGTGCATTTGACTATCTATATTATATTTACATGTAATATTTTTCTGTTCAGTGCTGCTGAAGACATATGTGGCCAATCGGCGAACCAAGTATAGAAATGTGTCTCTGGATTGTGCTGAAGCCTGGTGAGAAATTTCTCAAGCTCTCAAAAGCTTCATTGAGCTTGGGTGCCTTAGGTGTGTCTTCAAATAACTAGGCACTCTAGACTAACCCACCATCTTGTGCTAGTTAGTAGTGACATTCAAGTTTTTTTTTTCATGAAAAGTCAATTCCCTTTGGGGTCAACGACACACAGGATGGTAATGGTACACAAAGAGCGTAATTAAATAGAAAATTGTGTTTAATAATATTTAAAAGTAACAAATCAAGCGAAAAGTTTAAAGAGATCACTTCTTTTGTTTCTTCTTCTCTGCCTCTTCTTCCTTTTCTTTTTCAATTTCTGCGACATATTCATCAATCTCTTCTGCATTCAGCATCTAAAAAACATCATTTAGAAAAATTAGGTTCCCTAATAGAGAAGAAATTAAACTTTGTTGCTGCTGCAACAGATTCTGCCAGGTGGTCTGTAGGCTCAGTTCCTGGGGCAAAGTCAAGAGAGAGGGTTTCGGGTCATGCCCTCCCTTCTAGAGCCTTAAAATGACCCTTGTATGATATAATGATAATAATAAACAATACATCAGTATTTAATCAATGAACACAGCAAATACAGTCAAGTCTGGATAGCTCAAATTTCAAGGGAGCTCAAAATTCTTTCGAGTTACATAGAGATTGATTTATGTTATGGATGTGGTTGTTTTGCATAACTTGACCGACAGAGGTACAATATGTACATTGTATTTCCCTACAGTTGTACATAAATTGCTAGGTATGTAAGTTCATACTAATGGTTTTAAAAATGGATACTGAATTTATGTCAAAACTGGATATTATATGAAGTTCTCAATTTAAGACAAAATTCACATTATAAAAATTGATTGTTAACCAAATAATATAAGATGTTATAACTAACAAAACCAGCGCAACACGCAGATAAGCGCTAAAGCACCGCTGGAATGAGTGAATAGAATTTTCTTTGAAATTTGTAACTTTAATTCGCTCTGTTCACACTGTTAACTTGGGCATTAGACTGTTCGCTTCCTTCACAGCCTCGCTTTGGCCTCAGGCTCACATGTTCTTTTACTGTGAGTTATATTACACATCTTGAAGTGATCACATATTTCAAATATCATTAAATCACTTTTTTGGCCACCATTTTGCTCGATGGATTTCCATAATTTTTGTTACACAGGGTGTCCAACGTTCAGGAAAACAAAATTGCTGTATAATTTTCCGGATATATACCGCTGATTTTGCCAATTCAGCTACCTTAATAGAGTCATAGTTACTCCCGCCCATTTTGTTATTTTTACAAAACCAATTTTTTACCATTGCTGATGAAATAACCGATTTTGTTACTGTTAAATGATCTCTCAACCTTAGAGTTCAATTTGTACATATGTATGTAAAGTTTTGAACAAATGCTCAAAACTAATTCTGGGGATTAGGATCGGTGCTAATTTTATGGTCCTGAACCTGGATCTTACCATGCTGAAGGCATGAATATCTCATTTTCTCAAAAGGAAATTCGATAAAATAAAATGTTTCCTCTTCCCTTTTGCTTACCTGCATCGGCTGGCCTCGTCTCATGACGGCGATCTCGAGGTTCTTGCGTCCAGACTGGACCACCTCCAGCAGAGCTTTGATAGCCAACTTGACGGTGCCTTTCTCGGTAGCAACATCGTCCACAGTCCAGTGTTTCTCCAGGAACTCTCTCACAGTCTTAGCGCTTCGGCCAGTCGCATTCGCCTGGTGGAAAACATATGCTACTTACAGGGACATATTTGCCGTCCATAGGCAGAGAAGTTGGTCTAATTCTCCTTGACATTAGGTTCTCCCCCGATGGCACTAAGGTCCCCAGTATAGCTACCTTGATTCTGATCTGGATCGATCGATGGGATCCGATCCTGATTGATCTGATCAGATCAGTTCGACCTGACCGGATCAAAACAGTGCATCTTTCAGCAAAAGATTGGGAATAAAAGCACTTTATCATAACCACTGGATAGACGTCCAAATATACTAAAACTTCATTGTCGACCGAAATAACCAGAAAGTATGGATCCTTAGCATAGTTTGATATCGACTAGGCCCAGATAAGAGCAGTGTTTCATTACATTAATTTGTTACAAACTCTTTTTTAATACTGGTCCCCTTGGCGATGGTAACATTAGTGGCGATGTTCTCAAACATCAATGTTGTGTTACCCAAAATCACAGGTTTGTTCCACCCAGCTTTAAATTTAGAAATCAGGGTATTCACCTACACTTTTACTGCTTAAACCACAGTGAAGCCTCTTTACTCATATACCTAACCATATGAAACAAAACACAAATTTGTATTCTTAAAACACTTCTAAATGCAGCTTTACACTTCAAATCACTATTATAGGAAACAGAAAAATATATTTTTGGAGCGTTTCTAAATATTTACACTTCTGTTTAGGAGTCCAACTGCTTTTATGGAACAGGGCCCTGGTTTCAATTGTGAACTTGTGATTGTAAATACCTTCCATTCGTAATAGATGCCAGAGGGTTCCGTCTGGTAGAGGTGAGGCTTGCCGTCGTAGTCGAAGCCAGCGATCAGACATGAAATGCCGAACGGAGCCTGCCGTTGCTCTGCGTGTACTTTTGCTTTAACCCTGTCAAAGAATTCTTGTGAGTAAAATACAGAATTTGCTGGTTTCATCTTGCAGGCACTTCCGAACAAATTAAAACACTGTTTATCTGGCCCAACTTGGACCAGACCTGTTACGGACAACCAAAAAACCAAATTATGTAGAGAGAAAAAAAAGGTAAAGTTTGTCTTGTTTAACGAGGCGAAGTTAGGACCACAAAGTCCTTTCTACCACTCAACCTCAACCTTTACCTAGCGTCACCGTATTAGTCACATTACAAATTGTAAGTGGTGACTGTGGGGATCGAACCCATGCCATTGAGTGGTGAGCTCCGGATACCAACCCGCCACGGATCCGCTCAAAAACAGAAAAACGGATAAATATGAAACAAAACACAATGATATGTACATAAATTTGAACTTTACCTTAAACTTTTTTTTTGAAATGTTGAAAATTTATTTTTTACTTAAATGTTTTTAACCTAAGTTAGTTTCTTTGCTGTACTACAAAGCTTTTTCACTTGTCGTTCTTCTGTAGTATTTTTTTTCTTTGAATCTTGTGAGGATAGTTGTACTTTAATTTAATTTTAATACTAGCTGTATATTTTTATATTATCTTTAAGTTATAATCGTTTATTTTTCAACTACTCAACCAGTCTGAGTATTCTTTTGATGGAGTCTCAACACATTCTAAATGAGACACCTAACTATTTGTTCTTTGTTTTCTTGTAGTATATTGTTTTTTGTTACATACAAGTTGTTATAGTTATATTTTCTCTGTAAATTTGTATATAAAAAAGAGCAAATAAAGATATTTGAAATTGAATATTAAAGCTTGCAAAAGTGATCTTTTGTAAAATAACCCTATTTTCATTTTTTAAATCTAAAGTCAATCCTTATTAAGAAGGTCCAGTTAAATGGGGTTCTACCGTATGAAAGATAAAACAACGTAGTAAAATATTTATAAGTTTGACTTATTCAAGAAGGTGAAGTTAGGACTAGCACAAAGTCCTCTCTACCACATCGTACCTGCTATATATCTGGTAATGTACTCCAGCGTCACAGGGTCTTCCACGGTGAGTTTGTGCGACTGACACTCGACTTGGGCTCTATTGATTAATATTCGAGCATCAGCAGTCAACCCTTAAAAAAGATACAAGCTTTTATAGTGATACCACAGAAAACAACCCAATTTATTATTATTAGGTTTTATGATCCCCACAGATTGCTAATAAATCATTGCATCGAGAGTTAAAACAAAAAGTTTGGATGAATCAACAATGTCCATCAGAGGTATCATACAGGGTCCGGCAGTCAAACCTGACAGTTTTTAAAATGGGATAAATCAAAAAGTTGTTGAAATATTTAAAAATATTTTTTTGTAAAGAGGAGAATTGGAAATTTATTATTTATAATAAAAAAGCACAAAAATAACTTATGTAACAAAAGTTATGTCACTTAAATGATGACCACCATTTTCTCTACACTGTACGAGTCTCTTGGAGAAGTTAATCATGACTCTCTCCAATGTTTGGCGGGATCTCACGAAGTTCTTGCCGAATGACTGTTTTTGAGTGGGGATAGGTAGTGGTGGGGACGTCTAGTCAGGTGGGGATGGTCGCCATTCTGATCACCTTGAGCGAAAGTTCAGTAGCAATGCAGCGTTGGACCGCTGAATACCGTCGTATGTAGTGAGACTTTTTTTTAGAAATAATGGTTCTGTGATTCTAACACAAAGAAGTTTTTTATTATCACGGTTCAATGTTCCTCCTCATGTCAATACAATTCTTCTATGGGTTCGCTTTCAGAAACTTTTTTTTAAAACAAAACAATATATAGAACACTGCTTTTGGAACAATTGAGGAACAAGTTATCCAATGAGAAATTTCACTTTTCAAGGAGGAACAACAAGAGGAGGATCACCTCGAACGGTTAGAACACCTGCTAATATTGATGCTTTTGACATGCTTTTGAACGTAGCCCTCGTCGCTCTGCCGTTTTCACCCCCAAGCTCTTCGGATCTCAGACCGGTTTATAAGACGTATTCTTCATGATGACCTACCTAAGCTTCCATCTTTACAAGATTGCTATTGTTCAAGAGTTACAAGCACGTGACTTCAAAACAAGGTTGAATTTTGTGTTTTTTATTATGAATATTAAATTTCCAATTCTCCTCTTTACAATCAAAAAATAATTTTTAAAATATCTCAACAACTTTTTGATTTAACCCATTTTAAAAACCGTCAGGTTCGACTGCCGGACCCTGTACATTTTAAGTGGAAGAAAAGGAAATTTGTCTATAACAATTTAATAATAATAATTCTTTATTTGGGGAAACAGCGCTCAAAAGGTTTGCTTGGACACACAGAAACATCAGTTATTCATTTACAAAATATGACTATCTATTAACTGTAAGGGTGTTAATTTTTTTAAGTTAAAGAACTGTTCTCTTATTGTTGAACTTATATGTATGCAATTTTATACACATAGTCGAGCCTAATTACGTGAATTCCTTGGTATTTTATTTATTTATTTATTCAGGAAGGATCTACAGCTATTTAATTCTTAAATTACACTTTACTTAGAGTCAACTACTGAGCTTAAGAATCGTACCTGCAAAAGCCATGACAACATGATCATCAAGAAGGCAGATCTTTCTCACTGTCCTTTCTTCTTGCAGTTTAGCTACAGATTTCTTCTCCACACCCAAAACAACAACATCTGCTCCTCTGACCCCAACCTGAAATTTTTGTCAAAAACTAAATGGCGATCCTCAACAATAACCCATAAGTTAAATGTTTCTGATCTCACAATTTTCCTATTTTCTCTTTGAATAGCAAGAGGCGGACCATCTATGTGAATTCTAAATGGTTATAGAAAGAGGTTTACAGCATCTAGATGTTGCAAGCCTTTTGGTCATTTTGGACATCACTTAACTTATTTAAGTTTTTTTTTGTTCAAGGGACCAAAGTGGACTCTGAAAATGTTTTTAGGCCGCTTATTAGTCAAAATCGGCTGAAACTATGGAGGTGAATCTTTGTTTAAGGGTTAAGCTAATAACACAGTGTGTCTGTAGCTACATTTAATGTCCATATAACATCCTCAAATAAATTGCAAAAAACCAAAATGGGCTCTAAAAACAGCCAGAACGGCGGAAGTAACTATGACTCTCAAAGGGTAGCCAACACGTATAAGGAGAAGATGGTGAACTAACAGGCAAACTAAATGGTTTTTCTAAGGACATATAGGAAACCTTTTTTGTTTACTTCAAATTTGCACTATTATTAAAATATACACACAGCTTTGTTAAGAACGCCCCGAGACGAAGCGCGGATACTCTCAGCTAGTACAACAAATAAAAATATAGACCATAAGAACAGCAATTAAGATTTGTAAGTTTAGTCTGAATAAGCATGTCCACATCAATGGTGTTTAAAAGTTTGATGTTAAATAAGGGGGATTTGCTGATAACCATTGTAAATACATCAATCAGAAACCAACCTAATTTTTGGCCAAAGAGGTTATCAACTTGATAACTCTCATTATATTAATTACAAAGTGAATAGGTATATTAGTCTATTAATGGTAGATACTGTAGCTTTTTGGTGACATTTATTTACATGCAGTGTATAAGTTTTGGTTGAACCAAACAAAATTATTGATTTGCGATTGAATGACAAGCACTTTCAAACTTACACTACAGCTAGGTAAAATAATCTCACCGCTGTTGAGCCTTTGCGTACGGCTTCTTGAGCATATTCAACTTGCAAAAGATGTCCATCAGGAGAGAATACTGTAATTGCTCTGTCGTATCTTGCTGAGCCCATTATTTAAGCAGTTAGATAAAAATGCAACAATTATTACAGAAGCCGAAATGAAGCGCTAACCTCAACTTCTTTACACTTTACAGAAGCAAAAGCCTCAAATGAAATGACTTTTATAAAATAAATGCTGAAGCCAACATCCAAACGGTCTGTTGGCAGTATATGAGGAACAAGGAATATGGTACAATACGTCGAAACTTAATTACCGAAATATACCCCCCTCAAAACCATGAAACTACTCTTCACTACCCATTGATACAATAAGCACCACATCGCACAACGTGCATACGAATAAGGGGTTGGCTTTGAGTTAGGACAACAGTAGATGTTGTTAAAAGGAGTGCGCGTTTCGATGTCAAAAAGAATAAAATACACCCGTGATTCACCGCTATTAACAAGTGAATCCAGGGGTTCAAGCGCAGGTCTGACTTTGTAAACGATTGCATTAATTCACGAACAGCTGTCTTTAGCAAAATCCAAATGGAAAAATTGACACAACTACGCTGCGACCATTCGCATGATAAATGATCCACCCAGTAGGAACCGTGCCTAAAGCGGAGAGATGAAGGCGGTTGGCTTGGCGTTATAGTAAAAAAATGTTAAGAGCGGATGAGGTTTCCAAAGTTCAGCGCAAAGTGCAGCGCAAGCAATCAAAACTTTGCTGTATTATGTACACGAGATTTGCCAACTGTACTTTTAGAAGATATCAAATGTATTTGTGAAACTGACAAATTAAAATCTGAATAGTATTATTTTAGCGTATTTCTATAGTAGTGTACTCCTCCATCAGCTACAAATAAGGACAAGAACTTACGAGATATTATTACAAACTTTGAACTTTTTATAGTACACAGCTGCACAATAACTTAATATGCAATGGTTTTAAAAGATTATAATTATCTCAGTTTCTCTCCTGACTGCAGCTGTTATAAGGTATCGACAGACGACAGCTCAGATTGTTATTATTCTAGAGCTGAAGAAATTATAATAAATTAACACATTTTAGTTATAGGATGTTACGCTATAATCACGTACCCGAAATTATCTGTGTACTATGAAAACGTAAGTAATATATAAATCATTGAATTGGCTCTAGCTTTATAGTACACTATTTTACAGGGCGATAGTATCCTCATATTCACACCTGACAATAGGCCTACCTTGGGCAGCACTCATAGTTTAGTCCTGGTTGATTCTAGGAATAACAAAGGTAGAGTGATGACTGAATGCCCATTATTATTTCTCCATACTTGGTGGGTGCCACTGACAAACTAGAGCCTAGACGTTTTGCGCCTTGACAACGTTCACAAGTGGTACAGATTTGAACATGTCTTCTAAGAACTGGGTCTTAAAAAACTACACTCCAAGTTAAGCCATGTTCCTTATTTGGGATACCTGGGGTATTTTAGGCCCCTTTATTTGTATCCTCTAAAAACATTCTCTAACACAGTTTAAGAGTCATAGTGACTAAAAATGGTTTAATAGTATTAATTCTCATTATATCATGTCAAACTATCGTAAATTGGTGTCAACCGTAAATAAATAAGCTTTCTACCGATTAGATCTTGACTAAAATAATGTAACATATTTTGTTTTGTTACAGATAATCTTTTTGGATGAAATATAACAGCATTAATGCAAGTAACTTTGAAAATGAAATAAAATAAGAAGATTTGATGCTGAATTGGATACGAGAAAAATTGTTTAAACGTCCAAGTAGTGGTGTTTGCCCCAGTAATATATCAGTAGATCGCTTCAACAGTGTACCGTTATTTTCATCATCTGACAAAACCAACATGCTTTCAGAGGTGCCACTTAAACAACACAAGGACCAAATAACTTTAACAATTATTTGTGATGGAGATTCTTGGACTATTAATGTAGACTATTCTTTGGTTATATCAAATCTAATCGATTTAGCGCTCAACCATTTTTATGATCCAACAGAAGCTTTTAACGATCCTTCCAAATACAAAATGATTTCAATTTGCAGAAAAAAGGTCCTTTGTCTCTTATCAACAATAGCTGAAGAACATTTAAATCATGGAGGTAAGTTTATTGGTTGAGCCAAAATCATCAGCAGCTATAGCCATGTAAATGATTGGCTAGTAAACATTCTGGCAAAATGTTGCAGCGCATGGATTACAAATTAGAATGTCCAGAAACAGAGCAATAAACTTTCCCTTTAGTCAAAGTCAACCTATCTTGATTACATCATCTTTAAGATAGGTATTGCTCCACATACAAATAATGTTGTTGGGAAAAGCAGTGTTAAGTTTATAATGTTCATTCAAAGAATTCTTTCAGCGTATAGAAGGGTTGGTTTCGTAGACACTTTTTAATGGATCGGGTAAACAGCAGTTAGTCCGTTTCCTTCAGATTGTCTGGTAGAGCTTCTACAGCATACAAAAATACAGATAACTAGTGGAATGACGTAGCACTTATGAAAATAATCTCTTCATATATAATTAAGTCTTCCGCATATTGATTTATTTGTGAGTAATGCAAGATTTTATATCTCTATACTCTTGGTAGTCTATTTTTTACTCTAATTTTTAGATGAAATCATGCTTGTACGATCAATTACGACTGGGGCTGCTCTACCAATAAACCTAAGCACAGAGGACATACAAGGACCCACGAAAGAAGCCATATTAGAAGCTACAGCCCATCTCCCTGTCAGAAACCCTATTCTCATCGTTCCTGCCTTGGACTGCCAAGATAATGTAAGCTATTGTTATACAGTTTGAAAAAGTATTTTTTTAAAGGCTTATACAAGTAAATGTTGAAAAAAGTACACAGCTACTTACAAACATAAAACCTTTGATAAATTACATTTGAAACTGGATTTATGTACTAAAATATTCTTCTAAAGTTTCAGTCAGAAATTTTCAAAGTGCTTTATTCTCTGGTCGAAGCGTCGGCAAGAATTTTATCCCAAAATCCAAATGCTGAAGTGTTATTTGGTGAAATTGCCGCTCGTATCAATGCGAAAATTAAAAAGGAAATTGACAAGAACGCAATCCAAACCCTCAAGGATCTGGGATTCACAGAGACTCAAGCCAAATACGCTCTACGCTTGAAAAGGTAACTGTACAATATTGTTTTATTTTGTGTTTATTTGTAAGTTCAGGCAGCCAACATTTCAAATAATTTTATAAAATCTTTTGCCAAGTTAAGGTCAGTGCCTTACCGCAAAAGCACTTCTTTTAAAAAATGAATAGTTATTTGAATCCTAACAAGTTTTATCAAGAATTTAACAAAAAAAGCCCATCATTGTCAAAAAGCTAATTATTTTAATTTAAGATTCATTGTTAATATTACTTAGGTCATATTATTAAAGAAATTTGAAGATAAAATGTGTGGATCAAACCGAACTTGAATTCTAACTTGCCGGTGTTTATGCTAACCACTACACCATCCGGCCCACCTATTTATGCCTTAAAATTTAGAAGTACTTAAATATGGATGTTTATCCGAAACATGTGACTGTGAATAGTGACTTAGAATTAGCTATTCAGCGTTCATACAAATTAAGATCTAAAACAAGGGTCTTGTATGTTCCAAACATGAAAACCTAGAACCAAAGTGACTTGTGTTTGCGCCAGGAATCGAGCGGTGGAAGCCATGGAGTGGCTGCTGGAGAACCGTCACAGGGTGAAGGAAGAGGAAGAGTTGCCGAGGAGCGCCGGCGCCTCGCCCGACCAGCCTCTTGACACAATACACCAGCTGCTCGCTGACATCTGCGAGTTTCACGAGAGCCACTTCGAGCCCAACACTAGCGCTCTGGAGAGACTCATCGCGATGGGCTTCACTGAGGACAGTGTTATCGAAGCGTTGAAGAAGACTGGCAACCACGCTGTCGCTGCAGTATGTTGGATTACTTGAACCTAACTGTTGTTTCAAGTCAACTTAACTTAGAATAGTTTTCAGTTTTCACTTTTGATAATATGTAAAAGTTACCAACATAACCAAGGTGTGAAGGAGGCAAGAGCAGGCCTACTTTACGTCGGCTGTGGACATGGTATTGTAAAATGATTTTAGCGCTAAATGACAAAGGCAACTTTAAAAAAATTGGCATGAAAAAATGTTGGTGAGAAAAAAAGTTTCTTTATCTTGTGATCCATGTCTGGAATTTTTTACATTTATACTTAGTGTTTGGTCATTTTACGCAATCAATTTTCTTTCAAACATTAAAACTTCTATGTGAGACCAATGATTAGAGTTCTCATAAATTAGTGATTTCATCTATAACCTAGTTCTTCCAGTTCACACCGTGTCAAAACATCATAATAATTAGCTTGAAATATTTCGGTCTTTGTGTGGTGGCACCATCTTCAGTCACTGATTGGCTTAAACTGAGCTACTTGCTGTCTGCTATCCAATTAGTGGCAGGGCTGCCAACCTCCCGTTGGAGCAGGGCTGCCAATAGGACAGCAGACAGCAAATAGCTCAGTTTCAGCCAACCAGTGACTGAAAACGGTATTCTCCAGCGAGACTGAAATACTTCAAGCTAGTTATTATGATGTTTTGGCACGGTGTGAACCGGAAGCACTAGATTCTAGTTGTAACACCGGCCCCGAAAGCCTAAGAGTTAGTGATTTCATATCCAAAGTTAGAACATTTGCAATGACGAATCTACCTGAGATATTGAAGAGCCTGCTGTAAGGTTTATGCTTATGTCAAGGAGTGACTCACTCATTATTCACCATTTAGAGTGAGTGGCTGTGCGGAGAGCGAGACGAAAGTGAGACAAAGCCAGAGCCTGGCCTGGACACGGATGGCACTCTCTACAAAGCCTTGGTCAACAACCCCGCCATCCAAGTCGGCCTACACAACCCTAAAGTCTTGCTAGGTAAATAAATGGTTTATTGCGAGAAACATTTGACATGTTAAGCAATCGTCCGTTACTTTTTAAGCTGAAAATTTCCACACATTCCAACATTAAAATCCTGTTTATACATACATTTTTGACATTCACTCTCTCTCATTCTTTTGAATGAGAAAAAGATTTATAATTTAAATAGTTTGTTTAGAATTGGCAATAAGTAAAAGGAGTTTTAATCCCACCCAAAACAGTCAAGAAAACCCCAATACCACCGATCCCTAGTTAGCAGTTTGGCATGGTGAAGAACTGAAGGGGAAGGGGGGTTTGTTACAGCACTGCTGTCCATGCTGGAGAACACGGCCAGTGTGAACCTGTGGCTGAGTGACGTGGACACGGCGCCCCTGCTGGGCCAGGTGTTCAAGACTTACCATGCAGAGAAGCACATGCTCGTCGTCAAGCAGCAGATGGAGTTGATGCGCAGGCAGACACCCTCACACTAGCTAGACTGCTACACATCCAGCTGTGATATTCTTGTTATTAAATGTTTTCTCAAGTATCAGTGCATTGTGTTACCTTGTAGATGGTAGGCAGAGTAGAGTTTAACCTCAGAGGTCGCATCACAGAGGTTACCTCGGTGTATCTCTGTTCGTTAATCAAATCGTCTACACACAAGCCAGAAGGCCGTGAATCCGTG
This sequence comes from Matsumurasca onukii, assembly GCA_018831715.1. Taxonomy (NCBI): domain Eukaryota; kingdom Metazoa; phylum Arthropoda; class Insecta; order Hemiptera; family Cicadellidae; genus Matsumurasca; species Matsumurasca onukii. The sequence goes on from CM032065.1 coordinate 37,842,723, forward strand.
TGTTTTCTCCCTTCTTTCCTAGATAGTGAACAAATAAAATTTAGCCACTTGCAGCCTCGATGTAATTGGTTTTTAACTGCTTGTATTAGATCCTGGAGGTAATTTCCATGATGGGCCTCCTTGCTTATGAAGCAACCGAAAATAATTGAAATTATTGTGAAAGAAATTTGAGTTGCTTTTCCTGAAACAGAAAAACACTATGCAAAAAAGCTCTTTCAAGGTTTCAATAAAATATATTCAAACGATAAGCACATTTAATAAATTAAAAATACTGTAATTCCACATTACAACATGTACACAAAACTAATGAAACTATTTGTTAATGCAGGTTTTTTATTTACTAAAAAATTCTTGGCAAATAGTTTCATAATATTACAATATAAAATATAGTATTAATTATATTTCTTTATCAGTGATATTTCCTAAGTGCTTTTTAAAAGGTTTATTGGTTTTCTCAAGTGACACATTGGAAATGTGTAAAGTTTTGCAGTTTAAGTTTTGAACATGAAAAGCTTGATTTTAAGCTTGATACAATAGCTAACACTGGGAGAGTTAATGAAGCCATCACCAAAAATAAAGATAAATTATCAAAGACCACAAACATTTGTGCTAACCAAGCAAAGATGAATGATTAAAAGCTGTGGTTCTTAAGTGGGCTAAGCACAACATTACTACATAGAAATTTTAAAGATACCTAGTCCTTATGAAAAACAACCCTCTAAAATATTGATACTAATTTATTAACAGATTTATAAAAATCACGTTTTCTGATTAAATAATGAGCTTTAGCTTTAATACAAAATTGGGTAAGTATGTCAAAGAGTCGGTTGAAAATATTGACACAATTTCTTTTCAACACAGTACATTTGAAACGATATTCCAGTGTGAAGACTGCAAGTGAACTTCGTTTACCTAATACTGCGACAGGAGGTTACATTTAAAGAAATATGTCAATGAAAGTTCAAAGAGTGCAGTATAATACCTGTACAACATTTAGAAACCATTGAATCGTATCTGCTGGTTCCGGGTGATTTGGTTAGAACCAGTAAGTCATCTTCATGCTACCGGAGGAGTCTAGAGGGGTTTCCATGATGCTGGCTTGGCGCACCAGACGGCGAGGCACGCGGCGTCCCAGCAGCGCTGTCTCCTTGTCAGGAGTAGAGGGTGGGAGCGGCGCTGCCTTGAGCTCCACCACATCACGACTCTCCTCTCCCAACACATCCAGATCCTCGTACGAACTTGTCACACTGGGCCTGTACAGAGTTAACAATGGAGTAAAGGGCTCTTGCAAAGTAGATGGTTCTGCCATCTACTCATGTAAAGTAGAGGACTCTTTCTGTAATTGTAGCACATTCTGGAGGTAAATACCAGATGCTTTTCTTGGTAGGACTAATTATAGCACTACTTCGGCAAACCATGGAAATTCTATCTCCTGGTGAGGGAGGAGATGGAGGGGGATAGAGGAAGGAGTGTGTGGAAGGGGTAGAGGGAGGAGTAAATTTCTAGTGAACTGTTAAGATAAAACTCAAAATCCACACCAAATAGACGGTTTAATTAGCCTATACTTACTGGGGAGGCACACAGCGCATACAGTCGGTAATATTCCAGTCCTTGCCAAACTCCTCCCCCTCGTCGACTGTCTGCGGCAGGCGGTGGTGTAGAGTCTCGGGCAGACGCAGACTTGTCAAACCCCCACCACTGACACTGCCCCCATGATCACTAGTGGCAACACCAGCTGGTCTGAGCCCTGTGGAACAAATCCCAGGCGTTGCACTTAAGACTCAACAGTAGAACCAAGTACAAGTAAGTTTCACAAAGCAAAGTATCATGCCAAGAAACAAACTTTCTAACCAAAAAAACCCAAAATGTAAGGTACAATTCAAAAGCTCATGAGAACATGGAAAAGCGTGCGGTTGATGAAAGTTTCTCAGCTACCTCTTTATCATCTCGCCAAACATGGGTTCAGAAAACATTAGGACAAAAAACAATATTTGACACAATTCATTGGAGCAATAAGGAATGTAGAGACATTCCAGTCAACATGTTTGAAACCATCTTGGCTTTCTTTTAGAGGTTGGCTGGACCCAAGAGATCGATCAATTCCCAACAAAAATTAACTTCCCGAAAATCAGGCTGAAATTTTTCAGGCGAGTGGGATTTTTTGAGAAATTTGCAAGGATTTTGCAGCAGAAAGATAATTTAAAGGGAATTTTTGGTTGCATATATGGTAATTTGGAAAATTCCCAAGCAATGTATCAATTTTTAATAATTTTCTTCTGATTGCTGATTGTTTCCAGGGTCGGGTTGCTTAGTGCTTACCAAGTATGTGATGAAAGGGATGATGATTAGAGCCAAGCCACTGATGTAGGCTGAGAAGCCGATGCCGACACCTCTCAGCTGTGTCGGGTACAGCTCGCCGGTGAACGGGTAGATGATGAGGAACGAAGCCGATATCGCAGACTTGGACACCAGGAACAGAACCAGTGTTTCAGTCACTGCCTCTGAACAACATAATGTAACAACTCAGTTTTCAAGCTGTTTTATATATATATATATTTGAATTTTGATTTGTTATCGAATTTCCTTTGGAAAAATGAGATATTCAAACCGTCAGCATGGGAAGACCCAGGTTCGGGACCATGAAGTGAGCACCAATCCTGACCTCCAGAACTTGTTTTGAAAACTTTTTCAATACTTTATATACATATGTGTATCATCTCTACAGCCGCATTGTTTGTCAGATTTTCACCAAATTTGGTACAAATGTTTCTTTTGTAAATATCTCAGTCGAGTTCGTTAACCAGCAAAATCTGACTACTGAAACCTCTCTTTGGGGAAGGACTTAAAAAAGGGGTCTAATGATCTGAAAAGGGTATATTGTTTTCTGATTTTGATGAAATTTAGAATAAATATGTATTTTTTATTTCATGTTGATACACTTACGCTTTAGCGCCTAGCTGTTAGTCGGCCTGGTTTTTATGAAATGAGATTTGTTCTAGTATAACTGACCTGGCGGCAGGAGCACCGTGATGATGCAGCTGATGCCGCTGAAGATCATGCTGCAGGACAGTGGCCAGCGTCGACCCCAGCGATCCATCACCACCCAGCACAGCAGGTAGCTCGGTATCTCCACCAGCGCAGACAGCAGAAAGCTGAGGTACTGGTCACTGCCTAGAGCTGGTCCGTAGTAGCTCAAGCCCACGTACACCATCTCGTTAGCAAACCTGCAGCACAGAACTGCTCTCAGTTCACAGTCCTAGCTGCCAACTTAGTTTAAGCTGACAAACAATTCATAGGATCTATATATACTCTTGCTAGCGGCAATCAACAATGTTCAGCTGGATGGATAAAAATTCTATTTGCATACGATTCGACTATATTTGTCAAGGGATCGATTATTACTGTTGTATGGCTAGATACTTCTTAACTGTTAGAAAATGAATTCTGAAACAAGCTGAATTTGAATGGAAAACAAGACTCAGAGTTTGAATTGTTCCCCAGGTACATCTACTGTTACTCCTAATTCATTGGGTTTCCTACAAAAAAACTGGACAACAAACCATATACATTGACTGCACAAATTGAGATTGCTTGCACTAAACTTGCCCTGGTGACATTTCTGCTTTGCAAACATAACAGCTTACTTTCTGACTCTTACTTGGTTAATGTGTACTCTGCAGTCTACCATATTTATCTTAGTTAAAAAGTAATCTTATCCTTGTATAAAAAGTGTTATGCGGTCCTCAAGAAATGGCTTACTACTCTATTGTAGAGTTTTTCACGACTAGTCTCTCATAACTTTTCTAAATCTGCGTCAAAAGGTCTAAAAAACATTTAAACTTCACAATATTTTTATAAATATTATTATTATGTCATAAAATTTGACACTATCTATCCTGTAAGGGTCTTGAGAAGAAGGAAGGTATGAGGCATTACCAGTTGAGTGTGATGAGGATGGTCTTGAGACGCATGTTGGGTGTGCGGAACAGCGCCCCACCCCCGGCCCTGTCTGCAGCCGGCGCTCCTCACTGCGTGTGCGCTGCAGCATCATCCTTTGCTGCACATTCCACAACACACTCCATCAGGGACAGCAAGTCACTTAGCACTCCAAGACACATTTATCTGTTTATTTTTGTACACAATTTCAGCGTCATCATCACAATGTAGTATTTAGGGAAAGCATGGTTACTCATATTTTTGGACGCATAATGCAATACAACAGAAAAGACCGTTGTCTTGCATTTTTAAATATTTTATTGAATTGACATGTTTACAAGCATGTATCTCAATCGTCCACTATTTGATCTAAAATTTTGCTTTCATACACATCTAGATCCCTTTCAAACATACATAACTTAAATTCGTACTATTCCCCTACCCTGTTAAATATCCCAATTAAAACTCGTTTGAACTGTAAAATTCCTCTGCGACAAAAACTGATTTTAGACGAGCTTTGAAAGCCTTTAAGACATAACTTGGAAAATCAATCTGGTACTACTGGAAGATTATCTCAGACTATTAATTTAATATTAGAATTATTCTTTAAATCATACAATAACATAGCTCAGCGCTTTTTGTACTCACAATACAAAAATAGAACATTATCTTGCAAAATTACCCTACTGTAAGTACATGCAAAAGCCATGTAGCCGATGCCTAAACACCAAACACACCCAACACCTGTCTAAGACCTCTCTCCCCCCATACAGAATAGGTACAGGTTGTACTAGTTAGGTACAGGATGTAAAGGGGTATGTACACGGTTTAAACCTAATCTATTTTAATAACTGTAAGAACATTTTATAATCAGTCATTACCTTTAACCTTAATTTGAAGGAATCTGGTAGCTCTTTCTGATTTATACTGGCCAAAGTCTCTAAAATCTTGGAAGCTTCTTCTAATTTACCTTTAGCCAACAACCATCTTGGAGATTCTGGTAAAAACCTGAAAGAATTTAAGTTATTTTTGTTATTCAATAGATAACAATTATCATCAACACACTTAACTAGATGACGGAAATTATAGTAAAACTATTATTACAGGAGTTGCTCCATAAAACTGCCTTAAAAGTATATTTTAGGGTAATAAAATGAAAAATATGCATTATTTAGATAAAACTCCTGCTTACTCATAGCATTACAAGGAGTGCTTCATAAATATCTTTGGAATTAACTTGTCACTTATTTAAAACAAATTTGCAGCAGATATTATTAAAGTTCTCTTGTTTTTCTAACGTTAACAGTTGTTTACCAGAAGAATACCAGTCTTCAAAATGTACAACACTGTCTCATGGGCATAAAACACAAGACTCACCACCAGTACACATAGTAGAGGAGGAAGGGCAAAGACGTGACGAGGGACAGGTGCACCCAGTCGCGCACCAGGTACGTGACGCCGGCTAGCAACACCATGCCGAGAGTGTAGAACAAGCAAGTCATCACTGTGACAAACGAGCGGTAGTTCGGCCCCACCAGTTCCAGAGCTACGGGCACAGTTAGTCTTGGCGGTTATCAAGGTATACAAGCACGTAGTCTCTTGACACAATTGTTTGGTGACTAAGGAGAGATATGAGTTCCGCGAGAGATATTTCCTGCCACAAGATTGCTGGTCGTTGGGCTATTCCATATTCACCTTAAAATACCCTCTAAGAGTAATCGGTGCCTCAAAGCAAAACAAAGTATAATTTTTTTCAAGTGAGTGTTTAAACAGTTTGAAAGGTAAAGTTTGTCTTGTTTAACGAGGCGAAGTTAGGACTACAAAGTCATCTCTACACTCAACCTCGACCTTTACCTAGCGTCACCGTATAGTCACATTACGAATTGTAAGTGGTGACTGCGGGGATGGAACCCGAGCCACTGGAGTGATGAGCTCCGGAGTCGCACATGATACCAATCCGCCACGGATCCGAGTGTTTTATACCTCATATCAAATGGCAAATTTCCTTTAGAAAAGTTAGATATTCAAGCGGTCAGCATGGTAAGACCCAGCCCCAGGACCATGAAATGAGCACCGATCCTGATCCCCAGAACCTGTTTTGAACATTTTCCAAAATTGTACATACTTTTAATAGCTGTACGGCAGTTGTTGGGTTAACACACATTAAAAAACTGTGTAGCTCGGCACAAAAAGATAAAGTACTGCCTTATTGAGCAAAATATCAATTAATTCTTCAAGTGAAACATTTTTTAAACTCACTAAATTGGTAAATATATTTATAAATTCACACACAGCACACTATACTCACCCGATGCTTTGTCTGTCACTTACATATAATGAACGGGATCTGGTAGAATGGCGGGATCGTGAGGCCGACCACGACCCGGCAAGCCGCCCAGAGCCAGAAGTCCGGCATGAATGCACTCGCCACGTGCCTTCCCGAAGATCAGCGTAGCCAGGCAAGCAAAGAACGACAGCCGCCTGCCAAACCTACACAGAACACGACAGTGTCAGGAGTTAGAAGCATTGAGCTTGGATTAACAGTTACCTATGTTAGTATCAAAGCAATAATTATAAAGAGAAATTAATTTTTTGCCACAAGTTGTAGTTGTTATAGAACCTATCTTACACCTTGTAAAAAAGGAAATTAAACCATATCTTCGTAGAAGGAACTATCATCTCTTGATGTAAAAAAATCATTAAGCTTAGTGAAGAAATAACTTTCACACATTTCACATGTACCTTATTATAATATTTATTTATTTGTATTTGTAAAAGTTTAAATTGTGTAGACAACATAAAATGTTATAAATTAAAACAACAAAACAAAGTGGAAAAATAGTTTAAATAAGCCACTGGACACAAAATAAGGACAATAGTAAATTGCTTACTTAAATGTCAACCTAATCTCCTTAGTTCGACTGAAGATCCTGAGTATTTATTGATCCATGAACTCACCAATAGTGTAATGAGCACGCTGCATCAAGTCACGTTTAAGTCGTGACTTAAACAGCTTAATAAATTAATTAAGTCTTCACACAGTTTATTGAAAAATCAAGCACCTGCTTGGGATGGTAGATAATTTTTCAAAAAATTTTAATCTATGACTAGTTTGTCGAAATAAGTTTTTATGCCTCGTGCCATAGCCGTGTATATTGTCTCTTCTTATTGGTATTGCCTTCATCTTGTGAATTTTTCATGTTGTAAAAATGTATATCACTTTACGAAGAGGCCCTTCAGGATATCATGTCTCGGAAATCTTTCAATTCACAATCTGTTGGATGTTAAGAAAGTACTTATCGTCTATGTACAGCGTGAGTTGTGTGGATCACCTGTCGTTCAAGATGCCAAACATGTAGACGTCCACGGGACCTCCGGCGTTGAGGGCTGCCAAGCCGACTGTGGGGTAGATGTCCAAGTGACACACCAGTTCATACTGCCAAACAAACCAATGGTTTTTATTGAATTTTGGAAAAGGCAGGGGGGGTCGAGGACCTTTGGCTCTTTCAAAGCGTGAACTACGGGGAGATTTGGGGTATGCTACATTTTTATGCAAAATGGCGACTTAAAACTAAAATAAAAATAAGATAATTTTGTAACAATATAGTGATGTCATTAGGCGGGCTTAAAACTTTCCAAAAGAACCTACAGTGCCTAAAACTTGGATTGGATACAGAATGTTTAGATGTTACCCAACAGCTGTTGTTGTCAGTTCATAGTTTGCCAGATACTCTTAAGATTTAACAATTTATTTGGCAATGTACAAATCTTTTTGTGTTGACAAAAACATATAACTTAAAAAAAGAACATATTTACAAGATAATTAAAAAACTAAAGTCACTGATAACAACTAAACAACAATTTCTTGATGTTTTATATACATTGGTAGCAAATAGAAATATAACATGTAGACTGTAGAGTCTAGACAACCAGGAACCAAATCACTGATTGTAAATCAACCTTGTCATCATATAGATGTATAAGGTGTGAAACATAATCTGTGCTTTTTGGTGTTTGACACCAGTCATAGTTACTTCTGCTGTTTAAAGTTTTGCATTAGAAAATTGTGTTTATTGTGAAAAAAAAGAATATTATTGGGCCTTTTTGGGCTCTATCCCTGACCCTGCTCTCTTAGCTAGGCCCACATGGTAACGTGGGACATACTTCAATGATAACAATGAAAATACAGAATCCTTTGATCTTGACTGGTTAGTCCACACCAGCCGCTTTTTTCAACAGTAGATCAATCACATTGTCTTAACTATCAAAAAATTTAATTATTATAAATAACTAGCCCAATTTTTCAGTTCAAAAAGGTTCTACTTTATGAACACTTTTTGTACCAAGAAAATAAAATGCAACAACAAATTAAGAACAAAATTAAATATTTCTCAAATTAATGTGACTGACTTACATCTATAACAATGGAAGAGGATACTATAGAGGTGTTGAACTCCCATCCTTGGTCACAAGTCGTCACTGGCCAGCTGGAGTTCGGTGTTAGTTCTTCATAGTCGTAGTCCGTCAGAAGTTGTGTCCAATTTACATCGTAGCGGGAACATTTACTAAACGTTCCATTCTCAGTCTCCTGGAAGCACGAGGTTGTTTTGTCACTGAATCATATAATGGTGGCTGTTTTGTATATGAGAGTGGACTGTTTGGGGGTTTGCTTTAAGAGATATTAGATAACAAAATACAGATAAATAGTATAAACAACTCATAATGACAAATATTTTGATTTGGGTAATATTTTGGCTACACCATTATCAAATAAAACATAAAAAACACACACAAAATAAGGGGAAAGTTAGTTTTATTTAAATTATTAAGAGCAAACATTCAGTAACAACAATGGGGAATAACAAACAAGATATTTGTAAACAATAATAAACAATTAAAGCTATCAGCTGTTTTAAGAAAATTTTATTAACATAGATAAACATCTGTTTACAGTTAAAATACAGAACAGTCCATACTTGTTGATCTTAGAAGCTGTGATAACAGCATTGTTTTAGTGTTAGCTCTTAAAAAGCTGAGTAACAACAATTTGTACAGTCATGTTCACACAGTTATAAAAATTGCAGGGAACTCTGGGTTTTTAAAACCATCTAATATTATTAATTAGTTTTTACTAGTAGCTAGAAAAAACAAGTTTAGGGGCCAACAAAAATAGTGGATCTTTAAAAGCACAGAGTAACATTTTCAATTTTGGTACAAGAGTTCATGTTAATAATTTTGGACAAAGTCATAAAAACAACCAGAAACAATGTTTTTATGTATATAATACTTAAAATGTGATTTTTCCATCTCCTAAACATATTAATGAGTAATAGTAGCCTATTTATGACTAAAGAAATTTTGTGGACCAAACTGGGACTCAGACCTCTCTGTTGCCGGGTGATCATGCTAACCTTTACACCATCCAGCCCACCTATTTATGCCTTCAAATTAAGAAGTATTTCAGAGTAGCAGTTCTGGTTTAAATTTGGATTTGAACATGACTTTAAAAATTAGTTTTAGTGTTTAATATTTATACTACCATTATATCTAAATTTAAATAGTTTTTACTATTTGAGATGCCGACCACTCTCATTTAGAGGGTATTTTAAGGCAAATATGTGGTGAAGGATGAGTATGTGAGTGAGTGGTTTTGATTTGCTAACTTGGTTTTGTTACAAACTAAGGCTTTTAGCAAAGATCAAACAGTGCTTATTGTTGAAGAACTTATTTCCAATGACCAAATCTAAGGACCACAGATTTGTAAAAAGTTTAACAAAATAGGTTATGTAGGGAACAGAACCAGCAGGGCGATGGTCTGATATGTCTAAACGATGGTTAGGAGTTGGATTAGATAATTCTCCTATCTTTCATTTTGAAACAACAAAAGATGACAGCCCACTAACACTGAGACTTGATCTGAGCCGCTTGACCTATATCATCCTCAAAACCTGACCTCTTTGCATGAAGCTGGTTTATTACAGGACCACGCCACGAGTCCCAGTCTAGTATATATAATTTAGATATACTACCATTATATCTAAATTTCAATAGTTTTTAATTAAAAGTTTGGAATATAGTTGTATCATTAGCTAGTAAACCCGTGGATAAGTAGCAGAGTAGTGTGTATTTTGTACACAGGGTATCAAGTATAGGAGATAAAATCAATTGAGATTGTGGCAGGTAATGGGATTAAGCCAGGGGCTGGTAGGGTTTCCCGGAGCGGCAGGTCACGGATCAACCGCTCACACTTGGCGATTACTCTTTACTCGTTACTAAGCACTTTCCGATGTCAAGCCAACTACTCGAGAGATAATTAAAACAAAAAAACTTTCATCAATCAAACTGCTCTAAAATTGTATTATACATTCCTGAACGAAATTAACGCATCACTGGTAAAATATAGAACAATTTATAAAGATTAGTACGGTCTATTTTCTCATATTGTAACTAAATTGCATAATTTTCTGTTGCTGTTTAGTTAAATTAATTATTTACTTGCATTTAGCCCAAAACTTCCCAATTTTGGAATAAAAGACAAATGATTAAAATTATGAGAAAGAAACAAAGTGATGCGTTTATATTATCCAGGAGTGAATTTGTTTTTTCTTAACGAGGGCAGTGTTCTCGTAGTTGCACGCTCGTTTAGAGGAGGCTTTTATCAAACTAGACTACACCTTTTCTAATTTTATACCAGTGTATGTAAATTGTAATTAAGAAGAAGTCAAGTGAAGATGAGTCAATTTAATTTGAGAAGTCATTGTAAAATAATAGTGGGGTTTGAAATATGATTTGAATGAAAAAAATACTTACATTCTTATTTTTTTCAAATCCTTATCTCATACAGTTTTTTACATATCTAAAAAGTTTATGTATGAGTGCCATTAGTCACTCGGTAATTGCCCAATGGGAACTAAAGTTTACTCCATACGTAAGTCAACGGTAACAGTGGCCATTGCTGAATAGATCCTATCCTTGAAGTGATTTAGGTATCAAATTTCCTCCCACATAACTGCAGCCATCTCTAATCCCAAAAATAAAAGAATTTTTTATTTAACTTATTGATTTTAATGTAATCAAATTCACTGATTCCAGCGTTTTAGTATATCTGGCGCTTAACGAGATAAGGTTATGGTAGGTAGATTGGGCATATATGCCACATGGCTGTGGCAGGAAAATCAACAGTTACGGCAGCCCAAGCACAGATAGCGCTGCCGTCTTTCTCCCCCTCGACTCCACGTGTTCGAGTTTGTCCGATCATGTCAATGACTTAATTGTGACCAAAAGGTACAATTTTGAGAACAAACTTGCGTGCGTCAGTGGCTCCTCGCAGTGCTATCTGTGCTTGGGCTGCCGGACCATGTTGATTCTCCCGCCTCAGCCATGTGGCATCTATACTCAGTCTACGTACCATAACACAATCTTTGGCTTAACTTACAAGCTCGTATGTCGTATGTGTGTGGTATTACCTACTTGGTAAGGGATGGCGAGCAGCTTGCGCTGGTCGGGAGGCAGTGTCATGAGCTCCGGCACGAGGCACCAGTGGTCTGGTACGTCCGCCATGAACAGTTGGTTGAAGGCACAGAATCCGCACGGGATGCAAGCCGGCAGACACACCAGCCACAGCAGTAGCTTCTGGTAGCGGCCGAACTCTCCCACTTGGGGCAACAGGTCGTCCAAGTCCATGCCATCCTACGTGTCACCATCATCCACATGTGTGCGTTTTACTTTACATTAGGGGTGGACGGGACCAGAAAATCGATTCTCGACAAAAAAATCCCAAAAATGCGACAGGACGTATTTTTGGGGAATTATTGAGATGGGAGGGGTGTTTTGGGGAATGTTTATGGCGGGTGAGATTTTTCAGCAAAAATGGAAGTTTATAGGGAATGTTTGGCAAATCTTATAATTTGAGAGGATTTTGTAAACAATCTCATTTTTTGATAATTCCACTAAAATCGATGATCAGTTTTCTAGGTGAAGAATTGTGTTTAACATGGCAACTCAGCTGCTGAGCAATTTTGACTTACATTATAAAAATACAACTTCTTCACAAGATAATTTTTGAAAGCTTTAACCTTCATTTCTGCACCTATTAGTTAGCCGATCACAATTGTTTTAGATGGAAAAATGTACTCATTTAGCCCAACACCTGTAATAACTTTGACAAAAAAGATCCCAGTACAAAATTCTCTAAAGGTACTAAATCTCAGCTTAAGGATCATTTTCACTTTGGATACAATTTCTGCAGCCTACAAGTACACTTAAACCAAAGCGTACGGTGTTACATTTTGTTTCTAATTTTTCACCATCAAAATAATTTTAATCTGCCTTCTAATAGCTCAGCAAATTAGGGTTAACCTCGCTTGATTAAATTCCTCTCCATTTGGTAACTTCTCTTGCTTTGATATTTTACTTAACTCTTGTAGGTACAGTACAAGAGTGTTGAACAGTTTTCACTTAGCGTATATTTTGGCAAGTGTTTGGTGCAAAATTCTTTTTACTTGCAAAACAAAGTGTTATGAATCTCACAACCCATCAAATTTAAGGAAACCAATTTGATTTTCTTTTAGGAACTAGTTGGATATTGAAGCCTTAAGAGCTCTGTATGTACCAATTTAGAGTCCAAAATGAAAATTACAATAATACTTAGTTTGGCAACCTTTATATGGTTAATTATCTCACACTTTTTAATAAGCTCCAACTTCAAGATGACGCCTTTACAACTCCTTTGAGTAACTTTAAGAGTATACTGTAAAGGTGTACATATTTTTGTAAAGATCTTGTATTCTTGAAAATCAAATAAAAATCGACTCGCTCTCAAACTTGAATATTGATGTTTGTGGTCGAAGTGTGTGTAAATACTTACATGTTGCTGTTGTTTACGAATGTGTAAGTGAGGCTCCTCTTTACTAGGCATTCCCTAGCCGACTGGCGAGCTGAGAAACCTTCCAAGTATCCTCTCCCCCGTCACCGTCCACACCCCCCCCACGAGTAACACAGAGGATTATACAAAACACAACAGTCTTACTTTGTTGATCTGCGTTTATTTTCCATTCAACTATTTCAATTTAAAACAAACAAATATTTCATAATGAGCATTTAAAACCAAACAAATTTAAACTACAGATGCCGAACAAAGCAAAAGTGTTTTGAATTAAACGATAACATAATTTCTTCGATTCTAGACAAAGGGAATGAATTGTAATAAACTCTTGGTGGGTAAAGAATAAAGGCGCACTAGAGCTAGCTGGGAGGTAGCTGGAAATGGGGCAGGAAGCGAAGCGTTGCAACAGAACAGGAAGGGGAGGAAACGACCAGCCTCAACTGTCATGGCACAAGATTCATACTCGACATTCACTCACTCACGCAATCACACACAATATAACAACTCAATCAACAGTAACAGACACACTACTTACAAACGATTCATTGATACAATGCAAATGTAACTTCCGTACCTTTGGAAGTGTTTTAGGAACACACTTCGGCTGGTATAGACAACACACACACGAGGGGGTAGCGATATCACACTATCAGAGGAATAACTAGCGGACTAGATTCCACCGCCGCCGCCGACATCACAGTACTTTTTATACAATTTAATTGGTAGCTCAGGTCAGCTCGTGAGCCTATACTAGTACCTAACTCCGACTAAGTAAGTCTTATCGATTTATCAAAATATAACCATCCAAAATCATTTCTTAATGTACATACGATCAGACGGTAGTGACAATAATTATTTAACAAGTATAAATAAGGCGAAGGTATAAAACATAAAATTTTCAAAGTACAAAACTGGCGTACAATCGTAACGGAGCAAAACAATAATTTGAATGAGTAAAAACAGTTTGTAGCTGCTGAAATAACTAGCCTATTGATCACAGTAACATTTGTGGCAATAGTCAGAACTTGGAAGTGGAATATATGATAAAGAAATCCTTCACACATGATTATTTGTATTAAGACTTAAACTCGATTGACAGTATTACAAACTGAAAAATATTTTATTAAAATAATAGAAAACATCAATTTTAAAATAATTCAATGCTATTAAAACTAGTTTGTATAAGTCAGGAAAAATTTAATTTTTCAATCTTTCTTCTAACATAACATCTAATTTTGATAGTCTTACAAATAATATTAACACAAGTAAGAAAATCTTTGGCTGGAAGCGAAAATTCACCTGAGCGTAAAGCTTTTCGTGATCAACCCCAAGGCACTTCAGCGTCAGTTCGGCCTTGCCGACGGAATGGACCAACTCTTCGGTAACAATTTTTCACACTAGATATGTTTTAGCCGGATTGACCAATTCGGCTGACCTACGGCGAGATTTATACAATTTTCCTGAGAAGATAGAAAACTAGTTGTAGATACGAGTAGATAGCCCCTCTGACACAAGCATTCAGCCGTGCGCACTAAATATAGTCACCAGTCATCACAGTCACAGCACAGTCAGCTCATGTATTCACACTTGCAGATGCAGCCTGCTCCAGCCACCAGGGTCGACAAAACCATAACCTGGGTTAATGACAGACGGGCAGAGTCTACTATCTAGGTTGGATCTGTAACCCAGGTAACATGCTCATCAGTCATCAATCATCGGACACATCATCACATTATCTACGAGTAATCACTAATTCAACACAAGTCACCCACCATAACGTTTCAATTTAGAAAAACCTGTTGAGGAATGTTTTATAGGGTCCTAAAATTTGATTTGAGATATTTTGCACAAAAAAAACAGGTGGGGAGAACCCTTAAATTTAAGAGTGTGCAGTATCTGTCAGCCTTTTGTTTTTGTCCCACAAAACAAGCATTTTCTTAAGACACCTCACACTTACAACTTTCATCACATCTTTTATAAATAAATTTTATTAGAAAAATGACAAGGTACTGCACTGACCACTTTTTCTAAAATACTACTAACTAGTTTCATAGTAAAACAAAAAAATTAAAATACAAATGTCTTTAAATTTTGGGTTTAAATCACAGTTTTATGAGTGAGAAAACGGAAATTCGGCTCAGAAGGGCCAAGACAAAGCAATTGGACAAAAAATGAGACAATGTAAAAATTATCTTTTTATGGTGAAATTTAAAAATTTAGGGAGTCCCTTCCCCCTTTTTTGGGTGGAGAAGGTGAATTAACTTGAATGCCAAAACAATCTTCAGGACCCTTTAAAACGTCCTCAAAGGGGTTTTCAAAATTTTCCCTCTGACAAAAGTTATAGTGGGGGCGGGACTTTTAAAACACCTTGTAAAGGTTACTCTTTAACATTGGCAAAGAAAATAACACTTTTTCAGGCTTGTTTGCAAATTTATAAAGCTGTGCCTACAGAAATTTCCAGTTATTTATTTGACCGCAGCAATTGTTTTGTGAATTCTTTGCGGACTATATCTAGCTTATGATTTACAGTGAGCAGTTCAATAACTCTCCCCCCCAAAAAAAAACAAACCATTTTTACTGTAACAGATTTAAAAGTTTAAATCAACCTACCTAATTAAAAAAAAAGATATAGACAAAAGCCAACTATTCCAAAGGCCTAAGGAAATTGTTTTACCAAGTCAATTTTTAACATGAACATAAAATTTCAACTAAAATCATTTTTGTACAGCTATTGTTTTGAAGCGGTCCTCAAATAACTTGTTGAAAAAAAACTTGTGATGTAATGCCATGTACTTTTGTAAAATTGAAACCTTTCAAAATATAGTGTTAATATAAACCTGGTAACAATAATAGTTGAACTGAATCTTTTCCAATCACAAATCTTTGTTCTTGCCTTATTTCAAAAATTGAATCCACTTTGATAATCGAGACGACTCCACAATGAAGTTGATTGGCATAATTCTGTGCTTCATCATTGAGTGCAAAATCTAAGTATTTTTCATGAATGGAATTTTTTTAAATGCTTTGGATAACAATGATGAAGTTACTCAGTGATGTCAGCAACATCTGTCTCAGAGGTGGCCACACCAACACCGCCAAGTGTTCGTCACAAATTTAAAATATGTTATTGCTTCAAGACGTGTAATAAAACTTGCAGTAAAAGATTACGTAGGCCTTTGGCAAAGCGAGGCTGTGAACGGAGCGGATTAGAGTAACAAATTGCTAAGGAAATTTGATTCACTCATCGCTTTAGCGCTTGTGTCCGCCTGGTTTCACCTTTTCATTTCAGCCACCCTTCGTCACAACTCGCTCCACTCGCGCTTTTCACTCATCAGACAACACATTCATCGGTTTTAACCAGCAAAACTTCAATGTACAACATAAACATGGTAACAGTATTTCTGCGGTAAAACTTATTTTCTTGGTACATACAATTTGAACAAACTTCATGTTAATAATTAAAAGTCCAACCAACGTAAAGCTCTGAATAAATTAACTTGAAATAAGGTACTTGATTTTTAAAATATACTAGTATCACATTATAAATATCACACATTCGATGACATAAAGTACACCTACATTATTCAACATCCAAAAAAGCACAATTTGCTTAATCGATTAATAAAGTAGCGATTTATTTTGAGTTTACAATAAATTTATTTAAAATATATAACAACCTTTACAGAACATTTTATACAAGTGAAGGGAAATTTACATAAAACACTATAAAATCAGTGGAAAATTTGCACATTACAATATGATAGGTTAGGGTTCAGTCTCTGAATCTCTTCCGAGAGCGGTTCAGTTGGTTCTAGTCTATAACAGAAATACGGACATTGGCGCAATTATTCGAGGTAAATAAGAGAACCGTGAAACCTGAAATATTAGAAGCAAGTCATGGAGGCAAGAATGGCTCAAGCGAGTATAACTGTACTAATAACATGGAAGTTGTACTGGAAAAAAAGAAATTGTATTGGTGTTGTGCGTTTTATGTTTTACTTTCTTTTATCTATGAATGCATTCTCAGCTATCTAATAATCGTATCAAAGCAGAATAAAAATTCTGAAATTTATACCAAACAAAACGGTTTAGGTGCACTGTTTCGCCTATGCTAATTACGTGCAAAATCATGCAAGAAGAAAAAAGCTCACTCAAGATCAAATGAAACGTACATTTTAGAAGAAGAAAGACGCGTCTCAATCAACGGATATCAAGGACCTTGAACGCTCAAATTCAACGGCCTCACACTACACACAATCACATAAAACGTTGTTTACGACTACTTCGGAACAAAACAGACAACTTTTAAACTACCGTAGTTGCTTTGCTATGTTTCTGAACTTTAGAGGAAATAATTATATGGGCAAGATTATTATGTAGACACACTTGCCATTACAAAAATTACAACTACAAACAAAATTTGTAGGGTTAAAAGGGATTTTGTCATACATAAAGCTGATTGCATTAACCGTATTGTTACAATTAGGTCAAGAGGCTAAAACATAAAAAACTTTCAAAGTATTAATATATTTTATGATATCTGGACTTCTATTGGTGTCTAAGACTTAATCACAACTTTCATTACCATTTGCAATTTTCTGTACTCCTGTTAACGTAAGAAAAGAAATTACGGCTTTTGTTGCCGTTTACGATAATCTAGACTCCCCTTGGCTAACTATTCGTATGTTTAACATTTTAATCATCCTAAATGGAGAGGACAGTTTTATTTCAATTTTTTCTTAGTTACAAACTTCACTCACTATTGCAAAGTAAATGTTTCCAAAGAAGTGTACACAATACTCACCAGCTAGATGTAGCTGCTTTTAGTTTCCTCATCTCTTTGGTGGCCCAGGTAGCGAGGGTCTTGGTTTTTGAAACTCTAGATCGGCGACCTTGCGTCAGCAGTTCGTTGACTGGTTCAACGTCTAACATAGCGTACAGTTTGGAGCCGAATGCTGCACATAAATCGCTGAAACAGAACACACAAAACAATTGTACAGTTATTCATTTGTATTTACAAGTTAAGCTAGAAAGCGTGGCTACTCGGTGAATGGAGAGAAGTGTAATCTCGGGATCTCTAGATTAATAACTCAAGAAATAGAATGCTACCTTGGGGGAATCATAGTTACTCCCAACAGTAATGTTAAGCGTTTGAAAAACCTAATCCAATCATTTACAGCCTCCTTGCTCTCAGGCACCTCCAGTTAACCGTTGATCTCCCCGTCAGTATCTGTCTTGTTAGTACCTGCTCAATTACTTCATACTGGGGTACATAAAAAAAGAGGAGTTCACATAAGTACTGGGCACCTTTGTAGTTGTCCAGATGTTGAACACCATTCCCCACCAGGGGAGGTTGGATCACATATCAATGTGAGGGGACGCTGTGGCAGCCCGCGACTTCAGGAGAGGTTTGCCACAATCTATGGGGAGAGGTCGCCTTAGTATTGGCATAGCTCTCCACGTCTTAGGTGTAGAGTCCTCTAAGTGGTTGTCAACGGGCTTGCTTGTCACTTCCTCTCATGATTGTCTTATCGGCCGAACCCAGTCCCCTTCATCTTCTGAATCCAGACTTCCTTTCATTCCGGTGGTAGCACAATATGCCCATCAGACCTGCAGAAGGGTAACCAGTCCCTAATCACTTGATCCGCTCAATCTAAAATCTAACCGTTGATGCTTACCCGATAAGACCTGCGCATGCAGCGATGTTGCTCTCGGCACGGTCAGTGTCGCACGCCACCATCGTGATGAACTGCACGATGAACGGAACGTGAGGCTCCAACAGCTGAATCTCCGGGTTCGGTGTCTCTCCGTCTCCCTTCAGCCCCTGGATGATGCCTGTGTACGCTTCAAAGATGCCTTCTCGCAGCTCGTTCAGGTAGTCCACCATGTCGAAATCAGTCTGCAACGTAAACACGGTAAAATGTTAATTCATCGTACCAGACACTCTACTAGTTCATAGAATCTTGCATTGTGATTCACAAAAACAAACAAAAATATTGGTTAAACTAGTTTTTCTTCTTCCAGGGTGCCCAGGGTTAAGTAAAAACAAACTCCCAAATATTTCCTGTACTCCTGAAACAATTTTGCATATGATAGTTTGAAAGCTCATAATAGTGGCGGAGAGCAGTTTAGTAAAAAGAAGAAACAGACTTTTCCTGCCACTTCTGGAGAAAAACTACTCCTAACGTTCCGGGGAGTTAAAAACTCCACCCGTCTTCAGAGGACTACACTAATATAGGAACTACATTTAATTATATATCTTAAACTAAGATCTAACCTAATACTTTACCAAACAATATTTAAAAATACGCTACATCTTAAGAAGTTGATAGCCTGTCAAACACAAAAGTAAGAGGAATAAGTAAAATGAGGACTCATTAATGCGGAATAAACTACATGCTAGTCATTAACATTAGCAGTAGTTTTTCTCTACAAGTGGCAGGAAAAGTCTGTTTCTTCTTTTTACCAATTTTGCATATTTCCCGATTTGGCTACAATTTGCATGTTAATTTCCAAAATATAAAATGCTGTCTTGAGAATCAAGAGCTCCTGTAATAATGATCGACACAGAAAAAAGATTTGTTAGACTCCAGTTAGTCTGCAACTATCAAAACTTACGACATTACTTTCATAATTATTGGCAACGATCTTAAGACTCCAGACAAAATCACCAAGGGGCCGGCTCACAGTGACACTTACCCTGTCAACCTGGGCTTGAGAGGCCTGCACCAGGGTTTGAAGAACAACATCCAGATACTTCTTGAACTCTAAGCCGATACTCATGCCAATGTCACCGAACACTGACAGGATCTGCGGTTTCACAGATCTGTGGACTGTGCTGTCCTGAAACATAACCACAACAATCAATAACTACAAACTCTAGACATATTAAAGGGCAATCAAATTATTTTGTTTATGATACAATTGCCTGGTTAGCAGCTGGTTAACTAACCGCCGGTTAAGTTGTTTACAGTCTGCAATGTTTACATTTTCATGCTAAAAGTACTTAAATAAATTATTTGAAGATCATTCATGCAATAGTGAGAGGTATAGTTTTTATTTCCATTTTATTGAATTTAACATTTGAATACACATTTTTAGTACTAATATAGCTAAATACAACAAGTACTGTGTTTGGTTCTGTCTGAACACCAAAATGCATTGAAATCAAAACAGACAAAGTAAAACTTAACCTAAAAATATCCAGCTTTTCTACTGGTTGGCTCCCTGTCCTAATTTTAACCGCCGGTTAAGGCTGAATTGAAAAAACCGCCCCATGTGTGAATTTAGAAACATTTTGATTTTTAGCAAATTTTCTTTGGAAAAATGAGATATTCATGCCGTTAGCAGGGTAAGACTCAGACCTGGGACCATAAAATGAGCACTAACCCTGATCCCCAGAAGACATTTTGACAATTTTTCAAAACTTTATATACATATGTTTGTGTTAACTCTCATTTTCATAATATTTGGTACAAATTTTCCTTTTGTAAAAATCTGTCAAGTTTGTTAGCAAGCAAAACGGACAACGGAAGTATCCTTAAATTCTCTAAAAACAGTAAATTTTGTCCGATTTTGATGTATTAATCAGTATACCAAAATTATGAAAAACCATTAAATCGTTTTAAAATGGCGGCCAATAAATTATTTTTTGCTACCACAGCGTTATGAGTAGTCCAATTTCAATAAAATTTGAAACATGTTTTTCCTTCATGATATTATGTAGTAAAAAGCGTAAGTTTAAGGCCAAAGCCTCAATGGTATTACTCTTATGGTAATAAGGAAATTTGCTTCACTCATGCCAACAGTGCTTAAGCGCTTAGCTGCGTGTCAGCCTGATTAATGCTTACAGTTGTCTATGCCTGCAAAATGTTTGAAAAGTTCTGCTTTAAAAATCAAAATTCATTATTAAGTCTTAGGCTTAAGCGGCCGGTGTCATTACTAACTAAAGCTTCCGGTGTAGCTTGCATCAATTGGCTATTTCTATTTTTGGCTCATTAGAAGTTAGTAATAGCTAATTGACGCGGTCTACACCAAAAGCTTTAGTTAGTAAGGCTTCATTATGTTGTCCAACACATGAACAGGTGACGTACAGGGTGTGTAAAACTTACCCCTAGGTTTTCTAAAAGAAGTGTCATAATCTCATCACAGTAGGGAATGGCCTTGGCGCGAAGTGCTCTGCAAATGTCTCCTGTCAAACCGACTGCGGCTCCACACACCTAAAAGTAACAAAAGTTCAGACAAACGCTACTTTGATAAAATGGATTTTAGTCGATAAAACCACTTACAAAATTTAACTTTTTAAAATTTATTAAAACTTGAAACATGATCTGTTATAAGAAAAAGAATTTCCCACAAGGCTGAGTTTAGGTTTGCAATGGAAAACTAAAATTTAAAATAGAAAATCTTATGATGTTATTTAATATTTGTTTACTGGCATTATGAAACATATTGCTACTGTGTAAAATACCTGATATTCCGCATGATTTTTAAGACCGAGACAGAGGAAAGGTTTGAAAGCGTCCATGTACTTGAGGAATCCTTCTCCGAGCACTTCCACGAGCGTAGACACCGCCATGATGGCATCCTCTTGCACACCTCCGGACTTGCAGGAATTAGAGTTGAACATCTGCAGCAACGCCGTCATGATGGCGTCAGAAATCTGCGGAGCGTCCTTCGGCGTCACCTTCCGCAGAACACTCTGCGAGCCAAACAGACAATTACATTTTCTAGATAAGAATGTGTTATTTTCAAATTTTATCATATAAAAAAAGAATATAACTTAGCCTAGTTGGTTCTATTGGTTATTTTATTTTTTGTTGACCCTTTTTCATAAATAATGTGCATATCTGCGCAACTGACCTGTAGAGTGGCGCACAGCAGACTCTGCAGGTCATTGTACTGCGCGCGGTCGTTGTGGTTCTGGATGTGAGTCTCCATCTGCAGCACCTGGTTCAACCTCTCCAGTATCACCATCGTCGTCTTCTGCACCGTCACGTAGCAATCGTTGGGCGAATTCTTCACCATCTCCATCAGCGCTTCGTAAGCGGCCGATCTCAAATTTGCCTGAAATCAATACCGTTACATGAATATCTCTCAGTTAATGTTGGGTACATAACCTGATCAAGTATTACATTTGTGGGTCAACACTAAACAACTAAAGTAAGACTTGTAATCCACCTCCAGTGGGAATCTGACTGGTATTTTTACCTGTACAGATAACCTGATACTGGGGCACAGCAAAGACAGATCATGTCTACAGCTGGGTAGGTTCTTGGTTACACAATACGACATTTACTTTCTATGGGTCGAGAGAGGGACTAACTGGAGATGCGCTAGGGAAGGTTCACTCTAGAGAGTCAATTAGCTGAAGAGGGAGTGAACATTATTGGTTACCTCTGGTTTGGGTCTAGAAGACCTCTGTTAAGCAGTTTGAAGACAACTGACTTCAATAGCTACTGCTAAGGATGAAAAACCAAAGATCCTATCCTAGCCGAAGGCCAAATCAGTCGGCCAAGCATGATGCTAGGAGACCCATTCCCTTCCACACCTTGTACTGTATCCTTCCCACTCTGTTGGCTAGCACAAAAAGCCTAAGGCTGAGTTTGCCCAGCTAAGGTTTCTTTGGCTGGAGGCCCGTGTGATCAAGCCAATCATCCAACAAAAACAAAAAATAATAAAAGACTTGTAATCGATCGGTCAAGAAGCTAGGTGGTGAACTGACCTGAGCACCATCAGGCCTGTCTGTGGTCTCCAGGAGTCTGACGATGATGAAGTCGAAGAAGCTGGAGAGACAGTACGTGTCGGGGGCGGTACCTTCTTCGTTGCCGTCCACAGCATCGTACGCCGCCTCGGCCAAGCCTGTGAACGCCCAGCACACATTCGCCGCCACTCGAGGCTCTGCCTGCATCATCAAACAACACAAGCGTTAACTAGTGTATGTTCACTATGGATAGAAATAGGGGTGACAGGGATTGGGTTTTTCCTTCCAGACGGGAATCAGGCAAAAACCCTTTTCTTGCTTTTTTCAAGGACATTTTCAGGTAGGGTTTAAAGCTAAATTTAGTAATTAAAGGGTAGGAGACGGCAAGACCCAAGAAATCAGAAAATTCTATAATAAAAATCAAATTCCAAAATCAGGTGGAAATTCCTCAAAAACTAGATTTTTTGGGCAAAAAGGATTTATAGAAATACTTTTTGAAAAAAAAAAGAAAATTTGTGGGGATTATTGGGCAGAAAGGGAAATTTAAAGGGAATTTTCTGGGAGAAACTGTTTTTGCAGGGGGATTCCCAGAAAATCTGTAGTTTTTTTGATTATTTTACTTTGTTTGCTGATCAGTTTTCTAAGTGGATTCCTATTAACAACTACCCTGATCACAAAACAAACAAAAATTTTAAAGCTGCTGGAATAATATTTACTCTGCGTATGTGGTTGTGAGTTGAGTTGGAGTAAATAAATAGAAGAGAATTAATTAAATAAAGAAACGCACCTTGAGCCCATTGACCAGTGATTCGAGGAGGGGTTTCAGATAGTTCTCGTTGATGGCAGCCTCCGGGATGATTTCGCAGATGCGGCCGAAGGTCCAGGCCACCGTGTCGCGCACGACAACACTCTGGTCGTACATCAGTTCTATCAGTGTCGGCATGGCTTGCTCCACCAACGGTTTCAAAGTGTTGCTCTCCAAGCCCCCGAGGATGGAACCTGACAAGAGAAACCGTACGTAAACTTGGTAATTTGTCGACAAGTTGACCTACTCGAGAAGACATACGTTCATGAACTACCGTTCTGTGTCTTCCAGTTCAGTAATTCTCCTCTTTAAGAGTGAATCTCACTTCCTTTTAAGAGATCACATTAAATTTTGAAAGAATACAAGTTAAGAAGATGTACAGGCAAGGTAGCGTCAACAGTGATTCAGATATCCACCACTGTATAACAATCTGAATCAGGAATGTAGGCTAATTCTGTCGATGAGCTAATAGACTCTAGACTAGATTTACGACTGAACAAATACTTAGGTCAAGAACTCACCGAAAGCCATGATGGCGGCATCTCTGTATCGCCAGTTTGTACTCTTGATGTTCTCCTTGACAAACGGGAGGACGTAGGGAACTATTGTGTCTTCACAACAAGTGGCTAACAACATGAGACACACTCCTGCCGCTTTGCTGGGATTCCAGTCGTCTTCATCGTCAAACTCTTCCTGTAAACATGTCCAGTCGCAACACATTCTACATATTTACCAAACTATTGAAAAATGTTCAACTAGTTGTGCCACAGGTGATTACTTTCTTCGGATGGGTTAGGTTCGTTTACAACAACTAGTTTTTGCCTGTTTTTTTCAAACACTGATTGCTGTCTGCCAGTGATGATCTTGCAAATTATGTTGATGCAAATTCACCAGTGCTGTGGTTATCAGCTGGTTTGGATTTATTCAAAATTAGCAACATAATCCAGCGGACTTACTATTGGTTACAGTCAACTGTACAGGATACTAATCTAACATTTCTGTATTAACAAGCATATTAAATGCAGAAATACTATCTACTTCTCCCATCATTTTCTGGACATCAAGATGAGTTTTGTTTCCATTACAGCTGGAACCGTTTTGCCCCGCCTCCTGACACTGACCTGCTTGGTGAGTTTGTTCATGAGAACCGGCACGAGGTACTGCAGAGCTCCCTTAGCGTAGAACTTGGAGGAGTGCTGCGGCGGTTGCCCACACTCGGCCGCCTCACTGTCCTCTATAGCGAGGTCCACTTCCTCGTCACTCACGTTGGACCAGAACTCGATACCTTGCAGCGCCACTTCGTTCACATCCGACTTCATAGCCTCCAACGTTATCTACAAATCAAACTCAAACACTCAATCTTTACGCAAATTTTCATTTGATTGAATAAATGATTTATTCCAGCAAAATGTATATAATTTTACAATAAATGAAAAACGCTCTGTAACTTACACCAACTGCTTATCAAGTTCAACAAAACGCTAACTAACTTATTAAAGAAAATAAATAGGTTTCATCAAACAAACTTCCGGTAGTAAAATTTTCTAGATCTTCTGAATAAACCAACTTATAGAAAAAATCTTACAGCTTGATAAAGAAAAAAAGATAACAAAATCCTATCCATTAATCTGGTTACAAGTCATGTTTCAGGCAGCAAATTATTTACACCTGCTTCAGGGTGGTAATGACCATGGTAAAACTGCAAAATGTGAATTCCACTGCACAGCTGGCAGCTGGTATACTCACGGGAAAGAGTGCAGGTCCCATGTAGGGCTCCATGTAGTGGTAGTACAAGGACATGATCTTGACTAGACACTGTAAAGCGGCCACTTTCACCTGAGTGTCTTGGGACTGGGTGGCCTCGCACACCACTTCCATGATGTAGTTTCGCTCTGACTGCAACCAACCACATCACACACAATTCATACTGGGTTTTCAAAATGAAATTCCGGGTCGTTTCCAGGATAATTTAGGACACAGTTCTGATTATTCTGATAACTTAAAGTGCAATGTCACTAGGTGAAAAGGTATTATCATATTATGTCCTTACAAAGTACTTGGATTACCGAAAAAGGATACAATTTATTATGAAAATCTGTTGTCAGTCATAGTTGGCTTCAGATTGCTTGTATACGATATAAATTATGAAATTAACTCACCTTAGCAATAAAATAATTCTTGTTTAAAGAATATCTAGATTTCAGATTTTTAATTCCATCCTAAAAAACTTGGCTTCCTGACACAAAACTGAGGGCGGATTTAAGAAATCTGAAAAATCTAGTTATTTTTTAAACAAGAATTATTTTATTGCTAAGGTGAGTTAATTTAATAATTTATAAAATCTATTGATGAATTTCCTTTAAAAACCTTTAAATCATTATGGGTTTCTTTTAATTGTTTGGAAATGTCATTCATGCAGATCGCTCTAAGCCCACAGCAATCATTGTATGTTCTGTTCTACGATGCAAAAAGCTTTTACAAATTTAAAGGTACGCTAAATTTATCGCTCATTTACTGTAGGCACATCAAATCTAAAATTAAAAAGAATCACAAGGACGTCAGCAGTACCATAGTAAAGACGTAGGTTGCTGTGAACTCGGAATTCAATAGTGGTTCACTTTTTCTACCTTGTGAGTTTTACATCTCTTTAGTATTCATCATAGTTACTTGAATAAATGTGTGGTACATGGTAAAGAGCGCAAACATAGGTTAAGGAACCATAAACAAAATTTAGTATACATACTGGTTCCGCTTAAATTGCTATAGATTTAGAAGAGATAGTTGAAATTGTTCAAGTTTTGAAAAATTCTAGGACCAAATTTGAGTTTTCCATGACAAAAAAAAAAACAAGGATACTCCAGGGTTTCCAGGTAGTTTCAGGATGCGTATGAACCCTGTCACAGTTTACTTATACTTACAGTTCGTTAGGTATAGCATGGCCGGTGGCCTTGAGATTTCCTGCTGGCCGCTTATGGCCCTATAGCCCATCTCACCGGCCATGCTAAACCTGACGAACTGTACTCATGATTCTACTCTGAAACAAGTGTCTGTCTTTCCTGTAAGCATTCATTCATAGTGATGTTTACATGATTCAACTTAGCGTTACTTTTGAAGTCTTTAGGCATTGGTGAGTTGTTTGACAATGTTTACACTCAATATTTTAAAATCTAATGATTAGATAAATAACCGTTTGAGAAGTCAGGGTGTCTAGAGATCTGCTAACAGCAAAATCGTGACTTTTTGTCACTTTTCTCACTCCAAATTAAAAATATTATTGACCCTAAGTCAACAATTTTAGTCGATTTTACGAATATTTACAGATAAATTTATTAAATAGAATAAAGTCCACTGAAAATGACTTTAGATAAATATTGAGTAAAATTATTATTTTTGTAAACTGATGAATAAACAGCAAATTATAGGTTGTGTTAAGAGAGGAAAAGGGAGGGAAAATTTATTGTTATCTGGGTAATTATGTAGCCTGATGCTAAAATCTGTGACATAAATTTAACTTGACTTGATATTCGTGACCAGTATACATCCTGGAAGTTTGTCTGTTCAGCTCACCTCTTTATCAAAGTTGGCTCTGGTGAACTCCAGAGAGTTGAAGAGTGCCGTGGTTGCAGCCAGGCGGACGTGATTACTCGGCTCAGACTGTCGCATTCCGTGGATGATTGCCGTCAGAATCTGATTCGACTGAGCTATCAGAACTTCTTGCTCCTACACACACACCAAGTGCAGCTTAATCACACAGTATTCAGTACTTATGCAAAATTATTACAATTCAGATCTTAACTTGTAAAAACGCTAAATAGCTAATTTATTACTCAAGAAATTTGATGACAAAATGTTTGGAATGACTTGAACCCGAGGTCTTTCACTTGCCGGGTGATTATGCTTAACCACTAAACCGTCCGGCCAGACTAATTATGTCTTCAAATTTAGAGAAGTACTTAAATCTGAATGTTTGTCCAAAATATATGACTGTCAATGGCGACTTAAATCAACAAGCTGGAAACATTACTAACAATTTAAATACTATGTCAAATGACTTACTATAGATCTTAATTTGTATAAATGCTAATTTATTATGAGAGAAATCTGAAGACAAAATGTTTAGACCAAACCAGGATTTGAACCCAAGTCTCTCTTAAGTAATAAAATATTATTTCTCATTTGAGTAAAGTTTAATTTTGAGGCGAAGCTGGATCATTGATTAGAGATTCAAAAAGACACTTTAAGGACAAGTGACGATAATTTTTGACACGATACAAATAATACAATAATCTTAGCTCCAGTGGTAAGATTAGAAACAAAACCCATGAATGTTTTGTCTTTGCAGTAGAAATATCATTGAAGTAAACCTATTATTATATGTAAAAACAGATGTTTTATGTTTTTATAGCAAAATGATAAATAAACAAATTGTATATCAAAACAATAGCCTAAGATGGCTGATTATGTATTCTTGTAGACAATATTACACAGATTAAGTTACTAAATACTTCTGGAATTAGAACAACGTAGATTACACGGTGCGGGTTTTACGCTACTTACGATATCTTGACAAATGTAGCCGATGGCTTCCAGAGTGGCCTCCTTCATCATCTCGGTGCTGGTGCCGTTGATGACGTTGGCGACAAGCAGCGCGATGAGGTCGGGCCACTGTCCGGCCGGCAGTTCCGCCACCGCCACGTTAGCCACACACTGCGCCGCCAAGCTCGGCCGGTTGTTCTCTGTGCCCAGCGCGCCCAGAATCTGAGGTCACAAGTACATCAGCCTTGGGGTTCATACTGGTTTTTCAGAAAGAAATTCCAGGACAAATTCCTGATTTTCCAGGGCACTTAAAGCGCAATTCCATTGAATGAAACGGTATTATGTCCTTACATAGCAATACAATTAAAAAAAATAATAATAAAAAATTATCAAAATATTAGGAAAATCTGTTGAAAATTTTCCTTTGGCAAAATCTTTTAATTAGTAAGGTTTTCTTTCATCTGTCTGTGTTTGGAAATATCATGACAGGTCCCTCGGCTCCACTACGCCCACGGCAATAGTATTTTCTGTTCTACGATGCAAAATGTTTTGTACGGATTTAAAGAGAAGCTAAATGTATGGCTCAGGCACATCAAATCCAAGATAAAAAAGAACCTCAAGAACGTCAACCGTAAAAAATCAAGGACAATTCCAGGATAACCCTTCAAATTGCAGGTTTTCCAGGACACATATGAACCCTGAGCTTACAACATAATCTTCCCTGTTAAGTATCAAGAATTGTTTTACTTATTTAAATTTAGGGTTTGGCAGGTCTTGAAGGATTGGGAAATTTGCAGGGAACTTCTGTAGGTATGATGGATTTTCAAAGAATTTCCATCATAGGTTTACAGATTTCCATCATGGGTTCCAGATAGATTTAC
This sequence comes from Matsumurasca onukii, assembly GCA_018831715.1. Lineage (NCBI taxonomy): Eukaryota > Metazoa > Arthropoda > Insecta > Hemiptera > Cicadellidae > Matsumurasca > Matsumurasca onukii. Next base: position 37,871,468 of record CM032065.1, read on the forward strand.
TATGATCGCTTATCAGTTTCCAAGGCAGATTCCTAATAAAATGAAAATAAAAAGTATAAAAAAATCATTATAACCGATAAATTAACTGAAGCTAGACTAAAAGAAATAGTTGTCCAATATCTGAGTCATCACTAGTTTAAAGAGAAATTTTAAAACAGTTTTACTGGTGGCAATAATCAAATGAATACACAACAGATGCTCCCAGGTTCTACGAAGTTAAGGTTCTGGCCAAGGTTATAATTAACGTTGTGCCACACCATTTCTCAACACTCCAAATTTACAACCAACAATAAAATACTTGTGAAAAGTGCGGAAACTCACATTCTTTTTCACATAGAGTCGGATATCTTCAGGGAAGGACAGCCACCGCTGCTGGTATTGTGTTTTGACAGCCGCGTCCTTGGACGTGAGTGTGTTCTTGAGTTGGAGTCCGGCAGCCATGCGGGCGACGGGACTGTTGCCGCCATGGTGTAGCACGTCGGACAGAGTCTTCACAAACTCCGGCTGTAATCACATGCAAATGCCACTGTAAATATACTTCAACATTTGGTAGCGTCTATTTGGTAAGTATTCTAAACTTGTTAACAAATATTACCTGTCAAGTAGGTCAAAGCAGTTTGAAATTTTATTCCCCCAATTCCAACTAAAATGTCTACAATTTGTAAAACCCTGACCACACTTATAATGACACTAAGGATAGGCCTACATAGAAATAAACTTCTTTTGTGTTTGACCGAGTAACAAATTGTATGATTTTAAAATTTTCTTCTTATCTTGTCTCTATTTTCTTCTTGTTTCATTGTTTGATGAAATCTTCAGCCGAGTTCAAATAACAGGATATACAGGATGAGTGTTATGCCCCCTCCCACCATAACTTGTTTAAAAGGAAACATTTTTTATAACCCTTTGAGGAATGTTTTTATTGGATTATGAAGTTTGTTTTAGCATACTTTGCGCCTCCAACCCCCACCCTAACAATGAGGGGAAGGCCCCAAAATTTTTTAAAATTGCAACCCCCCTTTGTGGCACTTTAAAAGATAGGGAATTTTAATACAAATTCAACGACGTGAAGAAAAATTGTTTATCTCTACTAGTTTTTTGTAAAACCTGTTTAAAGATGGCAAGAAATCAGTTTTAAAATGCCACATTTCACATCCAATTTTTCATGGTAAATTGTTCCTGAAAACCTTTCGAGGGAAACATTACAAGTTTATAACATAATCCCATAGGGTATTTTGAAGAAAAATTTGTTATGACAAATTGTTTTTATATGATATTTAGCATTTTAAACCTGATTTCTTGTCATCTTGAAGTGGGTATTACAAAGAAACGAGTGAAGATAAAAAACTTTTATTTGCGTCGTTGAATTTGTATTAAAATTTCCACAAAGAAAATGCCACAAAGGGGGTTGCAAATTAAAAACTTTGATGGACCCCCCCCGGTTTTGGGTTGGGGGTGGGTGATGCAAAGTACCTCAGAAAAACTTCAGAAACCTATAAAAACATTCCCTAAAGGGTTACAAAAAATGGTTTCTTTTTCCAAAGTTAAGGTGGGGGTCATATTAAACTCACCCTGTAAAAAGAGCAGACATAAAATTAGCCAACACATTTGTTGAATTGAACTAAATTACTATAAATAAACTATTTAGATTTCAAAAACAATATGCTTTAATTATGACAAAATATATACAATACACAAATAATATATATATTACCTGTCAAGTAGGTCAAAGCAGTTTGAAATTTTATTCCCCCAATTCCAACTAAAACGTCTACAATTTGTACAACCCTGACCACACTTATAATGACACTAAGGATAGGCCTACATAGAAATAAACTTCTTAAAATATGAAAAAAGGGTACTACTCTGTTTTACTTGTCTTTGTTAATACAATACACATTATCAAATAGATAAAGTTCACTTAATAAAATCGGACCCAACAAATATATTAAACACTACACACACAGCAATTATGAATCCGATATTCAATATATAACAAAAATAAGAACAACCCAAAATCCATGATCAAGACTTCTATTTTATTTATTTTAAACCATCTGATGTATCTCCTGTTTTGTTTTTATAATTGTTGTTTTGCAAATTAGATTAGGCAATTTCATGTACATCACCGAGAAGATGGGCTCAGTCCCGAAACCGGTCGTGTAACAAACTAAAAATGTTAAAAAAGGGTACTATTCTGTTCACTTCTTTTTGCTAACAATACACATTGTTTCTTTAACAGTAAAACCAATGAACATATGCTGCATGTACATGCAACAAGTAACACTTTGAACCCTAATTTAACAATTTTGGTTTTGTTTTGAATTTTGTCATACAGTAAATAACTCTAAACTTTGTCAGGTAGTTTATTATAAAATGTTCTACCTGCTACAACAGGCAATTTACAATATAATTGAAGCCTAAGGTAGTTTGTGGGGATCAAATTTTCATTTCTTGTGTTGAACCGATTTTTTTGATTAACATTAACGTCAACAGAACATTCATATTCTTACCAAATTCGTCTGTGCAGCCTGCTCAAGATAATTTTGGGCAGCTTCCAGTTCATTTTTATCTAAAAAAAAAACACACACACAGAAGAGTTAGTTTGATGCAACTTAGTTATAGAGCTTGTGCCAGTAACAATTCACTAATCTCTTCCGTAGCAGGAGCAATTTTTTTCTAAATTTGAATCCACAAGTCACAAGAGCGGGAATGTTTTAAAACATAACAGCAGAACAGCTCAGATTAGAGTTTTCCTCTACCCTAGTGCTAACAAATACAAAAACTCAAATGCTCTTAAAAAATACTGAGTTTTGCTTGATTTCTTAAACATTTCTTTGTTTCTAAAAATTAAAAAAAAAAATCTAAAAATTGTAGCACTCATTAACAAATTGTTATTGTCTATATATTATTCCACTACTGGGCAAATGACTGTTTAACATCATCTAATAGAAAAGCATAAAATTCATAGAGATCTTTGATTCTGATGTACAGCATTTAGGACCTGAGACATTATTAGTTTTTTATCAGCAAAATAGTAATTCATGGTTTTGATGGTAATATATCTACCTAAGTTTAGTTATGAACAGATTTCAAGTATTGAAAATTGCTTCTTAATTTTATTTGAACCCTATGCAACCTGGGTGATTGCAACGTTCAGCCTTTTCTTAGTAAATTTTAGTTGGTATCCTGTATTTAAGGTTAAGTCCTGACAAATTGTATCCAAATTAAATTTTGTATGCTATTTATGACATTGTCAATGATTGTATGTAATCTGTATGACAAATAAACATATTCTATTCTATCATTAAATGAACCACCAGCTCAAAAATTTAGGGAAGAAGGGGTAAAAAAATAAACTTAAATCAACAATAGAATATTTTTACAAATTATTATCTTTTTTAATCATTTGTCATTTAACTGTTAACATTTTACTGTTAACATGTTCGATTGTAACATGAGCGACACGTTTGGCACTGTAGGCTAGTTTATTGGCACAGTCAGTTTCTGAAGCGTATGACTCTCTTCAAGAACTGGACGAGGCATTTCTTCCTAACTAGTAGTGCAGAATAGCTTGTCCTGGCCCATTGTAATTATTCTATATAGACTACTTGGTAATATTCCAATATAGGCCTAGTGACTTCTCTTCTAACTAGCAAAAATTGATTTAGCACAATAAGGAGAGGACCCCTATGCAAACATGACATTTGTTGAAGGCGCGGAACATATTAAAACTGGCTTTGAAGTTGGGAATATTTTACAAGCAAAAGACGCGTGGAGCGCGTGCTGCACCGATACACTCTCTGTCACCCACTTGGTTGTTTCATTAGCTGGTTCATTATCCCCCTTTTTTAAATTAATTAAAAGGCTGAATAAGGTATTATCGTAGGATTAGATTAGGTTAGTTTATTTATTATGTTAGTTGGAATGGGGGGTAGCCTCAGTGGAACAGCCACGAGGCGGTGAGCATCAACCGTTAGTCCGGAGTATCCTGTTCCTGTCTTCTCAACCGTCAGTCCTCCTTCTGGTGGGGGAAGGTGATAGTGCTTAAAAAAACCATAGTTTTAATGGTTTCCGCAACTTCCCCGAAATAAAAACATGGTTTTTAGCTTTTTTGGATTGTTTCTAAAAGACCTGTCAGTTTAAGATTATGCATAGGGAATGGGCCTATAAATTCAAGAGTTCATTAATTTAAACGTATAGCCTAGGCTGCAACTTAGTTATTCTTTTAGTGATTGATACCATGGACAGTAATCGCAAACCAGAAAACAAAGACATCATGCTATCATTGACTTAACCTGTCAAATACTGTGAATTCTCATAATACTTGGGAGGCTTTACCTAATCCCCAATTTGGGGGGCCCTTCAAGTCATGGGAAAATGACCAATATTTAGACTAAGGGCTAAAATTAAAATGTAGAATGAGGGTCAATAAGTTAGAGAAATTACATCAATATTAATTAAGGAGCAGATGAAAGTTCAAGTAAGGCTACTGTTAGAATTTTACCTGCCCTTGCATTTTATACGTTTGGTATTAACACATGCTCAAGAAGAGGCAGAAACTATCAAACAAATATTTGCTAACAATTTTCCAACTGAACAGTTATTTTCCGGAGTTATCGAAGTCATCTATTTACGGAAAATACGTTCGACGTGAAAACACAAGGGCTTAGCTGTATCTTACAAAGACTAAAAATGAGGTGACCATGCACAAAAACCAGGGACCTGAGATTACCCGATCAAATTTGAAACCAATAGAAATATTAAGGCTTGTAATACCTGGAGAGACAGTTTTCTCTAAGATTTGGATGAGTTGTGCTGATGCTTCAGAGGTCATCTTGATTATCATTTCATAAATTTACCAACAATTAAAATAATATTTGTCCACGAAGTAACGACATTCACAGACCGGCAATGGAATTGCCTTGAAGGAAGAACGTCACAGGTATTCCTACGCGCTATGGCCCCCATTTACAAGACCTTATGGCCTTTAGCAATAATGGGGATTTAGAAATATATTAAATATTTAACTATAAGATATTGTTAATCGTAAATTTTCTCATTGAATACAAATCACGAATGAATATTATAATAAATTGTAATCTTAATTATAGTAAACTATTTAAAAAAATGATTCATATCAAAACGTAATATGATGACGGGCTCTTTAAAAAAATTCTTATTATATTCAACAAAATAATTTGAGACTATCATTAGAAGTACCCGAAACCTTCTGTAAGTTTTCATTTTGAATTTGGGTTTGAAATCCTCAAATTAACAATTTTATTTCTTTGTCTAATTAGAGAACTACTTTTTGCGGGTTCAATGAAATCAATTTTCGCGCCCAGATGACGAATGAATATTTGATAAAAAAATACTTGTAGGTTTCAGTCTTGATGAAATTAGCCAGTACTATATCATACTATACATAAAAACCACAACCGCTATTTGACCGTAAATATATAGACGGCAGCCTTTGGCAGGAGAGCTCCTGAGACTTTGTTAAAACATAATGTACATGTTTCAGTGACAAATTAAATTCTTGATACATCCATTTACCTTTAAAGATTTAAAATGAGTGCTTTGCATCATAATAAAATAAATCTGTGGTTTTCCAGATTTATACCAGATTGGTACCAATCGGACCACATGACTGGACGGGTTGTGAATCGGCTTGAACGGTTTCATTGTCTGGTACATATAATATAAAGTCAATGACTGTAGTAGAGACGACGAGGCAACAACCGTTAGGCCAGAAAGGTTTTCTTTTTTAACTATCCTTAGAACCGAAGAAGATAAGGCACAGGCGCGCAGGAGAGCAAGTCACATTGACTTTCCTTAAAATAACGGTTCTACCTAATTTTCCCACTGCCAAGGCCGTCCTTGGTTCGAGGGGGTCAGAGGATTCAAACCCTTTCCAAGTACTCTCTTTAGAAATGCAAACCTGGGTACGGCCTTCATTGATCCACAACTTTTCGATTTTGCCATTACTTTTTCAACTTTTTGACTTATTATCTTCCGCTTATTACATATATCTTTAGATACGTTGTGCTTATATTACTGAAGCCACCTGCAAATCAAATACTCTGTGCATGGGCTTGACATTTTGTCACTAATTTGTCATTTTGTCGAATCCGGTCCGCTGTAAAACAGATTCAGAGATTTGTCACAAGAACTGTCATCGTTCTCACTTGACTGTCAGATTACTACTACAGTATAGGCTAGTGTTTCAGTGATCTTAATTTGTTAACTTTAAGAATCGCAAAACAGAGTTTCAAACGAAAAGATGGCCTTGTCAAGCAATTCCAGCGGAAGATCAAATAACAGAAAGTTCAAATGGGCTCTAGACCTGAATACACGGTAAGTTAACACTTATCATCGATATCTGTACCTATGGGCAGTTTGCTTGTATACAAATGCAATTTCCATGTTTAACGTGTCGATAGCAGTGAATTAGGTAAGCTCTTATAGAGACTGTATAACCCATGGAATATCCACCCCAATCATTGAACTCAAAACAGTTTTCAAGCACTTAGGATCAGTTTTGCCTCCAACCGCTCTTGTAAACATCCATTATTGTACCAAAAACCTGTTAGAGAGCCTCTAATTTGTGCTTAGTAATTAGTTAGGCCAACAATGAACATCTGGGCTAAATAAGCCTAAAATTGACTGGGTTATCATGTTAGCTAGGGCGCAGAGCTAGCCATTAGCTTTCCTACAGATTGGACCTAACACATGTGAAGTTTACCCCATTAAGGTAGTTAAGTAACGGTTTGTCTTCTAGAAACAAAGTAGAGAGGGGATCAGAACTGCCGTCTCCGCCAGGGTACAACTTCGCAGTGGGCCAGGTGTTTACAGAGTCTTCTAAAGACAACGATCCCAATCATTTAATCATCAAGAAGTCTTGGGATCTGGCCCTGGGACCTCTAAAACAGGTAATACATTGCTCAGAGTGTCAAGAGTTTTACCCAGCAATTTCAAGACTTTTTCCTGGCTAAATCGTTAATGTTTACAAAATAAAAATTTGACAAATTATTATACTCTTTTACAATTAGCCTAATCTTTGTTTTTCATTTTAACAGACACAATAAATTATATTAACAATGATATAAACAATAACTCTATAAATATTTATCAGATATAAAATTGTGTTCATTTTTTGTGGAAATAAAATCAGAATCTTTGACCAGCTGATCTTAGCGCACAGAGACTAGATTAGACAGCTGGCCACATGCTAGTGTTCGACTCGTCCATCCGTCCATCAGTTCTGTCATCGAAAGCCTGCTTCACGCAAGGATATGTGCATAGTGCAGGTAGCTGGTCAAGTGACAGCGCTGTTAGGCATGCTAAAGATTGATAAATACTCGTATTTTGGTAAATGGAATGTGTATGAAGCTGGCTACACGTTGCGTGCAATTGAATGGGTCCTACGTATAACGTTCTAACTGAGACTTTTTTCAAAATTGATGTTTTAGTGGAATAACGTTCTAATTGGAATTATAAATCGCGTGGTAAATTTTGTTTGTCAATATTTTCATGTTGGTAGCCTTGAACAGCTGGTCGAAGTGGCGGAAATACAGTTCACCGTGAGAATAACGTTCTAACTAGCAGAGATGTCGTCTGACTTCGGCGATGTTCTGTCGCCGGAGATAGAAAACGGTTAAACCAGGGCAAAAACGGAAGTTAAGTGTAACAGAATAACAAGAGAAGAAAAGGAAAGCTATGAGGAATTCGGACAACCATACTTTTCCAAAAAAAGAAGCACGTAGCCAGGAATCTTCCCTTGCAGATGTAAATAGAATAAAGTTTTTCTACAGGCTGGTATGCTGCGCAGTCACTGCCTACAGTAGGCGTGCTCTGTTTCTCTTCTCATTGAACACATAGGGCTATAACGAGTGTATACATAACCAGCTAGTTGTAAACAATATTAGATTATTTGCAGTTTCGTAAGTTTATGATCTATTAGGCCTACCTATATTGAGAACGTTCTAACCCAATGTCAGTGTGAATATTTTTAGAATATTGTTGCAACCAACGTTAGTTAGAACGTTTTCCCTCGTTTTGAGGTAAAAGTCTCTGTATCTCTGCTATAAGTAGCAATTAAGATACAGAATTTTATAGAAATTACAAAATGGGCTATAAGAACATTTTAACGTTTAAAATAAATATATATTGAGTGCAATATTTTTTACACAGTTTTTTGGCCCTCCTGAAAAATTTAGTTTTTGTCAGTTAGAACGTTATACGGAGGACCCATTCAATTAGAATTAGTGGCATTTCAACAACTAGGCTGTAGCAGACACTAGTTTCGAGAACAAACAATAATCTTAAGACTTTGTGAATATCCTTGGACTTTTATCACATCAAAAAATTTCACACTTTTCAGGCCTTGACCATTTTTTATACTAATTCAAGACCTCATTAAATTCAAGACTTCCAGACACCTTGATTGCTGTGTTTTAAAATGACTTAAGACAGTACCGTTACGCACTCGAAAGCGTGGTAAAACACAAACATTGACTGAAAATGCCAAGTACGGCTCTTTACGGCAGTTACCCAAAAGTATCAGGAATCGGTAGGTCGGAGCGTGTAGTTCGTATTAAAACTACTAGGAGATTAAACACAACTCTGCTTAGGTTCCGTGTCGTCAGCCTGAAAGGTCGTGAGGAGTAGTTGTATGCTTTTTTATTGTTTTTTCCAAAATTATAGTAGTCAGGCCTTATAAGCCTACTTTGAACCCCATTTATGACCTCTACAACCTAAAATAGCACTCCATTTTTTATTAGTTTACAAAAAGGATTTTACAATTTATGCTTTTGTACACTACACTTATGAGCTACCTCTTCTTTTTGGTATAAAGTAGAGATTATGGAATAATTTCTTTTACATTTTAACACATGTATAATTGTATATAGTATGACACAATCTGAATTAATGAGTTAAAGTGCAATGAACCGGGTATGAGCTACATTACAAGCTTCACATATTTAATTTGCAGGTACCAATGAATCTGTTCATCATGTACATGGCCGGGAACTCTATATCGATTTTCCCCATCATGATGGTTGGAATGTTGATAATACGACCGATCAAAGCTCTTTTCACAATGCAAAGCAGTAAGTAATGAAATGAAATCGTCTTTATTGGTGGCGAAGTTAGGACTTTAAAGTCCTCTCTTCCACTTAACCACCAAGTAAGTTTAGTTTTATTCTTCACTATGATTCTATTTATATTTTTGGTTATAAATGTTATGAGTAAAACTAGCAACTGATGGCTGATCTAGGAATCTGACCTAGGCTGATCTAAACTGGAAAGGAGCTAAGACCCTAGGTAACTGATCGGTATGGAATAAGTGCTTTAAGTGACCTGGAAAATTACGACTTTGTCCTGAAATTTCATCTTGGAAACCCTGGACCTGTATATTTATAAGTTTCGTTTGTTGTGTGTTTAGCATTCAAGATGATCGAAGGCGGCCACGCGGTGGGACAGAAGTTGGTGTATTTCCTGGGTAACATCGTGAACGTTGCACTCGCTCTGTACAAGTGTCAGTCTATGGGACTGTTGCCGACGCACACATCTGATTGGTTGGCTTTCATCGAACCACAGCTGCACATGGAACACAGTGGCGGAGGAGTGGCGTTCACATAGCGTTTTATCCGGTCACGGTCACCATCATCATCTACACCAGATCTCTTGTGGTTTTACCAAGTCTCAACAAGTGTCTCTTTGCGTTTAAAGTATTTATTGTAACATTTATGTTGAAATATATTGGTTGATAGTTTGTTTATGTTTCCCTTTAATGAAAAATATTAGACTGAGATATTTTTTAACTAATATATTTTGCAAGTCTGATCCTAGAGTTCACAATAAACTCTGATTCAAGTTGAAGCTATATTATCGAATTTCCTTTGGAAAAATGGGATATTCATGCCGTCAGCATGGTAAGACCCAGACCCAGGACCATGAAAAGAGCACCGATCCTTACCCCAGTATTTGAGTGTTTAGCATTTTTTCTATGTATAGGCTATATGTGTGAACTCTCTACAGGTCACATTTTTTGTCCGACTTTCATGAAATTTGGTACAAATCTTTTGTAAATATCTGAGTCAAGTTCGTTAGTCAGCTAAATTGGGCCACCGGAAATCCCTTTTTAGGAGGGGGTTGGTTTTGGTAAAAAAGGTGTTTCAATTATCTAAAAACCGTACATTTCATCCACTTTTCAATGAAAATAGAAGTAAATATGTATTTTGACAATACCTATCAATATACTAAAAATTACATAAAATCATTGAGTTGTTCCAAAATGGCGGACATAAAAGTGATTTTCGGTATAACAGCGTTATAGTAATCCGATTTCAATAAAATTTGAAAAACGTTTCACTTTCACGATATGTAGTAAAACTTCCAGTTAAAAACCCTGTAGGTCTGAGGCAATTGCCAAACCGAGACTGTGAGCGCAACGAACAGCCTCGTAGCGCCAGTGACAATGTACCACTTGAGTCTGAGGCCAAAGGCTGAAGCGAGGCTGTGAGCAAAGCTGAGGCCAAATGACAGCATGAATATCTCATCTTTCCAAAGAAAATTCTTAATAGAATGAATAAGAGTAACAAATTGCAAAGGAAATTCGATTCACTCATGCCAGCGGCGCGCTTAGCTGCGTGTCGGCCTGGTTATATATATATACACCCAAAGGTGTAGTCAACTGTGAAACTATAATATATCACCAGAAGTTCCATTATGAGGAGCCACTCCCCCAAACCCCATAATTGGGTTCATGCTATAAAAACTGTATTAATTTAAGATTTACATGCATGGAAATCTAAACATTTTAGTAAAAAGAAGCAAACAGACTTTTCCTGCCACTTCCGGAGAAAAACTTTTCCTAACGTTTCAGGTAGTTAAAACTCCACCCGTCTTCAGAGGACTACACTAATTTAGGAACTACATTTAATTAATATCTTAACTTAAGATCTAACCTAAGACTATTCCGACCAATATATAAAAAAATACAGCTACATCCTAAAAATTGATAGCTTGTAAAAATTACAATTAAAAATATAACCAAGTAAAATGAGGACACGTTATAGTAATAAAACTACATGTTAGCCTTAACAAAAAAGAAATTGAATGTAGTTTCTAGATTAGTGTGGTCCTCTGAAGACGGGTGGAGTTTTTAACTACCCGAAACGTTAGGAGTAGTTTTTCTCCGGAAGTGGCAGTAAAAGTCCATTTCTTTCTTTTTACTAAATTGCTCTCCGCCACTATTATGAACTTTCAAACTAACTAAACTTTTTGTGTATTAAAAATCAACGAAGCCATTTGGCCAGGTCAATGTGGCGGCGGAAGACTGTTTATTAGCCGCTATTTTGTTTTGACTGATTGCCAATTTTTGTTGATTTTGCTACACATGTTCTTTAAAGTGACACATTTTTGGGGGGTAATGCTCCCTTAAAGTAAACTTTCTGTGTATATTATCACTCTGTTACTGGAAATCCACTGAGGTTCATGGTAGCACTTGTGGCTACAGACCAACTATATATTTAGTTAGCCACTTTTAGAAACTAACTTACACAACACTGGCAACTGCGTACTATTCAAGCGTTATATCTGCTTCAAACCCCTTTACATCACTGTCGAGTGTCTCCTGACCTGCAGTTTTGAGAGGTTAATTATTACACAAATTTATTTCTTCAGGACATTATTTACATTCCAAAAACAATATGTACTTTGTACAATAATACAAATTTGAAGATATCTACAAATAATAAGTTTTGCCTAATTGTTATGTAAATCAATGATTTTTTTTATCCTAAAAGCAACTTAAAAAAGGACTATAGATGGTTTATTTTGAAAAAGTTCTACATTGGTTAAATGTTTCTATAAGGAGGAAATTTTAGTTTGATTTCTTAATGGAGATTTAGAACCACAAGCATTATTTATCCTTTTTTCCTGCTTCATCAAGGTATTTCAGTAGCTTTTGCCATAGAACTCCAGGGTCGTCTACTTTCTGGATCTGAAATAAACAAGTTTGACTTTTACAAACAAATGGTTTTAAAATTCAAAATAAAAAGAATTAGTATGCAACTATGTTTAGACTGTACGCAGTCTACCTTTTATATTGTGGACAAACTAATTTCTAATTTGTGATAACTGGCTGGTTTTTTTAATCATGCGGAAATTTTTTTTACCAGCATAAAACTGATTTACCTTTTCTCAACATAAAAACCTCATATTATAGGCAGTCTTACAACACAGCCCCCATCAACACTAGTAACACTCCATGATTGAAGATATATACAGTATTCATTACACATTCCTCTTTCATTCAATTTTTTAAAAGCGATCAAGTGCATTGATCGTCTTTTAACACATAGTACAAATTTAAAGTTGAAAAAAATAGTAATTTATTTATAGTCAACATGCACACCCCTCCAACTGTATTGACTTGTCTAAGGAAATTTGTAATGAACGTATAGTGGTAGAATTAAAAGCACCTCATAATTCTGTGCAGTGTACACTCCTGAGTAGAATCCAACGCCAAATGTAACCTAAAACAATGAAATAGTTTCTTTTTTATAATTCACTATATAGTTTGAGATAATATTCCAATATAGTGACTTGTCTTCTCATGAGCTAAAACTAATTTTGCATGATGGGGAGAAGATCCCTATACAAGTAAAAAATTGTTTTGAGGCGGAACACATTTAAAAGTGGCTTTAAAGTTGGGACTATTTTACAAGCAGAAGACGCGGTGCACGCGGCACCGAGACTCTCTGTCACCCACTTCAAATTAACTTAAAGGTGAATAAGGTATTATCGTGAAGTTAGGTTAGTTTATTTTTTATGTAGAACATATTTCAAAATGGCTTTAAAGTTGAGACTATTTTACGAGCGCAAGACGCAATGCGCGCAGCACCGAGAATCTCTGTGACAGACGACAGTCTCTGTCACCCACTTCAAATTAACCTAAAGGCTAAATAAGGTATTATCGTGAAGTTAGGTTAAGTTTATTTCAAGCAATTTTTAAATATGATCCGTGCATTAAAAAGGTTTTTGGTTTGCATAGGGGACATCTCCTTATTTTGCTAAATCAGTTTATGCTAGTTAGAAGACAAGTCATTGTATTGGAATTTTACCTTGTTTAAAAATAAACTATACTTTAAAATTTCTCTTTTTAAATTGCACTGCAAACTAAATGACTTCAGAATATTGCCTACGATATTTAAATAATATTGTTATCATCTACGTCTTGCCACCTGTAAATGTTGCTTTTATTTAAGCATTAGATACACAGCTTTTACTGTTTTCCAACATTTTGTTTAAAAATCTTAGTTCAATATTAAGAATAAAAAATTATAAATCAATCAGTCAATTTTTAATGATTGACAAAGGTGAAAGCGGTTTGTACTATGAAAGCTTGTGGGCTCCTCAAGGAACCCACAGAAAGGCGGTTTTGAGTCCAGAAAGGTGGTCTAGGTCAAAATTAGCGATTGACTGAGATGTACAATACAATTTGCACCAGTGTACAGAGGTAGGCCTATACATCACAAAGAAGGGGTATAATAAACTATGAACGTACCAACGTTTTCAGCATATTGAAGGTTTTAAAGAGGTCTGCTAGAGATCAATACATATTTCTAATATTTAGTAAATCATGCCAAATACAGCCAATAATCTCAAAAATATTAAATCATTTTAGGCAAATCAAGCTTACGATTAACACTGTCACTGCTGGACACAGCCCACAGGACAATATTTGACTTTTTGAGGTTATTCCTTTTTTTGATTTTTTTTACTGCCGTTCTGATGAAAAATATTTAGAATGGAGTGTTATAGATTATCTGTTTAGGAAAACTAATGCTATATTATAAATAAACCAATTTACTTATAAATGGTCACGGGTAAGGGATTCGCTAACTATTTGAATTGGACCTCTTGTGGATTCTCCAATTGAAATATTTAACGAATCCCTCACCTAAAAACAACATTTTCGTCGTTACCTAACAGTTTGGATAATATTATTTTCCATGCAGATTGCAGAAGGTAACTATAACTTGACTTTAAATATACATACATTTAAAATCAATGAATTTTCTATTAACCTAAGGAGTGGCCATAGCTCAGTGGTATAGTGCGTGCTTCGCACCAAATCAGCCCGGGCGCAGTGGTTTATTTATCAACGGTGTAATACCTTTTTATATAGTTGCGTACATATAGGAAAAAAGTAATGTTTGCTGAAAAGAGTAGCCTACATGATATACAATGCACAAACTAGATCACTTTTCACGATGACCTCTCCTCGTGGTTAGGAAGTCACGCTAAGTCGTTGGTCCATTCTATTGGTCGTTGACCTATTAATTAATGATCCAATCTGGGGAACAGTTGGCCCTAGTTTGTAACTGGAAAAAACTTCATCATCCATCAAAACACTCATCTCATTTACCATCATTCCATACTCACCTCAATATTACCTTATTACCTCCAACTGAATCGGCGACCAGCTCTGCTGGATGGATAGCGTCAAATTAATTTAAAAATACTATGCACACTATTTACAAAGGCGGCAAGTTTAGAACTCAATCCTTCAGATAACCTTAACTACAGTGTCTTTCTTTGCTCCTAATTTAAGGAAGTGTGATCTTGCCCGTGTATTCGAATGGGTTCAACACCTAAACTATCCTGTATTGAATAATATTGTGCCTGTCGAAGACGCGTTCTCAGAATTTTGCTCCCAACTTAGTCATACTATAAGGAGCGCATGTCCATCAAAATACATTGGAAAACGATCTTTTCCTGTTTGGTTCTCCCCTGAGCTAAAATCTATGATCATCAAGAAAAAGCAACTTCATAAGAGCTACAAGCAGAATCTTGATGACCGTCTTTATCATCAATTTTGTGGTGTTCGTGCGGCATGCAGTAGACTAACGAGGGAATGCTACTCGGCATATATTCAATCTATTGAATCATCTCTTAAAAGCAACATTCGCATATTCTGGAGCTATGTCAACTCATCCAAGAAGACCTCATCACTTCCTTCCCGAATGCAGCTCGATAACGAATTTGCCGAAAAGCCTCAAGACATCTCTAACCTGTTCTCCACGTTTTTTCTTCCGTATACAAGTCTCCATCCTCGCCTCCTCCAAGATATGACTTCAAAGCATGTACCTCAATTACCTCTTGTTATGTGAGCTGTGTAGAGGTTGAAGAGGTGCTGAACTCACTTGATGTAAACAAGGGAGCTGGGCCAGACAAAATTTCCATTGATCCTGAAATTCTGCAGTAGCGTTTTATCTCCTCACCTTACCATATACTTTAACCTGCTCATGGCTGCCGGCACCTTTCCTCCAATCTCAAGTTGGGCTATATCACGCCAATTTCAAGTCTGGTTCCCCTGCTGACGTCAAAATTATCGCCCGGTAGTTATACAGTCTTCAATTGCCAGATCTTCGAATCTCTAGTTCTGAGGAGGTTGTCTTTTCATCTGAGGAGTATTATCTGTACTGAACAACATGGTTTTATGAAGGGACGTTCGACTACTACCAACATACTAGCATTACCAGGATCACATTTTCACTACCTTCTCAGTCTCATCAGGTGGATGCCATTTATTCTCCAAGGCTTTTGACCGTGTAAGTCATGATCACACCTATTTATGCCTATTTATTTATTTGAATTATTATACTTATTTATTGTTATTAATTACTATACTTCTTGAATTATGTTAATTTATCAGTGGATTCAAAACTATTGTATTTTATTCATATTATCCAAGATAGTATTTGGAGTCAGTTGCATGTTTGGCTTGACCCTTAGCATGTAAGCCCATCCTAATTATTTATGTAGTTATATTACGAAACCAACCGCATAAATAAATAAACTTTGAGACAAGGAATCCGCCCAGCGAGTAAAATAGCCTAGCTAATGGATAGGGTGCAATTGCGCCGGTGCTGGAGGGATTTTTCAAAGGAAAAACTTTATGATCAAGTCTGAATGCTGGGAATTTCATTGTATTAAAATATATTGTCTTTATATTATTATTATACATTTTAAGTAGTCTGTGTTTCTGATTACGGCAAACTCAAATAAATACAAACAGCTGTTGCTGTGTCTGCTGCGTACATGTCAAGCTAAAAACATGTTATGGAGATCAAAATAAACAAAAACACCCCATGAGTCAAGACCTTGATGGGTTAGCCTATTATTGGAAACCTTTCGATTGTCTGTGATTGACTTACAATATTTAACTGTCGCACCGTGCTTTAAAATAAGATCTATATTCTTAATAAATACATTGTAACGTTTATTTTGAGACTTGGGTTATTGACGTTTGGAACTGTATATTAAAATCTAAATGCTAGCAAGTCATTCAAAATCATGGTTTTTTAATATAATACAGGCCTTTGTTTGCTAACCGCACTTAAGATGGCAGAAATAATTTGTAAAAGAGCCAAACAATGGTAAGTTGTTTCTATTCTTTTTGAACAAGCATACAAAACCAGGCTAACATATCTGCCCATGAGACAATCTGATATTGATTGTCGTTAGGACCTGTATCGATCTCGTTGGAATCGCTGCAGCAAGATTGAATGCTCTTAAAATGACAAATGTATTAAGAACATCCTATTAGCCAACAAGCGGCGCCATCGGAGCAGAATATGTTAAAATAATTCTAATATTTACCCCTACCAATAACATGAACTTTTTCATATCACACTGTTTTATTGCATTGATTTCTTAGGGAATAGGCCAGAGCCAATCAGAAATATTTTGTTTACTAAAAACAGTACTGCAAATACATCTGGATCCCACTCAAATCTCTGTGTACAAGCCTTTGACAATGTTATGTAAGTGCATTATAAACTTGAAAAATTGTTATGGTATTAAGGTTGATGCCGGAGGTTTGGAAAAGCTTTAGATATATGACGACAGGGGAGGTGTCAACTGCCCTTCGTCCTTTCTACTTCACTGTACATCCGGACCTGTTTGGCCAATTTCCTCAGGAGAGAGTAAGTAGACTGACAGTTGTTATGTAATTTAATTTACTCTAAGGCCAATAGTGTAACATCAAATATTGTGTACATTAATGAGTTTAGAGGAGTAATTGAGAAAAGCGACTGGAATGAATAATTCTTCTCTCTCAAGACGTTTTTATTCCATCAATAAACCTTCTCAAGTTTCCTTAAAATGACGGTATTCTAGATTTTTTGGTTTGTTTTACTTAAGACTTTGAATTTCTCTGATGTTCACAATTCACATCAATTCTCTTTGTATAGGACAGACTATTGTACTGTCCCATCAGTTCTAGTCAACTTGCTGAAATACGCAGCCTTCACACAGTCGTATATTATGCTCGGTAGTCTCTCTTTAATATCAAAGTGAACAACGGATTAAAACGCTTGTGTTTGGATTTGATCCTCAGGCTGTGAATGAAAACTCTTTGAAGATTTTGAGCTCCATACTGGAATCTCTGCAACAAAATAAACCTCAACGGCCGACCACTCTTCGCTTTTATCTGAGGCCTCAGGGCACTGTCTCGACTAAAGGTAAATTTTATCAACTGTCCCATATTTTATCATTATTGCAGATTTGTAATACATTATAAATCACTTCGTTCCTGTACGTTGCTACTTCATCTTGGTCTTCATTTTTTAAGAGGCCGCC
Organism: Matsumurasca onukii; assembly: GCA_018831715.1. Taxonomy (NCBI): domain Eukaryota; kingdom Metazoa; phylum Arthropoda; class Insecta; order Hemiptera; family Cicadellidae; genus Matsumurasca; species Matsumurasca onukii. Next base: position 37,889,129 of record CM032065.1, read on the forward strand.
GGGTAGAGCGGCCATGGCACCTACCCTAGGCACCGCTTATAATATGGAGTAAAAACTGCAAACGATGTTTTAAGCTGGTTAACGTACTTAAATACAAAATCTGTTTCAATAGAAGCCTAAAACTCTTGAGGTTGCTGCATATGAAATCTAAAACAGTAATTTTGTCAAACAATATGTCATTTCATCAAACAATAAATTGTTAGTGACGTTTGTTAAAACTTGTTTTTCCCATAAGAACAAAGAACTGGAATAATCTTAATAAATGTTTTATTTAGCAAGGAAGTTTTTGCTTTTGTATACTGCAGCATTAATGTCTCTTACAGTACGTTAATCTACTTAAAACGTAGTTTGCAAATTTTCCCATCTTAAATTCCCTGTCCCAGATAAAGGCTGCTAGGGCCTCTTAATAGAGATATGCATTTTGTTATGGTTATAGTCTAATTACTGATCGTTACCTAAACTTATAGGCTAGTAATTGATTTTAAAATTGCAGACATTAGTTTAGGAATTAAATTCATTTATTTGTTTCTCATAACTCCAGTACTGCAATTATTAATGGTCATGCAAATAATTTTCAGACAATTTGAAATCGGTGAATATAAGTTTGGCGCAGCAAGATGTGAGGAAGGCAGTGACGGTGATTTTGTCGACGTGTAACCTGCCGACAACGTACGTGGACAAGATCGCGCCGGAGCCAAGGTTTGAGTCGGTACAAGCGGCTCTACGCGCTCGTGTCTACACGTACACGGAACAAGCGAGGAAGCACTACGAGGAGTACGACTACACGAACAACAGCAGGATCAAGCGACCCGAGCGCAAGACTAAACCTCCCAAAGAGCTTCAGTCCTTGAGGTAACAGCAGTGACTGGAAGTAGCGTGATATTATCTACGGCTCGAGTCTAGTGGGCCTTCTTTTTCCTAGAACTAGGAAACTGTTTATGGGTTGTATGTTTTGGAGACAGTGGTGGCTGTTAGAGAGGCAGAACACAGCCTTCAGAAACTGGGCACTAGCCATAATTACCCTACAAGAAGTAGAAATAAAATAGCAATACCAAATCACTCCTTAAAATTTTTCTGGAAATCGCCTAAATCTGCAGGTATAAAACTTTTACGATAAAATTCCGCAAAATATTAAAAGATATTACAAGTTTAAAATTGTTTAAAAGAGAATTGAAAAACTATTTAAAGGTGAAGGCTATATATTCCTTTGAGGAATTATAAAGAGTAAATATATAAACCATGCTCATGAAATATATAAATTAGGATAGCCCATGGCTTTTATTTTTGTTATATTTTGTTGTATATAGAAGATGTTTCATTTAATGTAATAGTTATAAGTATTATACAACTAGCTAACGCCAATCAATAATTGTACTGTATAAACATGTGCAATTTATGAATAAAGATGTTTTGAATTTAAATTCTTAACAGTCCAAAAAAATTGTTTGTCCACGCATAACTCCTCTTAGATGTAACTAAATACGTCGAATGATATCTCTAATGAAAGAGCATGATTCACTGAGTGTTCTTAGACTAAAACGAACAGTTTATCTCAATTAGAACCTGAGATATGACAGGACAAAGCTAGGAAAACATGGGAAAAAGCCTTTTTTGAGTATAACTTGAGAAGGGCGAAAGTTAAGCGATTTTTGATGTTTGATGACAAAGCTATGCATAAATACCTTTCATTAAAAAAAAAGAAGAAAATCGGCCTGATAAAACAATTGTACTGACTGCCATTAGATTTTCATAAATTCTTTTAATATACAGGTTAGATTGTGTGTTTGTTCCTCTGGTAATGTAATACGGGCACTGTTAGCCTAAGAAAGTTTCTACAAGAAAAAAAAATGTTTCTTCCAGTTGCGCTACTGGTGACCTCCTTTGTCCACACTGTCGTCTCAGAACCACTCCTTGATCCCCTGAATGTTCAGGAGGCGTACAATGGCAGTTCGTTGCTTGACTTGTTTCATCGGTTGACAGGGAGTGGCTCCAGGCAAGTGAGAAGGAGGTGAGAGAGAAGGTAGCGGCCGTGGCACCGGTGCGCGAGGAAGTAGCGAGGCTGCGTGCCAGTCTGTGCGCAGAGTTGGGCCTGGCGCAGGTGGTGTGTGACAACGGCTGGAACATTGCTCACTTCCGCGGCTGTCTGCAGAGCTTCCAGTCCCTGGCGCGCCAGCACCCCGAGCCCATGGTCGTGCTCAGAGGTGAGTCAGCTGACCGCACAGAGGCAGCGCAAGTAAGATTTAGATTAACAAAACTAAGCCTGAATGTTTAAGTTCCTATCAATCAATCAAAATATTTTTAATTCATAAGGTTATGAAACAATAAACATATTTAATTTTCAAAACTGAGTTTATTAATATAAATTTTTCTAAATGACACAGTAAACAATTATACAATAAAACATAATAAAAAATATATAAATGTAAACAAATATAAAATAAAGCATAATATAAACTATGTAACATGAAAAACAACCAGTTATTTAGGTGGGGAGGTGAAGCTTTATCGAGTTTATCAATAATCGAGTATTTCAGTAACTAGAATCAACTCAATTTCAAACAAAATCTTGATATTTTCAAGTTGGCTACCTTGCGGAATCCCACTGGTAAAATTAACAGCTGTGAACAATGACGAGAGCCTATCAGTTGTTACGACTCCACTAATTAAAACTTTAAAGTAAAATTATAATCTGTTGATAAGAAGTTAATCCGAAAACTAAAATGCAAACGTACAAAACTTTTCAAATGAGAAGTAAAGAGATTTTGATATACATATCAAAATTTGAGTAAATGCAAAACTGTTCTCTATGATAATTTTTCAGTACCTAAGAGAATTACGTACAGTGTGTATGTTTTGTTGGTATGTTGCAGGACGTTCAATGATATTTAGCAACGACACGGGAGTCGGCATGAAAGGACATGTTTTGCTAAATATCGGCGAAGTTCGTCAGCATTGGCTCAATGTAAGGTTTATTTTTATTTTTTAACTAGCGTAGACAGTCAATTTTCAACAATAATCTTATTGCTAGTACCTTGGGAGACTTTACGAGGTACACTCAAAAAGTTCTCGAGTTTATTTCTAGAGATACCTAGCACGGCCGCTGATCAGAAATTTCGTCTGTAGCAGTTGGTACTACTCCTACGGAAGGGGATGGGTGAGTGGGGGTATTGCTAAGTTTCCCAGGTTCATGTGTGGTGAGCTCTTGTTGTGTGTCTGTTAGTGCTCAGTGTAGGATTTTCATAATTGTCTAATTATTCTCTTCTTGGAAATTTTTTTGTTTTTCACTCAGAGGTCTGACGTTCTTTTTTTAGGGTCATACGCCATTTTGAAAATGTGACACTGAACAGTTACAGACACTCATGAACCGAGGCAACTGGGTGAAACCCCCCCACTCATCCTTCTTCCCTAGGAGTACTGCTGCAAATAAAATTTCTGATCGGCGACCGCGCTAGGTGTCTCTGGAAATAAATTCTGCAAACTTTTAGACAGTACCTCGTATAAAAACTTTAAACATTGAAATGGTACATTTTACACATTAATTCGATGGTTGATTTCCAGTTAGTTTGGTTTACTTGTTTGTTAAATACTCTCGTGTGCACAGTTTATCAAGAATCTGGCCAAGGAAGACGAAGTGCTTCTGACAGTTCCTGCCTTCGAGAAAGCAACGTCCAGAGTACTCCGAGACATCAAGGTGGTGCGCAGGTAACACATTTATTTTCTTGTTTACTATTAATAATACAGTGGAACCTCGATAACTCGAAGCTTGAGGGGGTGAGTTAAAGTTCGAGCTATCAAGTTTTTCGAGTAATCAAAGTTTGAGTTATCGAGGAGGAACCGGCCAAAAATTGAGTTATCAAGGTTAAATTTGTACAAGTCCAAATGCCTCTTACTCGAAGTTTTGTGCACTTGACGTCTAGACACGAGGTTGCACTAGTGACAAACTGAGGGAGCGAAGGGGGTTAGTCTACGGCTAATGGAGAGGAAGCGGAGTTTCAAGTCGAGACTTGAAAATTGAGTTTCCATAAATACTGTAACGCGTAGTTTGCTCTGACAAGTAGCCCAAAAGCAAAACTTTGACTAATAGAGGTCACTGGACTTATAGAGGTAAACTTCGACTTGCAGAGGTCATCAGTTATTCAAATTCGACTTACATAAAAAGTATATTCTTCAAACATAAAAAGGCCTTAAAATTCGACTTATCAAGGTTTTATTTCTGGAGAAATTCGACTTATAGAGGTGATTTTATCATTAAGTGTCAATGAAAACTTCAAGGCGATTTGATAAAATTGAGTTATCAAAATTCTACTGTATTTCCATTTTTTTACAAAGCCACAAGTCAGTTAAAGAAAAATTAAATGTTGTTCTTAACAATCTAAGATGTGTAACGTAAAAGATTACAGTATGCTATTTACAGAGCTAAACAAAAAGAACAAAAGATAATTTGTATATTTTAGGACATCTGGAAATTGTTTGGACATGAACAGCTTTGTCCTGTTCTCAACTATGAAATGCAACAATCAGCTATCCTTCTGAGACCTTTACTTCTAAAACTAGCTCTATAAATTATGTGTAATATTTTAGAAATGGCACTTTTATAGGAAATTCCAACCGAAAACGATGGCAAAACAGTACGAACAGAACCTACGAAGATTGACAACATCCCTGAGCGATCACCAAGGCAAGCGAGGGTATCCGAAGCATTGGCCGATCTCTCTGTCTGACTACGAGCTGGTGGTGGAGACGTATGTACTTGTCATTAACAGTGTTTACGACTAAATTACTTCACGACTACTTTGAGTTTAAATACAAGGGCTGGCGAACGGCGGGGGGGTTTGCTACAGTCCCCAACTCAATATTGAACGAAGAGAAATTTAAAATGTACTTACACATTCGTAAAAGAAAGGTGTTACTGCTTAAAAAATCACCCAAAAGTAGCTAGACAAGTTCTTTTTGCACTTGTTCTGTTAAATTTTCAAGGTCAGCCTGTTTCAATAAGAGCAATATTTTATCAGTTCTTTTTAGCTATTTTTCTTTAAAATAATGTACCATGCTAATTGCAGCAGCAAAACTAAAGTCTTGCTCATAGCCCACTTGAGGCAAAACTTCCCAGCTCTTTCGATGTTTTTAATAGTATTGTTTAGGACCTAGCACAGTCCAAAAGATACAAGGTCACACCAGGACTTTTGTCACCCTGTGCCTAAGTTTTTGTATTTTAAACCTAATTTTAATTTTTTTATTTATGAAATAAAATTTACTACTCCCTAGACTTCCTTCCCAATAAAAATATAGGGTTTGCTAGTCCATATAAAATGACATTGTCCCAACATAGATTTAGTGTACAGTTATGAATTTACCTGAATCACCTATCCTGTTGCCGAAGACTGACCGGGGTCAGATAGACTGTGTCGAATTTAGACTATATTATACATACAACTATTTACAAGATGACGGCATAACTTAGCCAAGCGTATTTACTTTCTCGAAGAACTCTTTGTGGGTGTAAAAGGGGTTAGCCGCTAACCATTCTTTTACCCACACGGTAACGGATTTTTAACTTGATTCTTTTACTTGAATCAATTTAACGCTTCATTTGTTTAATACCATAGCAACAATCTGTGTTGTAGAGTATTTCCGCTATAGTATTGGATAGTATAATTTAAATTAAAAAGAAAACAAAAGTCAATACTTGTATAAATTTAACTTTTGAGGCTTTTCAATTTGAATAGTTGCCCAAAGATGCTACCCTTGCTAGTGAAAGGCCTCTCAATTAATATGTATACAATTATTGTTTTTTGTTTTCTTTTTAATTTAAATCAATCTGTGTTGGTTTCAGGGAGGCTGGTCCACTAATGGTGTCCCCGACCGGTCAGTTCATTGTTCCTGCATCTTGCCCCTCGTTCCTTCTCGTCAATTTCATTTCCGATAATCTCGACCACGCAGCCAAACTTCTAAGTCATTACCATAGGTAAGTAAAATTTTGAACTATTTGTTGAATTTCACTTTTTAGCATAAAGTTTTGCTAAGTTCAAGGGGGTATATGGTATCTTTGTAGAAATAAAGTTCTGAAACTTGTTTTTAACAAATATTTTTTAACATTCCCAGGGATGTATTTAATTATCTGCTACCCCTAGGCAGCAAAGTTTGCCCCCCGTTGTCAGCGCACTCCCGATTTCACTTAGATCACTTAATGCATGCCCCGTCAGCTGATTATGTAGAAAAGTTATCAACAAATGCCTGCTGCAACTACAAATCCGATTACATTTCAGACTCTACCTTATGGACGTTTTTGATACGCCGTTTCACGTAAAGCGCAATCGTGACTTCTGATTGGACCAATGGAATGCTATGTTATTCAGTTCTATTTAACTAGAAGTAAGAATTGTGTTTTGAAACAAGGGGTTTTCATTGATCACTTAGAAATAGAACATATTGAATCCTCTGGTTGGACGTTCTAAATTTACTAAAATAAAATTATACTTTCGTTCTAAAATAAACTTATAGAATCACTTATATAGTCACAAGCACGTGGAGAAAGCGCTGCACAAGCAGTGCATGGAGGAACTGCAGTTGGCAGCACTGCACAAGGATGACAGTGTGACACCAGACCTGATGACCAGCTGTCTGCGTCGTCTGCTAGAACACAAGCACCAGCTGTCCGGTTACCTCAAGCAGACGCATGTGCAAGTCACCAACTACTACTCTGTCCTGTCCGACGGTGAGATATGCATCCCATGGGACTTTAAACTGTAGTCATCTAACTCAGTGACCGGTTTTATTTTCTAGTCTAGGAAAAGTTTTATAGCTTCAAGCATTTATTTGTGTTGAGTCCGGTTAATTGAAGCACAGTGTCTTGTGGTGAATATTTTAACTCAGGAAGTTGTTAGAAATTTTACTTAAGAAGGTTTGGATTTTCTGGCTGTCTATACGAGTATGTTGTTTTTTACACATTGCCAACTTTTAGGGGTTCAAACAAACTTTGGTATTTTGTTTTTTATTGAACCTGGAAAAGTAGGAGCAGGTTAGAAATCAGAAATCTTTAAGATTTGAATTGGCGTCAACATACGAGACTTACAACTAAGGATGCAAATATTTACAGGCCATTCTTTTAAATGTCTTCTAAATCAAAAGTGTTTCCAGTTTAAAAACTCGGCAATTGTATAAAAGAGCCTAGCAGACGACCAAGTTTTCAAAGAAGACTTCAGCTCCGTTTGTTCTAGTATCTTCAGTTCTTCTGGTAACACTTTAACATCACTTCCCATCACACCAAGCTCTTCGAGAAGAAACCAACCTACACTGGAGCAAAGTTGTTTAATGTGTTACCAGAAGAATTGAAGAAACTAGAATGAAATAATAATTGGCCTGAGATAGCTACAAAGTACCTACGACCAAGTCATAGCTAAAATCAAGCTAGGATAATTAAATCTTGTTTGTGACAAAATAGTTTTTGAACTATTATAAGGAAGTACTTTTGTCACATCATATTTTTGTGTAAATTGTGTTTGTGTAATTTTAAGTAGAAAAAATATGTGCCAAAAGTGTAAAAATGTGTATAGTGTCAGTTTCTAGAAGCCATTTACAGTAAGTAATACATTAATCGATTGTGATATTTAGAAAGTAATCAATAAAAATAGTTTTATTTACAATTAACACTCTTATTCAACCTGTTCATTTTGCACCTCTGTGTTACAATCAATTCGCTACAATTACCAAACAAGTAAAATTAACAATAAGTTTAAATGAGACAACAGGGGAGACAGCAGGAAGGGAGGCGAAGGAGTTTAAATAAATTATCAACTCAACTTTGTAATAAAACATTTAATTTATTCAGGTTAACCTAAATGAGGAAAAAATGAAAACATCAGACCCGTTAAGCTTTTACCAACTCTGCTGAAATTATAGAAATATAAAATTTATACTAAAACTTATGTCTAACCATATTTATATTCCTAAAATAAAACGCTTACCAACTAATAAGGAAGAAGCAGTTTTTGTAAAGAGATTAATTGTGAAACAAATTCTATTTACAAACGGATCAAAGTAACTTGAAAGTACTAACGGACTTGAAAGAACTTTTAAGGAAACGTATCGAAGTTTCGTACCTCTGCTCTAGCTAAATATTTCAGTCAAGTACACGCGAGAGTCGGAGGAAATAATTTCAAGCTGTACAAATCCTCTACGGGGTTTTCCTTTTGTATAAAATAGCATTTGGATTTTTGCAGAAGGGAAACGGCTCATTTCGGTTGTAAAATAAATTCAGTTTATCATGGTAATCTCACAACCATATGTAGAAGCAACACAACTCCCAAGACCACATTCCTAGTCATCTACGGTAACACAATAGACATGTTATGCGTGAATGTGAGTTTGTTGATTCGGCTCAACTGTGAATCCGAGCTTGGTTTTCATTGTAGCATTGCTTCACGTTTCAAAAACTAGTCAAACTTACAGAACCTTAAAAAATATCTCATGAACTTTCCAACCGAGTTATTGACGATTAAATCCAGTCTGACGTTGCTTTAAGTTATGATAATCAACCAAAGATACATCTCAAACCTTGAATAGTGACAGTGCAAAGACTCGAGGATAATCACATAAGGAAGTTACGACACACATTTGAATTGAGAGAGAAATGCTTCTCGTGAATGTACAAACTACGTTCTACGTAAGGCGTGACTACCGCTACCGACTACATCAACAGTGCGACACTAACAAGGTTTCTGAGTACACAACATAATAATTGTTCCCTTTAACAAAGTCGAGCTCGAAAACTTTCGTTCATATACTGATTCAATAATGGTCGTTTCCACGAAAACTGTACGATTTATCACTCAACTTAATTCGTTGAAAGGTATGAAAGTACTGTTGGCACTTTTTGAAGAATAGAATACCTGATGTAATTTTGAAATAAAAAACAAACGAGTCACTGCTTGCGAGTGGCGTAACTGTAACATCGGAGCAATTCATTTAACATTCACTATCTTTGTTCAATCCTAAAAAGCTTGTCGTCGGGGGAAAGAACGTTTGAACAAATAAATTTTCCCCTAGTTTTAACTGGTTAGCCAAGGCTGCTAATTAGCCATATCGTTCTAGAGTTGTTTGTCAATCATCAATAAAACAACCACAGAAAAAATCCAAATATACAAAATCAAAAGTCATTTAAAAACATATTTAATACATCTTAAACAAGTAGATTTAAAACAGGGGTCTCACATGATATCCACCCCACATGCTATTGTGATTATTTCACTTCTAATACATAAACTTTGATCAGTTTAATTCTTTCACATGTTAAAAGCTTACACTTCCTTTACTGTAATTAAATTCTGATACAAAATCATTAAGATACAAGATTATTGTGAAAACATATTATGTAATGAATTTGTCAAGTACAGTTGGGATGTATCATGTTAGTTTGGTGACTAGATGTTAAACGTGAGACTTTTGTTAATTATTAAATATTATGGAGCACCAGCTTCTCTGTCATATAAAACAGACTCTTAGGCAGGACGTACGCTGATGCACGCGGCACAGTCTGCGCAAGCCACGTTCTCAACGTACGCGGTGTCATGGTGGCACAAATGTGTCGGGTGTATCAACATATCTCCCGCCTCAATCCCTGCTATTTCTACTTTGCTTTCAGTCTATTGAATTCATATTTCCAACTAAAAAGTACTTACTTCTCTACAACAAACTATCTTAACGAAGGTTTCACGCCGGGAACCTACCGGAAATTGCACACACATATTAAAGTTACAAGAATTCATTGGAACAGCATTGTATGGATTGATAAATTAATAAATAAGCTAGTCTTAGAACAACGATTGAGAAACTGTACAGTAGAAATAAGTCGTAGATGGTTGTTGTGAGGGCGGGGACGGGGAGTTTACTGGAAATGGAACGTGAAGCCGCTGGGGAACTGGCCTCCGCCGAAGTTGAAGCCTCCGGCCGACGACTGGTCACCGAAGAAAGCTTGGAAAACATGGTTGGGGTCAATGTCACCTGGAAAATTCAGATAGTTAAAATTTGCAAACAATATTTACAAAGCTTGTTCATTGTTTTAAGCCTAATTTTCTTTGTAATCAAATATTTAGATTTAGGAAATAGGGCAATCAAAAAGGAATAGAAAGGAGAGCAGGCTCACCTGGATAAAGTTGGAGAACAAGGACACATAGGAGAACAAGGACTGTTAAATTTTCAGCTCTACTAGAGTCTTTGTCAAGCAGGTTTTTGTTTTGTTTTATTGTTAAACCTATTACTCTTTCAAGTGCTCTATTTTGTCTTGACAAAGGCCCTGGTAAAATTTGACAGTGAAAATTATCCAGGTGAGCCTGTTCTTCTTTCTATTCTATTTAATCAAATTTTGTTAAAATTGCTAATTTATAAATTTTAAAACAAATAAGCTAGTGATTAGAGGATTAAAGACATAATTAACAAGAAATAGAACCATCGTCACTTACTGGAGAAACCTCCTTCTTCCTCCATATCCTGGCCGTTGTCGTATCGAGCTCGCTTCTTGGGGTCTGAGAGGATTCCGTAAGCTTCACCGACCTCCTTGAACTTCTTCTCTTGTTCTTTCTTCTCTCCGTCCGTAGCATTGGCGTGACGATCTAAAGGGATCAACCAAGTTAAAAAATGAACTATCTGCAGTTACTTACAGAACATTTAAGATATTTTTTACGAGGGATGTTTACAAATTAACTTCTGTTGTGGTGTAGCTAGTAGACAAACAAATCAATGTTTGTAAATTATATGTCATTAGAAAGCCTGACTCATTGTAAATCCAACAGTATGATTAACATTTCGTTTTGTCAATTTTAAGAACACTAAATATCAAAGCAAAATGATCTCTACATGTAATATTTCCACAAACCAAATAATAACCCTATTATCTTTAAAAAATAATGTTATGCATCCAGTTTTTGCGGAAGAATTTTTAAAATCCTTGGTTAGCCCAACGTATTGGAATTTTGTCTTTAAATTTTAAGGGTTGCACGTAATCCAGTGATTTGCAAACTAAAGTAGGTTAAAGCGTAAATTGTGTCTGTTTTTTATCACTGGTGGCGGAATATCATGCAATACCTTAGAAAACCAATGTGCCTTGATATGGTAAGTGCACCGAATTTAATAAAGAATATGTCAAAGTATAAGTGAAAGGATTCTTTTTAATATGAGTACAACAAAATGTTTCTAGAATATTCATTTACTATTTTTGAATGAACTTAATTTAAGAATAGCCCTTGTAAATTAACTCTATGGTACAGGACGCAATAAAATCATTGACATGGAAAACCTGACATATTATAAAAGCGAGTTGGAAAATAAGTCTTTGGTTGCAATTCCCACCACACTTGAGCAATATTATGTATAATTGAGGCAGGATATAATTACCTGGATGATGAACGAGGGCACGTTTTCTGTACGCCTTCTTAATCTCGTCGGTTGAGGCGCCCTTGTCCACTCCAAGGATCTTGTAGTAGTCTTTTCTTTTCGACTTTTTCAACGCCAGTTTCGCTTCAGCCAGTATCCTCTTGTTGTCTACATAGAAAACACAACGAATGAGTATCAGTCATTTGTAAAACAGGGTTCCCACTCCATGATGGCGATGTAATGGATTTCAGTTACTTAAGTATTGACAGTAGTAGGTTATAATTCTTACTCATTATTGTGTATTTTATTTTATGCTTTGTAATTAGACTGTAAAAAGGCAAGTTACAACCGTAGTATAACCTGAAAAAGTCTAGTTTTTTATTCCTTGATTAATTATTTGGTTATTTTGCGGTATATATTGCGGTTAAATTAAACCGTGAATTTCAGTATGGTTGGACCTGGAAAACCCGTCTTTTTATTTTTGGAAAAGAGTGGGAACCCTGTAATAATTAACCGTACTTATTGTTAAGCCTACTTTAAACTTAAAAGTTAAGGTTATTTTTCTGAAATAATAGTCTATTGGAATTTAGTAATCCTTTATGTTTTTAGTTTGCACATCGTAATGAGTAAAATCAATCAAATCGAAGCAATGATTTTAAAAATGTTGTTAGAAGCGGGCACTAATCTAATATTATCGGAACCATAACACACTGAGGTATACCTAATCTGTGGAAAACATCTTTTACATTTATTATGTTAACCATTCATATTGTTATCTTGTTTACTTAGTTCAAAATTGAATAATTAAATATGAGCTCTTACTAATATTTTATTTCTTCAATACTTTTCATATAATAGCATAGCATTGGTGGGTTGTAACTAAAGTGTGATTATTTTTCATTCCTTCAGACTGTTTTTGACATAAACTATGAGTCCTGGAAAATTAAAACTAAAATGGAAAATATCTTAAGCCCAACACTTAGCTCCTTTTCATTGTACAGTTACACAATAACACAAATATAGGCTAATTAAACCCATTATTTTGATTGTATCCAAAACCGAAGTATGACTTGCACATTTTCATACTTGCAACAACCATTTTTTGAATCTATCAAAAAGCACTAATACTAAATTAGCATAAGAAACACAAAGCCCAAGTAAAAATAAATCAAAACCTACTTGATGTCTTATAAAATGTTATAAAAACCAAACAATCAAAAAGTCCACAAAAATGAAACTAGAAGACAGTTTTTCCAAAAAATAATTTTAAAAAGTTGACTGAGAGGGCGTACCTCTGGATTTGTCGATTTTGTTGACCTTCTCGTAGTCCATGACTGCTTCCTCGAACTGCTCCAGTTCCATGTAGCACTTGGCTCTTCTCAGCAACGCTTTCAGGTAGTTCTCGTCCAGCTTCAGAGCTTCCGAGCAGTCGGTCACTGCCTCGTTCAATCTGCCCAGCTGCGGACATACGGGTCAACATCAGTTTTGTAGACGTTGTGACGTTAAACTCCACGGTTTAAAGCACAGAGAAACAGCTGGTCAGCTGGTCATAACCAAGTGAAACCAATCAGCGAGTAGCAGCTCTCGGCCAATAGAATGGAGAAGTGACGTGGAACGACGAGGCAGGAAGAAGACTACAGTCAACTCCTGATTAACCGTAGTCGGATTAACCGCGACACCAAATAGAGAAAAATTACAATGCCGCCAACCCTCACAAAACAGACGATAATAGTGTCCCGCATGACCTTGACTAGTCCTCTTTGACTCATTTTTAGTTGTTTACGTCTTTATATACCTCATTGTACAATAATTTTGAGTTTTTGCGGATTAATCACGATTTTGTTTATCCGGGAAGCCTCAACCCGAGTTTATCGCAGTTAATCGGGAGTTGACTGTACTTGGCATCGGTCCACGAGTCAGGCAACATGGAACTGAAAGTTAACTCCACAGGGTCTTAGACCCGGTATCCCTTTTATTTCTAAACCTCATCATGCAAGAACATATAGTTAGATGATTGTGAAAATTTAAGACTTAAGATAATATTAAAGAAACCTTGCGAATAGTGAGTAATAGCTAAACTCTGACCAGGCTTGAATTCTGTGGTAAGATATTACGAGTATAATCAATTTCAGGAGTACTCCCCTAGTTTCTACAACACTGGTGAACACAACACTGATGTGAACACAGCTTACCTTGTGTGAAACGGTTGCTCTGTTGTTGTACAGTTTGGCGTTGGTCAGTTTGTTGTTCTGGTCTATCTTGAGAGCGTCCGTGTACAGTGTGTAGGCTTCCGCAAGTTTCCCGCTGTTGAATGCCTCGTTTCCTTGTTCTTTCAGCTCTTTCAACTTCTTGGCTTTCTAAAAGAGGATAAACTTGTTAAGCAAATCAATAAGTTGGAAGTCAAGTCAGGTTTAAAAGTTCAGTTACACAATGTTTTCATGGACAACTTTTTCCCTTTTTTTAACAAGACAATCCCATTCAACTTTTACCTAGAGTTAATGTAAAGTCACTTAATAAATTGTTATTGGTGACTGTGGGGATCCACCGGAGTGATGAGCTCTGGAGTTGCGTGCGATACCAAAACCACGGCACTGTGCAGGATCACTCACTTTGTAAACATCGATGGCTTTCTTGTGGTCGGGGGCGAGCCGGCGCAGCACGTGCTGGAAGTGGGAGAAGGCGCGGTCTACATTGTCCTGGTAGTAGAGGCAGAGGCCGCGCACGTAGATAGCGTCCGCGTTGGTCTGGTCAGCTGACACGATGTCGTTGGCCAGCTCCTGCGCCTCCTGATAGCGCCGAGGAACGCGAGACACTCTGCCTTCAGCACCTTCAGCTTGGTGCAGCCCACCGCCAGCTCCAGCCCTCGATCCAAGTAGTAAACCACCTGCAACACATTACTGTGTGAGGCTGGGATGCTCAAAATCAAGTTTTCCCAGAATTTTCATTCTTTAAAAAAAGTTGGCCGAACCATTGTTGTGTCAATATTTTATTAATGCTTTAACCAACATACAAGTAAACGTTCAGTTTAGAAAACTTGGCAACTACTCGAGGAATTAATTTAAAACAGAAATTTCTTTAAGGTGGAATGGATTGTCTGCGGTAAATTTCCTGACTTCACCAAAATAGACTGTATTTAAGTAAATAGTAAATTTGTTCCTTAGTACAACTTAATAAACCTTACTGTTGTCTGATCACAATTAGGGAAGAAAACTACAACAAATTTTTAAGTAAATATCACTTTTTCACCGTCGACTCATTTTGAAACATATTTACCCGTCTGTAATCCTTTTTCTCCCATGTCTTGGTGATGTCTTCTTCGTAGCGTTTCAAGACGTTGAGGTTCTTGGACTCCTCGGTGACGGTGGCGTTGTTGGGTTCCAGTTCGAGCAGTCGGGAGAGCGCATTCTCCGCCGTGGACGTGTCTCCGAGAGCGATGCAACACTTGATTACACGCACCCAGCCCTGCCACAACACTCACGTCAACTAAATAAACTTAACCCTCCGTGCACCGCCAGCATCAATCTGCAATACAGATGTGTTTTATAATAGTTGTCAAAGCTGAGAGTTTCCAATATTGCTTACCTTGGTGAACTTGGGATCCAAAGTGACAGATTTCCTGGCGTCTTCCAACGCCTCTTTGTACTTGGACAGCATCATGTAGCAAGCCGCTCTGTTGCCGTAGAACGATGCTGACTCAGGGCTCAGTTCTAGAATTAGCCACAGTTACATATTAAATTTTTTTTAAACCAGGTGGATCATCTAAGGTAAAATATTTTGTTTACATTTCAACAACCTGTTTGGGCAGGTTTTCATAATTGTTAATTGCGGTCTAAATTATTAGTTTATGTGTGCAGTTATTTTTCTACTTAACTAAAAAAGTTTTTAAATTATTGGACTAGGCCTGTATTACCAATTGCTTCAGTGTAAAACCCGAGAGCCTTGTAATACTGCTTCAACTTGTACTGAGCGTTGCCAAGATCCTTCTTGCTTTCTGCCAATCTGAAATAGAAATGGCAATATGTTAGCTGTAAACATTGAAGAAGTAATACCGATTTAACAAGCAAAGTGTAACATTATTACACCACAATAAAATAAAAAAAAAAAGCAGGCTACTGTAGAATCTTTGGTAAAAATCCATAAGTCACTCTTCTAGATTTTTACCCTAATTAGACCTTATGAAACAAACTAGCTGATAAACTGCTCCAAACATAAATCACTAACTTATAGCACTATATTTTGTAGGTTATACCAAACCCACAAAGAAAAAAGTGTTTGACCAGTTTATGTTGATTGGGTTTGTGATTTAATGATTTCAAAATTGAAACAAAATGGTTGTGTTTCAAATTAAATTTGAGCTTTTCAGTAACGGTATTCCATCACTTTCTTATTTAGTGGTAACAGAGTATGACCATTACGCTAAATAAGAAATGGTGATGGAATACGTTACTTTTACAAAGTCAAACACTCCTTTTTGACAATTTTAGGAGGGTTTCAATTATTGAAAGTGTCATAATAACCCAATCAACAAACTGGAATTTTACCCTTTTCTGTGGGTTTTGTAGTAACCATCCACAACAATTAATCAGTGCTATAAGTTAGTGATTTATGTTTGGAGCATGCGTTTATCAGCTAGTTTGTTTCATGAGTCCTATTTAGGGTAAAAATCTAGAAGAGTGACTTATGGATTTTTAGCACTTTTCTAAGTTCAAACCTTCCAAAAGGCCAAATAACGATGTTTTAACCCGGAAAGTTATGCGAAACCATTAATAAAGTGGTTTTAAAGAAATCAACTAACTTAACTTTTGGGACTAACCTAACTTCACGCTAACACCTTATTCAGCCTCTAGGTTAATTTGAAGTGGGTGACAGATACTGTCGTCTGCTCATAGAGTGCTGTCAGTGACTTTTCACCCACTTCGGTGAATAAGTTAACTTTAAGGAAGTTTTAAATATGTTCAACATAAAAAGTGGCTTTATTAAACTAACTTAACATAACCTAACTTCGCGATAATAACTTATTCACCTTTAAGTTAAATTTGAAGTGGGTGAAAAGTCACTGACAGATGAGCGTGACAGTTGCCTCAGGTGCTCCCAGCAAAATAGTCCCAACTTTAAACCACTTATAAATAAGTTCAACCCCAAAACAAATTTTTATATAATTTAGGAGCCTCCTCCACGTGTTAAATCAGTTTTAGCTCTAATATTATAAGTCACTCTTCTAGACTAATACCCTATTTAGTAAGTTGCAGCCTAGGCCTAAATCAATTAAACCACAATGCCTACATCTGCATTATAACTTATAATCACAACTAGCTTATCTATGTTCATCACTTACTTTTCATTGTTTTGAGGAATTACTTCATCAGCAACTTCATCTGAATCCATTTCCAGATCAATTGTTTCAATTTGGACAGCCATTACTGTTTCGACCCTAGGCTAACTGACCTGTGACATAAAACAACATGTTAAAAATCAATATTTATTAAAAATATGAGTAAGCGAGCCAGCAACAAAAATCAATCAATAAATTAGGTTTCATAATTATCAAACAAGGCTAAAGTTTTTTTGTTTTACCTGAAGACTATGAACACGGAAAATCTTCGCTCAGTTCCTCTTTCTTCTTGAGGTTTCGTTGACCCTCTGAAATAATACAATTATTAAGTTAGTTGTTTAGGAAATCTATTGCTGACGTGGGTATTACTTAGGAATGAATAATTGTCTTTTTAATCTAATATAAGCTTATTTTAATTACATGAAATTTAATTACTTTGTTGAGATATAAGGTGCGGAGTGTGGAACAACTGAGAGATCAAAAGCAGTAAGCACAAAAGGAAGATTTTAATTTCTTGTACATAGACTATAATGTTTGGACAGAACAGCTGAGAAGATATTTTCTCCAAAGATTTGAAACTATTATGGGATAAAAATAGTAATGACAAAAAAATATGATCACTATATGTAGTGCTATTCCTGCAAAATACTGCTACGGGTTGTTCATATGTTACGTTACTACTCAAGGGGAGAAAGGGTAAATACCAGCATTAGAATTATTAAAGATGTGCAATAGCTGTTTACATGTTGCCTGCAGCTGACATGCAATCGGAATTTTGTGCATGCTGTAAGTACTGAATTAGTGACGTTAAAGCTATGGTATCCCAGGAAGCGGTGGCCTATATTAACGGTCATAGTAAGAGGGTGGACTTCCGATGCAATAATCAGGAAACGGCCACCGCGCTCTTGGACAACACTACCTTCTGATTAATAGGGGAAAAATGTTCGTCGCCAAATTACGGCCGTAATGTAGCGTTCAACGCGTCTTAGAAATCCATAGACTTACCCAAAATGATCTAATTATTTTGTTTCTTTGAGACACCGACCGTAATCTAAGATCATAGATGGTAGCTTTGCTGTTTATTTATTTACAAATACAATTTACACCATTTCACAATTGTTGACAGTCTATTCAATGGCAAAAGGTGCTGTTGAAAGGCGCCTCATAATAAAATTATAAATATTTGTTATCGATTTAACATTTTGTTTTTTATAATGCTACAATATTAGAGCTCAATTTTCAATATTTACAGTGTTGCCTACAAAAGTCTTTTAGGATAAATCTTATGAACCATGTGATGGCAGCACTGTAAAACCTATCGATCTGTGGAGTCACGTGACTCACGTCAGTGGGCAGAATTAAGGCTGGTTTATACGGTGACAACTGACAGTGTACATGTACTCGCATGCTAGTGACAGTACATTCTGCCGTCTACCTTAGACATCAACTGGCATACTGCATTACTTTACACTGTTTAAACGAGTCTTTTATTATAGAAGCGAGAAGCCGTCCGTAGCCATTACGCGAATTATTTATCTGAATAGGGATGGTTCGGCGGGGACATTATGTGTAAAATAGCTTGAGTGCAACTTTAGATGGTGAAATAATGTAGACTTGCAATGAATTCATTTTAAAATTAAACCCTTTTTCATCGTAAACAAGTGTTATCTAGTGGTTGTTTCCTTTGTCCCTAGCCCAAAATGGCTGCCTTAGATATCCAAATAGGAAATCCGTCAGTTCTTAGCAGAATCGAAAGGTATGTGTTTACAATTTTATTTCTCCACTCTTGTACTATCGTAATGTTGAGATATTTCAATAAGGACTTATTCTCGCCATTGGCTTTAAATCATGATAGGGCAACATTATAGGGCACTCCTAAGTCATTGACCTTACAATGTCACCCTTAGTTTAGTTATCATTTAAGGGTGTCTGTCTACTATTTACAATGTTTTTCTGCCTGAGTATGCAAGTGCACAGCTCACTCCCGCTACCCTCTCTACAGGAGCACAGATTCCCTGCTACACTTTTGTTCTGAGTGTGAGTGAAACAGACTGACTTGCCGGTGCAGTGAACGTACAAGTGACAGTGAACTCTCGCCTGAGTGTTCATTTGAGTTTACCAATACCAGCACTTCCTTGGTTACCCATTCACTTGGGCACCAATAGTCTAATACTGAAGTAACTCTAAATACGTATGCTCTACGGTGAGGATATCTTCAAGAAGTTTCAACTGCATTAACTGTGAAAACCAAGCATTTACCTGCTGTGTTGGTATATAATTTTGAGTTAGAATTTTTTTAAACTTGTTTTGCCTACAAGTTAGTAAAATTAAGGTTTTAGTTTAAAAAATATAAATATGTGTTACTTTTTCTAAGGTTTAGATCTTAATTGTATAAACGCTAAATAGCTAATTTATTACTAAATAAATTTGAAGACAAAAATATTTAGATCGAACCGGGATTTGAACCCGGGTCTCCCGCTTGCCGGGCGGTTATGCTAAACCACTACACCATCCGGCCCAACTATTTCTGCCTTCAAATAAGTACTTAAATCTGAATGTTTATCCGAAACATGTGACTGTCAAATAGTGACTTTAAATCAACAAGCTGGAAATATTACAAACAGAATATTTTTCTATGGTTTTCTAAGGTTTAGACAGACTTAAATTATAAATTTGATATTTATACAGTATATGTATAAATTTGGCCGTGAGACGTATGTACCAATAGTAGTAAAAAATACCACATTATTTTAGCTTGCAAGCCACAGTATTTTCTTTAAAACTATATAACCACGCTCTTAGTTTTTAGTTTTAGGTAGCCTTTTGTGTATACAATCCTACCGTGATTAAATCCTTGTGATCACTGAAAAGGCTTTGCAAGTGATTTAGTTGTACGTGACCAAAGTGTAATTTCCTTGAAAACTGATGGTATTGTAACAAGACATCTAAGTTGTAGGCAATATAAATTTTTATTAGACATATCTGTGTTTTATATAAAAAACTCTTGATGATAAAATGTTTTCCTATTTCAGTTTTATGAATGATTCATCATATCGAGAAGCCATCGAAAATTCGGCAAACTACAATACCCGACTATGCATTGAAAGGAGAATGAGGCTGCCGTTCTTAGATCCTCAGACAGGTAAAATGTGTCTAACCTAATCCAGCACATGTTTTGTAACGTACTGAATTGCTTATTAGGTAAAGCCATAACATAAATATACTATTTAATGATAAAACTCTACTGAGATTGATGTTGTATTAACTTTTAAACTTTTAGAATATTTGGAATTAAAGAATTCTGTTTCTGGAAGATCATCTAAGTAGCAGCTGATTGCACAATTTAACACAAACAGGGAAACATTTAAAGCATGGATTAAGCCGCCTCTCCATGTAGAAGTCAGTCAAGTTTTACTTCTAGTGAACTATCCCACCCCTGTTACTGCATTCCAGCTCATTTGCTATCTACATTAAAATCCTTCTTTTCACTCTTTAGTTTCGAATCGCTGTTTAATTTCACCAGTTTTTCATCCGGAATGTCATTTTTAAATCTTGATACTAATGTACTTCTAGGTATAGCTCAAAACCATTCGCACTTGTTCACGTCGGCCAAACACAGGATGCCCGGCCTGGAGCAAGGTCAGGTGTACACTTACCCGTCGAAGCGCTGGCGCAAGAAGCGACGCCAGTACCTCATGCAGATGCCGAACCGACGGAAGGACGGAGACTTAGAGAACAGTGACCTGCACGTGATCAGTGCCGTGGAAAACCCTGCGGTAGCCAACAGTGAGGACAGCAAGGACAGTGTGGGCGCGAAGGAGGAACCTGCGGCTAAAGTCGCTGTAAGTTACACTGTCAATAATGTTACTGAGTTGCAATTCATGTCATGATACAGCTACTCAAACATCACATGAACATAGGCTTTTCAAACAATGATGTTTTATGTACTAGAAATGTATTATTACCAGTCTTCTTGTGAAGAAAACAGTTTGAAGATCCGTAAGTTCAAAAATCATTTTTTTACTTTTTCATAGTAAAACGTTTCACTTTTATGATTTATCTGTTGCTAATTATAATATGATCTCTAACGTATTTGTTGATTTAAGAATAAATTATAGTGTCACAAAGTTTTAACCTAAAAGTAAGAAGAGGCTACTATTGCTATAGGGAAGTTCGTTAAAATATATTTTGGCCAACAACACCTCAAAATTCAAGTATTTCATTCATTCTGTAACCATTTTGCAATATATAAAATGTTGTTTGACAATTTATCATCTATTTGTAATAAATAGAGAAGTTAAAACATGCATTTGAGTTTTTTATTCAAGGCTAATATAAACTGCAATTCAGTTTGTACACTACCAATTTCTCGGAAAAACAAGATTCACTTCATGTATATCATATTTAGGCCTAAAAAAATGTTGATTCTAGGAGTCGTGGTACTATGACGAGTTAGACCTGCAAGCGATGGATGGCTTTGATGATCCGGACCCGGATTCAGATTATGATTACGAAGAAACTTACACAAAGAAAAGGAAGCGAAGGGGTGCAACGACAAAACAGGCTAAGCCTGTGGAAAGTGCTAAGAAAACTAAGGTACTGAATTTTATTAAATGCAAAAATTGTGTTGCTTATTGAATAGGGTAATTAGTTGTCTGTTAAAAGTTGATCGCAGCAGTGAAATAGCACTTGGAAGCAATCGCGAGAGTGAAACAGTACGTAGAACAGGTCACCGGAGTAATTATGACTTTTGAACAGTGGCGGGAGTAACTACGACTATTTACATACAATATCAGTTGCCGATAAGATGAGTAGTAGCCCAAATGCTGACGGGAACCGGTACTTAAAGCACCACAAAACTCTAAAAACAAACGATGACTCATCGTATCATACTGTCAGTGTGTCGTTTGCTACCCCACTGAGTGCATGTGTTTTGTTCAAAGCCATTTTTTTTGTCCGCATACCTACATGTATAGTCGATCCTAACGTAGCCGATCCTAACGACACAGACAAGCCCTTCAGTTGTCACCATGGGATGTGAGTGCTGGTTCGTTATAAAACATATCCAGTATGACATAGCTTGGAAAACCAGTTTTAATTATTTTACCAACTCAAAAATATAATACATTTTTCCTCCTAACAGTGTTTGGATTAAGCAAATTTTCGGATTAGCAGGGTTCGGAACTCTAGTGTACCTGGAGTGTAGAAAGTTGTTCTGAAGTGAATGTATAGAGGATGTCTTGTACTTTGTAGGTAGCGACTCCAAGCCGAGGCAGGAAGAAGGGGATGCAGTACGCAGCCGATCCTAACGACACAGACAAGCCCTTCAGTTGTGACCGTGAGTACTCTTACCTCTACCTCCGCTACCTTACTTTGTACACTACTTGCTTTCGTTGGTTTATTGGTCCTCAAGTCTCTTAACTTTAACATAAATCTTGACAGTTGAGAAATTCGTTTTGCTAGGAGTAGCTGAACTGTTTGCCCATTAAAAGGCGGCCAAATAGACTCACTCTGTGCACTGCTTATAACATGGGGTAAAAACTGCATTCAATGTTTTAATCTAGTTAACCTACTTAAATATGATTAGATTTAGGAAATACTAAATCAGACTATGCCAGATTATACTATCAAAAAGAAATAGAATGGAGAACAGACTATCTGTATAAAGTAGAAACATACAGGAGAGCACAGAGTGTCAAATTTACAGCCTGACTAGAGCCTTTGTCAAAAAAAAGATAACTTGAAAGAGACACTGAAAAATTCTCTTTTAGTGTCTCTTTCAAGTTATCTCTTTTTGTCTAGTAGGGCTATAAATGTGATGTCTGTGTTCTCTTATATGTTTCTAATTTATCCAGGTGAACCTGCTCTACTTTCTCTTCTGTTTTGATAGCACACTTAAATATAAGAACTTTTTCTCTGGAAGCATGGATCTATTGAGGCTGCTACACGTAACCTTTAAAACTTGATTTTCTTCTAAGAACGTAGAGCTCCAAACTATATAATTATTTGGCAAGAAAGTTTAAAGTTTTACTTTTGTATGCTGCAGGATTAATGGCTCTTTGCTTCCAGAGAAGAACTTGTCCCATTTTGGTATATTAACCTACTCAAAACATCGTTAGCAAAACTTCCCGATGTTAAAATCCCTATCTTGTCAAAATGCCGCTCGGGGACTCTATTTGGCCGTCTTTTAAGGGCTAAAGTATGTAAATTTAAATTGAGGTTTTGAAAGTAAATATTAGTTGATTGGCTCTTAATTGTAAAAATTAAAAGTCAATTGTGATCTATTCCCAAGTTGATTAAGGTGTAAAATTTGTAAATAAGGTGTTGGGTATTTAGCCGAACATAATAAAACATTAGTAGCCAATTTAGCTTCCTAAGGTAGGATCTGGGGAAGGTTTACTCATTCTTGTAGTCTTCTCGATCTGTCCGATGCACTACAACTAACCAATAAACTCTGGAATTTGTCTTGCTAACATGTTCATGTTGTTAAATTCAATCTATTATGCAAGTAAAAATAAGTTCTCTTAATATCCCTACAGTTAACTTTGATTTTTGCAGTTTATTTTTACTTGCACAACATTGTTTAATAGTAGTTTATAAGACATAATATTTAGAGCTGTGCGGGAACAGAATTTTGGGTCCGGGACAGGAACGGGAGGGATTTTGCAAAAAAATCCGGGATTCAGGAACGGGAAAAGCTGGCAAATAGACACATTAAAGAAATATTAACTAAAATTAAGTTTCTTCAATAAAATTGTTTTGTTTATGATCAATCAGTTGTTTGTAACTCACAACAACGTGCAGTTTTAAAATCAAAATGCTCAAAGTACATCACAACTATTACATTACCCACTCACCCTCACTCATTTACAATGAGTAACACTGACTCACTTAGCCCCAAACATTGCAAAAACAGTTGGGGAGAGTCGGGAGTATGAATCACAAAAGGATCAGAATGAGGTTGCTGCTAATGTAAGGAGTGAGAGAGAAGGAATGAGACTGTTGAGCTACCAGTGCACAGTGATGAGGGGTGAAGGCTAGAAAGAGAAGACAGGTAGAAAGGACAAGGAAAGAGAAAGGGAGGCAGAGAGGGGAAGACAACAGCTGCAGTGTGTGGGCAGGAGGGGAAGGCAGGTGTCTTGTGTCAGTGTGGAACAGCTGCATCCTTATCAGCTGGCTACTACATCATTAGCTGTTGCAGGCAACCACATAGGGATGGGGTTACATAACCAATCACAGCACTTTCTCTGTACGCATGTGATACAGTGGCATCAGTATTTGAGGAGAGTGTAGTGTGTGTTTGTTATTTCCTTATTTCATCTCCATTTACACAATGATGAATTTCAGATGACAAATAATGTTTTTAGAGTTATTATACTAGTTTTGAATAACAGTAAATTGCAAAGGTTTTAGAACAATAAAAATACGATATTGCAAGCTAGAAGGATCTAGTACAAGTACAAATGGATGTTTGGTTCTGTCTGAGATCGTTATCAGCCAACCTGACAATGGCTGCCGGTCTCCATTGAAAATGCACTCAGCACGGAAGTAGGGGAGAGAGGGGTTGTTTACTTGGAACTTCTCGGCCACTAGTTCCTTATCTTATCTTCACCAGAAGTACACACTCACGACAACAATACTTGGAATTACAAAACACGAATTCGGTGGAAAAACACCAGCAGTTTTTACTTCCGTCGAAATTTTGGTACTAGGGGGAAGGGATCGGGAAACAATCTCAATCCCGTCCCGATACCGGAAATCTGGGATCCCGCACAGCTCTAATAATATTGTTTAAGAATACATATACGAAGAGCTTTATAGACTCTGTAGGATGTTGTAGATTTCTAGGCTCATGACTGTGGGCATAAGTGAAATTGTTTTAATGTTAGATTACTTTTTTTGTAGTGTACTTAATGAATTCAATGACAGTAACAACACAAATTCACACACAGTGTCCAAATTAGCGTTTTCTTAGCTTGTTTGCAAGTGACCGAAATTATGAGACTAACATTCTTCATACTCTGTAAACAAATATTTTGCTTATAGACTTGGCATTAGCAGCGTTTGAAGAGTTATTAATTAGTGTTAAATGAATTATTTTTGCATGATTGATTGCATTGCAATTACTAAATAATTTGATATACATTAAATTTAGATATTTGATAACGTTCTCAAATGGAAAATGCGCTTGAAAGTTTATTGGTGTTATTTTATAGAAATCGGTTATTTATTAAGCAATTGTAACAATATGAAATTTCCGGGAATGGCTACATAGAAAGAAATTTTGTTTCACTATGTCATTTGAATAGTTCTTGATGTAACATTAAAACTCATTTCAATGGCAATTTTTATATTGGCACTTTTATTTAAATTTGTTGAACAAAGGAAATCCCAGCTGTCAAATTATGAAAAGTTCTCTTCATTATTGAATGATATTTCATCATTCCCTAGTTTTTTTTGTTGAGTAAACACTAAAACTTATTACATTAATGGATCGAGGTTAAATACGTCTAGATACTGTAGGCAGACAACTTGACGTGAGCGTAAGGAGTACGGGACTCTCCTATTGGCTGGGAGATAGAGCCGTGATCCTATTGGTGCTCTATAAAGTGCAGTGTGGTTAAAGCGCAGCAGAGTGCGTTCACAAAGGGCTTCAAGCAGCCGACACTGTAGAGAGTACCTGGCGGAATAGTTTGGTGTCATTGATGATCGCACCGTGTTAATATCTCTCTCACACTCAAGCTCCTGCCTACAGTACACACGCCTCAGTGCAGGTTTAAGGGTCCGCCTCAGTAGTCACCGCAGAGAAAGCCTGAACTTGTCTGCTCAAGGAACATATGACACCACGCAAGTAACAACTGGCTAAACAGTGAGTTTTCTTTCAACTGATGGGGCCTTACTGTTGCTTGCAAAGGTTTACGGCAGCCTGTTTTTCACCTT
The DNA here is from genome assembly GCA_018831715.1 of Matsumurasca onukii. Classification (NCBI taxonomy): domain Eukaryota; kingdom Metazoa; phylum Arthropoda; class Insecta; order Hemiptera; family Cicadellidae; genus Matsumurasca; species Matsumurasca onukii. The sequence goes on from CM032065.1 coordinate 37,914,768, forward strand.
TTATAATAATAGAGCTGTGCGGGATCCCGGATTTTCGGTGTCCTCATTTCCCGATCCCCTTGCCCTAGTACCGAAATTTCGGGACGGGAAGTAAAAACTACTGGGGTTTTTGTTGTGAGTGTGTACTGTACTTCTGGTGAAGATAAGATAAGAAACTAGTAGCTGAGCAGTTCTAAGTAAACAACCCCTCTCCCCCCTACTTCCGTGCTGAGTGCATTTTCAATGGAGGCCGGCAGCCATTGTCAGGATGGCTGATAACGATCTCAGACAGAACCAAACATCCATTTTGTACTTGTACTAGATGATTAGATCCAATTCTAGCTTGCAATATCTATTTTTATTGTACTAAAACCTTTGCATTTGACTGTAATTCAAACCTAGTATAAAACATTATTTGGGAATTGTAATTAATCATTGAGTAAATGGAGATGAGATAAGGAAATAACAAACACACACTACCCTCTCCTCAAAGCTCGATCTCACTATATCACAAGCATACAGAGAAAATGCTCTGATTGGCTATGTAACCCCACCCTATGTGGTTGCCTAGCAACAGCTAATGACATAGTAGACAACTAATAAGGGTACAGCTGTCTGGCACAAAACCGGCACCTGCCTTCCCCCTCCTGCTCACACACTGCAGCTGTTGTCTTCCCCTCTCTGCTTTCCTTCTCTTCCCTTGTCCTTTCCACCTGTCATCTCTTTCTTTGCCTTCACCCCTCATCTCTGTGCACTGGTAGCTGGACAGTCTGATTCCTTCTCTCTCACTCCTTACCAACTCTCTCCAACTGTTTTTGCAATGTTTGGGCTAAGTGAGTCAGTGTTATTCATTGTAAATGGGTGAGGATGAGTGGGTTCTGTGATAGTTATGATGTACTTTGAGATTTTTGATTTTGAAACTGCATGGTGTTGTATGAAGCCATGTATCATAAACAAAATAATTTGATTGAAAAAACTCAATTTTATTTAATATTTCTTTAATATGTCTATTTGCCAACTTTTCCCGAATCCCGGATTTTTGCAAAATCCCTCCCGTTCCCGTCCCGGACCCAAAATTCTGCTCCCGCACAGCTCTATATAATAATGTTAATATCAATAGATATGATATTTTTGGAAACTAGAGGAGTTACTCAGTTGTATAGAGCCTGATTTCTCATAAGCTCTTCAATAGTTTTACAAATAATATTTGAATTGTCATAGTTTTAGTGCTTTTTAACTCCATTTTATACACTTAAAACATAATTTTGACAAAAAACACATTCTGTACGCAGAAAACTTCTCTAGTTTCCAAATATATCAGGTTTATTAATGTAAAAATTATGTAGAAAAGGGAAAATCGGGCAAGTGTAACTCTTGCATTGAAGCGTCGCCGAGCTGAGGCGGACCCTGAACAATATTGCAATGGTATATAGAAGCCTAGGGGTTCTCTCTTCTCTAGTCATAGCTAGATCGTAGTTGGACCTATCAAGGTGATTAAGCTAAATATTCTTTCTTTGATCTTTACTATTCTTCAGCATAGCAGAGCGTCCTTGTGAGTTGTGTTCAGGTAACATTAGACCTTGGTATCAGATAGAGCCAATAAAAGCTGACATGCATTTAGAAATAAATGCATTTTTACATACAAATTTAATTACTAAAATACCTCTGTCAAATAGTCTAAATCTGGTGGTTAACCTCTTGGTTGCTACATGTTTCGACTAAATTGTACATTAATGTAACTCTTGAATTAATTGATATTCAGATTATAGTTGAAACCTTGTTGTATTGACACCATTCAATTATCGTTACAAAAATGTGTTACAATTTGCGAATAAAGAGATTTTGACTTTGACTATATATGTCATTGTGAGGCAATGAAAATCTCCTTGAATAAATCGTCCATGCGGAATTAGAACATTTGAAATAATTTTGACGGTAAAGAAATGTAAAATTATTACTTCAGCCATTTTAGTTCACAGTTAAGAAAACAAAATCAGTCCCATTATAGCCCACAGTTAGAAAACAAATCCAAATTTGAATATGTACAGTTTTTAAAGTAAAGTAATTCCACCGGTACTTGGCCTTAAATATGAATTGTATTTTTGTAGTCAATAATGTACATAGAAAAACTTTCAAAGTTGAAAGTTTGTTTAACTCTTAGGCTTTCGTGGCCGGTGGCACAACTATAATCTAGTTCTTCCGGTTCACACCTTGTCAAAACTTCATAATTAGCCTGACATATTTCGGTCTCGCTGTGGAGTACCATCTTCTTGTCGCTGATTAGCAGGAACTGAGATTTCTGCTGTCTGCTAACCTACTGGTCACAGGGCTGCCAACCAAGGCTGCACCAATAGATGGTTGGCAGCCCTGTGACCAATAGGATAGCAGACAGCAAGGTATCTCAGTTTCAGCTAATCAGTGACTGAAGATGGTACTCCACAGCGAGACCAAAATATTTAAAGAAAATTAGAATGATGTTTTTACGTAGTGTGAACCAGAAGAACTAGATTATAGTTGAAAGTTTGTAATGCACCGATGAGAAAGGTCAAATGTTGCCAGACACTGTAGACAGGATGGACTCTGTGCGTAGTGTAGTGTGCGTTGCGTAGAGGTGACGGGTGTCGGGCGGCTGTTGTAGTGTGTGGTGCCCGGTATAAGACACGACCTGGTCTCACATATCACTACACACACTCACACAAGGAGGGCAAGTGTGCGTCAACTGCGCCGGCCGGAGAGGAGGAGTCTAGCGCTAGCGGCGAAGCAGTCACCGTCGTCGCTCCGGCCACGGCCACAGTCGCACCCCCTGTCCCACCTCTAGTCACGGTCCAGGACCAAGGACCAGGTTACTACCAAGACAGTTACCTCACGTATCTAAACACCCCCGGTACAGTACTTCAACTCTTCCATGTCTATTTCTGTTCTGTTCTGTCGGTGCTGCTTGGTTGTGTGCTTTCGTGTTCACGAGACAAAGTGTTGTGTTGTAAGCGTCAGATGGTTTGGCTAACGGGTTAAGAGTGTGCAACTGCTGTCGGCCATTTTCTTAAGTTACCACACGCCTACAATTTTCATCAGATCTTTTCGAAATAAGTTTTATTAGAAAGACAACAATATACTGCATTGACTTCACTGACCCCTTTCAAAAATTATTCTAGTTTAATAGTAAAATCAAGAAATTCAAGCACAAAGTGTCTTCAATTTTCAAATTTATGTCACGGTTTTATGAGTGAGAAAATGGAAATTCGGCTCAGCGGAGCCACTAAAACATTTGATACACTTTAAAACAAAGTTTATTTAATAAAAAGGCAATGGAAACTGTAGGCGTAAAGTGTCAGAAGAAAATGCATGTTTTTACATTGCTCAAGATCACTGACACTACTGTGCACTCTTGACTAGTTCTTGCGAGCAGCTGCGTACAAACGCTACTTACATTGAGTTAATTCAACCTAATACAGGGAGGTTTTGTCATAGTGAGCCCTGTAACTATAAACTTTAACAGCCTGGTAAATTCCCTATCCTACAGTTCAAGTCCTACTTTAGCAGAAATTCTGTATAAAAATATCGTAAACTTTGCAGATTCCGTTATTGATGCTAAAACTCAATTGTTTGTCTCGTGAAGGTGTTTTCTTTTGTAGGCTTTGTCATAGTGTGTTGCTTGCATTGTATTTTGTTCCTTTATTGCTGGGTTATTAACAATTTATGAATATTGTTTATTATGTAGTCTATTGTACACATTTGATGTTCTGTTGAACATTTTTGTTTATCTGTTTGATTTTTTACAGCTAAAAATTAGTTGTAGTGTTTGCATTGTTGTTTAATTTTAAATTGATGATTTTTTTGGTGTCTTAATTTAACATAATAAATGTGTCTAGATTTTGTGTGTTCTCATTCATTATTACTGTGTTTGTTCTGTGTTTCATGTTTACTGCATTCTTGTTTGAGTTGTTATTAATTTTTTTTCAATACTGTTTATTAACTTTAAATACAGTACAGTGGAAACAGTACAATGGAAAGTGTGGATTTGAAACCAAGCTATCGTTAAATTCAGAAGAGTTGCAAATATTAATTATTTAGTAAAAACAACCATTAGAAGTCGAGAAAACAATACTTGAACCATCAAGCTTAAATCCGAGGAAACAGGCAAACGAATTAATTCACTTTTTTTGCCGTCGAGGTATGATGCTAAAGAAGTTCATCGTACTTGTGTGTGTTATCCAAATAATAATAAATTTGATAAGTTAAAATTCTTAACAGATGGTACTTATCCACTTCAACTTATTTACTTTAATTTAAAATTAATCATGATTGTTATTTGCTTAAGAAAAGGTAAGTGTATGTTGTTCAGTGTTTAACCTCAGCTTATTTTACGTATCTCTTACACATCATAGACATTCACTATCAACTCTTTCAGCTTTCAACTAAACCGTGCAGTAGTTGGGGACTCATTCCATGATAACAAAGATCATTCGCAAATGTTTGTTAAAACGGTAACACCATTTTCGCTCTGAAAAATAATAAAACATGAAATTTGTATTGGTTTTTGGGTAGTAGCTTTTTTAAATAAAGCACACAACAAATCTCTTTCTTACATTAAATTTGTAAGATACTTAGATGTGACGATATTTTATATGAGACGTAATGAGAACTCTATCTTGCATAATTATTCATGTAGTTTTCATGGTTTCATGAACTATCTCATTGTTTTAAAGATTTTACCCTAGAGTTCCTGAAGTTAAGGAGTTGGAAATGTATTCGATGTAGAAATGAGTAGGGGATAGGAGTACTCGAGTGATCAGGAAATTCCCAACAATAATTTAAATTAGGTGGGAATTTCCTAAAAACTAGATAATTTTGCAAAGGATTTTTTAGATAATTTGTTGCAAATTTGCAGGGATTTTTCGGTTGAAAGGGAAATTTAAAGAGAATATTTTGCTGATCTGGTAATTTGAAGGGGATTTCCAAACAATCTGTCATATTTTATTATTTTACTTTATCAGTTTGCCTGATTCCTGCCTGAAAGGAATATTTGATTAGCGTCCAGCCGTAGAAACGAGGCGTGCGATGTAAGGTGTCGGGGGTGAGTGTAGTGCGATAGTAAGAGTAAGAGTGATGACACTAACTGCTGTGTTTGCTCTGTCTAGGCTGACAGAGTGACGGGGCCGGGGCCGAGAGCGGGGCCAGGGCTAGCGAGTGTGATCATCTCTCGCTCTTACTATTGCAACTACGCTCGTCCAGTCGACCTCCAGTCTTCCCGCAACCACAACCAACACAGTCTCAGTCTTCAAGTCGTTTTTAATGTTAAAAGTGACTTTTGGTGAAGTTTTTCCAAATTTGTGGTGTTAACCCCTTAACTGCCACGTCCCATCGTATGGTAGTCACTGCCGGAATTTTTGGCAGAAGCCTTGCCTAATGACTAGTTCCTACTACAGTGGACTCCCTCTCGCTCGGCCATCTCGGCCGATTTAAAAAAATGGCAGGACTATCCGATAATATAAGAAAAGACAATTTGGGGCACTTTAGAGTTCCGAAACTGACTTTTAGCTTTAGGCTTGTGTTAAATGAATTAATATGGTCACAAATGCAAATACCACTCAGCAAAACCTTTGGATTTGGGACTAAGCTCAAAAGAAACTGCCCAAATTAAGATTAACTTACCAAAATATTGTAGATGTAGCCTATGTTTAGGCCTCAGGTGGCTGGCTGAACGAGAGTGAGTCTACTGTGTGTGATCCAAAGCTGAGGCATCCTAAAATTTATATGTTATTTCTTACCTTTCTTTTGGCTAAAAGAAAATCAACATACAAAACAACCTCTGCCAATTACACCATTCACTACAACTTTGCTGAAACAGCAAGGCAAGTGTTATTTACACAAAGTGACGTTGCTGGTTCATGCTCCCAACTAGGTAATTTATTACAACGTGATAAACTTTAATGTGGTCCTGTTAATATTCCATTGCCTTACGTTATTTTGTGAGATGATCTGGAAACAGGTTGAGTGAATGAAAACTCACAATAAGAATATAAATGAAACAAAAACAGCTGTTTTTTTTTATATGTTGGAGTAACTGCTGCTGAAAATCAGCGCTAACAAACTAGATTGAAAATCTGTACTGTTAGAACACAGAATCACTCCAAGATCAAAGCAAACTCCAGAAGTTTTGTGCGGAGGTTATAGTGGGAACAGCTGATTACCCCACCCCATGCGTGGTAATACAGCTGCCGTGTGCTTCTCGTGTGGCAACGTACAAGGCAGTCAAGGGGTTAACGGGTTATTTAACAACAAATTTATTGTTGATTCTACAATAGAAGGCCAGTAGACAGGACATTTTTATTATTGTTTCATATTTTACTTTCCTGACATTATGGTCATAAAAAATAAACTATAAAATCGTTAGAAATTAATTCTAATAACACAGGTTTAGTAGGTGTTAACTCCTTAGGACACGAATTTGAGCCTGCTCGACTCCTATCGAAGGGTGGGAATAAACTGTGGCTATGTCCTGCAAGAAGGATTCTGAAATCCTATTCTTAAAGTTGTTTTTCCTAACCATTTGCATCCAGTTTAAGAATAAGGCTAAAGAAATGTATCCACCAGTCTTGATATATTCCTCAAAATGTGAAACAAGTAAAAATATATGTAAGAAGCAATAGTTTCCAAACATCTCTTTTGTACATTTTTTATTTGTTTTATTAATAATAGTTAATTAATTAGTACATTTGATAATGTAACCCAAAATGTTAAATCCAACATAAGTCTTCAACTTAATTAAAGAAGCTGTTGTGAATTGATTTAGAATGAAGTCGGTTAAAAAGAACTCCGTTTCAAGCAAACTCACGTTTTTGTTTACATAATAGTTCAATCAATCTAAAATTGCGTGTACTTTGCTTGAACATTGTTTCCACCAGATGAATGAGGCACTAACACATCACTACTTAGTTATATGCCTCGGTGAGAGTAAAAGCATTACATAGCTTATACTAGGAGTCTGCGGGGCAAGAATTCGCTCTTCGCGTTGAGTTTTATTTTGACCTGCGGGTTGGTTAAATCGGTTTATTATTTAAAGTATTCCTTTGGCGTTTGTGGTTATTACGTATTAACTTAATAGATTTAGGAAATAGGGCACTAGGCCATGAAATGCTATCAAAAAGGAATATAAAGAAGAGCAGGTTCGCCTGGATAAAGTAGAAACACATAGGAGAATACAGACTGTCAAATTTTCAGCCCTACTAGGGCCTTTGTCAAGACAAAAAGAGATAAAAGTAAAGTAAACGTAACAACAAAACATTTTGACTTCTTTCCTTTATTTTATTGTTAAGCCTACTTTACTCTTTCAAGTGATCTCATTTTGACTTGACGAAGGCCCTTGTGGAACTGAAAATTTTACAGTCTGTGTTCTCCTATGTATTTCTACTTTATCCAGGTGAGACTGCTCTCCTTTCTATTCCTTTTTCGTATTATTAACTTATTTGGTAAAGAAGCTTTTCAAATACAGGTTTGGCGTTGAGAGCCTAGTAGTGGTCGTGAAGACTAACAGGGGCGATTGTGGGTCGTGAGTAATAACGTGGGCTGAGCATAGTAGTCAAGAACATAACACTAACATTTTATTTTCATTAAAAAACTTTAAGTTTATGAATTACTCAAAGAAATAATTTCTCATCAATCAGTGGTTTTGAACAAAAATGAGGGCAAAATAAAGATCAGTTGTTGATCTGACATATGCGGAGAGCCCCTCGGTTCTCGTGGACTCTGTACAGTGACAAACGTAATCAACTCGGGCACAGTGATCTTTTCCCGATAACCACTCCCCGTAGGTTCGGAAGTCACGTTAAGCCATTGGTCCAATCCATTGGTTGTCCGGCTATTAATTAATGACCAAATGTGAAGAGCAGTCAGCCCTAGTTTGTAACAAGACTACACCTCATCATCCATCAAAACACTCATCACACTCACCATCGTCCCATATTCACCTTAAAGTAGCCTTCAAGAGTGGTCGGTGTCTCAAACCAGGGCGAATTTAATAAATATTTCAGAGTTTAACCTGATTTTGTTACTTTGAGCCAACCTAACCTGAAATTTGTCGGTCGACCCAACTCGGAACTATCTGGACCCGCAGACTCCTTACGTAAAACTCAGGAAGTCGTCTAAACTAGACTTGTAATTCCGAACACGACTCTCGTAAACAATACTGCCAATTGTTAGGTAGCTTAGGAAGTGTAATTGTTGTATTAGTTTTAATATAGCGAATTCAAGTTATTTATCCAATCTAGGTTTGTACGTAGTCGAATGTATGATGTTTCCTATATTTCCTGTGGTGTAAGTGTTCTATTTATTTAGCTTTAATGTGATTGCCAGCTCGATTGTTATAAGGGACTGATCCTCTGTGATAGTTTTGTTGTGTTACACCCTACTGTTATTTATTCCTTGTGGACATGTTTATTATTTATTGTTAGATTAGTTTGTTGGGTTGCAAACAGAGCACTGAGGGACCAAAGTTGTTATGTATTGGGGCCTTCTCTTTGCCGTTTTCATGTGCATGCAATACAAACATATTAATCATCATCGACAACATTTATTTCTTTGCCTTTGCTTCCTTTTTATGACATCGTAGTCCTAACTTCCCCCGGTAAACAAGACAAACTTTACCTTTTTGCCTAGCTTACAGTAAAATATAAAATTGGATAATTAGCACAATTTTAAATGAATTATGCTATTTGTTTGAGCAATACACGTGTATATGAGAGGGTAAGAAAAATCTTAAATTCATTGCTGCCAAAATTAGATTTTAAAGTAAAGTATCTCCTAGTTCCAAATAATTAATAATGTATTTAAATAATAATTTTTGAAGATGATTTATATAAGACAGTGTCAAACAATTTGGTTATAAAACACTATAAAAACGATCGTGCTCACAGGATGAAAAAGGTGTTGAGCTAGGCTGAGTCAAGTGTTCCTCATATGGAAGAACTGTTCAGCGCGTCAGCTGAATGCCGAAGAACACTCTTAACACTGATCTAACTAAATATATTGATTCCGAGAAGTATCATGTCACTCTCACCGTCAATACTCAATATATTTCATGAGAACAAGAAAAGAGAATTAGTTTCAAAATGTAAAAATTACTTGCAGTTTTCAAGGCTTCAATAGTTATTTAACTTAGGTAGTTATGTAACTTAGTAGAAATTTGATTGTTTGCACAGACTTATTATAATTGTTGGTAGACATTTTTAGACTACGTCTGTTAATATTGAAATTGGAAATTAAAAACTCAATATATTTCAAAACCGTGAAAGCTCTGGTATCTTTACGGTCAAAAAATAATAATTTCTATTATTATTAATACTTATTATTGATTGTTATCTTTTCACTGATAAAGATACCAGAATGATTACAATATCAAAATATATTGAGTTTTAAATTTCCATTTACAGACGTAGCCTAGAAATAACTAAAACTTGACTTTGAATATATAAAAATGATAACCAGATACAAATAATCAACATGCTTTGCAGATAGGTTGGATGTTGATTTTTTTAAATGAAAGACTTGATTAATTTAGTTAGTCAAAACTTCCTCAGTAAGATTTTGTGTAAGAAGTGTTAATGTGTAACATGAGTTGTGTAATATTTTTTGTAGTTGAAAGATTCGGACCTTTCAGATGCAGTATTTGTTAAGTAGTAAAAGCAGCTGTGCAAGTTCTATTGCAGTACCTGTCACATAGCACATGAATGCGTAAGTTGCAGTACGTCAGGTTTGAATGTGTGGTTGAATATTGTAGGGGCTACCCCCGTCAAGAAGCAGACCAGGAGCAATGTCGGGGCGGGGCCTAGTCTGGGGCCGGAACCGCCGAGGCCACCGGTCCGTACAATCACACCCCCAGTGGAGAAGAAGATACCAATACCAGAGGTAATTATTCAACTTAAAGTTTATTGGGTATTAAAGATTATTTGGAGATTGAAACCACAATAATCGTTATTATCAAATTTTTTAAAGTGATTCATGCCGTTTTCATGGTAAGACCCAGACCCGAGACCATGGAATGTGCACCGATCCTGACCTCCAGTTTTGAGCATTTTTCAAAACTTTATATGCAAAGGAAATTCGCTTCACTTGAGCCAGCGGCGCTTTAGCGCTTATATATTTATTTATTTATCAACTGTGTAACACATTTTTATATAGTAGCATACATATAGAAAAAAAGTAATTTTTGATGAAAAGCTATATTAAATATTAGTCAATATATAGTAGCCTACATGATATACAATGCACAAACTATTACGGTACATATCACAGTGTCATGTCTTCCAATCTACCCCTACTATCTCTCTTCTTTTTTTTATGAGAAGGTTTATTTTTTAGGGTAGTTATGGGTAACATTAAGGGTACTTAATCATGTAGAATATGTAGACTAAATAAAGTATAGATAATAATCAACACGTGCAATACATATACAATAATAATAGAGATCTACAATAATTATTGAATAAGGTTTTCGACAATATCGCTTAGTTGCATGTCGGCCTGGTTATTTTTTAAATGTGTTTAAAAATAGAACTGAATACATAACGACTAGCTACCTCAAAACCCTGGTAAATTTAGGGCCTTTCTTTCAAATGCCTGCTAACCAGCTGGTTAAGTTGTTTACAGTCTGCAATGTTTACATTTCCACACGTTCAAAACACTGAAATGAATTATTGAAGATTATTTAAGCAATAAAGGAATTCTTTTTCCATACTTTATTGAATTTAACATGTATACGTTGTGTTCCTAAATCAAAACAAAGTTATATTCAACCTCAAAAAATATCCAGCTTTCCTATTGGTTGGCTGCTGGTTAAATTTCAACCGCTGATTAAGGATAAATTCAAAAAACAACCCTTAGGATATTTAGTGACAAATGTTAAACATCAGAGAATTTGATTGATGACTACAAAAGCTGCTAAGTAATTTTGAAATTGTACCACTAAATTTCTATATTAAACACTTTAAATCAATTGTGGGTGTTTTGGCTATTTTAACGCAGAATGCCTTAAAATTTGCTCTGGAAAAGTCTACGAGACACTCCGACAAATAATGCACCGGAAGCCGCAACATATAGGCAAGATGGCTCTCAACCACCTGGGTGCATCTACTTAAATCGAATTCACGCTGTGTTACAGGACCAACTGCCGCCGATGCCGGTTCTGACCATGGAACAGACCAACAAGCCGAGAGCCACTCCGTCTCCCTACTGTGACTTCTGTCTCGGGGACGCAGTGGCCAACAAGAAGTCTGGGCAGCCTGAGGAGCTGGTGTCTTGCTCTGACTGCGGACGCTCAGGTACTCACTTGCGTTCTTTACTGACTCAGACCGGTCGTTTCTAACATCTTGTAGCTCAACTATTTCCATTTTGAAAAGTTTTAATTTTTGTATCCTTTATTAATGAAGAATGAGAGAGGCTAACTAGCTAACAATTAAGAGTAGAAAGAATATATATAACAGAAGAAAGAAAATATTTTTAAACAACTGTTTGAGTCGACAATACGTCAACAATTTGTTGTTCATTAATCTTACAAAACTGTTGTCACTCCCGTAGTATTTTAGTGGTTTAGCTCTCGTTATTGACCATCAGAATTCATAAACCTCTACTGAAAAGCTCCGAAAAGTCAGCAATCGTACTAAACACTAAAAAGGTTTCGCGGAACCAGTCGAATGGTCAATAGCTTCAACAATCAGTTTTCGAATTCTCCAAGTGGAATACAGTGGAGGTTAATGTGTGTGTATGTGTGTGTTTGCCAGGTCACCCGACTTGTCTGCAGTTTACAGACAACATGATTGTATCGGTGCGCAAGTACAGGTGGCAGTGTATCGAGTGCAAGTGTTGCTCCATCTGCGGCACCTCGGACAACGATGTGAGTCCTCCGCCAGTACTGTCAAGGAATATGCTATTTATCGTTAAGCTTACGTTTTGGTGTTTCAAATATGTTATACTTACGACTAGGGGTGGACAAGACCCAAAAATCAGAAAATTCCGACAAATAAAAATCAAAAATCAGGCATGATTTCCCAAGGGATTTTTGGAGCATAGCTCACAGCCTCGTAACGCCCAATTGTTGAAGGCCAAAGCGAGGCTGTGAACGGAGCGAATTAGAGCACCAAATTGCAAAGGAAATTCGATTAATTCATGCCAGCGGCGCGTTAAAGCTTAGCTGCGTGTTGGCCTGGTACTTTTTCTACATGTCCGCTGACTCTGAACGTGTGTATTGCACAGGACCAGTTGCTGTTCTGTGACGACTGTGACCGTGGCTACCACATGTACTGCCTGGCACCCCCTCTCACCACTCCCCCGGAGGGCTCCTGGAGCTTGTCGTCTGTGTCTCGCTGAGTTCCACCGCTAACTCCCCTCTCAGTCTCTCGTGTAGTTTACTGTGTAGAACTCTGTGTGTCACTGCTTTCAATGTTCATTTCCGGCGTTCAAAGAGATTAAATCAAATATTTTTCTTGTTCAAGATTTCTTAGGTTGGTTTTTTTTAGTTTTTGGATGTATGCCTCTTTACCAAAGTTGAGTGAATCTAATTTTAAAGAATAAATACATTTTTTGTTATTTTATTGTTTTTTTTTAATTACTGAAACTATTCTTTTTCTTTTATCATATTCATCAAGTATTTAACATTGAACAATATTTTTCTAGTCCATTCAGAACTGGCTAGTTTCAAAAGCGTAATTCCAACTTGCCTCAGTTTGTGCTTTGGTTTCAATTGTCAGTTATTTTTTCATAGTCAATTAATGTTTGGTTGAAAACTTAACATTCTTTTTATTCAAGCGCTACATGTTTTGCATTTAAAATTCACATAAATGTTTCAAAGTAACTTGACAAGATATTTTAAAATCAATGCACTAATGTTCTAGCGCACAAATTGTCAATATTTTTCTAACGTTGCCGTTTCAGATATTTTAAATCCAAACTTGCTTAGTTAAATGTTGTGATGAGCACATTTTTTAACCATTACAATTATTATTATACTGGCGTACATGAAACTGTAGGAGATGCATTTAAGATTTAGATCTATGTGTTTCTACTCGTATAATTGGTGCTGTTCTGTATGAATCAGTATTGTTAGTTTAGTAGCTTAGTTGACAAAGATTTGTGTACTTAATTTCTTATTACTGACTGGTTTTAATATGTAATTAGTTCTAAATTTTGTATACCATCTTTCATTAGCTTAGGCTGCAAATATTTTAAACACATAAGTTTTGATGTAATAAAATATTTTATCAAGTTTGCTGTTCATTTATAAAAACCACAATTTCATTTAAGAAAAAGGTAAGTTAGTAGAAACTTTAACTACAATATTTAATAGTTCCATAACAGTTTAAGATATAAGTGCAGCTAACATAAAGAGGAAGAATGTTCCATGAAGAGTAACTAAAGTAAAAGAACAAGTGTATCTTCTTAGAGCTGTTTTTTCAATTACCCCCAAATGTCTTAAGTACAAATACATTTTACATACATCCCAATTTTCAGTGTTGATAGTTAAAAGCCTTTTAATATTATTTGATGATTCACTAACCAGGGGTACTTGGGATAGTATATATAAAAACATATAAATGATTTTTGAAAAAGGGTACTATATTTTGTATGTTTTTATATATATTAAAAGCCTTTTACAGGTCTTAATTTGTATAAATGCTAAATAGCTAATTTATTACTAAAGAAATTTGAAGACAAAAAAGTTTGGTATAGATGAAAGATTTCTACTCGCACACGTCTAGATCTCTTTCAAACATACAGGACCTTCATTCTTACGATTTGTGAAAGTACATTCATGAACTACCGTTCGGTGTCTCCCAGTTTGGTAATTTTCTCCTCCTCTATGAGTGTATATGTATTCCTCTTTCAAGATCGAATATTTTACTTCTTGAAAAAGACATTCTCTCGAAAATGTTGAGAGAGGGTAGTCTTAACAGATTCTAAATTAGTTTAGAAAGTACAAATCAGTTGGCAATAATATCATGCAGATACGATTCTTCATCTTGTATGCTGCAGGAATGTTCTGCAAATAAAGTATTCTATTCTCGTTCATAGAAGAATCTTCTATAATGAAGTCTTACATTATTAGAATGAGCAAACCTGCTCAGGGGAAAACGGTGGTTGACTACCTGCCCTGAGCAATTAGGCGCAGTTAGACTGTAAGAATCCCCCTAGTAGAACACCGACCATGCTAGCTACTCCTTGACCATCAGCTCGGTTCGACAACACCCACCATTGTAACAACGATGGACAAGTTTGGACAGATGTTTCGCAACTAGATTTAAGGGTGAGAGTACTGTTACATATGCTAATTTAGCTCATTTATAAAACGGATGAATTTATGTTCTTAAGGTCGCCTATTCCCAGTTTTATGATCCTTTTTAATAATTATTTTTTTAACTTTGTTTTATTAGCAATTACCTAGCTCTCCATACAAATATTATAAAGGAATCCTTGTTTCACATAGTGCGTGGCACTTTCATTGTTTTACAACATTGGTTGGTAGTTTCATTAGAACTTTCATTTTCTCTCGTCTTTTTCCGGGAAATCTGTGGATTGGACTGGATTGGCTCAGAGCCCATTGAAAAAACAAGATAAATGTCGTCATCTGTTTTTCGCCTTTCACGTTGCAGTTAGCTTGTCCGTCGTTATTATTAGTTTCTATTTTTTATGAGAATTTTGGTGAGTACCTTACAAAATTGATGAATTACAAATATTTGATTTCCGTTCTATACGAAACATTAGTTTAGATTTATGACGGAATCAAGTTATTAGTCATTTGATTGCATAGAAACAAGCCTCTCTCTTTGTTTCCGATTTTGGGTCACCTAGGTTACGTCGAAAGTACGTACATGAAAATAACAACAAATTATCTGAACAATATTTGATTGTGTACGTGGCAAATTGGTATGAATTTTAAGTTTTCCTGTATGAATTAATCAAAATTGATTTTCAGGTTGCACGGGAACTGATTTAACGGAGGATTCAGGATACAAGCTCTGCATTGCAAGATATTGCTTCAGCACCCAAGTACTAGATTGGCTCAGTTATCGTTGTGAAAGTGACATTATTTCGTGTTTCTCGTATTCTTTGCTAAATTCTGAATTAGTTCGTGTTTGTTAAGCCTAGGCCTAGTACTGAAGTACATAGGCTTAGGGGGATTCTTAAATCTCTTTCTTACTTATGTGTGTAAAGTTTGACCTGTGCTCCAGAAATAGGTTTAACTGTGAAAATCTAAGGACCATCCATCATGCGCGAAGAAATATCAGCTGCTGTAATCTTTTTAGCCCGACTGATAGAAAAAGGGGAAAACTTTAACCCAAGACAGTTGGAGGAGTTTAAGACATGTCTCTCAGAGTTGTTAACAGAGCGCTTTGAAAATCACTGGTTCCCTGATTTTCCTCAAAAAGGTCAAGGATATCGGTGTATTAGAGTTAATGAACTAGACAGACATGATTCTTCATTGGAAAAAGCCGCTCGAGCTTGTGGAATTAGGTATGAAGACATGAAGCTTCCTGTTGAACTTACCATATGGGTTGACCCTAATGAAGTCTGCTGTAGGTAAGTAATTTTATCTTTATGCCGAATCAATAGACTGCAAGCCTAAACTATTATCCTATCTCAATCAAGACTGAACTTGGATTAGGCCTAAGCCTTTATTAACCAATTGGCAAGGCTAATCCAGCAAAATGCTCATTCCCGATTGATATAGCCTAGGTTATAAGGCTTATTATCCTTAAACTTTTTAAAGTTTTTATCCTTAAATGTTTTAAAATATTTAATATTAAAAAAATGAAATGGAATTAGGTACCTTACTTTCAATCGATTAATTGGGGATGGCCATCGCTCAGTGGTATCGTGTGTGCTTCGTATCAAATCAGCCCGGGTTCCGTTTCCGGATGCATTGATAACTTTTCACGATAGGCACTTCCTGTGGTTCTGAAGTCACATTAAGCCGCTGGTCCATTCCATTGGTCGTTTGGCTATTAATTAATGACCCAATCTTGGGGAACATTCGGTCCTGGTTTGTAACAAGACTAAACCTCATCATCCATCAAAAACACTCATCACAATCACTATCATTTCATGTTCACTATCATTTACAGGGTATCTCTAAGAGTAATCAGTGTCACAAAGCAAAGTATAAAAAAATCAAATTACATTTTTAAATACTCTTGTGTTTACATTAATTAAAAATATCATATAGGCTACATAAAAAATGCCTCATTTTATTTTGTTTATTACTTTAATGAAAGTACCATTTTTTAAATAATAATATTGATAAAGAAAAGTCCTCAAGAGGTTACACAAATGATTAGAAGTTCAAACTTATTATTAAAAATAATCAATCTTGTATAGCTAATAAGCGTAGCTATTTTATTTTGGAAGTGTACAGACACAAATTGACTAAGAGGTTGTCGCTGCCAATATATGAGTAGCCTTGATTATATTTCTAGAAATACAATTATTGATGATAAAATGTATGTTCTTTTTGAATTGTTAAGAAATTTTAATAACTTTTAAGAAAAATATTTTATTAAAAATTCTATTAATTTATATTTGAGTTATTGTTATTAGTTGAAAGGGCTTATTATAATAAAATTCATAAGAATGTTTCCTCACTCTGTTGTATTTGTCTGCTTCTGCACTACACTCTTTCCCTCAGGGTTTATAATGTCTGTTAAAGAAAACATTTCCCACTTACACCCTGCATTTTTATCAATTTAATTAGATGCAGTTGAATCACACCTACCAATTAAAATGCATTCAAACTATTGTAGAGAAATAGGCAAGTAAAGGTAAAGTTTGTCTTGTTTAATGAGGCGAAGTTAGGACTACAGGGTCTTCTCTACCACTCAACCTCGACTTTTATTAATTTTGTTTTTTTTCAAAGTTAGTTGAAGAAGTTGGTTGTTTTTTAACTTTCAACAACAAATAATAATTATTTTACTCATTTTGTACATTTATTGTTACTAGGTTTGGGGAAAAGAGAGGCTCATATTGTACCTTAGCCTCATTCAGTGACAAAGAGAATGTGATAACGGTGAACCAGGAAGTGGAGGAGCTACTGAAGGAAGAACTGGAGGAAGAGATAACACCTGAGGGAAAGGTTGACACTCCGGAAGTTGCAGAGGAATCACCCAAAGAAGAATCAAAGCCAGTGAAAGGAGAAGGAAGAACAGAAGAAAGTCACACAAAGGAATCCAAAACTCAGGTTTGTTTTTAAAATTTAACTAAGATAAATAATTTCTACCACAAAAAGGTCTTGTCTTTGACACTCTATCTATTTTTTTTTACATTTGGGGGTCTTTCTCAACAAGAAGAACTCTTAACCTTTTTCCTTCCTGTTCAGTTAAAAAATATTTTGTTACGGACTAAAATACAATTGATTCTTAACATACTTTTTGTGTTAAATATTTTTATTGAAAGCCAATTATTACTCTATACCAAGGTAGCCACTCAACCAAAAAGCTGTGAATTTAGCCAACTGGGAATAAGTCATGAATTTCTGAACAATACCGAGAAAAGCCTCGTGAGACTCATAGTCACTCCCGCCGTTCAAATTTCGCAGGAACAAAATGGTAATTGGCTTTCAACCACACGGACTAACTAAAGCGATATTCCCAAAAATTGTTGAGTCTTACATGGCACTTGGAATGTATTGCGGGACTAAAAATGTATTTGAAAACATCCTGGAGTAAATTTGAAGTTGCTTGTTTTCGCGGGACAAAACTGTACTTTGAACATATTAGGTGATTACAATAAGCATTGGAACATGAGGCGGGATTAAATCTATACTCAGAAGTTATCACAACGTGTAACAACACTTGGAAGCTATTGCGGTCTTAGTGAAATGGCTCATAAAACAGCCACTTGGAATAACATGACTGCGACTTGGAATAACTATGACTAATCAAAAGTACCAATAAAAGTTTTTCAACTTTCAAAATTTCCTTTCTTTTCAAACTGAATTTTATTTTAGAGTTCACTGGTTACATTGTAAGTGTACCCAAATTAAGCACATTTTGTTGTTTTCCAACATAAACACACTCAAAATGGGTTGTTTTCCTTTACTGCATGGAGAAATGTTTTCTATTAACTTGATACTTACCCTATTTTATAAATGGACTAGTTCATAAGTTTTCTTGCTGAAGTGGCCGGAAAAGTCCATTTTTCTAATTAAATTATACTCTGCCGCTGTTATGAATTTTGAATATTTCATAATTTTGGAACCCTCTTAATGTGGTGTATTATCTGTTGCAGACGACGCCTCTAACTAGCAACAACTCTCGCCAGGCCCACAACCCACGCAAGTTCCCGCAGGGCAGCCCCAAGCAGAAGTCAGGCGGTGGGGGCAGGCGGGGAGGCAACATGGGCGGCTACCCACCCCACCACCCCATGCAGCCATGGTACAACATCATCTCTCCTCACTGGATGTCCCCGTCCCCCCCGCCGTACCACCCGATGATGCGCCGGCAGGGCGGCCCCTTCCCCTCACCCTCACAACCGGTACCACTGGCCCAGCAAGTCCATGCTCAAAGTCTAAACACAGGTTCTCGTTTGAAATCACACTAATTCTCAGAATGGTTCTTACGTTTGTTATCAAGTATTTAGTCAGTAAGGTATCCAGTCTAATATTACCTTGAACTCGTCTAATGTGTAACAGGTTTGTATGATTTGTGTGGAATTACGGTAGCTCTGTATCGCTGAATCGGAAAGTAAACCTTAGAAATAGTTAACGAGATTTGCTGGTAGGTGAACGCATAAAAATTACCATTACGATAGTTGTATTAAATCGGGCAAACTGGCTTGAAATAGTTCTGTAGCTGAAGTTAAACAAGTGACAGTATGTAGCCTCGTAGATTGTTAAACTGTAGAACTACTAGGTTTCTAATTTTTTTTGGCGGTAACGATGAAAATTACGTGAGTATCAACTATACTACCAGGTTGTGTTCTACGTGAGTGATTGAAATGTAAACACCAGCAATGTGATCAAACTTGTTTTAATATGCTAAAAATATTATAACCCTACATTCAATAAGTGTCAGATTTAGCTATTGTTATGTCTTATTCCTTAGCATACCTCAAAACTAACTGCTAACAATTTATTTCATTGATCCTTTTTTTAACAAGAATAGCAATTGTCCTACCGAAATAAATTGTCTTACTAGTATATTTTAGAAAATGTCTCAAACTTATTGCAAAAAATTAAAAACTATTATGTTAGTAAAATTACAATGAAACTTCTCTTGTCGTTCACGTAGAACACAACCTAACTTTTCTTTAATGGTCATTTCCCAACTAAAAGTCGGTATTTTTATTATATTTCAGTAACAACTATCATGAAATTTACGATAAAGTCTTTGTCCGCTTGAATACATAATTATGTTGTGTCGTTTACTGGCTAGCCGTCAGATGTAGGTGTGGTTTTTAAAGGGCAGTTTAAATTGTAGGCAAATAGGATTAAGTTCACTGCCAACAAACAATCTGTTAAACCTTACTCTTCATTCCTTTCGTACAGTCTGTAAATATCTCCTCGTAGTGTACTTACGTCGGTATCGTTAATGTCATGACTGCACAACATTTTTTGTGATATCTTCTCATCTACTTAGACTAATAAGACGCAAATTTATAATAAGAAAAAACAACAAAATCATACCTGTGATATTTTTAAAGGTACATTTTAGTTAAACATTTTCTCTGTGGGTTGGTTTTTAATACAAATGTTCAGCTTTATTTGTTGAAAAGTATCTTTTGATCTTGTTGTCAGGTTATTTTTCCATACTGTCAAACTTAAGTAAAAGTTTCTTTAATTTCCTTCAATAATCATTTTGGTTAATTATATATAATTTATTTGCTGTAACCAATAACATCAATGTGAATGTACCTTGAGAAATTCTTAGATTTTGCCAATCAAGTATTAGATACTTTATAATATTAGTCTTCGGGGTATTTCCTGACAAACATGTTTTAGACGTTAAGCATAGAGGAATATGAACTACCAACACTGATAAGAATACAGTGGCGTAGTTTGTGTAGTGTTTTAACGTTATCAATGTTCTCGGTAGCGACTGCCTATCAACTTTCTGTCTAGAACTCCTCTCATGTGTTTGTTCCAAGTCTCGGAATGTTGTGTCAGTTATGTATACAGGGTGTGCAGGTGTTTAAAATATGAAAATTGTTAATTTTACGTCAAAACTTACTTTTAAGTAACCTCAGTTGTATAGATACCTATACCTATCGAATATCAGCTAACATTTACCAGTATAACATTTAATAACTTTCTTGCCCCAGTAATATTTTTATTTTCCACATAGACAAGTTAAACTTGGAAATCAGCCTCTCGCAGGTGAAATATCAGGGTTGCTGCACACTCTGCTTTAATGTAAATTAAAATTTGATCTCTAGTAGTGTTCCTCCTCGTAGTGTGATTTCCAAGTTCTGTGTACTGTAGCGGAGAGTGGTGTGTTTCGTTCATTCTAGTGTCTAAGTAGCAGAAGAAGCAGGAGAAGCCTATTTGCCTACCATACTCCCGTCAGACCTTAGTGCTTGCTCTCGTCCTAGAATTGAATACCGTATAACTTTTGTATGTGTCTGAATTGAACAGTTTTTATTAGACTTGTTACTATGCATTTATCGACTATTTAGGTAATGGTGGTTTGATTCACTTACAAAGATTCATTAATTAATAACTTTCAAAATATAATTTCATCTATGGGTAACGCAGTTAGTTTTCTATTTAGTGTAAGCGTTGAAAATGCAAACTTGTTCGATACTTTAATCTTTAAGGGTGGTTAGAAATCATCTACTTTTTTGTTTGTTTCCTGTTGAGATGTTAAATAATTTCTATTTACTCAATATTTAGTTTGTAATGTTACAATTTTATACAGCTTTCGTTGATTGCAATGTAGGGTAGGAATGTATGTACTAATTTTTGAGTTTGATTTAATCAATGTGCTGGCTTTATCGATACGATTGTTTGAGTCAGTTGCGGTTCTGAGAGAATAATTTATTTTACACCTTACTTCTTTATCATGTAATAGCTAGCTAATCAGCATTTAGAATTATTAACTTATGTATGTTTTATCGCAAAATGCGGTTATATCAAACCATTATTGAAGTTGGAACCAATTGTATATAGATTTTAATAATTATGTAAAATAAACACAAGTGTTAATATTGTTCATTTAAAATGCTCTTTGGACTAGAATATAAATTATAAGTTGTACGTCTCATAAAGTTGTATATAACCTTGAATTAATCTTTAGTAATTGATACTTCCTGAGAAAAAATGTGTATTTTGTGTTTGAAAATATTGTAACGTTTGATTGACTTCACCATCAGAGCTTCAACTTAGGGAGAAATGTATCACAACTGACAAAATATATTAAACATTTCATAAAGCAATCCAACTGGTTAAATATTATATATAGATCAATAGTTTGCATTCTATATTCGGGAAATTGATATGGTATGTTTAGAAAAAAGAAAAAGGTTTTAATGTGAAATTAAATACTGTATTCACAACTATAATCTCGTTCTTCCAGTTAACACCGCATCAAACATCATAATAATTAGCTTGAAATATTTTGGTTTCGCTGTGGATGTGTGAAGATGGTACTCCACAGTGAGGCTGAAATATCTCAAGCTAATTATTATGATGTTTTGATGCGGCGTGAACCAGAAGAACTAGATTATAGTTGTGACACTGGCCGTGAAAGCCTAAGAGTTAAGTTTAACATATCCACGTTTAACTAGAAATATTTCAAGTTAGCTTAAAACCATTCTTAAGTTGAGATTATCGGAATTTTAAAAGAACTCACAGAAGTTCCAAGTAGTTGACGCTTTGATGGGAAAGTTAAAATTTAATCAAAATATTAACTAGTGCACTGAGTCACGCTTTTATTTGTTGAAACGTATCTCACATCGTATGTACTCGGTGTCACGTTGGTGTACAATGTCCTCTAAGGGCCGTTTTTTCAATTGCCTGGTTAGCAGCTGGTTAACTAACCGGGAAGTTGTTTACAGTCTAATGTTTACATTTTCATAGCGTTTCAAAGTATTTAAATGAATTATTTGAAGATCTTCCATGCAATAAAGGTATAGTTTACAATTTGTTTGATTTACCATGTACACATTATGCATTGCTTTCAAAATACAAACTGTAACACCATGCTCACAAAATCTAAAATATCCAGCTTTTCTATTGGTTGGCTCCCTGTCCTAATTTTAAGGTTAAGGCTGAATTAACGGCGGCCTAAGTATTAGTTCTGTTGTGTTGCATGGTCAATAGACGACGTCGCTTACAATGTATGTTTGTGCCGAGACCTTGCAGAGATAACGTTGTTTCATGCACCGCGCTAAAGATAACCTACCTTTGAACGTGCTTTGGTGTTTGGTGTAAGATAACGGATTCCTGATGTTAAACGTAAGCAGGATCTGTCCTAAACACTCTTCTTGTGTCTACTATTATTATTGTGTGTGTCATAACTTAAATGTGTCAGTTTGATGTACTCACTGTTATACGAACAAAATTGTTTTTAAAACTACCGACTTGTAAAATATTTGAGTCTCAATGGTAGGCTTATCAATAACATTTCTAGCACTCGGTCATACAAGTTTTATTCAATAGGCTAATTAATTCAAAATAATTGTGTTTCTATCAGATTATCTGCTATCGTTTAAAAAAAATCCTTTAATGGTTATAGTTTTGGAATTGTTTATGGTTTCAAAACAGTATAATTTCAACTAAAACAAAACAATCATCTTTATTTTCAAGCTTAAATTAGTTATTGAATCATATGCTTGTAAATGTGTTGATTCCAATCATCAGCCTTTTCTGGGTTTAAAACTAAAATCTTATCATTTGACCAATGTTTGTAAATGAACTATTTTGACAGTTGACGACGTTTTGTGTGCTGTCATACGTTAACAATGCTGTACACTAGGACTTTGTCGATATGAACTAAATTGATTGGGCAGAAACTGGATAAATAAAACTACAAATTACCAGGACGTAAATAAAAAAAATGACAACATTTGATTCAATTGCTAGGATTACAACAAAAATTCACTTTTCTGACCATTGAAAAAAAATTGCTAACCTCAAAAAAATTAGCATTTACTTCAAAGTAATTTTTGACACAAAAATGATGTACAGAAACTGTTTTTGAGCTTGCTATAAATTCAGATAGTCCGGAAGAAGATATGATTATCAACAAGATTAGAGTTAAAAGTTCTACTGTACGAGTTTTCAATTATGACGTGTCCCTTTGTAAATGTGTTTGTAGCAAGATTTTATCAAATGTTGGTTAAAGTGGTGGATCAATTCCAAAATTTTGGTTCTATGAAATCAGTTGTGGTGAAAAATATACAAACCCGGAAAGCAAACGGGTAAATAATTTACTATCTGCTATTAACAAAGTCTTGATTTACTTGTAATAAATTACCTCAAGTTCAATAAATTTATAAATTAATTGACTAAATGGAAGGTGTTAATTAATTAGCGTTAGTTTTTACTGAATAAGAAAAAAATTCAGCAAACATTGGATACAAAAATATGTTTTGTGGCCGAACCGAGGCAATTCAAAATAAATCCATCACTAGTTTCTGCTCACTCAAATATAAACACAACTTACAATATCTTGGTAGTTTCTCTATCTCCTTTACAAAGGAACACGTCTACGAACCAGTGAGACTTTCATAGAAATTCACCCCATTTATTGAATCTCATTTAACCCTTTGTACGTTACATGTAATGCTATGTACATAAGATACAATGTTGTTCCTTAACATTTTGTTTCTCTTAGGGTCAGGAGGTGGCCGGACAGAGCCTGAGGGGCATTTAATGGAATAGGTATTTTAACATGGGAAAACTTGCAAACAATGTTTAGGTAGGTTAATGAACTAAAACATGGAATGTTTTTCTTTAGAAGTAAGATTTATTAGTGCTGCTGCATTTAAAAATATAACAATTGAGTTTGGTTACTAAATATAATATAAATTATTGAATTTCAAATACTATGTTCTTATGAAAATATTGAGTTTTTAGTTTAAAAATACTGAATTTATTTGATGACGAAAGTAAAAGTTTTAGTGTTCACATGCAGCAGCATCAATAGGTCTATGCTTCCAGAAAATAACTTCTACATTTAAGTAAGTTGCTTGAAATTTCGTTTGTAGTTTTTACCCCATGTTATAAGCGGTACTCAAGAGTTAGACCTGCGGCCGCTCTATCCGGCTGCCTTTTAAAATAATACAAGGGAATCCAACGTATCAAAATTATTTTATTTTTAAAAACGTAAGAGTTGTATCCCTACAGTATACACTAACAAAATAATTAGGAGCACACACAAACTTTACAAAAAGAAAACAACCGTGGAAATAAATTCAAACAATCAGCAACGTGCTCGATTTGTTGCCTAGTGTTGTGGGTGACCTAATGTCGGCAGTACCTATCTATATCAAGATGCCAACCCACTCTTGGCGTAGCGCAGGAAGGGTTAATGGAAAGTTTATCAAGTTGGAACATGCAATAAAATATTGGGTGAATACTAATATATGCTTTAGTCATGAAGGTCTCACCGGTGTATTCAATGTGTTAAGCACTAACGTGTAAAATAATATTGTCGTCTCATCAACTCTGCAAGGTCTATGACTGGCTTTTTGTCGCACTTAACGATGTATCAGTGTTAATATAATTGTCTACCCATTTCACGTCCTACGTTACAATCCGCCACTTCTACTTACCAGTCTTTTGCTTCCAGAAGCCAATCGTTATTGTTTCTATTGACAAAATCGTATGTTATTTTATGGTAAAGGGTTCATTACAAACTGTAGAAATGTATATAGGCATTATTGTAATATTTAATATATTACATCTGATAGGTTTCGTTGGCAATCTTAGATAATTGCAGCTAGTGACATGTCCTCGCTTTCGCCTCTGGGTTGAAAGTGAGGTTATGTTGTTGTTGACCAGTGGTCTCACGAGTGGCGCACAGTGGGGTCCGGCGGGATCTCACGCGTGTGGGGGATGGGAGGTGAACGGCGCTCCTCTCGAATCAAAGTGGCCTTCAGTTTCATTCCCTCGTCTTGAAGAAAAAGATGATTTTTTACTAGGGGTGAACGGGATTGGATTTTGCCCTTCAGGCGGGAATTGGGCAAAAAACATATTTTCCTGCTTGATAGGCTGCTTGTTTTTTGATTTGACATTATTGTTCGTATTAGTTATATTACCTTATAATTAAACATTTTAATAGTTACAGGGAATTGTGAACATAAAAAGGTTAAAATAATAACTCATTTACTCCTTAAAAATATGTAAACATAATTTTAAAATCTGGATTTGTTTTGTTTTGGGGATTTTGTTTGAGGAGTTTGCAAGGTTCACCTGCAAAATAGTTATCACCTGGTTTCCACCCATAAGGTAAAATGGGGAAACAAATGACTCCAATGGGGTTGTGGTCAGGATTTAAACCGGAGGAGAGGGTTAAAAGAACTTTAAGATTGATCAACAGTTTAAATTTGTAAATGTTACAGAATTATTCATCTGTGTATGTAACACTCTTGTTTTTACCACAATTAGATACCTTTGTTGCCGTTTAAAACAAACACTTGATTTACGTCTTTCTAAATCTTTGAAAACAAAACTGTCCTCAGATTTATAATTTGTACTCCTAAGACCTAGTGTAATTATTGACCCTTTAAGAGCCAGGGAAGGTTTTACTTTGCTGTGCAAAAAATGCCACACCACTGTTTTTGCTGTTGCAAAATTAATTGTAAAATTCAAATCCATTAGTTTTTAAGATTGTTAGGAAACATCTTCTTATTGTTCTTTGTCTATAAAATATAAAGTTGGAGAACCAACAGTTCAATAAATGTTAAATCTTTTGGTGAAGCCAAGATTACTTTTGGTTTGCCATTAATATTTGGACCAACCCCAACTAAAGATAAATTGTAACAAATTTAAAAAAAAAGGAGAACACTTCAGTGTAAATACATATTACAGTCCCCCTTCCCATATAAGTGTTTTTTCTATCAATTTGATCCTTTAAAGGTGACACTGCTCTCCTGTTCATCACTTTTGTTCTAGTTCTCTAACAAATCCCAGACTTTGAGGACCACTTTGATTAGAGAGAACGTCCCAAGTTGACGATGTTTTCTAAACCTGGTACTATACTGTACGTAACGTTGATTAGTCTGCACGCATGTGCAGTTAGATTTGCATCACTTTTTGAGCCTCGGTAGGATAGTTTATAGGTCGGACAGGGATTTACTTACAATGTTTTAATCTAGTTAAGTTAGCTTTTTTCATAGCTCCGAAAATGCTTGGATGGCGGCAACAAAAATAATTTTATATGCCTGGCTGTATTGTCAAGTTATTTTTACTTTTTGTTATGACATTGAGTATTAAGTAGAGAATTTTTAAATTTTATCGAGAATATAAATGTAGTTTTAAGATTATGTAATCAGTTGAAATTTTGTTCCTAGTGAAAATAGTTGTAGGTGAAATGATTGTGGAAAGGTAATTAGATCCTCCCCCTTAAGTTTGCTTAAGATTGTACAGTGTGGAATAGCTAGATTATTTATAAGATTGCCATGAGCACAAAATGTTTTCCTAATGTTTATATATACACACAAAACTGTGATATGATTTTGATTATACTACGTTTTAACGAGTTTCTTCAGGTTAAAGTTACCATTAAGGACCGGTCAGGTTTGGAGAAAGGGTTAAATAGCCGTGTCAGTGACTTACGGTAGGTTACGATTTTATCCCTGCAGTTTTTTACAAAAATATTCTAATATTTTTGTACTTTCTTAATAAAAAAATAATAAAAATATATAATTTGTGCGTTGTAAAAAGTGAATAATATATAACATTAGATTGTGTCTGGCTATACGTTATTAGATATAATATATTAAATGATTACAATAAATGCTTAAACGCTTGAGTCAAGATTATTTTGATTATAACCACAAAGAATGTGCTCGGTCAGACATATTATGGGTTTCAACAACCCAACACTTTATGTATTTGACTAACTACTATTATATTGGTGTAGTAGATGAATAATAACATTAGTTTTGCATCATATATTGCTGTATTTTTATTTGTTCACCCCGAGTTGTCAAATGCATCCATTGGCTATTCACTTACTCGGCCCCGAAATGTGTACGTCACCACCCTGTATAATAAGTCTCAATAAATATCATGTGACACGATAGTAAGTTATTATAAGCAAGAATTGTTTACAATAGTTGAACAGGGTTTTTTCTCGGTAAGCAGTGTTTGGGATGGTAATAACAGAAATCATACAGTAGAACCTCTCTAACAGAATAAAGGGGGAAGGTCATTAGCGACAATAAAACCATGTAACTTGCCAGAAAGCAAAAAATGGAAATTTCATTTCTTGGGTCAGCTTATGATTGTTGAAAGAGGTTCTATTATACACTACTACAACTGTGAAATACTTGATAAATTATTTTTTAATTCTTTCATTAACAATAAAATGTGACTTAGATTTATTTGATCTTTTTGTCACAAATTGAAAAAACATATCATTTAACGTCCTTTGGTGTTTTACTTGTTCTTCCAGTAAGGTGATCACTTTTGAGAAGTTCTCTTGTTGCTTGACCATGGCTGCTTCTTGGAGGTCTCTGATTTGTCGGAGAATCGCTGTGGAGGAGTTTGCAGTCTCGGAATCAGACTCCTCACCGTCTCCGTCCTCACTGCTGCCGTCAGATTCACAGGCATCTCTCATGTTCTCATCGTCACCGTCTACAGTAGAGTTGTCTCTGTTCAAACTAGTGCTTTCTGTTGGGTGGTGCGATAAATTATTCACTGTACGACTTTTGTTTGAGCTGGATTCGCAATTATTCATGTTATCGGTAGTTAAATGATTAAATTTTAGGGAACTTTCATTAGTTAGGTTTTCAGGTAAAATGAAGTGTTCATTGTTGAAGTCCAAATACTCACTCAGAACTGAACTTTGGTCGTGAGCAGTTAGTAACGGCTTGGAAGACATTTGTTCGCTGCTTTGAGATTCACAACTGACGACTGGTTGTGTCTGAACCGATTTCTCTTCAGAGAAGCCTGCGTAGTCGTGGTCCAACGGTTGACTGGCTTCCAAGTCTAAAAGGTTACCTGTCATATCCATGCCTGCACCAGTTTTACAACGTTGTCCTTTTAGTTTCATTTCTTTGGTTATTATATGCATGATTAAACTGTAGTGTGGTGGCCGTGGGGTGTTTTTCCGTCTGGTTTTATTCTGGTGGTGTTTCAGTGCTAGTTTTTTTATGTTCCTCCATTTTTGACATAGCTTGCGAACCTTTTCCGATGTGTTTTGTCCGGGAAGAGCATACCCTTGGCAAATCAATTCTTGAAACACTTTTTTCCACTGTCCTTTTCTCCCAATTTCTTTTTCGGAGAAAAGTTTCTCGTACTTGTCCGATGCCATTAGCCTCAGTAAAGCACAGGTGGTTTCTGAAGAAATTTCTTTTGTGCGTTTGGAATTTCTTTCACTCAAAAGTTCATCTGAAACACAAAAATATCAGTAAAAGATTTGTTAAACCTTTAAAACTATAAACAACTTGCATGTCTAGAAATTGAATTCAATATTTATTTCAATATCGTAATAAGGTGGTGAGTATTGATACGAAATTGTTGCATCAATTCTTATCTTTGACCAGCGCAAAACTGGTTAACCTTGATAGTGGTAATATAATAAATAACAATTGTGTCCTGAAAGTATACTTGGAGAAAAAGGTGTGGCAATATAAGCAATATCTTGTACTCATTGTGCAATAATTACACCAAATGGATTCTCAATTGAAATAAATTGATTATTTTTGTGTTGTAGGAGTAACCAGATTTTTTCAATACACTGAAGCTTGTTCGAGTTATTAGTTCAAGTCCCCAGGGTTGGTTTGGGGGGATGATGTCCTGGCGGGGGTTAGGATCAGATAAATAAGATATTTTGTAGTGTCCAAGGTGAAAGAGTTCTTACTTTTCCCAGGAGTACGAGGGGGTACCCCAAAGTATCGGGAATCGGTCGATGGGGAGTGCATAGTTCACATTTTGGTTGATAGGGGATGAAAGCGCAACTCTTCCTGAGTTCAGGACACTCACTGTGGTCAGTCTGAGAGGTCGTGAAGAGGAGTTGCATGCGTTTTTCTAAAAACAGTTTTTGTTCTGCCTCGTTTTGTTTTGACGGTGTAAAATGAACAAAGTTCAGCAGTGAAGTTTTGCTTTCTTCTCGGTAAGAACACATCAGAAACGGTTGTAATTATTAAAAAAGCTTACAAAAACGATGTTTTGAGCAAAACCAGAGTGTAACGGAATATTTTTCCAAAATTCAAGATGGCGCCATGTCGATTGAAGACAAGCCTCGTCCCGGACGACCTTCAAATTCTTGGACTGGTGAAATTCTTCAGAAAAACCGTCAGTATTGTGAGAAAACCGTCGGGAGACCATTGAGAATGCTTTTTTGCTGTCTGGAGTGTGTTGAAATTCAGTTTAGCGAATTTTAAAACACTCCAGACCTAAATTTTGGCGATATGGAGACTGGTTCTTTCATCATGACAATGTGCCTGCCCACGTAGCCATCTCAGCGGGCTAGTTTGTGGCCAATATCAGCAAGACCACCCTTCGCCACGACCCATACTCACCAAATCTTGCCCCACGCAACTTTTGTATGTTCCCCATAATAAAAATTATATTAAAGATCACCGTTATGACAAAAACGAAGATGGAGTGTGCAGCCATTATGACTAAGGGGTATGAGGGGTGCTTTAAACCATGGGAGCATAGGATGAACAAATGCATTACACTAAATTGGGAGTATACTAAAGGTAGCCTATACATGTAAATTAGTAAACAAAATAATAAAATATGGTTTTTATAATGAAATTCCCGTTGTTTTTGGTAAAACAGATCAGCAGATGAGGCTCTGTTAGTTACCCCTTGCTTGACTTATTGTATAGTAATAATTACTCATTACACAGTCTTTATTGTACAATAATAATTACTCATTACACATCGCTTACCAGAAAGCTCAACATTTGAATCTGTTTCCTCTTTAGTTTTTTCTGTATCTTGAAAAGATTTACTTTCGACTTCCAAAGTGTTGGTTTCATCACGGCTGTGGCTTGGGTTTTTATTTGAATATTTCAATCCTGAATCGGCCGTTCCCGAACCAAGGCTGGGAGCAGTCGATTCTTCATTCAATTCGTACAATTCTCGTACAGCTTCAGTATTTGGAATATAAATCCAGTCTCCACCTAAAAAAAATATGGCTGTACCTTATATTTGGTTTTTATGGTTAATTAATGGTGGTCAAATAGTGTAAATAATATTTCAGTGATTACTAGGCTATACAATATTTGGAGAAGTGAATCCGTAACAATAATATTTTGAGCTTGTACTAGGCCTCTGCAGATCTGCGTCAAAATTGTGTTGCATGGTGCCCATAGTAAAGCACAGTAAAACAAAAATCACCTATGAGTTGAAATACATCTAATTTAATAATTGGTAGCTAATTTTATTTTAAACAGACGTGTTTATGTTAAATTTTATTCCGTCATTGAATTAAACAGCACTTTACAATTTTTAATTATTACACTAAAATACTGAAGTGAAGATAGATCCTTAGTCTTTATTATGACTGAGGCTAACAAGAGCGGACCCTTGGGCGGTTTGGAATCCCGCTGATCACTCCGCTGGCGGGGTTCGATTCTTGCAGTCACCACTTACATTTGTAATGTGACTATAGGGTAACGCTAGGTAAAGGTCGAGGTTGAGCTGTTAGCTAAGACCTAACTAAGTCCTAACTTAGCCTCGTTTGAACAAGACAAACTTTGCCTTTTTAACAAGAGGGGAAAAAGGTAAAGGTTTTATCTAGAAAGATGTACAATACCAAGGCTACTAATGTTGAATATAAAATTGTATAAAATACGTTTTACTCACTTTCTGGGTTGCGGACAATTAAATTACCATCCTTATCTAGAAGTTCTTTCCCATGTTCATCTGTTAATAAATGATACTTTTCTTTCTTCAGTGTATCCAGCAAAAACCCCTTTAATGCCATTTGAGTTATTGTACTTACAGGAGCTTAGCCCTAGGATAGGTCCAAAATTAAATTTTCTTTGGGCTAGGCCTAACAAGAGTAAGCAGTACTGTACTTTACTTTATTGACACTTTGTCAGTTTGTCATATGACGAACTGATGTTTTTACTAAAGTGCTTTTTTTCTTACTTTTTTAAAGTGGTTGCGGTTTTACAGAGTAAAAAGCAGACTAAAGGAAACAAATAATACTTAGTCAACACTGTTAACTCTTCTCTGTCGTAAAGTCACACTATACACAATAAATATACACATTATGAAATAGCTCGCAAGAGTTAACATTACTTTTAAATAATTTTTTTTAATAATAAACATTATCCTTAATCAAAATTGTGGGACATAATGTTTATAACAAATAAAGTCACCCCGTCAATACGCTCTTTTCTCAAGTTGTCAAAAAATCTCTTTAATAACTATACCTAACTTTCTTGTAACCTATATGTAGAACTTGATCTGCTTTATTATTATTGTAAAAACTAATGTTTCCGTTCGAATAATAAAAATTATATTAAATTTAAAAACCAATATTATTTTTATTTGGCCGACGAGATCTTTCAAAAGCAAAGCTTTCTTCGTTAGGTTTGACCACAAAAATCAAATTACAAAAAATCGTCAGCCAAAAAAGTATTGGTTTTATAAAGTTTTTAAATAATTATAATTCGTTCCAATATTAGAGCTCATATAACTCAATACAAAATTACTCCAAAAGTACATTGCCATGCCATCTAGCGGAAAAGTCCACAACTAAGAGATTAACTGAATCTAATAGTTCACAGCATACAGAGTAAGAGTATATCCGTAGACCTAAAAAGAGGTTCATCAGTTTGCTTACAATCACAGCTCTTGTTGTAGCGCATTCTACAAAATGAATATACATACAAGGTAATATATATATCAAAATCAGATCGACTTCGGGTCTAACCCCGCTATAAATATTTAGTTAATTACAAGTGTAAGCGGAGCCCCAAAGTTGACCCGCGACCACTCTACCTGCCCACCCTTTATTTTACTTTATTCTTCCAACTGTCAAACGATCAATACATACATCATAGTGGTACATCGAGTAGTGTTAAATAATAAATAAGAAAAACAATACAATTGAGTTTAACAACCCTTGCAGACTCCATATTTCTATTGTTTATTTTTATAATATGGTGTAAAATTCTATGTTTTAAACTAGTTATTGTACTGAAAATGTGAATTTGTTTTACTTTGGAAACATGTACCTATAGTAAACCCCCCCTTAGACTCAATCGGGCTGCGTCTTAAGGAAACTTACCATGGGCACGGCCACTTATTTTTATATAGTAGCCCTTAAGATGTATATGTTCAGTGTTGGTTTGTTTTCTTTCGTGTTAAAAAAGGTTTCTATGACGTCATTATCGGTGCGATGGAGCGGTGACTGACAGATAGAGGTTTGGTTTTGTACTTCTGACTGACTGTCCGAGTGAATCGTTATTTTTCATCTTTAATTATGTGTTTATTGTGATACTTTTTGTAAATGTGAGTTTAATTAAAGGCTGAGAACTATTCAAAATTTACATAAATCTCGAGTTTTAGAAATTCCCAGTACGCTAGCTGCATTTCTCGATGAGTTAAGACATGGCCCAAGTAGCTTTTATTAGGTTTTATGTTATTGTTTATACGCCTTTTATTATTTGAATGGTTCGAGCATTCTTTCCGACTTTACACTAATTTGCATATTAATTAGTGTGGTCTTGCCGATATTATTTGTCAAATTAAATAGTAACCAACCTTAGATATATCAAACTTAGGACTGACTGGGCTACGGTGCACATTAGCGATATACACATTTTATTTTATGCTTCATTCGTAAAAAAAGCCTAGGCATCATTCCCGAGACTTCATATCTGAGATCTGTTTGTATCCAGTTTAGTAATTGGGCAAGGGTTTTGGATGGACATTGAAGCCCAGTGTTAAAACATGAAAGGCATTTACTCCTCCGAAGCTAAACCCATTCATACTTGGCTTTATTGATTTTGGTGTTGTTATTTTCACTTTCAAAGCCCTGACTGACTTTCCCAAGAAAAATAAAAACAAACATGGGAAATAAAAATAGCTGCTGTGCATACTCGAGCCCTCCTACTGGAAGAAAACACAATGAATTTGAAGAACCTGTTCCGGAGGGTGAAGAAAGTATTGGTAATCTTCAGCATATAAGTGAAAGAGAACCAGAAGACTGTGATACTGATCCTTCCCTACATCCTATGGCAAGGACTATTTTCTTGGAACGATCGAAAGTATCAGTTGAGAGTAAGTATTGTTAGGTATCAATAACTGTAGGCTACAAATATGCTTATCGAGTTTACTTTCCTGATTGGTGTGTGAGTGATAGGATCAGATGGTATAACGACCCTGGTCCAATCTACAGAACTGGGTTACCCAGAATCCATTGTGTAATATAAAAGAGTTTTTTGAGTTGAAATTCTCATATTTGAACAAACACTAACCATAAAAAATAAATATTTTATTTTGTTAACAAAATACATTGCATGAAACTCGTCAGGTTTTAAATATTTTAAAAGCTAAAATTTTGTCACTCATTTTTACATTGAGAACTCATTCATACATACAATTTTTATAGTCATATCAGCTCATTCATTCAAATTCTCCCACTTAAGCATCCGTAGGCCGGTAGCCATTTCTCACTAGGTCTCCCATTGGTCGCAACATGTTTTCTATTCATGCGTTGAGGATCCTCTGCATTCATTTGGTCAGACTGTTACTCGAATTCTCCTCACCTGTTTGGAGCCCTTACTTGATTGGACATATTGAGAGAATTGAGAACGTTCAGAACCGTTTCATTCGTTTGGTTGGTGTGCTACTGGGCTTCGACTATCGCACTGTTCCAATGCACGATCTTCAACTTCAGTTAAACTTGATGCCACTTTTAATCAATGACCTACTGTTGAGGAAGCTGATCAACTCAGACATTGATGCACCTGATCTTCTCTCAGTTGA
The DNA here is from genome assembly GCA_018831715.1 of Matsumurasca onukii. Lineage (NCBI taxonomy): Eukaryota > Metazoa > Arthropoda > Insecta > Hemiptera > Cicadellidae > Matsumurasca > Matsumurasca onukii. Next base: position 37,948,855 of record CM032065.1, read on the forward strand.
CTTCCGCACTTCGTCACTTGCCCAAACCCATCTGTTTGCTAGACGTCAGTACCCAACCCAGTACTTGTTCCACAACACTTGCCAACAACATGCTGGACTACATTGATCTCTTCTGCATGAGTAGTGATTCCCTCAAAAAGAAATTGTTGGACTTGAAGGCGCTTCATTGACTTGCAGAAGCCTGTCAATCAATGTAATTTTCAAATGAAATGTATGTATTGAAATTGGTTCTGACAGTTGATAGAAAATAAATAAATAAGTATTCTATTTATCGTGCACCACGTATGTAGTGATGGATTTTACTGAGACATACCTGAGAGTGGCCTTTGCTTGTTCTCTTTTGCGTTACCTTGTGTGCACATGTTAATCATGACTAAAGCCTAATAGTATTGTAGCACAAAAGGATATTTTTGTTTTTCCTGAACCCTTGACATCCTAGGCTTTCTACTCAGGCAACCTACTTTTTTGTAGTTTATGAATCAGCAGTGCTTTTTTCATAGAACTATTAGTTTTTGCATTTACAATTGAAATTATCATCCCAAATTAATGCAGGTCAATTTTTTCTGATACTATTGGTACAAATATTTCTCCTGTAAATCTCTAAGTTCGTTAACCAGCTTAATCTGTCTACCGAGTCACCTTTTGGAAAGGGGAGGTTCACTCCAAAAAATGTAGGTTTATGCTAGAAAAAATATGTTTTAACCGATTTTCATCAAACCTGATGTAGTGACATTTTCAAATAGTTATCTTTTGTTTATAATCTGAAAAAAATATGCTTGTTACAACAAAATTTAATTTTTCATCAACAATTCCCACATGTATTATTACAAATAAAACCCACTGCATCCAAGCTTTTAGTACTAGTCCGAAGTATTTATTTTAATTCAAGGAAGAAAATTAGTATTTTTCACTTGGTTGAATTTAAACATATTTTTTGTTTCAGATGGATTAGTTAGGAAAAAGAGCCAAAACCATGTGAGTAGAATTTGGATAATGCCATCAAAGGCATCTTTAAGTAGCCTACATTTAATATTGTTTGAGTTATCGGTTAAGTAGGGTTAGCTCAATATTGAATAAATACACAAACATTAGTTGGGATACAAGTTATAATATTGTAATTTGCACGTGTTGTACCTAGATGTAGTTTTCATAGCCAAACATTATTGTTGGCTGTTGTCATAATTTGTTTTCCTTTAATACATCATTAATGTATCAAGTTAATACACATAATACCCTCATAATATTAGGCATATACCTGTTATTTATTTTTTAAATATCTAGTCATTTACAACTATATTTTACATGTAAATGGTGTATTGCCTTATAAGTAAATGAGTTCTTTGACTACTCTTGAGTGAATAAACAATTGTTTGCAAATTGCTGGTTTTAAGAAACTAAAATTCAAATTAGAATCTTTACAACGGTTGTTTTTTATCAGTAAGAGTTTGTATGGGAATATCAGTTGAATCTACGCTGTAAGCCTATGTCGTGAGATAAGGAGATGGCTGGGTTAGAGCTATGCGGACGGACAGTTAACCTTGTACCATTATCAGTGTGAATGAACCGGTGTAAAGTTGAAACACGCCACTTCTCACAATACACATTCAATCTACCATGTGTCTGTCCTGTCTGAACATTTGTTTACAAATATAAAAACGTATTCTTTTAACGTGGAATTTATAGCAAACATTAAATATTAACTGTAGAGTGATAACTTGATAAATGGCCTTGAATTGTTTTCTACTTTTGTTTCTCCGGTAGTTCTTGTTGTATCCGTTTTATATTGATTTTGATTCTGTGGAATCTTGTTATTTATGCGATTGAAACAGAAATTGAAAGCAATGGCCTTTTTTTATCCTAGTATCAGACAACACTGCTTGCCGGCAAAGATTCTCCAGCACAACTGTACATGAACCGAGAGCTTTGAACAAAACTACACCTAATCAATCCTACATTTTACTGAAAAAAATCAAACAAATTACAAGATTGCACAGAATTAAAATCTGTGTAAAATGGATACAACAGTTCTTTAATTAGTTTTCTGTATGGTAGATGATAATAGAGTACCGTATTTTCTGTCGAAATAAGTAAGAAAAATGTTTAACTAGTTTAAATGGATTTAAATTGTGGTAACATTTGGCCGCTTTCAGACGTTACGACTTTTCACTGTGGCACGGCGTGAGTGAGTTTGATTACAATGCCAAGCAGCCGTGTCCGGCGCGGTGGCGTGACCAGCTCCATAAAATGCTATTGTAATCAAACTCACTTGCCCCGTGCTGTATCCGACACAAAAGTCGTAACATTTCAAAGCGCCCTTACAAGCTTTGAACAATTCCCACAGTCGTTATTTGAGTAGCAACCATTTATTTAGTTAAAATATATTTTAATCGAGTTAAAATCAATATGGTTGAACCCATCAGCTAATTTCTTGGTACTGTTTGTAGCTACTCAGAATTGTGTTTCATCAGAGTAAGTTACTGTACAGTTTTGTGATGTAAAATGTAATAATTTGCGGCAAATTAAAATGTTCTCTTTCTAATGTTGCTAAATAAACCAATTTAAATACTCTCAAGTTACAATTCTAACTCAAAGACATACAAGTCAAGTCTAGTACAGTATGTTCTAGTTGATTCTGCTCTTCATCGGAATTGGCAGGGCCAAAATACAGGAAGTGCGTAAAAAGAAATAAAAGTGTTAAACTGTGCGTAACTCACACTGATAATTAAAATTTGTGTAAATTCAGTGCACTCTGACTTGGTAGATAATTTGTCACTGACACCACAAGATCGTGCATTTCTCCCGTTTTCTTGAATTTAGCACAGTTTAAAAATGTAAAAGTTGACGAGGAGACTGCAATGTAAGCTTAGGCAGGATGCACACTGGAGAAACCGGTTCCTGAATCGAGAGTTACTTAAGTTGCTTGTAACAATTAGGTTAGATTAACACAGGTCTATGAAGACTGCGCTTCATGAAACTGTAGTTTCATCGATTTCTTGAAACTCGTGTATACAAAATCCAAAAAACAGATTTCTCATTTTGGGAGTTTCACGTTTCTAGTGGTTTTAAAATGTAATTATAAATTAAATAAAGTTATTGAAGTGGTTACTTTATACTATGGTATAAAAATAACACCAGTGTCTTTTTTATTCGCTTAGGCTGTTTTATAATATGGCAGGCATTTCTTTCCTAGGGAAGTTTGCTGAAGCTATTGAACTGTCAATTTAAACTCAAAGCTAATCTCCGTGTCTTTTGATGATATTAGAGAGCTACCTATCTCTCCACCAAACAATCAAATTTCGGCTTTGACATTCTACAAAATCTTTAAATTTGACAGGATCACTGCACAAGTGACGAGCTATAACACAAGTACTGTGTTGACGACCCCTAATCAACGAGTCAACCCAACACTTCCTTCTTTTCTTTCTGAAGCTTCCACCACAAAATAACATACAGTATCCAAATCTATCATTATCACGAAACTGAGGAAACTCTGTTTTCCATGTGTGTATTATTTAATTAAACATTTCTTGCAACAATTTTCATGAAACGAGTTTCCTGTAACTGTGCATCCCGCCTTACTGTGAATGCACTGTGACAGATTGACTCGCGAGGGGGTATGAAGAAGAGCAGCTCGTGTTCTACAATCTACCTGGACGACAGCACGGTGTCGCAACCTAACCTCAAGAACACAGTCAAGTGTGTGTCACTGGCCATCTACTACCACATCAAGAACCGCACCTCCGCCCGCCACATAGACATCTTCGACGAGAAACTGCACCCTCTCACTGTGAGTCTCTGCTACACCACACTTCCGTTCACTTCTGTACACTTGCAAAGTGAAAAAGAGGCACTATACGGGCTAGTCTGTTGCAGAGCCAGCTTCTACATCATGTCTAGTGTAACGTTAGCGCAATACAAGAAGCAAACTAGGCTACCCTTTTTTGTAGTTGAGGAAAAGGCAAGTTGAGGAGTTGTATTTCTTACAACTTTGAGTGTCAGGCGTTACTATCTTGTAATACAATGTGAGTCAGAGTTCCTTCTGCTATGTTTGGGGCTCAAATAGTCAAAAACACAAGTGCCGCCGACGTGTTCCAACCTACACTTGGGATCCTGCAAAATCCTAAATTATAATACTCTCAAATTTAAAATTTAGATATTCTAAAATTTCAATTTGTGAATAATCTTTCTTACTTTGGAGGATGATTCTGAACGATTCAATTTAATTCTTATTCCTCCTTATGTCTGGAATTTTGATCTGCGATGTTAACTATTACCACTTTCTATCATATTAAAATCACAGTACTTTTTATCTATTAAAGTAACAACTTTATTTTGCAACATGGTCTGTACTGAGCGGAGCACTGCAATAGGCTAAACAATGCATTGTTTACATTTACAGACAAGTAGAGACTTGAAAACAGGTGGCTAGTTGGCATTCAATTTATTCATGATTAGCCTTCTGAAAGGTACGTAACCTGTTATAATTCAGACCAATTCCAGAAGGCTAATCATGAATAAAAAGTTGTAGAAAACTTCATTCCACACTAACGATTTTTTGTTAAATCAAAGATCCGATCACTATTTCAGCCGCTACAGTCAAAATAGTAAACTACTGCACAACCCCAATAACGGCCGCTACTGCGCCGGGGTTTAAAAAAAGTTGAGTTTTCAGGTTTTTCCTGGCGGTTTCACACCAAGACCTTTAAAACGAATATATGGTTGAGGGGTAGCTCTACGGGAAGTGACTAAACATTTCTCTCGTTCACCAGTCATTCACCCAAACGGCTTTATAGTATATTAATTACCACAGTATTCTGTTTGGACAAAATAAAATCTGTCCAAATTTTTCATTCTTACAAGAGGCATCTCTAAAACCTTTGAAATGTCAAAAGTCATTGTCTAGAATTATTTTAAAAATTGCCCTTTCAGGCAGGGATGGGCAGGGGTGAAGTTTTGGCTATTTATATATTTAACAGATACCCAAGGAAATTTAGAAATACCAACAACAAAAACTCTACAGAGTCGGCAAAAATTGTAACAATTTTCAATCATTATTCCTTTTCATATAATGGACAATTTCATGAACTATTTGTTGACTCAGTTTTATTATTATTTCTTACCACTGGCAGTAGGAGTTTTTATTATTAATAAACTGTCTAAACAATAAGTGAAGTACATTTCCTGATTGTGTGGTTGCAGAGGGACGGAGTGCCTGACGACTACAGCAAACACAACCCGGAACACAGACAGATCTACAAGTTTGTGCGAACACTGTTCAACGCTGCCCAGCTGACTGCCGAGTGTGCCATCATCACGCTCGTCTATCTGGAGAGGTAACTTGGCGATTGTCAACACTCAGTATCCCGCCTAAGCCATGAATCACCATCGTGGCCCGAGTCCTGTGTAGCATCAACTAGTGGAAATATCAGCTGGGACTCCTGTTTTAAAATTCGGAAGATATTGATTTTCCCTCCATTATATTCTTGAGGCTGAATGAATTAAGTGCTGTTTGTAAACCAAGCTGTGCCACTAGAAAAAATTTAAAACAAATCAGCTACACAGCTGTGCTCCTGTTTTAGGAATCCAACCAAATTAGCTTTTAAGTGCTGTTTTATACTCTTAAAAATTGGAGGAAGAGCTGTATAATTTAATGTTAGAAGACTCCCAACTACTATTTTCTACACTACCATTTAGGAGTTACTAAAAGTAGTAATTTAAATGAAACAGAGCCCAGGTTTGCAAGCCTTCAGCAGACATAGTCTAGGCCTAATGTCTAGAGGCTTGACACAGACTGAACTTAAGGTTGAAAGGGCTACCTGTCATGCTGGCTGAAGCAAGCCCTGCTATCACACCGCTGCTGTTTTTTTTTTAAATGTAAAACTGTTAATTTGAATAGTGATTTTTCTTGTTTAAACAGCTTTAAAGGTGAAATGAACTGTTGACAATGTGATCACACAAGATGTAGTGTATCTTGGTTTCTTATCAACTACTCAGCAGTCTGCACATGTGTTTCCAGGCTACTGACGTACGCAGAGGTGGACATCACACCGGCCAGTTGGAAGAGGATAGTGTTAGCGGCCATCTTGCTCGCGTCCAAGGTCTGGGACGACCAGGCAGTCTGGAACGTAGACTACTGTCAGATACTCAAGGATATAACTGTCGAAGATATGTAAGTCTATCCACTTTCTATCTAGAAACCGTATAAGTACAAGGGCTGTTCAGAAATTAACTTCCGTTGTTGTGTAGCAAGTAGACGAATGAATCAATGTGTGCAAATCATACGTCATTAGAAAGTCTGACTCAATGTGAATCCAACTGTATGCTTAACATTTTGTTTAGCATTTTTATTATATCTAAAAGTTGAAACAAAATGTATCTCTAAATGTAATATTCCCGCCAGCCAAATAATAGACCTACAGTACAGTCTCTATAATCCGGCCGTTCACCACTCCGACACGTCCAGAAATCCGGCGTTAACTAGCCACCTGTTTTCCAGTCTCCACTTGTTTCTGAAGCGCGTGACGTATGCCATCTGTATTGATTACTTCAGTTCACACAAACGTGCGTTGTTTAAGGGCTTTCAACGACCGGTAGCGCCATAGATACTGCGGTGAGTTTGATTACAATGCCTGGGGCGGCAACAGCTATATGATTAAATTTTGTAATTTACTTAAGTCTGAAGAGATGAAACATGCTTGATATTGAATCATCCTGATTATTACTGGCAAATTGAGCCTTTTAGTGAACCTCCATAAACCCTAATTTAGCCAAAAATATCCAATTTTTCCGAAGGGTTTCAAAACCCTTAATTAGCCAAAAATATTAGAATTTTGTCATTTTTTCTGAAGAGTTGCTTGTAAAATTGTGTTTGAATAAAAGACCAGACCAAAGTGAACGTACGATTGTGGTTGTCAGGAACGAGCTGGAGAGGCAGTTCCTGGAGATGTTGCAGTTCAACATCAACGTGCCGTCGAGCGTGTATGCCAAGTACTACTTCGACCTGCGCACGCTGGCGGAGGCCAACGACCTGGCGTTCCCTGGAGAGCCGCTGAGTAAGGAGCGCGCGCAGAAGCTAGAGGCGATGTCACGTGTGTGCGAGGAGGCACTCAAGTCCGGACTGAAGAAGTGGTCCAGCCTCGACAACGTGCACAACTCCACGTCCAACATCCCGCGCCGCAGCATCGCTATACTCTCTTAGTACCAGTCTGTCGGCAGTTTGGAGAATCACGCGCGATCATTCCTCCACCAACATTTCCACTTAGCGTACGACGTTTGGAGCAGTTTGTTTTATTCATCGGCTTTCAAGTTATGGTTTCGAAGAAAGAAATTGCCTCTTTTGATGAAATGTGGGAATAATTTTGGATAATTCAATTTGGACCCATTGCTTACCGAATACGTGTGAGTATTTTTTATTTCTATAAGGCCTGGTTTCTCATCTGTTTTTATGCTTGGAATAAATCTAGTGCTAAGGATTAAACCACCACTAATTACATGTTGAGGTGGTGACTTTGTCCCTAGCACAAAAATTATACCGAGCATAAAAAACATGCGAAACCAAGCCTAAGTAACCTAAGTTAAATTAATTTAAAGAACTTACAGAAATGTGTTTTACAACAGCATATTACAAGTAAAAACAATATATTTAAATAAAAAACAAACAGCTTTAAAAGTTTCTACACATTAAGAGTTTTTTTTTAATTTCATTATTTTAACTCGTTATTAAATCATAAACCCTGATTATGAACTCAAAATAAAATTACAAACTGCCATTAAAATTTGTTATGTATGTTTTCAAAACATATTGTCTAATAGCATTTAACGAGAGGTTTGTACATAATTTGAAACAACTAAGGTTTATTTCTCATTTTGAATAGTTACTTTTACTAACTGTCTAGTCAATCGGAGAAATGTCGGTTCTCCAAACTCACGTCCTCACCTGTATTGTATATTGTATTGTAGATATGTACAGAAGCTAGTGGAGTGGAAAGGATGGTGCCGTTTTCCGTTCCTATCAGAATCGTGCTTCCTTTCCTTCGGTGCTAATCAGTGTACATTTTTAGCAGCTCTAAGTGTAAAAAATTAAAACACAAAATTGAAAAAAAAACACTTAAGTCACTTATATTTTTACAGCTACTTCAAACGAGAAGTCGTCATTGTTAGTTTTTAAAAGTAACCAAGCCAAACTTGAAACTGTTATTTCAGTCATTTTAGCTACTGTTTTTAAAATGTTAAACATAACCTCAAAGCGTCTTATTTTTAGCCAACCCATTGAGGACACTTTTTCATTTAATTTATCTTCTAAGTGACAAGCACTAAAACCTTTCGTCTTGCAAGCATATTGTAATCAAACTGCCAAAAAATTAATGCCAATGTAAAATGGTGTTAACCGTAAATAAATAATTAGACTACCCAGCAACTAAATGTATTTTCTTCACACAGTTTCTTGCAAATTTCTCTTGTTGCGGTTAATTGATTTCCAGTATTTTTTTACAATATGTATGCAAAGTATTAAACAACCGGTTTTATAATCTATATACTTATTTAATATGTGATACTTTTTTAATGTATTAAACGTGTTGTACCCTGGGGAGGTTCCTGTTGTCAAATCTAACTGCAAAGTACAGCAAAGATACTCCAAAATATAACTGACCCGTTACAACTATGAGAAATTGAAATTTTGAAGTAGAAAAAGATTTTTGATAGCATATTATATGATACGTGTTTATCCAACAGGAGACTGTGGGTCCGCAATGGGTTAAATTGAAACTCAATTTCGAGAATCTAGTTTTTATTTTTGCTTACTACCACTAGCAGGCTTGAATGTTCATATGAACAGTGTGTATAATTTGTATATTTTTCAAATGCAAACTAACTTATAAAACTACTTCCATTAAATTAATTTCGATGTAACTTTACTAATTTAGCGTTGTGATTGAGGGAAATTGACTCCAAGCTTGTGATCTAGGATAGTGTATAGCTAGTTGGTTGACTCAAGTGATGTTTACTGTAATGCAATGCTCAATGATGGCCATTTACTATTGAATACATATTACATTATTAATTATCTGTCAAGTGTTTATGCAGGGTTTGTACTGAACAGGATCCAGCCCTTTCTAACCGGGAACTGCCAGGGGTATGGAATATTTCCCGGATAATTTGCTACATTTCTGTGCAAAATGCTGAGTTTAGGGGACATTTTTATCCTAAAATCAAACTCGTAGTGTGTCAATCGAGCGTTTTACAAGCTGCCTACAAAACCTACACAGTACATAACATTTGGACATAAGTCATTTATTTGGCCATTAAATACATACAGTACAATAGGCTATGTCAATTTTACATTTTTGATAATGCTCTTGATGTACATGTGCTTTTACAATAAATTAAGTAATGATTATTTGAAAGTAACAGTCATTACAATAACATTAAAAATTGTTGTTATTAACATTAAAAAATCTGGTAACTTCTAATTAAATTGTATATTAAAACATTAAAATAGAGAGATCATTTGGATTAAAATATATAAATAGTTACATTGGTACAAAGATATCACATGAAGTTTGACATTTAATTCTAAAACTATAAGCAAGTTACAGCTTAAGAAAACATTTAAAAAATTACATACAATAAAACAGGATATTAGGAAAACAGATCAAATATGTTAAGATTCTTTGGTAATAACAATACTTGGGCTGAAATGGGTTTTAAAGTTGAATGTATACGCTCAGCTTGCTATTTAATCGGATATGGTTGAAAAATGTAATATTGTGTTATCCATTCCATTTGTCAGATTCTAAAATTCATAGTTCGCCAAATACTCTTAAACTAGTTTGTACATTTTTAGAATTTACCTAAATAAACCGGACCGGTGCTTTTCCATGTTTGGCTACCTTGCTAGAGACATAGTTACTCCCGCCATTCTAAGAATAGCACGGAAATCTTTTATATTTATTATTTATGTTGCTTATTATTTCAAAATAATAGTTTTGTGATTTGGTGATGGTATTAATTGCCCTACAGTTAAATTAAACCTTTACAGCATAAATTCTACCGTTTAGGCTACATTATATTCTATAATGATCATTTTGGAACCTCTATCAAGGATCATGGGGAGGAGAGGGTCTTGACCCGAAAACCTTCCCTCAGCTATGCCCCTGCAGTTAAATATTTTTAGCCCTTTTTCTCCTGGATTAGAGTAACATACTTGAGATAATTTGTTCGGCAAGTTGATCATGTTGTATGTAATTGTGCACCGCAATGAATATAAACGGACACTATTATTTTTTCCATTTTCTCTTTTATAAGAAGCAGAGCTTGATTTGCCAGAAGTGAAGGAGGGAAGTTAATTTTGGATTGCTACAAAATCCACTCAGACTGGCGTTTGCTCGTTGTAAATTAACGGAATAAAAGTTGTATACGTCACCTCTTGGTTGTTTTGCAATTCTCGCAATCAATATCAAGTGCTTCCAGAGATTTGACTTAGTTTGTCCGATATCTCACGTATGAGGCAAAATTAAAAAACTGAAGTTTTAACTAACCAAATGTTGTCATATCTGGCCTTGAGTCAGGACTCTACTGTACCGATAAGTCATTTCTAAATATAGTTTGACACACAATACTCACAGAAAGTTCCAATATTATTTAATACAAAAAAAATAATTGGTTAGAAAACCTATGTTTATGTATTGCCCGAAGAGTTGAAATGTTTTGCTATCAAGTTAAAGAAACGTTGCGTACAAACCCTGGAAGAGTGTGGTGTGTTGAACAGTTGTGGTTGGGCCTAGTCAGGTATACCAAAGTAGCGATAGAATTGTGACCACTTGTTGTGCCTTTGTCATTGTCTAGTCTCCTGTCGGCAGACTACCTCTTCAGTCTTCAATCAACGATTGGAATTTATCTCACAAAATGTCTCATGTTATTTTATACTTGTCAACCAGTTTAAAAATGGCCTAGAATTGTCTCTGTGAAACTGGCCTTGGTTTTTATTATTTTATACAAGTAGTGTTGGGTCGATTCTGATTCTCGATTCCACCGATTCCTTGGGTAAGGAATCGGTCACTAAAGTCGATTCCGATACCATGGAATCGGGAATCAATACCAAAGAATCGGTTTTGGAATCGGAATAGAGAATTCAACCCAGGATCAAGGATCGATATTCTAATAACAGAATCGAGAATTGAAAAATATGAATCGACCCGACACTAAGTACAAGTCTGGTGTTAAAAACAAATCCATTGCCATCAGTTGTGTTGTAAATTATGTTGTTCACATAAGTGTGCTAATATCTGGTTTGAAACCCAAACAGAAGTATATTTCAAATTTTACAGTTTAGCGAGGTTAAAATAGTTGTTATGAAACGCTCCCATTTAGCATTTTTCTACAAATTATTCAATTACTAGGATAATTAACATAACCCAGAGTTCATGGGCCTCCCGTTTACGATTATGTATGAATAGTTGTTGTAAAGTCACATAAGGCACTTGATATCATCTTAAAAAATTCCATAACTATACTTTTTCTGGTTATAACGTAAATTTGAAATACTTTTAGTTACTCGGATTTACTTCCAGAAACAGACTACTTCTGCATTTCAGCTGCGTGTATTTAATAAAAATGTAAATTTAAACACTAAAAAAACCCTTAACTAATACTAAAAATTATTTTTACATTTTTAAACATTTCAAACTATTAAATTTTTTTATCCAAGTTAAACATGGATGTTGCATTCAGCTTGACGGGTTTCATTATTTAGTTTCTCTCTTTAACTTCATATTTCGTTCAACTCACGTTACACCACTGCCATTGCCATTTAACTCATAACTTTTAACTCTTTTACCAACAGTGCATTTTCTATAGTTAGTATTATGTGAACTCCAGCAAGGAAACAAGGTAAAACTCTTTCTACTTCTAGTGCAACAACAAAAGCTTCAACATTTCAATACAATACCTAGTTTGTTTATACATAGAGACATTATTGGTAGAAAGTTGTAATTGCTTAATATCAGGACTGAGATGAGTAAATTGCATTTGAGAAGCACAGTTCTACTCTAGAAGAACTGTCGACTGTATTTGAGAAGATACCAAATGTATTTGAGAAACTATAAAATAAAAATGAGAATAGTATTCTGGTTTGCGTGTTTGTACGTACAGTAGTGTACTTCTCCATCAGCTGAAAATAAAAAGATCAGCATTAACTCTGACTGCTGTACATGTTTGTTCTGTGGGCAGGAAGATTTTCAAATATGATTAACAACTTCTTAAGCTATGGTTTACCAGGAAGCGGTGACCGCTACATTACCGTAATATGACGGTGAGTTTTGTTTTCAATGCAATCAGATGAGAGTGGTTTCCTAGAGAACGGTGGACGGTAAAGTAGCTGTGAAAAATAGTTATAGGTTTTTCTCGCCAGGTAACACATTTTGTTTTGTAAACAAAGGCCTAGCTTGTCCATTACTTTAAACGTAAATAAATTTTGACAATCAAAATAAACAACATGTCAAATCTTGTTTTTGTCTACATCTGTTTAAATATTGTGTTACGTCCACCGTGACTCTTACGTTGACCGCTACGCTTTCCTAAGGAACCATAGCTTGAAGTAATACTTTCTCGAATAAAATTGATTATTTTCAACTACATGTGTTAACTTCTCAAATTAAATTGACTCTTCTCATCTTCATTTGATATCTTCTCAAATTAAAGTTACTACTCTCAAATACAATCGACACACTCTTAAATAAAATTCGAAAAGATGTAGTCATCAACGTTTTTAAGTTGGGTACCAAACGGATTCTCAAAGATCAGTACTTCATCATGCCATAGCTCGCTCAGTGGATATCTTAATAACTGTGAGTCTGAGACATTATTTTTATTACTAAAGAAATTTGAAGGCAAAAGGTTTGGACCGAACCGGGACTTGAACCCGGTCTCTCACTTGCCGGGTGATTATGCTGACCACTACACTACCCAACTATTTATGCCTTCAAATTTAGAGAGGTACTTAAATCTGAATGTTTCCGAAACATGGACTGTCAATAGCGACTTTAAATCAACAAGCTGGAAATATTACAAACATAATTTAAATGCCAAGTCAAACGACTTATTATGGATTTTAATTTGTATAATCGCTAAAGAGCTAATTTATTACTAAAGAAATTTGAATACAAAATATGTGGGTCGGATGGTGTAGTGGTCAGCATAAACATGCAACAAGTGAGAGACCCGGGTTCGAGTCCCGGTTCGGTCCAAACATTTTGTTTTCAAATGTCTTTAGGAATAAATTAGCCAATTATAGTTTATACAAATTAGAAGCCATAATGAGATATAGCTTTTCCTCACTCTACTAATTGTCTCGGTCAAGTAAAATTTAATCAGTTGCCGGTTTCTTTGGCCTAGCAGTTTTAAGACTGAAAGGATGAGGGAGCGCCTAAAGTCAAACGTTCTTTATTTATAAGATACAATCCTGTTCACAAATAGCGTCAACAATACAAAGGAAGAGATAGATAATACAAGCGACTACTAGGTTAGACACGAGTTGTGCATTTAAAAATTATGTTGAATTTTATTTTTTTGAACAAAATGTTTTCAAAGGGTTTAAATTTTAACTGATTCACCTTGTATGTAAGGTTTTGCCAATTGCTGGCCGTTATATGCATTTGATTTTAGTCGAGTTGTTGGACTGCATATTTTCAAACTGTATTTTACTTCTTAATCCATAGGCTTGAGCGGCCGGAGTCATCATTACTTTCTAGGTTTTCGGTGACAAAACGCGTTAGTGGACTAATAATTAGTAATTAGTCCACTGACGCGGTTTGACACCGAAAGCCTAGAAAGTAATGTATTTTACTTGTTTGCAACTATATTTTGATTTTTTCATTGATAAATTTTAATTTTTTATTCCTAGTTGTAGGACTTGCAGAGGTTGAGCTACCATTACCTTTTTTTAGGTTTATCATTCCCCTCTTTACCGGATCCTACGTTGCGATAACAAAGGACACCCTGTCCTACAATATTCATTCACAAATAGAATTCTTTATATCGTAGAAACTTCTTCTACGTAAAAAGAGGTAACAGTAGTTTTTACTGTGTTGTGATAAACATGGCAAAACTGATGACAAAATTAGTTTAAATCAATGAAAAATAGCACAAAAAATAATCCCAGTATAAAAGTGTTTAAAGTTGTATCATAGTAAATTTGTATGTGTAACATGATGTGTGTAAATAGTCCTGTAAAACTAGCAGATAAGACTAAGCAGTGTAAATACAGTAGTGTACCGAACGTTGGCTCACTACGTTTTTGTATTCACAGATACCTACAGCATGTTTCATGTAAACCTACTCTCACTCCTGCAATAGAACATTCAAATATTATTATTTAAATAAACTAGGAATATTTCTTCTGTATAAAATAGTAGATTAATTAATATATTTTAAGTTTTTAGACATTATTTCGTGTTGGTATTTTATGCTTTCATATTATTACAAGAAATCTGGTGAAATATGAATGAAAATTGATTTGCCTGTGCCATTTAGTCTCACTTCTCATGTGTCATTAACAATTCACCGCTTGTCAGTTGAGATGTTTTCAATGGTTCAATAAAATAATTAACCTGAGGTGGGTGTATTTTATGCGTATGTCCTTTGGCCACTTAGATTAGTTATAGCTGCTGTATGGTTTTTTCAACATGTATTGAGAATACAAACTTATGTTATTGCCACATCTGTTAACGGAAATCTTTCAATATTACTTCTGAAGAGTTTTGCCAACAATAAGTTTGCGATATTTTCTGAAGTCCGCTGCCAAAGTCACAGTGAGTACAGCAGCAAGCTCAACAACAGAGCAACTTGGAGATTCTTTTTTGGACTTACAAAAAGGACTTTAACTCGAAGGTATCTTGGCAATTTCTGCGACTCTTGGTACCAAACCCTCATTTTTATCTCGTTTTGGCAACTGTACTTGAAACTAAATATTTCCTAAATCTACTGGGATCTCAGAAGGTGGCAGGAGACAGAACAGTCTGTTTGAGTACAACAAGCAACTTAGTAATTGTTTTTGGGCTTCCAAAATCATCTTGAAGGTCTCCCAGCAATTTCTGCGACCCTGGTACCAAGAACTCATTTCTTTTTGTTTTGGCCACTGTGTTAAAAACTGAATGTTTCCACTGGTGTACACAAAGAGAAGAAAAACAAGTTCATATTATTTTTAAGTTTCCATTTAATTAAGAGGTGTGTATTTTTTCCCTGATATACAATTTTCACAATGCAATTGTACAATAATAGATATAAACAAAATTTGAGATAAAACAAAATACAGAGGAAAATAGAGCTCCTAGGACTATAGTGTGATCAGGGGTCCTACTCTAGGCATGGAGTAAAGCGCTGATGGTTTATCTTCAATAACTTCCGAACAAAACAAGATAGTGTTAAACAGTTTGCAGATTCGTGTTCAAGGTGACGAGGCAATGAAAAAAAAGTATCATATGTTTGGTTTTTGAAGAAAAAATTTCACCCCTTGTTGGCGGTTAATTGTGAATAACTTTTGAACAAAAAAAGATAGGGTACAACGGAGTGCAGATTCGTAATCAGCGGGACGAGGCGGTGTTAAAAAATGTATCATATGTCAGATTTGAGACGCAAAGTTTTTCGCTAATAGAAAAAACCTAAGGTTTAAGCCTTAGGTCGGAGCGATTTTTGGCTCCGTTTTTCATGAATATCTTCCGGACGAAACAAGATAAAATTTTTTAAAATCAGATTCGAGTTCAGCGGGTTGAGGCGCTTCCAATAATGTTAACATTTTTTGGTTACAATAAAAATTTTTTTTCTAAATTACTGTTTTTTTTTTAAATTTTCCAAACGGAACAAGATTAAGAAAAAACCTTTGCAGGCCTGTTTTTGGGTCGACAAGGCAGTGTCAAAAAAGGTATCACATGTCTAATTTTCCAAAAAAAGGTTTTAGCCAAAATTAGCGGCGCAACGTGATTTTCAGGTTTTTTGGGAATAACTTCCGAACGAAACAAGATATTTTAAAACGGTTTGAAGATTTGTGTTCAGGGCGATGAGCTGGACCAAAATAATGTATCATATTGGTTTTAAAAAAAGTTGTGTTTTTTAAAAATTTTCACTTTTTTGGCGCCATTTTGAAACGGCTTGATGGATTTTTATAATTATTTTTGGTCTATTGATGTATAACAATATAATATATATTTATTTCAAATTTCATCGAAATCGGATGAAAGCCACTATTTTTACATCATTAAAACCACTTTTTTGGGGAAAAATAATTCCCGAAAAGGGTGTTCCAGCAGTCCGATTTTGCTGGTTAACAAACTTGATTAAGATATTTACAAACAGAACATTTGTACTCAATTTCATGAAAATCGGACAAATTTGAACACTACTTTCAGTTGTAACCGATAAATAGATTCAACTTCTCAAGAACTTAAGAGACACAATGTTTTAAATGTTCATTTCCGTTTGCAAACTTTCAAAAACAGACCAAATAAACCACAATAAAAATTCACCACAGATACCTCACTAAAACTTGACCCACACTATACAGGGTGTCTCAGACCACCCGTATCATATGTATATCTCGAGAACGGGTTGGCCGACTTGAGTGAAACGAAAAATTCCAAACTAAAACCGGTTCAAAGAATTCAGGAAAATTATTTTTATCTTTCTAGTATACAGTGCATATCAAAACCGAGGGTCATGAGTTCAAATCTCGAAGTTTTCAAATATAAAGGGGGGTCATGCTATACATCATTTTAAAGCTCTCTTTAAATGAAAAACAATGATGAAGATAACATTGTTTTTTGTTGGGCCGTTACAAAATGGCGGCTGAAAATCTAAAAATAAAACAGAATTACGAAACGCCCTGTATTTCCATTATTATTTGTCAAAAAGAAAATCTAATTATTGATTTTTACTCGTCATTACGTAAGCTTTTCAACGATATACAACAACATGCTATTTCAAACACCTTAGTACCCACCAAAAAACCCCAAATTTTGAAAATGGTCTACTATGATTATCTAATTTTTTCAAATACTAAACCCTATTGTGTTGTATACCGTTGTAAAGGTCTATGTACGTAGAAAACATTGGTGAAAGTTTTGTTGAAAAATATTGACGCGTTTCAAAATGGCGACCAAAAATGTAATTTGTAGGGTATAATTGACAAAAACATAAAATATGTATGTAATTTACACAAAAAACTCAAAATGATGAATTATGATCTTTTGGTATACAAATTTCCATCATATGCAGCGGTACAGCGTTAGTAGACTGGTTGGAATCATGCACACGAGCTCATCGCTGAGCAAGTTCGAGTCCCCAGTCACCAACTACACTTGTAATGGCAACGCTAGGTAAAGGTCGAGGTTGAGTGGTAGATAGGACTTCGTAGTCCTAACTTCGCCTTGTTAAACAACAAACTTTACCTTTACCTTTTTGCCATATTTTCATCAATAACTAAAAAATAAAAAGGATGCTTTAGGAGCCATTGTTTGATTCCAGATTCAAATTTATTAATACTTACATTATGACTAGATAGGGGAAGCTGGTTAAACATTCTTAAGCCTAAAGACAAACATTGATTTTGAGACTTACTTAATCTACAGTACGGCACATTAATCATAGATCTATTTCTAGTAAAATGGGAATGAATATCATTTCTGAGTTGGAATGTATGTATATTTTGTTTAACTTTGAGCAAAGAACAATAAATATACTGGTTTGGAACTGTTAAAATATTTCCTCTAACAAAAAGTGGTCTGCAATTCTCCAGAAAATGTGAACCTTTTAGAATTCCAACAGCTTTCTTTTGGAGTATTAAGACCGTTGCCACCTCTTGTCCATTTCCCCACAAAGTGATACCATATGTTATAATGCTATGAAAAAAGGCAAAGTATGCCATTTTAAGACTAGATTTGGGAACACAATTCTTTAATTGACTCAGTAAAAACAATGGACAAGATAATAAGTCTCTTTGACAACTACTGTGTGCCTTCAGTGAACCTTGCAACGGAGTCTTACAAGTTTAACAAAATAAGTCAATCTTCGAGGAAACTCTCGCTGAACTGAGCTGACTGACTTTTTAGAAATTCAAGAACGCAAAATATATTCTGCCGAATGGGCAGCCATCTCATTGGTAATTAAAAGCGGAAATTACTTCTCGGTGTATGTAAACAAAACTTTGAAACTTCTTCTTTTCAAAAGTAGGACATTCTTTTTTAATAACCCTGTACATTCAGCGAATTTGTAGATTTTAAGTTGAACAGTGAATCTGACTGCCTCAGTCACTTACTGAACAAGAAGAGTACAGATGCAGCAGATCTGGCCAAATGAGGTCAACAGAATGTAAACAAGGCTATAACAAGGCAAATACATGGGCTGTTTTTAAACCATTTTAAACTTAATAAAACGGGGAGGAGGGAATCTTTGTTCACATAAGGGGCCCGTGATTGAAGTCCGGCCCTGAGTTGTGGTGGCCCTTGACAAAAATTTTAATTTTTTTTAGGCTTTATAATGGGAGCGTAAAGATTGCTGCCAAATAGAAGGGAGTAACCATAACTCTCTTAGGATTTCAAAATTGTCTAAATTTAAATGTTCGGGAAATTGAAAAAATTAGAAATACATTTGATCAGTGTAAAATTTTATTTAAGGCATAATAATAAGCTTAGATTATGAACAACAATAAATCATCCCACTTACCCACTCAACAGATTACGTATTCACAAATATACAACATTATATGTACATAATAAAATCATATAAATACAAACAAACACGAATAAATACCATACATTTTTATGACACAATTAAATTACGTCTTTTAAGTAAAGAGAGCAAGCTGATGTTATTGCAATAGTGCTCTCGAACATGCATGAGAAAATATATTGAACAAAAGCAAGCATATCACAGAATGCCTCTAAAATCAAAGTAGAATCTAAACAGGCTCTTAAGCGAGAAATAGTTACTTGGACAAATCACCCTTTAAATATTTGCAAATTATACAACTTCTTCGGACGATTGAAAATTCATTAACTATAACTGTGACATTTTTTTGAGTAACGTAAATTTATAACAAGTTGTAAATCCTGCGAAAGTGTTTTCTTGCAATGACAGCAAAACAATAAATAAACTACTAAGACTTGTAAGGCACAATGTTCAGACTGTGATGAGCCTCCCCGAGCACCAGGGACACGGGTGGAAGTTGATGTTGACATCTCCTGTCGCCGTGGCAACCAAGTTGCTGGACCCGATCTCTGTTAGCAAGCTCTGGATTTGTTGCGCAGTTTCCACGCTGGTGGATTTGACCTCGTGGGATGACGGTACCACTGCCGTGTCATTGGTGCAATTAGGCTCCAACCCAGCATCTAGCTCTGTGCAAACAATATATGATTATAATTTAAATCTTGGTTGGCTTTATTCAAGGCTTTAGCCCAGATTGTATCCATCCATAATAGTAATTAAGTAATAACTTGCCTACAAGTGTTTATAGAGAAGCAATTTTAGAATTTGAAATTCTCAAGATAAATAGGATAAATAATTAGGTGTAAAATTCAGACGGATTGGACATGCCACTCAGAAGCTTGAAGTAAATAAAAAATCTCTCAGCATCCAATATCGGTAGTGCAACTCAGAACCGATCGTGGCAGTAGCAAGGCACTAGGAACAGATAATGGCAACAAGGCACTGGGAACAGATTGTCGCAGTGACATGGTATTAGTAACGGATCGTGGCAGTGCCACAACTCTAAATACAGGTCTGGCAGTGGCAAGGCACTAGGAGCAGAGGTGTCAGTGGCACATTACTAGGATTGTGGCAGTGACACAACACTACGAATAGATCATGGGAGTAGCACGGCACTAGGAATGGATCGTGGCAGTGACACGGCACTAGGAACGTGGCAGTGACACGGCACTAGGAACGGATCGTGGCAGTGACACGGCACTAGGAACGGATCGTGGCAGTGACAGGGCAGTGACACACCGTGCGGCAGTGACACACTAGGCATGGCAGTGACTTGGATGCACAGTGACGGCAATAGGAATGGCAGTGACACGGCACTAGGAACAGGGCATGTGGCAGTGACACACTAGGCACAGTGAGGACCGCGGCACGGCAGTGACACGGCATTGTGGCACACAGAGTGACAAACGGATGACTGGCAGTGACACGCACAGATCACCAGGCATTGGAAATGGCAGTGACACGGCACTAGGACATGGGGATGTGGCAGTGACACGGCACTAGGAACGGATTGTGGCAGTGACACACTAGCAGTGACAGAACGGATCAGTGACACGGCACTAGGACAGTGGCAGTGACACGGCACCTTGGCAGTGACACAGGCACTAGGGAACGGATTGTGGCAGTGACATGGCGGCACTGTGGCAGTGACACGCACTAGTGCAGGCAGTGACACGATACAAGCACTAGCAACGGATCATGGCAGTGACACGGCACTATTACGGATCGTGCGGCAGTGACATGACTAGGACAGATCGTGGCAGTGACACGGCACTAGGAACGGATCGTGGCAGTGGCAGTGACACGTGGCAGTGACACGGCACTGTGGCAGTGACTAGGAACGGATTGTGGCAGTGACACAGCACTAGGAACGGATCGTGGCAGTGACACGGCACTATGAACTGATTGCAGGGGTGAGAGTAGCCATCGTGAGAATAAGACACTCAGAAGAGCAAACAGACAAAGTAACTACATCTTGGAAACTTTCTCCATGAAAGTTGCCCTTTTAGGTGAAAAGCCTTGAAAGCTTGTGAATTTTATTTAGGGTTCTGTTGACACCTCGTTACCGTGTGTACCCGTTTGTTTGGAGCAGGCCTCAGGGTACCTTACTTTGTTGTAAAAATTACAATACTCCCACCTTGCAGCTCACTGATGCCGTTCTCATGATGTTGAGAGAGGTACTCTGTCGCTCCCGCCCCGACGAGGCGTTGCACTAGACAGTTGAGTTGCGCAAGTTTGTTACGCAGCGTCTCCTTGTCTTGCGCCAGTCGTGTCACTTGCTCCTCCTTCTCCTGGGCCCTCTGCCGCAACATCCCCCGCTGCAGCTGGTACAGGGTGATGTACTCCCCTGCAATTGTCAAATACTGATTATAAGTTACACTAGATAACAGTTGTAAATAAAATCCATTAGTTACAGAAATTGTTTCCTAACATATAAAGTCCCTAACAAAAAGAAGCTGTTTCCTAACATGAAAAATATTTATTGTCTGTAGACTTTTACAGAAAATGTATCGCAATTGTTAAGTTTCTTTGCCTAAAATTTTCCATTCAGTAGTTGTACCTGCCTATAGTTTCATAAGAGTGTACATCTGTACCTCTTATGGTAATACATTTTCATGTAAAAAAGAGTCACGTCTCCAAAATTTAGAGTGAACAGTTTTAGGTTTTGAATGGTTTCCTACACGACTCTTTCCTACACAATTATTTGGCAATTATTCTGACTGCTCCTTTTGAAGAATATAAACCCTAGACAAATTTGTATTTGTGCAACCTCCCCACAGAGTCAATCTGTAAGACAGGTGTGGGTAGATTACGCCGTTATCAGTCCCTGAGTTAGGCACTAGTATTCGGACAGTTTCCTCAAAACATAAATTCCTGAGGATAGGTTTGAGCAAACGAGGTCTAGGAGAGTATTCCAAGTCAAACCTCAACTAAAATGTATTCTAAATATTTAATTGAGTAAATCTCTTTGATCTCAGTGTCATCCACCATTACTGTGGGACTATCTGAGTAGAAAGAAGACATGACCGATGCTACATGAAGTGTAGCTGTGTGTAGAGCACACCGAGACTCACCGATGGTGTCTGTCTCACTCTGCAGCTGCAGAACGAGATGCTCGAGCCGCTGCTTCTCGTCACTCAGGTCTGCCAACTCACCCATCGTCTTGAGGAACTTCTCCTCCAGCTTCACCATCGCCTCCGGGCTCACTGTCACACACACACAGACAACTAACTCTAGGCCGACAAATCCTGACTGCCGTTACTGTAAAGGTAAATATATTTCTCATATCATTTTTATTTCTTGAAAATTCCTTTTGAAATACGGAAAATACAGTACTTTTAGAGCTATGAAAACCCTATTTAAAAGTGGAATATCAACATTTTGGCTCCAATCCACCCTAGTTAATATGTTTCTATCGTGGGAATGTTATGATACATGCAGAATGGTATCACATTAGAACGGCGTTTAGAACAGCCACTAAAAGACACTTGTTAAAAGTTGACTGATCTGGTGAAGACACACCAGATGACACGGTACTTGACTGTGACCCGTGGAACCATCTCAGAAAACAACATATGGTGGGGCTGGATGACATCACGCTGGACAACCTATTGGAAAAGATTATGGAGAACATTGGCAACTGGGAAAAGGTGAAGAAAATAGTAAAGGAGATCCTTATTGAGGAGAGACGCGAAGCAGAGCTTGAACTAGAATAGGCACGGAAGTTAGAAGAAAAATGACTGCTAGACTGAAGTAGTGCCAAATGGCGATGTGGATTAAAGCAAAGTGCAGGAGGTTTTAGTGGGTAAACAAATTAACATGTTCTAACAGTGACACAGCATAATACTGTTTGGTCACTTATGATCTGGTACAATGTCTACTGTGTATATACTATGGCTAGTAATCAGTGAGCCTGCTAATGACTGACCTGCAAGAGGACTGTACGCGGTCTGTGCCTCCGACTCTTGCGTCTTCGTGAGATCCGTCTGCTGTGCCTTCTCCTCCTCCGAGCCCTTGGTCACCTTCCACAACACACACCACAGTAAACATCACTTCTCAGCCATAGAGGTCAGTTAGATAAGAATTCATATTGATATGACAGGCCACCATGATGCAATACTTTGCTTTACTTTGTACTTTGCTTTATGACACCGACCATTCTTAGAGGGTATTTGAAGGTGAATATGGGATGATAATGAATGTTTTGATGGGTCTTGTTACAAACTAAAACCAACTGTTCCCCAGATTGGGTCATTAATTCATAGCCCAACGAACAATGTAATGGCCCAATGGCTTAACAAGACTTCCGAACACCGGGGAGTGGCCACCGTGAAAAGTTATCACTGCAGCCGGGAATCAAACCTAGGCCGACTTTGGCGTGAAGCACGCACTATACCACTGAGCTATGGCTACCCGGAAATTATTGCTCTATAACTGCGTAAAGGCCAAGAATTGCATGCTTTTTGGTGCAAAGCATTCTTTAACCTCTGACTGAAATTATGCTACTTAAAATAGCTCTTGGACACAATCACTCCCCATTTTAATGATTGTGCCTTCTAACTGCCGGTCATGTCACCTTACGACATTCTCATTGGGTTACCAAACTCAGACAGGCCAATTCGCAACTCAAGACCATCTCCAGTTGTCACTCTTTGGTGTCGGGGTAAGTTTTTCTAACCTATACAATTGTTTCAAAACCAACAAGATTGGTAATTTGTCTTTATTTAATAAAACATTAAAAGTTGAAAATTCTTAAAAATTAACCTCTAAAACCATGCTTTGCACCTTGATAAATGCTGACTGCTGATTTAATTTCCAAATGCTATTATAGCAACACCGTGCCAACAATGCCGGTTTAGTCCCGCTTTAACTTCTCACTTCGGTTTTTCTTCCCCGATCATTTTCGAATGCATTTTTAGTCCTGTGATACGTTTTTAGCTTCATTTTAGCCACACAATAAATACACTACCGTGTACCAAAAATCCAAAAGGCATTTCATTCTCGCAAATCCTAATGGGGAGTAACTATGACTATGAACAAGTGAAGGTAACCAGTCCTTGTGAATTGTACAGTATGATGAGTTGTGTACCTGAAGTGTCTGTAACTTCACAGTCAGATCTTGACGAAGGTGCTGTTCGTGCTGAAGCTGCTGAGTCAACTCCAGCTTCTTATTGTTCTGAAAGAATCGGGAGAATCAGCAATTTGACGATTTCCCAGTAACTTTGAAGTCTCAGCTTAATCGTACAACAAGCTTTACATTGTATGATTATTCAGATAGGCACATTGTAATTTCCATGTTGAATGCAGTGAAAGTGTTAACCGGGTGGTAGTCAATACAAACGTGATTGGACGCAGACTTGCAAGGCGTGATGAGTGGTTACCTAATATACGGGGTCTGGAACATCAAGTGTTTCTTTGCCCTTCGATAGAGTTTGTAAATTAGAGCAACAAAATACATATATATACTACTTGATGAGTTTTCCGTTCTTCTAATTTACAATTCATAAATATATAAAACAATACAATAAACATTGTAAGTGAACATAATACCAAACAATAAATTTGAATCTTTATATATTATTTACTTTATAGTGGGTTTGCTTTTGCCTATCTTGAAAGCTTATAATTAGTAATGGCTAAGCAATTTAAAATTATAAATATACTTACTTGAATTAGTTCTCAACTAAAACATTGAAAAGATTAATTTAGTTGGTTTTGTGCTCCAAACTTATAGTTTTCTAAGGTCGAAATATACAAACTTGAAAACCTTGAAAAATACAAACTTTCTTTCTTTTTTCACTAAGAGAAATGTTACTCACTAAATGAACTACGGCTTCTTGCAGTTCTTCCAGTTGCTTCTTCAAGTTGTTGTTTTGAGAGATGGCTCGAGACGCTGCTACCTGGAACAAAAGCTGAGATGATACCTCACGAGTACCGAGTACCGACCCCAGTCCTCTCCCTACCCCTCCCTATACTTGCTATCATCTAGCTAGCTAATCAATGTTGACTGGTAATGTTCACGCCTGGGCACTGTTACGTAAAAGCAGTCAGAACTCCTAAACGGGAGTGTTAATATTTAGAAGTAAACCTAAAATATATTTTCCTGTTTCATATATTAGCAATTGGAAGTATACCTGAAGATCATAGAAAAGACGTTTTTCCAAAGAAGATTAAGACTGTGACTTTAGGAAAACCCATTTTACACATCAACCAAATATTATTCTTTCTCAAAAGCGTAAAATTGTATGTAAAGTAGTACTTAGTTATAAAACTGAGTGAACTCGGTTCGTTAAGTTCGTACAGTTAATCGATTAATCATTACGATACGGCAGTCACATGTCACAGTACCTTGTCGCTCTCTATGGCGGCTTGCAGGTTGGCAGAGTCTGGGCGCTCGTTCTCCAGACGCTCCACACTGCGCTCCAGCTCTTGTATTCTCAGCGCTCTCTCCGCCAGACCCTCCCTGAGCGCCTCCACCTCTGCACTCTGCAAACACCACACAACTTATAAGACTAGAGAAAGCTCAAATCAAAACCTATCTTGCTTTTTTTCATAAACTAGAAGTCCAGATTTTTTAAACATAATTTCAAAAGTTGTGTCTAATAGAATTTAACTTCAAAAGTGCAGCTTGGAAAAGCAAACAGTGCTATTCTCAAGCTGGGTGTCCAGCATTCAAAATACAAAATTCCTGTATATTTCCCGGACATACGAGGGGGTACCCAAAAGTATCGGGAATCGGTCGATGGCGAGGTGGGGAGCGCATTGTTCACATTTTGGCCGATAGGGATGAAAGCCCAACCTTCCTGAGTTCAGTGCACTCTGTGGCCAGTCCGAGACTGTGAAGAGGAGCTGTGTGCCTAAAGTAGTTTTGTTCTGCCTCGCTTTGTTTTAATGGTTTAATTAAATGGACAAAGTTCAGCAGTGAGGATTTTGCTTTTTTCTCGTAAGAACGCCAGAAACGGTTGCAATTATTAAATAAGCTTACAAAGACGATGTTTTGAGCAAAATGATAATGAAACGAGTATTTTTCGCAAATTCAAGATGGCCATGTCGATTGAAGACAAGCCTCGCCCGACAACATTCAAATTCTCGCACTAGTGAAATTGTTCATAAAACCCGTCAATATTGCAAGAAGACCGTGGAGGACCATTGAATGCTTTTGCAGTCTGGAGTGTGTTAAAATTCAGTTTAGTAATTTCAACACACTCCAGGCCTAAATTTTGGCGATATGGAGTCTGGTTCTTTCATCATGACAATGTGCCTGGCCCATGAAGTCATCTCAGTGCGCTAGTTTTGGCCAATGCCAGCATGACCACCCTTCCCCACGACCCATACTGCCAAATCTTGTCCCACGCGACTTTTTATGTTTCCCTTAATGAAAAATTACATAAAAGATCACCGTTATGACAAAATGAAGGAGTGAAAAGGCAAACGAGGATGTAGCGCAGCCATTCAGACTAAGGGGTATGAGGGGTGCTTAAAACCATGGGAGCATCGAATGAACAAATGCATCACACTAAATGGGGAGTATACTGAAGGTATACATGTGAATTAGTAAAAAAATAATAAAATATGGTTTTTATAATGAAATTCCCGTTATTTTTGGGTACCCCCTCGTATTTTGCTGATTTCCCGGATTTAGCTACCTTAATGGGAATTCCCGTATGCTGGACATCCTGTCAAGGGACCTTTAGTCAGTTGTTTGTAACAGCAAAACATCCACAGGCTTGTCACATGTCAGGGCAATTGAAAAACTCCTCCTTGTTGAAAAACTACGATTTCCTCTACAAATGTAAAGAAAAACGTACAGTTTGTATTGCGATCAAAAAGGAATACAAAGGAGAGCAACCTCGGCCCCTCCCTGGTTTTAAGGACTTTTAAAATTACTTATAAATCACAATAAAGCAAAATTTAAAAAATTATATTTTAGAACAAAATATTAGTAATTTTATTATTTGTTATCTGAATTTCAAGTAAATGCAATTTTTGCACTCTCATTGGGTCGGGAGGTGGTTGAGTGAAAGTGGTAGTACCACTGTGTTACACAGAGTGATTCAAAGGTCTTTGGAATTTTGTATTTAAATCTTGTGGTTACTGTTATAGTTTTAAGATCAAGACAAGAGAGCGCCATCGCAAGAAAAAGTGTCATATTTAATTGTTACACAGTTGTTATTTAATTCTTGTTGTACAAAATTACGATGGAAAATTGAAGTCTTTAAGTATGGTTAATTTCTTTTCCAGAACGCACAAAACAAGTTTCATAGGTTATAATTTTAAAAGGTTTACTGGGTATGAACCCTTTGGATCACCTCTCTTCATGAAGGGTATGGAATACCCCCCAGACCCACCGGTAAGTTAGTCCCCCCCTGGAAGATACCCTATTGGCGCCCTAGGTAACTGCGGGGGTAATGATGAGTTCTGGCACGGAATTCCAATCTCCCATGGTTTGCTAAACGTAAAACTCAAAAGAGACCTTAAAATCTTTTCAGACATATTTCAAACCTACAGGGCACATGATCTGTAAAATGATTACCTTGTTGTTGAACTGAGCCTGCAGCTGGTACGCAGCTTGTTCTGCACTCTGCAGCTGCACACGCAGACTCTGCAGTTCTGTGTCGGACTGCGGTGTTGCCACCTGCTGCGGAACTCTCTGCACCTGACGCTCTAGCTCACTCACTTGTTGTACGAGCTGATGTTCCCTCCATGTCAACGCTTCCACTCGGCTGTCCTCCCTCTCCATCTGGTCATCAAACCCATAATATTCATCATAATGCCCACGCAGTTGTAAAATGTGCATTTCTTAACTTGTTCCAGACTCAAAACTACTAAATTGTACATTTCAAACATATTAAACAACTAAAACTATTTAATACATGGAAGATTTTGAAAAATTGATTAATCAAAATCATTTTAAGTCAAATTTTGCAGGAAAAATTTTGGAGAAAATTAAACACAGGACAATTTTTTGATTAAATTTGCACTTTTCACTCACAAAAGCCATTGTAATACTTACTGTGGCTTTAAGCTCCTGCAGTTCGTTTTGCAGGCGGTTAACGTACTGTTGGTACTCTTTCAACGATTCCTCCTTGGTCACCACTTCCGACCTCAGCTGACACTCCACACTCGACAGCTTCTGCGACAGCTCCTCGTTCTGCAGGCGATGCTCGTCCACTTGTTCACTGCTGCTTTGCCCACAACTCAACTGCAAGCAATAGACATTGCCTTAGTCTAAGCATGCAAACACTATTGAGAAGAAATGGCTGTCACTACACCGTACATTGATGTAAACAAAATCATTCCAGTGTTCAAAATTCCTACATTAAGGGAGTCATAGTTACTCCTGCCCATTTCGGCTATCTTTTCTAGCGTTGGCAACGAAATCACAACTTTTATTATCGTTAACAACAATCTCTTGACTCCCGCTAGCGCCTGCTACGAAATAACAACTTCGAAGCCGTTTGCAATCATATCTAGATTATTGTTAGGCCTACGGTGAAATCACGACTTTGATGCCGTTTGCAACAATATCTAGACTCTTGCTGGGCCTGCGGCGAAATCACGACTTCGATATTGTTTGTAATGATATCTAGACCCATCCGTGACATGATCACCACTTTCGCGATCCTTTTTACAAAATTTCTCGGTTTAGGGACAATATTTCCGCATAATTCCCGACTTTTCCTGAATGTAAAAAATTCCCATATAATTCCGGGGTTTCCCGGAATTCCCGTATGCTGGACACCCTGATTTCCCTTGCTCCTGAACACCTCTGTGAACCCAACCTCTATTCACGTTGTATCACTGTGAATCACCTGCTGTATCCTGACTTCCGCTAGGCTCAGTTGAGATGTTTTATCTTGCAGCTCGGATGACAAGGCGTTCAAAGTTTGGTTCTGAAAGTCTAATTTACTTTTCAAATCGCTCACTTCTAACTCCAAGTCTCCCACTTGTTTTCTGAAAGTAAAACAAAACATTATTTTAATTTAGATTATGTGTGAAGTAATTATGTCTTTTGATTATTAATAAACTAATGTGACTTTTTTTGTGTAAAATTCAGCAAAGAATATTTGGAAGAAATTATATTTTTCAGTTAGTTGAATGCGAACATGGAAAGCATTATGTTTAAACATTCATCACTTGTTGGACTCAATAAATTAAATCAACTGCAAGAAAATTAAAACGAGTACTATGAGGAATTGTAACCCCCAAAGGAAATCTGACTGGTATTATTACCTGTGCAGATAACCTGATACTGGGGCACAGCAAAAGAGATCATGACTAAAGCTGGAAAGGTTTTTGTCTACACTCGGTACGGCATTTCCTTTCTATGGGTCAAGAGAGGGACTAACTGGAAGTGTACCTACGGTTTGGATCTAGAAGGCCTCTGTAAAGCAGTTTGGAGACTGATTTAGGTGTCTAACAAAAAATACTCATCTCAGTTAAGACAAACCAGTTTTCTTAACAGGTTAGCCTATTATAACAAAACCTAAGGTGAAGAATAAAAACCCAACCCCTTCCTTATCCTGGTCGAAAGCCGAATCAGTGGCCCAAGCATGATGCTAACAAACCCATCCCCTTCCTTGTTCCCCATACACTCACTGGTTTATTTGCCAGTATCCTCAAATTGGCTAGCAGTCCAAAACCCTAAAGGCTGAATTTGCCCAGCTAAGATTTTCCCTGGCTGGCGGCCCGTGTGGCCGAGCGAATTGTCCAACAAAAATGAAAACAAAGAGGAACTGTACATGTTACGTGTGGTGAGATTAGTACGCACCGTTGGATGTCATGTTGTTTGAGTAGTGTGTCATGCCTAGAGCTGAGCTCAGCAAGTGTCGTCTGCTGGGACGTCAGCTGATCCGAGGTTGAGTTCAGTTTCTGCTCCAGGTCAGTTACTCTGTGTCTTGACGCTTTCAGTCTACTCTGCATCTCTTCCATTTCACCTACGTCAACACAAAGTAATTCTCGATGTTCTTAAATTCAAATCTGTTCAAAACTAGTAAAAGGCGCAACTATTCTAGAAACGTTTCATTATAATCTTATTAAAGAGCATTATTTCACGTATACTTTGACATATTCACTATAAAATTCAGATTACTTAATTATCATACCAAGGCACAAGGTTATTTAGGCTATTGCATTATATTCAGCCGCCAGTATCCATAGCGAAAATTTGACGCAATTCGTACTTTAACCTGCTTTAGTTTGCAAACCAATGGATTACTCGTACGTGCAACCCTGGAAAACTAAAGACAAATCCAATATGTTTGACTAATCAAGGGTTTTAGAAACCCTTCTGAAAAAATTGGATACCTAAAATTATTTTTTTCATGTTAGTAGGCCTATTTTTTGGCTGGCGGGAATATAGAGATCATTTACATTTAGAGATCATTTTTGTTTCAACATTTAGATTTCATACAAACAAAATGTTAAGCATACTGTTGAAATCACAATGAGTCAGACTTTCTAATTACATTCTTCAAAAAACACCAATTTTCAAAAGTTTGCAAAATGTAGCATACCGGTTTAAAGCTCTGATTACCTAAAAACTGAGTGATTACCCAAATTTGGAAAGATATAGCGACCACATCGATTTATCTGCTCAAAAATTAAACCTGTTTTAAGGTGCCATTTTGAACAGGGGCATTGTAAAAATGTTTTAATGGCATCAATGAATTTGTTTAAAAAATTATAACCTTTGAAATGAGCGGTCACATGATGAATTTGAAAATAAATATTTCAAACGGTAACCTCCTACTATTTTGTGGTGAGGGGCAAACAAAAACAACAAAACACAACAAATTATACAGCAGAGCGTTTTTCTTTTGAGAAAAAACGTTCTGGGAAAGATTTGGCCATTTTAACAAGCTACTAATCCCAAAACATTCATCTTACCTGTTTTCGAATAAAACTCTTCCTGACGTTTATCAATAGTACTTTGAAGTTCTGTTTTTTCTGATATCAAAATTTCTATTGCTTGAACTTGGTGTTTCAATGTAGATGCCTGTTCATCCAACTTCTTCTTAGCTTCTTCCAAGTGTGATTGTAACTGCACTATTTGGCTTTTCTAAAAAACAATCAGGATTGAACATTTTCTTGTTTGGACGAGTACAGCTTTGATGAAACGCAATCTTTGTATTTCTGTGCACTTAAGATTAAAAGCTGGATCGTGTGACTTATCCCATTTCTCGACAACATAATCCGACTCACCTGTTCTCCAATCTGTTGTTCCAGTTCTGAGTTTCTCGATACGGAAACTTTCAACTTGGACTCGAGCTCACTTCCTGACATCACCACAGAGTTACTCCCCTTGTAGATTGGCGACACTGAAGTATCGGGGAATGAAAATTCTGGAGTGTCCTCTAACTTCGGTCCGACAGGCGTGGAGGCGCTGATCTTGTTACGCTGGAAGACGGCCAGGTTTGCGACAGGATTCAACGGCAAGGAGCTTTCCGCCAGGGATTTCGGAGGCTCGGTAGCCGAGGACAGATTGTCGAAGAAGTCCGAGCCAGACTGAGTGTGGGAGAAAGGAGGGAGAGTATGGTTCAAGAACGACTGCGGATACGGTGACTTGAACAGAGTTCCTGACACTTTCGGTAAAGAGTTGTTCAACAGATCAGGTTGCAAGTAGACAGGAGAATCTGAACGCTGGAAAACAATAATATTTGAGTGTTAACTTTTTTGTATCAGTCAAGGATAATTGTTACAAAACTAACTTGTTCATTTGGCCTTAAAATGAACTATTCCATATAATTGTGGTTAATTGCTCGATGTAAAGGTTAAAGAGGTTTAAGGAGTAAAATCAATGTGTGTAAAAGAAAAAGCCCTAATTTAAACAAAGATTAAACACCAGTTTTATGATGAAAGAGAGAACCAAATTATCTAAGCCTCTTCTCGCCCTCTCACATCTGTTTGTGTGGAAGTGGAAGAGAGGATTTCACAGTCCTAACTTCACCATTAATAAAGACGTTTTTCTATTTCATTACATTGGAATTTTATATTTTTAACCAGCGGTTTTGCACTTAGATGACTGTACTCAAATTTCTTGTCTTACTGTATAGATCGGGACATTCGAGCAAAACTATCAACCTGGATTAAAATTGGTGAAGACTGTGTTTTATACACCGTCAGCTACTGGAAAACATGATCTGTGATTATTTGTCATACAAGTAGGCCTATCGCTAAGTGTGCCCGTGCGTACATGTTGAGCGTAACCACTAGCAAAACATTTCTGGTGAATAGCCGCACAAATAATACATTACAAACAAAATCTGTGAAAACATAGCCTCAAACCAAGTCTACGAGGGGGTACCCAAAAGTATCGGGAATCGGTCGGTGGCGAAGGGGAGTGCGCATAGTTCACATTTTGACCGATAGGGGATGAAAGCCCAACTCTTCCTGAGTTCAGTGCACTCGGTGTGGCCAGTCTGAGAGGCTGTGAAGAGGAGCTGTGTGCGTTTTTCTAAAAGTTGTTTTTGTTCTGCCTCGTTTTGTTTTGATGGTTTGATTAAATGGACAAAGTTCAGCAGTGAGGTTTTTGCTTTTTCTCGGTAAGAACGCGTCAGAAACGGTTGCAATTATTAAAAAAGCTTACAAAGACGATGTTTTGAGAAAAACTTGAATGAAACTAGTATTTTTCCCAAATTCAAGATGGCGACATGTCGATTGAAGACAAGCCTCGTCCTGGACGACCTTCCAATTCTCGGACTGGTGAAATTGTTCAGAAAAACCCGTCAAAATTGCAAGAAGACCGTCGGAGGACCATTGGGAATGCTTCTTTGCTGTCTGGAGTGTGTTAAAATTTAGTTTAGCTAATTTCAACTCACTCCAGACCTAAATTTTGGCGATATGGAGACTGGTTCTTTCATCATGACATTGGGCCCGCCCATGTAGCCATGTCAGTGCGCTAGTTTTTGGCCAATACCAGCATGACCACTTTTCCCCACGACCCATACTCACCAAATCTTGTCCCACGCGACTTTTTATGTTCTCCATAATGAAAAATTACATTCAATATCACCGTTATGGCGAAAATGAAGGAGTGAAAAAGCAAACGAGGATGGAGCGTGCAGCCATTCAGACTAAGTGGTATGAGGGGTGCTTAAACCATAGAAGCATCAAATGAACAAATGCATTACACTAAATAAGGTTTATACTGAACGTATACATGTAAATTACTAAACAAAATAATAAAATATGGTTTTTATAGTGAAATTCCTGTTATTTTTGGGTACCCCCTCGTATTTTATGATTCTCTAGATGATACTCTCACCATCGTATCATATTCACCTTAAATTACCCTCCAAGAGTGGTCGGTGTCTCAAATCAAAGTAAAGTACGACTACCGAAACATATGTCTCTATGACATTTGTGACCTAGACACATCCACGGCCAATGTCTTGGGCCCTTGCATGTACCAGATTATGATGTGCCCAATACAGCGAACAGTTATATTAGTGTGCACCAAATGTCAGCACTCTACCTTCTGCAAGTCTGTCCTTAAAATAATAATTTTTTAAAGTGGAAGAAATAGCCAAATGGAAATTATTGTGCTTGGAAACTAATCAACATTTTAACCAAATATTCTTTAACTGTTGTTTCTTAAGCTCAAGTACGCACGAGTTTTCAACTAACTTTAAATCCAGTTTTTAGAATTATCGCTAGATCCAGCAAGGTTCTTTGAGTTTATATTTTGACTAAATATTATATGAAAACCATAGTTTTATTTGTGCTGTACAATACACGCAGAATAGTTGAACTCACACTGATGTTGGAGCTGAGGTTTTCGCTTTGAGAGAGGCTATTGGTTGAACCTCCGTTTTCACCTGCAAGGAGCTTGCAGTCGTCTTTGTCTTCGCCGTCCAACTTCTTTACACACGGTGTACTTCTCCCGGACTCACTTGGACTCTCCTGATTTTTTTGTTGTTGAAACTGTTTAAGCTGTTAAAATACAATTCCATAAATTAATTTATAGACTGGTTAATTTTTTAGTTGTTTGTAAATTAGAATAAATTATGGCTGTACCAAATTGGCACTTCTGGATTAACTCCAAAACCATTCTGCAAATTGTGACAAGCATTTCCGGAATATGTTAATAACCTATACTTGGACAGATTCACAGAAGTAGTTTGTCATGATTTGGAAATGGGTCATTTAATAAAATCTTAGATTCTTATGTTTAATCCCTTGATTACTTGACATTTTTCAAACCCCTTTCAAATATCCATAACATTTAATATTAAAAAAGCCTCTGTAACTTATGCTTACAAAATTAAAAGATAATTTGATAGAAATTGAATGTTAAGAGCTTTAAGATATATGGAACAAAACTCAGTAACTTGAATTTTTGAAAACTTCTAGGACTGGAAGTTTTTTTCTGTTGATAGCATAGGAAGAGCAGCATCCGTATGGATTGGTATCGCGACCGAGCTCATCACGTGGTGGTTCGATCCCCAGTCACCACTTACATTTGTAATGTGACTAATAATGGTGACGCTAGGTAAAGGTCGAGGTTGAGTGGTAGAGAGGACTTTGTAGTCCTAACTACCGTTAAACAAGACAAACTTTACCTTTTACCTTTTTTAGGAAGAAATGTATCACACTAGCGGGTGCTCCTTGGGTTATTAAGACTTATTTATACTCATGCTGTCTGGATGTTACATTTAATGTTATATGTCTACCTAGTTGGATAAATCACTACATACAATTAATCATATTCGACGGGGACATTTTTTTCATCAGAATAGGCCTAATCACAATTTACTTGACAACGAGCAGTGGCGTAAATAGCACCCCTTCGACCCCCGCAGTGTGGGGGGGTGCCGAGTTTTGGGGGGCACCGGGAAAATGGCAACATTCTGAGCTCAAGGGGAGCAACTCGTTAATGCGATAGATGATATAAATAATTTGCTCTGTTTTCACGTTAACTAAGTGTTGTTGTACCTGTTTAATTTATGATTTAAAATGGAAAATAGCGTGGAAGCAACCTACTGAGTCACTGAATTCCTACTGCCTCAGATAAGCTTGTCTATGGTAATGCAGCGCGGCCATTACAGCCTCACCCGCATGGAATTGAAGATCCAGCAGACAGCTGAGCAGTGGATATTTGAGGAATTCAATGGCAAACACAGGACTGAGCTCTCTAGCCCTACTAAGTATAGAGCGAAAAGGACACGTGCTCTTAATTTAGAGAAGCTTGCAACTAACTGTTTTGAATTAAAGAAAAAAGAGGTTTCTATAAGTCACTGCAAAAATCATGTAATGTTTAAATCAATAAATCTTAATGTGCACAGTCTATAAATCATCCCTCACTAGTTTTATTATAAGGAAAACTACTTTATAAAGTAGCTATTTTTTAACTGTATAGGCTATAGCGGTCAGTATTGTATAGTAGAAGTAAGATAGCGCATACAGTAAAGGGGGTTGAGGGTGTATCTAGAGGGCCTCGGTTGAGGTGTGAAGAGGCTGGAGGGGAGCGCCAAACTGGCGGTCTGCGGGGGGGAGGGCTCCGTGGAACATACTTACGCCACTGACGACAAGTATGTAACTTTTACAAATTTGCACCTTTATTCTTTATTTAGTGTAAGTGCCAATTTACAGCAAATATTATTGATAAGTAGAATACTTTTGATGTTATATACAAGTCTAAAATAACAATTACCTTGTTTAGTGTGCCTGTAAATCCTGAGGCAGAGAAAATTTAAATGCTGATGCGCATTTCGGCCTCAAAAGGCCATTGTTGGAGCACCATATACACTATACATATTCACTATAATTATTGTTCACTTCACTTAAACTACACTATATACACTAGTTTTGTCGGAGATGGGTAACAGTGGGGGGTGGTAGAGGTGTGCTGGCATCACGGGTTATGTGTACGCTTGATGCCAGCCAGCACACCTGTACCACCCCCCACTGTTACCCATCTCCGACGAAACTAGTGTATATAGTGTAGTTTAAGGAAGTGAACAATAATTATAGTGTATATGTATATGGTGCTCCGACGATGGCCTTTTGAGGCCGAAATGCGCATCAGCATTTAAATTTTCTCTGCCTCAGGATCTACAGGCACACTAAACAAGGTAATTGTTATTTAATAGGTCCTGAAACCGGAATAGTGAATTTCTATGATAACAAAATTTAATAGTAACAAGCCGAAAGTATAATTAGATAACTCCATACAGTTTCAACACTAAAAGGTCTTGAAATATTAACTAGCCAAGGCCCAAAAAGCTATGGATTAAAACATAGTCTTTACCAAACTTAGGATATATGTGTAGTACGTTAAAAAAGTTAAGGCCTACCCTGTTTTTGGCTGATGCCAGCTTTTCTGCCCTACGTAATTCTGCCATAGTAACAAGTTACGATAGTTTTTCTTGCACAGTTCACTTATGTTCACATATATTAGTTGAAGAATTATCTGTCGAAACGTTACAGGTTGAAATTTGATTGACAACTATTTTCAACCAGCATTCCTGGCTCATTTTATTACGACAAATAAGCACGCCTAGTCAATATGCCAGATGAAGTGTCAGTGTCACTATGTCAGCTGATCTGTGTTGTGCTGTCTAAAAGAACCAAGCTGTCCAACAGACATTATGAAATAGGTTTGTTTCAAAAACACATACACTAACAAAAGTCACGTCTACAAAAGGGAGGGGTCGTTTGACGTTACTCTGCGTCAGCTGGGAGGGGCTTAATAAAAATGTTCATAAAGATGGAGCTTGCCGTCAGCACAAAAATTTACTGTGTCTGAATGCTCAATGTTTGGAGAGAGGATTATCCTTCGGAGTTATTATAAAGCATCAGTTGGTCGCTTTGTGTTCACAACGATCAACATGATAAATGGAATTTGCAGTTGGTTCCATGTTAATTGCGAAATTCCTCAATTAAATTTCCGTAAGCTCTACACCTCTACCAGTTGTATCAGAGACAACGTAATGTTAATTTGAGTAAGTATCAATTATTGCACCTGAGAATGGTCAAATTGTATTTGGGAAGGTGTCAAATGTATTTCAGAAGATATTAATCATATAATTTTGTTGCGTCTTTGTATTATAGTGTACTACTCCATGAGCTGAAAACATGAATAATAAATACAAGATCAGCAGTAACTCCAAATGTAATGAACGGCTTCAATTAATATAAAAAGATAATATCTCAAATCAAATTGATTATATTTATTCCCAACTATATATTTTGTTAAATTCTAAAATTGAATTTACTGTTCTCGCATTTATTAAAGATAATTTTCTCAAATACGGTTGTCATACTTTCAATGTAAATTAGAAAAGGTGTCTACAGACGAACTGATCATGTTGAAATCATGTTTCAAAAGGTCAAAAACATATTATTTTGTATTTGGATCAGGACAATGTCTTTTATTTAAGTAAACTGTTATCTATGTTTACATCCATCGGAAAATGTTTCTTGTGTCGATAATGTAGTTGTCAGTTTTGTTGAAACCCGCTAGAATTCGCGAGCATCCACATTACAAAACCACCAATGCACATTATTATTTTATTAAACTACCTAAGTGTTATTAATACATATTAAAGTGTTAAAATAAATATAAATCTATACTACTTCGACACTCTTGCAGGATTCTTCAGTTAAAAGCTATAACTTCTTCTAAAGGTCTAAAAGGATACTTTATTATAGAAATCTACATTATCATTATATTCATAAATATTCTAACCAAAATGTAGGTATATTTCTCATAATCCTATGAAAGTAGTAAAGCAAATCCATTGTTTTATCCATTATTGTCAAGACAATAATATTTAATTCTTTAAATGCAAATTCAATTAAAAAAGCTAGCCATTTCCAAACAAGCTTTAGTTTATATAATGTTGGTAGCAATTCACTCCTACACCCAAGTTAGTTCAGTTTTATCCCGTCTGACAGCGTGGCGTTAGCGCTACACTCACCTCTTTTAAACTGCGAAGGCCGTTCGCTGATTGGTTGATAAGTAGGCCGTGACGTCATCGGAACGGAAAGTTACTTATATGGCTAGTGTTGACATCGGCGGCCATTCCAGTTTGTGCTTTTGTGAGGAGTGGACTGAGTGAGGGATTTCGTCGTGTTTCATGTGATTCATGAGGATAACAATATTATTGTTTTGGTGATTCAGTGAAATGTAGTATGAGTTTATTTGGATTACTCATATTACATAATATATTTTAGTGGACTGAGTGCTTGTGACTGTTTACTTCAAGTTCGACTGTGTTTTTATTGTTATACTTGAGAACTGGTACGCTATGGCTACAGATGCTCAGAGGTTGATTACTATTTCGCTGACGAAGATCGCCCAAGCCCGATCACAACGCGGTGGAGTGAGTTTACACAAAAATCTCCTAGTGGCGACGGTGCTTCAAAAAGCGAGGTTCATCTTTATGGAGGAAGCCTTCAACATGGTAAATAGTCCTTCCACGTCTATGGGTTACACATCTAGTACACCTGAGATGCAGGAGTACAATAATTACATGGAGGATGATAACTTGGTAGCACTGACAGCAGAAGAAGCTGGAGTAGGAACCCCATCTCAGTCACCCTCAGAGGCTGAGTCTGCAGCGAGTGATCTGAGTTTTTTACCATCTCCAGTATCTTATGTAAGATGTCCAGAAGCTTTAGAGGCCGATAAGGAAAACCATGCGCCTTCGCCATACTGCCCTCAGACCGGAGAAGCTCCTACCTACCTTGACTTGGATAAGGCACCCAGAGAACAAAGCGTCGTGATCCTGAGAGAAAGAAGCTCCCCTTGCACCACCGCGAGGAGTTTGAAAAGGAGAAGAGCAGTTGCCGAGTGGGAGACCGAAGAGGCTGTTCTTTCTATCCTTCCCAAGAGGCACAAGACAGGGCTGGAGGCAGACAACAGCGACGACAATGTGTTCTTGGACGACTCCAGCTTGATCTCGGAATGTGAAGACCCCAGTGAAGGAGGATCAACGACAATGGAGATTGACCGCATCACGAGTTTGGTTTCCATCTTCAGTTTCGGAGGACTCAGTGGAAGTGCTACAGACCTAAGTACGAACTCGAGCCTTGGTAAGCTTACCAGATCAACATCCACCCCAGACCTTTGCTCGGCACAAGCAAAGGAAAGTGTTGATGCGTTACAGCAGAGGCCTTTCCTTGCCATGACAGTATAATTTGAAACAAAACTTTGTTTTATTGTTAATTTTGAACTGTAAAATTGTATGTCCAAATATGTTTTTAAAGTTTCTATTTTATTAAAGTTAACTTGGCCTTTTTTGGGCAGTCTGTTTTATTATGGGATAAATTATGTACAAAATGAAGGTAACAGTGCATATACCTACAGTATTTGTTCATCCCTTCCAATTAAATTGAGAATAGGCTTGATTGTAACCTGGCACGGTAGACCTAATGTTTCACACGTAGGCCCACTGTAAGTCACATGGTATCGGCAAGCTAACCTTAGACAAACCATGGCAATATCAGTGATAATTTTATTAAAGCCTGAGGATACTGTACCTCAGAAAATGTCCCCTAAAAAGATAGCCATTAACCTTATAACATTGCATTTTGTGAGAAACACTAATATTGTTTTATCCCAGTTTACAAAGGACAACTAATATTGTTTTATTTAACTTTATTGGCCATTTTACATTTGTAATTGTACATTCGCGGAGTTCTCAGAATGTTTCACTGGTAGGTTAACTTACTTAGCTTTACATTGTAGAAGACCTGCCATTATCTGTTTTCATTTTAATATTAACTTTTTGAATTTTTATGAATCAAGCAAGTATAAGTTATGTGTATTCTTATTTCCTACCACAACCTTAACATTATTTAAAATAGTCATTGGAGAAACGGAGGGTCTACCTGAAGTCTAATTCATTTACTAAAAATCTTTGTTAACATGACTGCCCACTGAAGTTACCAAAGGCCTTTGCAAAGTTCTATTTTAATATTTTTGTATTTTTGTACAATAATGTGATATAAAGTTTTTTATTGTGAACTGCAAAGTTCAAAGTGTCTTTATTGTAAATAACTAGTGTATATATAATAGATTAGCTCAATTCTAAACCGCTGTTTTTGTACAGTTCGGGGCTGCGATCTTTCTGTTCTGTTCCGTCACTCGCTCAGGTTTCGGACTCTGCTGACCTGGCGAGTGTTCTGTAGTCAATTGTCAATGTTGCCAATTTTGTTTCAAAAAAATTGTTTTAAGTTAATTACCTAATTGGTGACCTTTGCGATTCACTATTCATTTCAATATAACGTACATTTTAAAACTACTAAATTCTGATTTAATAATTTGAATGGAAATTCAAGAAAACAACTTTGTTGTGAATGTATTCAGGTTGATTGTTAGTTTTAAAGGAAGATATTTAATATCCACTTTACTTTTGTTCATCATTGTGTATGTTGTATGATTTTAGCATTTAAATGGCCATTATTTAACTGTGCATATTTCCGAAGAGAATGTTACAAAACAGAACATTACTTGTGTAAAGCACATCTGTATAAAGTGTCAGCTCTGTTTTAAGAGACTGTTGTGTATGTTGTAAAAGAAATCCTTTTATGATTTGCTATATTAAATTAAACACATTATTTTAAACAAATTGAGTATTATGTTCTATTGTTACACCCTGCATTCCCTGTAATATAGACTAGTGTTTAGAGTAGACATCTTTTCTTGGCGGCTTCTGATATAATCGGTAATAAACAAGAATGGATTATAATCAGTTAAGTCCATCATAAAAAGTTTCTATTTTGATGATTCTACAAAAAAATTAACTGTCAAATTGTCACCCAACATCATTTCATTTTTTTCAGCAAAATTTTAAATGTTATGGATGGTGATTTTATTACTAAGTTTAAAAACTTCACTGGCAAAAAGTAAATTAAAGTTTGCATTTTAATTTTGATACACAAGTACATTAATTTTTGTTGAAAGTCCTTGTGTTCCAGCAAGTTACCCGTTTAGAAATACGGGTAACTTATGTACAAGTTTCATAGCTATAAAATATATGTTTGAAAATGCAAAAGGGTTTAAAAAAACTATAAGTAGTATCATTGATTTTAAATGTATATTTAAAGTCAATGGTAGTATGAAATATTCATATTTTTAATAGGGTGGACACTGAAATGGACGATATTAAATATAAAAATGCTATTGATTTAGCTCCGCCATTTTATCAAATTATACAGACCATTTCAGCATTTGCCTTAAACTTAATGCAAAGTATGAAAGTACAGTACTACATACCATGGTGTAAGAAGTACATACAGATTTCTTTAAAACCTCCTGCCTAGTTCAAATACATAAAAAATATTTTAAGTTAAAATATTAAATAAATTATTTATAAGTTGTTCTTTTTATGTATCATGTCATTAAGAAAAAACTAATTTGAAAACGATAACCAATATTTAAAGTTTTATTATGAGGCACCTTTCAACAGCAAAGCTGCCTTCAAACTAAATTAAATTGTATTTAATTTTGAGGTTATCTGATGAAGGCAGCTTTGCTGTTGAAAGGCGCCTCATAATAAAATTTTAAATATTGGTTATCGTTTTAAAATTAGTTTTTTCTTAATAATCCAATATTAGAGCTCACTTTTCATGTATCATTTTATTGATTAACTTGCTAAACACAGGTGGACAAAAGGAGGTAAATGGTTTAAATCATCGTCTAGGTCTATTGGTCTAGTCGGATTTACAAATCCGCTTCTGATCCTTACCGTGCGTCCGTTTTACTACATACAGCTTGTAGACTAAATACTAGGTAATTAGACTAATTGCAAATAAATGACGATGAATACTTAATTTTTTCCCTAAATTTAATTCTCACTCTGGAACTCTACATTGGCGAAGTCACAGTCGCCCCTCATTTTGTCCTGGAGTCAGGACTCAGGAGTGACAAAAAAATTAAAATATCTTATTTTCCGAAGGATGTTTGCTAAAGATATGAAGTGAACACATTTTCAAACTACAGGGAAACCCCGCTATTTGGTACAGTACATAATAATTTATTATTTTGTCTTGAAAGATTGGTTTGCTGAATAAATGACTTGCTTATTATTGAACTCCATTGTTTACATATTGAAAAAAAACATTATATTAGAAGAACATATGATAAGTTATTAGAAGTTAGCAAAGAGAAACACAGATATAAACATATGACAGGTTAAAGTCATACATATACATGTATACAGTAGTACGGAAGGGGTGTGTTTCCTCGGGTTTGGTATTGGAAGCTACTAATGAGTACCCCGAAGATAACCCTATGATAGGTTGAAGTATTATATACAATAGTACAGAAGGTGGTATCAGTATCAAGGGCAGTTTTTTTTCAATTCAGCCTTAACCGGCGTCCAGTCAATAGGAAAGATGGATATTTTTTGAGGTTAAGTTTTGTTTTGCCTGTTTTAATTTAGCATTTTAGTGTTTTAGTTTGTAATTAACTTTTTAAGCATAACGTACTCATCTTAAATTCAGTACAGAATAGAAAAAGAACACCTTTATTACAGGAATAATCTTCAATAATTCATTAAAGTGTTTTGAACGTTGCATGAAAATGTAAACATTGCAGAATGTAAACAACTTAACCGGCGGTTAGCTAACCTGCTGGTTAGCAGGCAATTGAAAAAAACGGCCCAATTGACTGGTTGAGACATAGAACCAATGCAAGCTCACATTATGTGGGTGTAGCTGATAATAAACGTAAAAATTAATTTCTGTACGATATTTTCATCAAGCTAACTTCTTGGTTTCTTTACTCTGAAAGTATGGTGAAAAATTGGTATGTCAAGTTCTTTAAATTTCAAGTGTAGGTGATGTAAGGTTGAGAACTACTGGCGTAGACAATAAACATCGTTTTTCACAGAGGATTAGTATCAAAAATTATGGTGTGTATCTTTGTGTTCTTTTAAAAATTCTCTAAACAAACTCGAAGTCTGTGTATTGTTTCCTATTGCCTTTGATATTGCCCGAGTATTGAGTATAGTGTTCTCGCAGTGCTCGAGTTGAGGATTAGTTACGCGTAGGTTCTAGGTTGGCAGCACCGGCGGTGGTTGCAGGTCGGCCGGAGTGGTGGGCGACGTGACGTCACCAGCCAGGTCATTGACACGGCGAGCTTTCAGTTTCGCTCCTTCTCCTTCTTCAGGTGTCCAGTCGACGGGTCAGCCTACGCAATCCACACTCTGTCGTTGAACCTACGTACCTGCTGATCTCAGAGCAGACTGCAGTAGTTGC
The DNA here is from genome assembly GCA_018831715.1 of Matsumurasca onukii. Lineage (NCBI taxonomy): Eukaryota > Metazoa > Arthropoda > Insecta > Hemiptera > Cicadellidae > Matsumurasca > Matsumurasca onukii. Next base: position 37,991,818 of record CM032065.1, read on the forward strand.
GCCGTTTCTCAAACCAGCGACCAGTGTAACCACAGACAAAATAAAAAAACTTTGGAGACGTCTAATTCTTCTCAGTACACATGTCCAATGGTCAAAATCCACCACCGAGCGCTGTTGTCATACTCCCAACCCTGTGCGCTCGTTGATGGATTTGAGACTTTCCCTATCCTATTGGATCTCTGAAGTACGGCAACTCTTTTCTCTGTGGTATAGCCTGATCTGGATTGATGTGTTACAGGTTTTAGATAACCTGTTGAAAGATCTGTTGTTTGACTATTCATCATACTGTAGCCTATTTTTCCACTGCCTCGTCAAGCATTTTAATGGAGTAATATTACAATAAAAGTTAAAATGGGTAGTCTGGAATAAAAACTGCTAATAAATTATAACAAAAGAACTATAAAAATTGATGAATTTGAATTTTCTGTAGTCAGGACTCAAGTGATCCTCTTGCTGAAAAAAGATATTGTAAACTGTTCGTCTATGAAGGCAAAAGCAAATTAAAAGTTGAATGTATAGTCTTGGTTCATCAATGGCTGACCAAGTCAGGAAGTGGTCTGACTAATCATCAAAGGAAATGATTCAAAGCTGACTAAACACTTCTTAGTCATGGAGCATGGATGGTCAACCAAGAACCACGCCAATGCCTTTGAATATTCCGCTCTCCGCGTACGTCGGCCTTTGTTTGATGTCATTCAAACAATTGGAAGACTCTTGTCTGTTTCCGAGAACTGGGCAACACGCCATCGCAATAATCATGAATAGTCTAGTATGTATAGTCTTAGGCAGTACATCATTATCTTCCTAATAAAGCTTATTTCAAAAAATATGAGCAAAATTGTGGGCGTGATGTGTATCAAGAAAATGTTTGTTTTAGGAGGGTCTGGATTTATATGGTTTTATATAATCAGTTTGAAGATTATCTATCATACCTTTTATAACTGCTCGGTACATTTACGTACACAACTTACCCGGAGGAATTTTCCTATTAGTGGCCATAGCTCAGTGGTATAGTGCGCGCTTCGCACAAAATCAGCCCGGGTTCGATTCCAAGGCGCAGTGATAACTTTTCACCGTGACCACTCCCCGTGGTTCGGAAGTCTCGTAAAGCCGTTGGTCCATTCCATCGGTCTTTGGGCTAACAATTAATGACCCAGTCTGGGGAACAGTAGGCCCTAGTTTGTAACGAGACAAAAAACCAGCATGTGCACACACAGACATGTACAACAGTTACACTTGCATCTGCACCTCTCGTGCTATGCGAGGTCATATGACCTGCTCTATCAGTGACCTTGACCCAGATAACACACCTGTAGCCTGCAGTGGTGTTGAATTATCAACAGTGTGAGATTAACACTAGTGCATGTGCTGGTGCATGCATCACCCGCCCCTGGGCCTGGGGGTACAGATGACCCTGGGGTCGCACCCTCCATGACTCACTCATTGTTGTCCCCCATTGCCCCCACGGCGTGAGTCACGTACACAACTGCGCGCCTAGTGAGACTTTACTTCATATCAACTTTCAACACATTACCCTGTCGGACACTGATCCGGTATGAGACTTAGAAGTGGAGTGTTCTTAATTTTACCTTGAATTTCTTCCCGTAGGAACAATGTAAAATGTGCATTTTCTAGGGACACCTCACCCGTACAGTTTTCATATGGTTTTTATAAAATGAACTTTTAATTAAGCGTATTAAATGCTTTAGTAACTCCAATGAGCCGAATTTCCATTTCTCATTTTTAAGGTCGTGACAAAATAGATAAAATTACTAATACAACTTAAGAAAAATTCCTACACGCTGAATCATGAAAACTGATTAAAGGCCTGAGCTGAACATTAGGTTTATGAATTTCGGGCAACTCATACATGGAAGATTTGAAATGGGTGTCTTACTCTAATTTGATTTTATGTAGAGATTGGAACGGTCTTGGTAACTTTTCACCTGAAGACGCGGTCAGATTCCAGATCCCGAAACGTCGTGAACTTTTTGTTACATCGGATTCTGAGAATGAAGATACAACTCGGACTATGAGATGGTCAACGACAATGGCACATGAGAAGTGTTGTGTTGGATGAATTTACTTCGTACTACGCAGGAGGAGAGGAATGGATGACTTGGCAACATGTTTTGCAAGATCCTGTTGTAACGGTGAGCGGCCTTCAACCTCTACAGTGTGCGGGCCACGAGGACGTCCATCACTGCAGTAGCGCCTTCCAGTCAGTGTATCGTGTGATGCCTCATCTCGAGAACTGCTGATGTGCAAAGCTGGTACACCTAGCGGGTGACAGGGTCGAGATGATACATAGATACATCTTGTATTGAATGTTCAGAAAGTGTGATTACAACAGTTGGAGAAATAAAGATATATTATTATTATTATTAAATACATCTTGTATAATAAACCTATACCCATCGTCAATAAATTGCATTGTACTAAATGTTTGCGTCCACTTAAATCTAGATTTCATTCAGACATACGCCGTTTACTCATCCACATCCACATTCACTCGAATCTTCCCATTCTATCCTCTTGTTGCCGGAGTCTCCCATTTGTGTGCCATTAGGTCGTCTGAACTGTATAAAGCAAGCGATCAAAACTGATTTCGGAAGAGCTTTGAACGCCTCCGGAATCAGAGCACTTTGGCCGAATTTGGAAGTCTGACGACGAAATGACCGTTCTATGACTCCCAGATCGGTAGTTCTCCCTGTCTCTTGTTCCTTAAGAGGTACATCTATTCCTCTTATTATATTACATCCCTTTGAAAAAAGACACGTCACGATTTAAGATAGGGTAGTGTCACCACTTTCAGATTTGTGAACGCTGGTCTGCACGCTTCTCTCTACTGCAGTCTGACTGCTTGGGAATGAACATCCTGGACAATTTTGTGTTGCTAAAGTTCGTTTGCCACAATCATCGTTCGGATAGTCGAGAGTTTGATCCTTTGCTTTGAGACACCGACCACTCCTAGAGGGCATTTTAAGGTGAATATATGGGATGAGGGTTAGTGTGATAAGTGTTTTGATGTGTGATGAGGTGTAGTCTTGCTACAAACTAGGACCGACTGTTCCCCAGATTGGGTCATTAACTAATAGCCCAATGACCAATGAACCGAACCACGGGGAATCGAACCCGGGCTGATTTGTACAAGTGTGAAGTGTGGATCAGTGTTTGCTAGGTCAGGTCGATACAGTTGACAAAATGGCGGCCACTTTATCAACAAGCTGAGTCGTGGAATGTGTATAGAGTTGTAGAAAACATAACAAACAGCAGAAACCCTTGACACCAGCCTGTTGCCAGTGTGACCAACACTACAACACAGAACACACAACCTTCTGTATACGAGTATATATACTGTATAAAGGCACAAGTGGCAACGTCCCTATATTTACTAATCACGTTCTTGTGTATATTATCGTTACTAATAATGGATTAATACCAGTTAATCAAATTTAAAATAAATAAATACTTTCAAATACTTTACTCTGAGGCGCCTTTCGACCAATAAAGCTGTCAGTCAAAGAACCTCCCAAAGTAAAAAGGCGTTTCCATTTCCGCTTTACTTGGGTTGACCCCGCTTTAGCTCAAAACATTTTGAAATTTAATTTTGGTGACACTGATTTCCTCGGCTAAACGAAATTCACTCTACAATGAATATGAGGGGAATACACAAATAATGTATTTTGACCACTCTAAGAAAGTATTTTATGGTCAATATGAGATCATTATGCCTTGAAAATGTTACAGACAGACTGACACCAGTTTCAGTCTATCAAGTATGGGATTCTTTGTTTACAGACAAAAGCCCTATTTCATGTATATACATTTGTAGATAAGTGTTAGCTACCTTGTGAGAGTCATAGTTACTCCCACCGTTTCGCTCGTTTTTGAGGATGTTATATGGACATAAAATGTAGCTAAAGACACACTGAGTGATGGGCTTAACCCTGAATGAAGTTTCACCGCCATAGGTCCTAAGACACACTGCAATGGGATTAACCCTTAAACGTATTTCACCGTAACTTCAGTAGGTTCTGAGTTATAAGCGGTCCAAGATGCCTTAAAACGTTACAGACAGACAGACAGATTAGTATCATGATATTCTTTGCAATGTACAGACAAAAGTCTTATTTTATTTATATAATACAGTATATAGAAGATATGAGATGCATGGTGAGTGTGATGAATGAAACCAGGGCCGACTGTTCCCCAGATTAGTTCATGTACCACGGTATAGAGGATAAAACACAGATATACAGGCGAGCTCTCTGTGAACCCTCTTCTTCCTGAACAGGTGTAAGAAGAGCAGACTGAGACAGAGCAGAGCCTGGGGGAACACCAGCCTGTGTGTAGGACACCTTGCTCTACACACAGCACCTGTCTGTGTCTCTGTTCTACCTACACACACACACACACCTCTCTACACCTGCACCTGCACACACCGGGTGATCTGGTCAGTAGCTTCAATATCTATCCATCCACATGTAACACATTCACAACTTTAACCCACGACAAAATAGGACATTTTGAGAGGAATATATTTACCTATGAAGTGCCTAAATAAACTCAAACCTCTTTAGTGTCAAGTAAAAAATAAATTGCATGACAAAATAAATACCATAGGTGAAGATTCAGGTTGAAAATATTTCTTAGGTATTAATCATTTCTGTTTAAGTTGCTTTGATACTTTGAATTGCGACACCGATTACTCCTAGAGGGTATTTTAAGGTGAATATGGGATGAAGGGTGATGAGTGTTTCTTATGGATGATGAAATGTAGTCTTGTTACAAACTAGGGCCGACTGTTCCCTAGTTTGGGTCATTAATTAATAGCCCAACGACCAATGGATTGGACCAGCGGCTTAACGTGACCTCCGAACCACTTCTACGTCCATCTTTGTGTGTGAATTTTTTTACTTTTACACATTATCGAGAGGCTTTTTCTTGATAAATTTAAAACTTATACTGCCACAATTATCGGCTAATTAAGGGCCCGCCTCAGTGGTCACCTCGGGGAAATCCTACTGGTGAGTTCGTCCGCACAAGGAACACACAACACAGCATACGTAACAATGGGCCTTCTTTCAACTGATGCGGCCTAACTGTCAAACAGGGCGTTCGTAAAGTATCATACTCCAAAAATTTAGTTCAAACAAGATCAATATCCCATGTTTGTAACTCCAAACTATAGAATGTGTTTATACGAGCAAAGCGAGTTCTCAGTTTCTACTCAGCTGCGTGCGCTGTATGGCTGTGGAGCCGGACCCGGCACCTGAGGAAGGGGGACACTTTCTCCTGAGTGAAAGTCCCAGTTCCCATCTCTCTCCCCTCCCCTCCACCATCAACATAACCTCTTTGTAGACTTCCCCACTGATTCGGAGGTCTTTGAACTTTCCACTGGGCGATTTCTATTTTCGGTCACTAAGAATCGGCCTGCCTATATTGTTCTTTATGTAATCTGTGGTCCATGAATCTGTGGGCTGCTTGTAGGTGGTAGTTCACCAGAGTTGACAGAAAATGCGGTCAATACACATTTTTTGTTCACTAAAAATATTACAAAGTATCTCCTGAAGAAGGCCCTTTACTCCACACACAATACATGATGGAAGATTAGTGTTGTTTTCCTAGGTCTATTGGTTGTTTATTTAATTAATTTATTATTTTTCTATGTTTTCAGAGTTGACAGAAAATGCGGTCAATACACATTTTTTGTTCACTAAAAATATTACAAAGTATCTCCTGAAGAAGGCCCTTTACTCCACACACAATACATGATGGAAGATTAGTGTTGTTTTCCTAGGTCTATTGGTTGTTTATTTAATTAATTTATTATTTTTTCTATGTTTTCAGAGTTGACAGAAAATGCGGTCAATACACATTTTTTGTTCACTAAAAATATTACAAAGTATCTCCTGAAGAAGGCCCTTTACTCCACACACAATACATGATGGAAGATTAGTGTTGTTTTCCTAGGTCTATTGGTTGTTTATTTAATTAATTTATTATTTTTCTATGTTTTCAGAGTTGACAGAAAATGCGGTCAATACACATTTTTTGTTCACTAAAAATATTACAAAGTATCTCCTGAAGAAGGCCCTTTACTCCACACACAATACATGATGGAAGATTAGTGTTGTTTTCCTAGGTCTATTGGTTGTTTATTTTATTTATTTATTCTTTTTCCTATGTTTTTGTTTGTTATCCTATACATCTTGTACGCCATAGATTAAATACTTCTTTCTTTAAAACTATGATGCAATACTTTACTCTCATTTGAGACTCCGACCACATCTAGAGGATTTTTTTAAGGAATGATGGTGAGTGTGATGAGTGTTTTGATGGATGATGAGATGTAGTCTTGTTACAAACTAGGGTCTACTGTTCCCCAGATTGGGTCGTTAATTAATAGCCCAACGACCAATGGATTGGACCAATGGCTCAACGTAACTTCCGAATCACGGGGAGTGGCCATCGTGAAAGGTTATCAATGCAGACGCAGACGGAATCGAACCCGTGCCAGTTTAATGGACACGATGAAAATAACACACAAAATGAGCAAACCAAAGTCTAAAACTACAGTAGCTACAACTCTTGATGAAGAAACTAAAAAGGTAAAAGGTAAAGTTTGTCTTGTTTAACGAGGCGAAGTTAGGACTATAAAGTCCTCTCTACCACTCAACCTCGACCTTTACCTAGCGTCACCGTATTACTCACATTACAAATGTAAGTGGTGACTGCGGGGATCGAACCCGCGCCACCGGAGTGATGAGCTCCGGAGTCGCGTGCGATACCAATCCGCCACGGATCCGCTAAACTATAAAGCAATTGTCGAGTATTGAACTATTGATAATGATCGCGACACATACTACTACAAGACTACTACATACTACTACTAGACTAGTGAGTAGTGAGGATGAGGAGAAGAAGCTTTACAGATTGTCTACGTGTTGTGAAACAGCCCTCTGTATTGTTGCCCTTGTGCCTGGGGGAGCGACCCTCGCCCTTCACCCTTCACAAGTCACGTGACCGGTGACGTCACGACAGACGACACTCCCCTTCCGTCCACACGCACCACCTTCTCTCTCTGTATGCTGTAATCTACTAGAAGATGCATCTGTGTTCTGTGACTATTCCCGTATTTCAATAGGAGTCAGAACTATTATTCCTCTCGTTAAATAGAACAAAACGGTTTGCAACAGCTCCTGGGTCAATTGGCAAAACTGTATGTATATGTGTGTGACCAATCCACAGGTCGCATTTATTGTCCGATTTTCTCTAAATTTGGTACAAACCTTCCCTTTGTAAATCTCTATAGGTTAAGTTCGTTAAAGAAAATCGGTCCACTGGAAGTAACCTTTACGGATGAAAGTTCTCCCCAAAAATAGGTTGTAATGCATTAGACCGTACAGTATTTATAATCCGATATTGACAATTTTTTGCTTTCATATCACTAAATCACTATTTGAGATGCCGACCACTGTCATGAGGGTATTTTAAGGCAAATATGTGGTGAAGGATGAGTGTGATGAGGGGTAGTAACTTTACAAACTAAGGACTGAATGGGTCATTAGTTAATAGCCCAATGACCAATGGAAATACACGGACCAACGGCTTAACGTGACTTCCGAACCGCAGGTGATGGTCTGATATGTCTATGGTGGGAGTTGATATCATCAGATGATCACTGAGACTATCTGAGTCGCTTTTATTCATCCTCATGACCTCCATGAAGCTGGATTACAGGACCACGCCACGAGTCCCAGTCAAACATGTTTAACAAAAGTTAACAAAACGGGATTTCACTGCCGTCTTGGTCTGGCTGAACCGATGTTTTCACAGCATAAAATACCATTTTTGGAGATAACGCCCCTCCTAAAGGTCACTTCCGGTGTAAATTATCCCCCCGTCACAGGAATTTCGCCAATATTCACGGTAACGCTTGCGGCTACGTGTCGGCTAAGTTTTATTACAACCCAGCTGTAGCACAATTGTTTTCGCAGAAATGAGCTCTTCTTTCAGAGTAGTTAGCTTTTATCTATCTGCTCCTACGTAGATGGTGTGATTTCCACCCGAAGCGGACCTGCGTAGAACTGGCCCCACGTCACTGAGTCAGGAATAAGCGTTAGTCAAGGCAAGGCGGGAGTGATCAGTGATGAGGATTGTTGTATTCAGTGTTTTCCCGAGACAGCGCTGCTGGATGTCCGTGACCTTGAGATCACGTGATTATCTACGTCAGTCAGCTGTTGTGATCGAGCAGCAGTGTGGCCAACAGCACGTACCCAAATACTAGTCTTCCTCGTTCCTACCGTAAGAAATACAGAATACTACACACAATTCACGGTTGTTCTGTTTGTAAGGGAAGTTTGTGTGTGTTTGTGATCAAATGAGCGGCGAATAACATGGAAATACTGATCACGATTGAGTTTGATGGATGGAAAATCGGCGGTATGACCCTAAGGTGATGGGAACGTGTATAAACTATGAATAGAGATATGTTCGTCTAAGGTTAAACATTATTACGGACATTTTCCATAGTTTTCAGAGAACAAAAAGTAACACAAATTACGCAAATGAAACTTTTAACAACAGTTCTTATAGCATAGCATTGGATGAATCATGGACTATCTGTTCTACACTAAATGGCCTCTTCTTTTATAAACTCACTTTGTATTAAAACACCGTTTGACCAGATGTTGAGATGTATACAGACCCTCTTAAGCACCTTTTTATACTGTAGTCTGCTCTGACAAAAATGCAATGATAAGTCTTAACCTGTTTACCAGCAGAAAGCCAACATTAAAAATTTAGTGTATAAAACAATTCGTGTTTTAGGAAAGGCAAACTAAATTATCAAATATTGATAGTTTTGAAGTGCTTCACACAACGCGTTATCTCCACTATCAACAAGTGTAGTGACCTTGCCCCCCCTCTCCTCACCCGGTGTAATGTGCTACGTCAACTGTGCAGTCTGCTGGCGCAGAGTAGCCAACTGTTGAACACAGATTCAAATCACTTGTGCAACAATACTATAATGCCTGCACTCCCCCCTCCCCGCAACATCGCTTCAACGTCATCTGTGCGCGCGTCAAGGCTGTATAAATGTGGATTTCCTAGTCTCTAGTCATATAACAGTTGTTTGTTTGTAATCTTGAAAAATAAGTAAGTGTCCACGGTCAGGCAAAACCGGATTGAGTCAGGGAATTTCATGGGCCTAGAACATGTTATGGGGTTTAGTGTAAAAATTGAATTGGTTAAAAAATTCAAACTATGATCAGCTCTTTTGGGTTTAGACAATATCAATACTAGTTTTCCTGGAGAAAGAAAATCCTAGAATCATTTACCTAATGTTTTAAATCATTCGAAATCTTGTTCAAAATTTACTGTAATAAACTGCAACGGCTACATTAATATATACGCATATTTTCAAGGGTTATAAGATTTAAATCATGTTTATAATTATAATCAACGGCCTCTGTATCAATAATTGATTAGTTTTTAAACCACTGACAGACGGACTGAAGGGTCCATTCACTGTCATCCTGATTACTTGGTCTTTTTAGGGTCAGAGGAGTTTATCGAAATTCTGGAAGGGAAGTCATCAGTCAACAATCAAAATTAACCTTTAGGTCACCAACGACTTTTTCAAAAACGTGATCCTTTTACTTGCTTCGTGTGGATATCCATCTTTCAGACTCCACTTGCATGCTGCTGGAATGCTGTACTATCCTAATAAGCTACTAAAACTAGATTGGTCGCACCACAGAGAACAGAACGTCTACAGAGATCCAATGGGATAGGAAAAGGGTTCCTAAGTCTACTGGTCAAATCCATCACTAAGCGCAGTTGCTATATCGTGCAGAGTGCAGTGATTCGGAAGTCACGTTAAGCCGTTGGTCCATTCAATTGACGTTGGGCTATTAATTAATGACCCAATCTGTGGAACAGTCGGCCCTAGTTTGTAACAAGACAACATCCATTAAAACAGTCATCATACTCACCATCATTCCGCATAATATACCCTCAGAGTGGTCGGTGCCCTCCACATGAAATGGCACGTACTCTCGGTGATGGATTTGGTGATTGACGTCTGTAGAGAGTTTATATTGTCTGTTGGCACGTTGGTTGACGAGCAGTGGAGTTTCACCCGCTGACAGGGGCCTTGTAGAAATCAGGTGAAAGTCTGTCTGCACTACGCAGGCGCAGTGTTGCCAACTGCAACGGGTTCAGGTTATGCAAGCTGCAGCTGCAGGTGTACCAACTACTGACGGAAATGCAGTTTTCACTATATGTAGTACACATAGCCTTTAATAGTATCAAAGAAAAATAGTGTATCATTCTGTAACCCAGTATCATAATGATTACTGTTCAGAAGTTGAAATATTTTTTTATTTGTTTGGGAATTTATAATTGATTAATTTATGAAAATTAAATTCAAGAAAGGAAGAGGTCGGAAATAAAGGGTATATTTTCATTATTTTAGTTTTAAAGTAATTTTGTACGTCCAAATCATCAAGCTACAACCTAAATAATGTTTTTCTCAAGAATGTTCTCCCTGAATTTCTATGTCCATGTTCAAGGCTGTGAATAAGCTGTTCTGGTTTCAGGACTTATACGAAACTAGAATTACCTTGTTTGTAGCTTGATAGTCCTTCAGACTAAAAACAAGGTAATTTTTGATTGTAGTAACTAGCTGTGTACCCGTGCTTCGCCACGAACAAAATATTATAGTATCATGACTTTAAAGTCTTTTTGTACAAAGGCAGGCCATTACTCGGGTACTGACATCAAACTGCCGATCCTTTCACCTGATCCTGCATTTTGAAAGTGGGCTTTAAGATGTCCAGCTGACATACCTGTTCTTCGCACGGTTGTGTTTAATGTTATACGTCATTTTTGGTTTTCAAAAGTGTAAGAAAACGTAATAACCAAAAACCGATGGATTCGTTTCAACGTACAGACAAACGGAAACCAAATAAGTGTTGATCGGTGCGTTTGGCTACCTTGTGAGAGTCGTAGTAATCCCGCCATTCCGGCGTTTTCAGAGCCCAGTTAGGTCCCATTTATTTTGCGGTTGTTGTATGGATGCAAAAGATAGCTAAAAACACACTGCGTAGTGGGTTAAACCCTTAAACAAAGTTTCACTACCATAGCTTCAGCCGGTTTACAGCGGTCCAATATGCCTTAAAAACGTGTTCAGTGCCCACTTTGGTCCTTCGCCATTTATTTTGTAGATGTTGTATGGGTATAAATTATAGCTAAAGACACACTGCGCAATAGGCTAACCCTTAAACAAAGTTTCACCGCCATAGCTCCAGCGGATTTAGAGCATAGAATAAGTATATAAGTACTTAGTACCGGGTGAGTTATAAGCGGTCCAAGATGCCTTAAAAACGTTACAGACAGACAGACATACCGCTAGATCGACAGACAGACAAGAATTTTTTACGCCAGTTTCGGTCTTTGCAAAGTATATTAAGACCCAATAAACCAAAAACCGATGGATTCATTGCAATGTACAGACAAAAGTCTTATTTTATTTATATAGATGTACTAATAAATAATCCTTACCTTTCGGTTTGGCCTGTACGTAGATCCCACTAAACAGCTGTTTAAATCAAATGCGCTATACCATCAGTGAATATAAAACAAAAAGGAATATAAAACATTTTTAGTACTAATAAAATCAAAGAGCTCATTATTACATATAACAAACATCAAAGACTACTCATTAAAATAATGTATGATAAACCCGTTTTTCTTGATTCCCGAATTGTTGAACAAAAGTGGATTATTTGATTAAAAGTTAGTAGACATGCGTTTGATTGAAGTGAATGACCTCGGCTTGCTGACAGCTGAAACAGCTTGCGCTGAATCATATGTTGCCTAGTGTGATCAGCTGTCCATACTCAACATGGCACATGAGTCACGCTTTCACGGTAACCTGACTTTCTTAAATGTTTTAATCTCATTATTTGCCTTGCTTACAACGGAATTATTGTTGGAATCGAATACAGTTGTGTAGTGGTTTTCAAAGATAGGAATGAGACCCCTCAGCTCAAGCACGTCATGTTCTGCGGATTCTTGCTTGGATTAAATCAGGTTTTGTTGATTACTGCTTTGAGACACCGACCACTCTTAAGGGATGAAGGGTGAGTGTAATGAGTGTTTTTGATGATGAGGTGTAGTCCTGTTACAAACTAGGGCCGACTGGTCTCAAAGCCTACACTACTGCTAGTATTAGTTGAAATTTGCAGCAAAATTACAAAACAGGATTTGAAAACGTCCTGCTTTGGAAAATAGCACGTAGGCTTAGGTAAATTTTAGTCATTTTCGAACTCGTGTGGCAAATGAACTTGATATTTACAATCGTGTAGACTGTAGGGGATACTGCAGAGTTGGGGTGGCCATAGCTCAGTGGTACAGTGTGTGCTTCGCACCAATTCAGTCTGGGTTCGATTCCCGGGTGCAGTGATAACTCACGATGTTAAAGTCACGGCTTGGAAGCCACGTTCATTCCATTGGACGGTGAGCTAGAAATAATGATCTAATCTGGGGAACATTCGGCCCTAGTGTGTAACAAGACTACACTTCATCATCCATCAAAAACACTCACCATCATCCCATATTTACCTTCAAATAGGCTACTTCTAGGAGTGGTCGGTGTCTCAAATCAAAGTATCAGAGTGAAGATATCCTTGTTGCAATCCCAGGTCGCCTTGACGTGCTGAGGAGTGAGGAGGACAGTGGAGCGGGGGTGTGCGGGGTGAGGGGAGGAGTACTGGAGCTGGAGGCGGCGAGAGGGCTCAAGCAAGGACGTCCAGTTCCAGGCCTTGTCCGGCCGTGCGTACAGTCCGACACACACGAGAACAGCACAGAGTGTGCTACATGTCAGGTGAGGAGAGGCCTTGTCGTGGCACTGCACTCACCTCTGCACTGCATGCAGCAACGGTACTGCCTGCGATACGATCTGCAGTCGAGTGCACTCTGCAGTACAGCTGGACAAGATTAATCTGTACATTCTGGTGTATCCTCTTTAGATATTTTCCATGGTGAGATGAATCTATTCATATCTTCGTGGAAAAAGAAGTGATGATTGGAACCTTAACGCAACCCTTCGAACTCAAAAAAGGGGCTGTGGAGATTTTCTGATCTCTGTATAGGGCCTACTCTGTGGTATCATCATACAGCCACAGTTACAAAAGCCGGCTACAAGGGAACCGAGCAGGGTGAAGGGAACTTGTCCGATAATGTTTATAGGCATAGACTAACGGTCTCTATAGAATTCGTTTGTCTATGGGATAGGGTACCCCGAACCATGCAGACGTCGGATCGGACATAAGCACGAGCAGTGAGAAGATGGCTCTGAAGGCGAAGTTTAAAGCCGGCTCCCACACTATCGGACCTTTCCTCGATCCAGACCCCAAACCGAACATGGAGGTCAAAGGGAGCCCGTCCGACAGTTTGTTTGGGGGGGGTCCGTACTCCGAACCAGACGTCAAATCGAATATCAGAGAAAGCGCTCTGGAGACGGTGTTGTACGAAAGACAAATTTTGTTAGATTAGTGCCAATATTTTCATGGTCATCAAGTGAAAAGGACCGACGTGTAGTGTGAGGGTTTGGAGGTTATGAGTGAGGAAAGCCGCTTAAAAACTAAAAAAAACGGGATAACCTGTTGGTTTCATTTCGGAGGGAATTATCATAAATGTCCAGTAGAGACTGGAATGTTTTAAAACAATTTTATTCACAATACGTTGTATTAATCATTCAATTGTATAGGAGTTTTTAAATTCTCCCTTTTGTGCCGCTCAGTGATTTTTGCACCCAGTCCTACCGATGTCTCGGGCAAATGTACAGGGCAGCGTTTGCATCCTTCAAAGCGACCTCCGCTTCTCCCTTCTTTGCTCGGTTCAGAGTCTGGATCGGGGAAACGTCCGTTTGTATGTAACTACACACACAAGTTGAAGATCAACGCTATTTGGTCCGGTAAGGTCGCAGCAATGGTGGAGTGGAAAGGTTTGTATCGACCTGTTATATGTCTGTGGACCAGGACCTGAGTGGATGATGCAACAGTTCTGTACTTCCAGCCTCACTTTCACTTCAGGGGTCATCTACAGAGAGACTGCCGCTATACACTGCATGTAGTATCTGAACCCGTTCCATCCATCCAGTTGACATCCAGAAAGCAATGACAGTTTAACCAAAGATAATGTTGTTATAAGTAGATCGCGCATAGAATGGCTGAGGCAGGAAAATCACCGTAGTTGCGGTAGTCCGAGCACAGATAGCGCTGCAAGAGTCTCAAGTAGAGCTACAAGGGCACACGCAAGTTTGTTGGTTCTCAAAAATCGCCCGATTTGGTCACATTTTAAGTCATCGACATCGGACAAACTCGAACAGTGGAGCCGAGGGGGAGAAGGACAGCGAGTTACGGCAGCGCTATCTATGCTCGGGCTGATGAACTATGTTGATTTTGCTGCCTCAACCATGTGGCATCTATGCGCAATCTACTTATCATAACATTCTCTTGGGTTCAATACAAAAGCACAGTTTCTTCGATACTTTTGCTTTGAGACACCGACTACTCTTGGATATTTTAAGGTGAATATGGAATGGTGATGAGTGTTTTGATAGATGCAGTCTAGTTATAAGCTAGGGTCGACTGTTCCCCAGATTAGGCTATTAATTAATGCACTGGACTCTTCCCCTATGTGGCCATGGCGACCAATGACAAAACCTATTTCCTAAATGTACACATAAATATAACAGTTTACTTAGATAGGAAAAGTAATGTTCACTTTCAGTAGTGAACAGTTTAAATATTTTAAGACACTTTGAGAAGGTAAAATGTTAGTGCTGTTACAGTATCAGTTAGTTATCGTCTGATATTGTTATCTACTTGTTTACGACAAGGCCATTGATAAGTAATAGCTCTGTTCTTGAATACATTGGAGCCGTTCTGTATACGAAAACCAACCAAAGCCAGTAAGTTTTAGAAGTGAAATATGTTTCAAATACACACAATGTTTACTTTATTTTAGGATTTTCTATGGAATATTAGTATAGACGTGTTGACCCAGGATTGTTAATATACATTGATACTTTACACAATTTTTATTGGCTAAAGGTATGAACGCACCGTAATGAAGTAATGACGTTTAAGGCTCGTCTTTGAAGCTGTTGCAATATATGATATGATTTGACCCTGACCCAACTACTAGTCAATGTGTACTCTCAAGCCTATATTGTGGTCAGCTTTCCGAAATGTATTAGAATTATATGAAGAGTCACAGAAGAGTGTATCACAGCCAGCGTTTCAGTATATAAAAAATAGGCTACTCCAGAACGTTGAACTCCAGCTCCAGCAAGTATGGTCTAGACTCCAGCACTGAGTATAGAGCCCTCCTTGGCCTACTAGAGGCTAAGGGCTCCAGAACGTTGAACTCCAGCTCCAGCAAGTATGGTCTAGACTCCAGCACTGAGTATAGAGACCTCCTTGGCCTACTAGAGGCTAAGGGCTCCAGAACGTTGAACTCCAGCTCCAGCAAGTATGGTCTAGACTCCAGCACTGAGTATAGAGACCTCCTTGGCCTACTAGAGGCTAAGGGCTCCAGAACGTTGAACTCCAGCTCCAGCAAGTATGGTCTAGACTCCAGCACTGAGTATAGAGCCTTCCTTGGCCTACTAGAGGCTAAGGGCTCCAGAACGTTGAACTCCAGCTCCAGCAAGTATGGTCTAGACTCCAGCACTGAGTATAGAGCCTTCCTTGGCCTACTAGAGGCTAAGGGCTCCAGAACGTTGAACTCCAGCTCCAGCAAGTATGGTCTAGACTCCAGCACTGAGTATAGATCCCTCCTTGGCCTACTAGAGGCTAAGGGCTCCAGAACGTTGAACTCCAGCTCCAGCAAGTATGGTCTAGACTCCAGCACTGAGTATAGAGCCCTCCTTGGCCTACTAGAGGCTAAGGGCTCCAGAACATTGAACTCCAGCTCCAGCAAGTATGGTCTAGACTCCAGCACTGAGTATAGAGCCCTCCTTGGCCTCTAGAGGCTACTAGGGCTCCAGAACATTGAACTCCAGCTCCAGCAAGTATGGTCTAGACTCCAGCACTGAGTATAGAGCCCTCCTTGGCCTACTAGAGGCTAAGGCTCCAGAACATTGAACTCCAGCTCCAGCAAGTATGGTCTAGACTCCAGCACTGAGTATAGAGCCCTCCTTGGCCCACTAGAGGCTGGGGGATCCAGAACATTGAACTCCAGCTCCAGCAAGTATGGTCTAGACTCCAGCACTGAGTATAGAGCCCTCCTTGGCCCACTAGAGGCTGGGCTCCAGAACATTGAACTCCAGCTCCAGCAAGTATGGTCTAGACTCCAGCACTGAGTATAGAGCCTCCTTGGCCCACTAGAGGCTGGGGGATCCAGAACATTGAACTCCAGCTCCAGCAAGTATGGTCTAGACTCCAGCACTGAGTATAGAGCCCTCCTTGGCCCACTAGAGGCTGGAGGCTCCAGAACATTGAACTCCAGCTCCAGCAAGTATGGTCTAGACTCCAGCACTGAGTATAGAGCCCTCCTTGGCCACTAGGAGGCTGGGGCTCCAGAACATTGAACTCCAGCTCCAGCAAGTATGGTTGAGTATAGAGCAGAGGCTGGACTCCAGAACATTGAACTCCAGCTCCAGCAAGTATGGTCTAGACTCCAGTGAGTACTCCTTGGACTAGAGGCTGGAGGCTCCAGAACATTGAACTCCAGCTCCAGCAAGTATGGTCTAGACTCCAGCACTGAGTATAGAGCCCTCCTTGGCCTACTAGAGGCTGGAGGCTCCAGAACATTGAACTCCAGCTCCAGCAAGTATGGTGAATGTATAGACTCCATGAGTATAGAGCTCCTTGGAGGAGGCTGGAGGCTCCAGAACATTGAACTCCAGCTCCAGCAAGTATGGTGAATGTATAGGGACACCATGGTACTCTGGAGGCTGGAGGCTCCAGAACATTGAACTCCAGCTCCAGCAAGTATGGTGAATGTATAGGGTAGGAGGCTGGAGGCTCCAGAACATTGAACTCCAGCTCCAGCAAGTATGGTGAATGTATAGGGGACACCATGGTACTCTGGAGGCTGGAGGCTCCAGAACATTGAACTCCAGCTCCAGCCAGTATGGTGAATGTATAGGGGACACCATGGTACTCTGGAGGCTGGAGGCTCCAGAACATTGAACTCCAGCTCCAGCCAGTATGGTGAATGTATAGGGGACACCATGGTACTCTGGAGGCTGGAGGCTCCAGAACATTGAACTCCAGCTCCAGCCAGTATGGTGAATGTATAGGGGACACCATGGTACTCTGGAGGCTGGAGGCTCCAGAACATTGAACTCCAGCTCCAGCCAGTATGGTGAATGTATAGGGGACACCATGGTACTCTGGAGGCTGGAGGCTCCAGAACATTGAACTCCAGCTACAGCAAGTACGCTGTATGGTGACTGAGTTTAGTGCGCAGCGGCGAGCTCGTGAAAGCGGCTGTTATTGTTAACGTACGGCGGTTTTGAAACCAACTTTCACAATTCAAGGCGACGCTGAGGTTGGGTAATTCTCTTCTCCTCGCTCCTTGCTGCGCAGTACTTCTCCTCTTCCCCCCTTCCTCCTCGCTCCTCCACGCGCATGCGCACTACCACTTTCAATACGAAGTTGATGATCCACAAACACGATGGCTGCTAGGGTTGGTAATTAATTAAAATCATCTGTGGTTTAAAGAAGTAAATTTTGAAGAAGATTTTTTATGAAGAGAATTCTTTTAGAATGAAGAAGATGATGTCCATTCAGAAACAATCAAGAAACAAGACAATGTTTTAGGTAGAAAAAACATTGGATCTTGCTAGAAAATGTGATCAAAAGGTCAACAAGCAACATGATCAACCAAACTACTTCCACGAAGTGCCTACTTGATTACCTAACATGGAACGGTGCGTATTTACGTGAGTTCATGTTTCATTGACGATAGCTTTAGAAGACCTCCAGAGTAAGTAAGTTTTCGCTTGATTAAAAAAGCTAAAGTTCATTTCTTCAAATTGAAAGAAAGATCTTCAAGTTCAAACTAAAAAACATCTTTTTGATCTTTTGACCAACTTGAGTTCGGGATTTTCCGAGCAATAATTACACATATTTACGTTTTCTGCTTGATCATATGGACCACGAGGAAAATATATGATCATGGATACAGCAGAAGTGGTTCTCTAGCAAGGGTCTGAACATGAATTTCATCACATCATTCAGTTTTAGAGACTGCTAATGGTAAAGTAATTTTTATTTGGCATGAACTCAACATTTGACAGATGGCACTCGCTCTTTTGACTTTGTTCTTGCTAAGACTCCTGCTGACCAACATGGATCAGGGAACTTCCTTGTCTCCCAGAAGCTGGACTACTCTCTAGAGCGACCTGTGACCGTGCATCACGATGACCCCTGGCTCCAGCTCCAGCTCCAGTTATGAGGTGACCGCGGGTATCCCGTTCTCTCGTACCAAGTGGGTCGCCCCCCCACTCAAAAACGGTACTCGCGCTCTCTCCTCCGCGCCGACAATCGACACCGTTCCGTCTAACTGCGCTTTTTACACAGAAACTATAATTCTCGGTCATCTTCTCTCCTCGCCTACGCCGCGTTTCACCGGCTAGTTTCTAACTTCTTTACTTTGACATATTCATGTAGACATTTACTGAACTGTATGTGGTCAGGAATACACTTCAGAATGGTTACTATGAGTCCATCAATAGTACAGAGTTAGAGTGCACGGTACCTGTTGGCCATTTTGTTTTTGTCCCATAAGAACAATGAAAAAAACAATAATTTTCTGGGAACACTTCACCTTTACAATTTTTATCAGATCTTTTTGAAATCAATTTTATTAAAAAATACGATGTACTGCAGTGATTTTTTGACCACAAATTTAAAAGTTCTACTAGTAAAATACAAAATTTTGTCAATTTTTGGACTTGGCACGGTTTTATAAATGAACAAATGGACATTTGGCTCAGCTGAGTCACTAAAACTTGAATATACTCTTTAAAAAAAAAATAAAGTTTAATTCATATAACTCCTATGAAAACTGTAGACGTGAAATGTTTCAAGAATATGCATGTTTTACATTGTTCTTATGGGAAGAAATTCAAGGTCACAGCCACTAAAGCGCACTCTTAAACCTGTAAACTTCGAGCTTCTGAAGTTCTGTCCACACAAGAGTAGATCATTATAACCAATAACATACCCACAGAAGTGCACAATTCACCGCAATGAACATTGCCTATAATATACAGCACAACCACATCTTGTGAGGTGATACCCCCGTGACTGGGGGACGTGACTGCCTTGTATCTACAAGTCACGCAGTCCCAAGGTCGGTCAAGGCCAGTCGACCATGATAACAAACACGTCTCCTGCACTCCCGGCTGTACGAGTGGTTTTGAATGGACCACTACTACACTCTGCAGGCTACAACCTCTCGTACTACGTCATGCTGCTTTGTAGATGACGTCAGCACTGCTGGTTCACTCATGAGAGCCTCAGACCTTGGAGTTTCTTCTCTGTATTTTCTGAATAGTACCAAAGATTATGTTATAATAGGTAGATTGTGCACAGATGCCACATGGCTGGGACAGGAAAATCAACATGGTTCGGCAGCCCAAGCACAGATAGCGCTGGGAGGGAATTCTGTTAAGAGTCTCAAGTAGAGCCACTGACTCACGTCTAAGTTTGTTCTTTCTAAAAATCGCACGATTTGGTCACATTTAAGTCATTGACATCGGACAAACTCGAGCATGTGGAGCCGAGGGGGGTGAAATACGGCAAGAGATAGCAGCGCTATCTGTGCCTGGGCTGACGCAACCATATTGGTTTTCCTGCCATAGCCATGTGTCACCTATGCCCAATCTACCTACCATAACATTATCTTTAATAGTACCTATTTGCTGTACTGTTCAGGGTCCGCAACGACGCTTCAATGCAAGGGTTTACCGCGGACCATTTTTCACCGTTCAAAATAATTTATACATTAATAAACATTATACAGTATTGAGAAACTAGATGAGTTTTCCGACACGTGTATAGGGCGTGCTTAGTTAATACATGTTTTTAACTTCGCAGAGCTAAATTTCCATTTCCAATTAAGCGTGACGTTAGACTTAAGACGAATTATTTATCTATCTATACTATTAGTATTTCGGTTAGGGTTGTCCGGAGTTTTGAGATCTCGGAATCTGGCTGGGGTAATTTAGATTTTTTGAATAGAAATGGTCCTTAGTGTGTGAAGGGTGGGGGAAACGAATAAAATTATATAGATTTTTATTTTTATTGGTTTTGAGGTTTTCCCCATGTTATATTTCTTTTTTTTTAGTAAATATTTATTAGTAAATATCAACGGATTTGTTTGAAACTCTACACATAGTTGTATACCATTAACCCAAAGACCCCTACTGATTTTGGGGTTCGGGGGCACAATATATGGATTTGGGGGCGGGGTTAAAGGGGGGGAAAGAAATAAAAAAATCATAAAAATCGATGTGGGGTATAAAAAAAGGGAATATTATGCTGATTTCAAAATATATTGGTTGTCTACCAAATTGTTTGGGGGGAGGAAGGGGGTTAAAAGTGGGGGTAAAACATTAAAAAATCAAATAAGCCATGAGATAGGCCGGCGGGATGGCCGAGTTTTACAAAACGAGCCCTCGCCGAGCGAAGCGAGCGAGCGTGCCAGGGGGTCTGGGGGCGAAGCCCCAGCTAGTTATTGATATTTTTTTCCAAAAAGGTAGTCAACGAGGTCATTTCAGTGCAGTTGTTCAATAAAACACTAGCAACACTATACAACTATTTTAATCTCTGTTCGATGTTGTCTTCTGACGATGGTACAATTTCTAAAGTTAAAACATTATTACGGAAAACAAAAGGTTTTGGTGGTGGGTGACTGGTCAGCTTGCGCTGATTACTTTAGGCTCTTTTGAGTCTTTTCCTAATGGTTTGTGTCATGTTGTAGGTTTCTTTTCACCTGAAGACGGGGTCACGTCCAGATCTCGAAACGCTCGTACCTTTTGTTCATTTAAAAACGATGGAAAATGTCCGCATAAATATTTGTATGTGTATTTCCCGTTTCACCAATACAGTACTGTAATATTGTAAAACTCCCGCTATTCACAAAGCCATCGCGTGGCTACAAATACGGAAATGCAGATAACTAATTTGTGGTTATGTGAATTATAACCAAACAAAATCCACTTCGTCATCCGATGACACAAGGTTGGACGTTGAACTTTGAACTCTCAAACTTCAGATAACTGATCAAGTGAACAGAGACGGCCTCGGACGTTGTTAATTGTTTCATTGAAAATGAAGTAACTTATAAGGCTATTGTAAAGATTACAAACATGGCGGGGGAAGACTGGTCCCAGATGCACAGCAGCCAGTGGGACATCCTCATACTGCGGGCGCTATAATGTATACTGTATATTTATTTGTTCCTATTTTTTGTGGCAGACGAAAAGTACAGAAACCACGTGTACCGTCACCTAGACACCTAGTCAATAAATACTGAACTCATCGCATACAGAGCTACCGGCCAGGCTCGGGGCAGTGTGGAGGTGCTACACACTGTCGTACCCCTATCAAGACATTTCGGCTAGGACAGGGAGCTTGATCTTTGTTCCGGGACCACCTCCAGAGCTCGCCTCCCTGCTCACGGCGACGTCCATCTGGTTCGGGGTTCGGACCCCATCGGACAGGAACTTCGTCAGGGAGGGCAGGGAGGTCAGGGACTTCGTCAGGGGAAACAGGGACTTCGTCAGGGAGAGCCGGGACTTCGTCGGGGAGGACAGGGACTTTGTTAGGGAGGGCAGGGACTTCGTCAGGGAGGACAGGGAGGCAGGGACTTCGTCAGGGAGGACAGAGATTTCGTCGAGGAGGACAGGGACTTTGTCAGGGTGGACAGTAACTTCGTCAGGGGAAGCAGGGGCTTTGTCAGGGAGAGCCGAGACTTCGTCGGGGAGGACAGGGACTTCGTCGGGGAGGACAGGGACTTCGTCGGGGAGGACAGGAGACTTCGTCAGGGAGAGCAGGGATTTCGTCAGGGGACACTATCGGACAAGCTTTCTTCCACTTCCTTCCTCACAACGGGAAAAAGTCCGATAGTGAGTTAGCCTATCCTCATCCTTGGGACTACGGTTACTTATATAACTGCCCCCGCACTCTGCACTGTACAGTCGGCACAAAGCAACAGTGGACTGGACTCAGGTGCATTGCTTACGTCAGATCGTGATGTAAGAGAGGCGACCTCCCCCCGGCCCCTCAGTGGACTCGACCACGCTTATCTACAAGACTCGCAGATAACATAACTCACTTTCTCAACACAACACGACCTACCAAGTCTAACTTGCAAACTTGTATGTTCTGAGTGGTGTGTGTCACTAAGGGTCCTCCGCCTCAGTGGTCACCTCGGAGACAGCCTAAATTCTGGACAAGGAACACACGACACCGCGCACGTAACAACGGGCCTTCTTTCAACTGATGCAGCCTAACTGTCAAACAAGCGCTTTCAAGGGTTTAGGCGCGTACGTTTTGTGTTTTCAACCTTCAAAATAATGTTTATATTGACAAACATGATATATTCAGAAGCTAGAGGAGATTTTCGACTCGTGTATAGAATCCGATTCTCATAATTGGTTTAATAGTTTCACAAATAAACTTTGAAGTTGTGCACGTTTTAGTGCTTAAATACGAAATCTTCTTAGTTTTAACATGAATTCAAACACTTAATCTTGACTTTTATGTTTCAGATCGACTACCCACGGCAAGTATCGCTACTAGAATCGGCCATAGCCAAAATCGTGGTTTGTTTTAACAGACAAAATTTTTACTTGTAGGTTTACAATATTCCTGGACTAATTGCTTCACTGTACTGCGACTGACTTGTGTTGTGTAGAAAGTTACTTAGTTCAGTTTGCCGGCTTGTCAAGTGTGGAGTTGTAGATAAGAGTTGATAACGACAGGTGAGTCAGAGATGATAACAACCTTGCCTTCACATAGCCCGAGCCCCGAGCCCCTACTTCAACACAGCACAGTCAGGGGCGTAGCCAAAGGGACTTGAAAAAGGCACCAAACACATTTTTTATGTAATGTATAGCGTACAATATAAATTATGATGTATTTTGTAACATTTTTTTAAAGTGTACAGCAAATTATACTATTCTCAAAGCTCAAAACCACATTATTAATACAATTTTGTAATAACGTGGGAAATAAACAATAAATATAAAAACATCCAAGCAATGCTCGAAACGGCGGGAGTAACTATGACCCTCTCAAGGTAGCCAAACACGGAAAAGCACCGATCCGGTTTGTTTATGTGGTGGATGTGATGGGAATTAGTTGATTTTCTTACTTGGTAACATTTTATTTGTTAAATACAGTATGTATTTAGTGGTATTTCAAAACCTCTACATCATAGAATCCTGATAGTTTGGCGCCTTTTTGGTCCTGTTTGTAATGTACTTACGTTTCTTTTCCTCGTAGATTTGTCTAATTTCCTTTAAGTATGCATTGTGTACTTTACTGTAGTGTATATTACCTGTTCTGTGAAAGTGCGATGGTATAATGTTTTCCTTACTATTTTCCTCGTCCCTTTCCCGTCTAGTGTTTCCCCTTTCATTTTGGTTCCTCGAATTTCCCTTCTTTCCTGGTGCTATCAAAGAAATACCAATGATTACTATTTACTAACCTACTTGAGTAAGGAAATTGCAAAGGAAATTCTATTCACTCATTCCAGCGGAACTTTGGCGCTTAGCTGCGTGTCGCGGCCTGGTTTTAGATGTCTTTGAATTCCTTCTTTTAAAATAATCCTTTTAATAAGTGACAGTTTTTGAATATAGGAACAAACAGCTGCTGCATCGAAAGTCCAAGTAAATAGCATTTTGAGTCACGTTTCTACGATAGTTCAATACCTTTTGATAAGACCAAGACTGCTAACCAAGAGTGTAACGGAGTGTAGAGACAAGGGGAGTAGCCCTACTCAAAAACTGTACTCCATATTTGCAACGAAATTTTACAATTTTCTTTACAAACTCTTTATCTACAAGTGTTGTGAGGATGTAGTATTGTTTCTAGCAGGATGGACAGTCAGGCCTTGAGATCGACTTCTTTACATAAACAGAATAGCCTTCTTCCCTCCCACTCCGCAGTGCAAGGACATCCCCCCTCCACCTCAGTGCTGTCTGCAACTCACGACAAGGCCGCTGTACTATACACACGGCGCACTGCGCAGGTGTCTTCTCCTGCACTGCGCACGCGCATTCCTCGCACTGTGACCGCCGCCTCCCCCTCTCCATAACCCGTGTGTCGACACTCCGCACTCGGGGAAAATACTCTGCTCGATTCACGATACTATACTACGAATACTACGTTTATTTTACTAGCTAGCAAGTCTGGTAGTGGCTGAAGAAGTGAAAAATATAAATACTGTCCAACAGAAAAGTGTCTGTTGTTGATTGGTATCGTCACTATTTCAATAACAACGGTACAGTACAGCTCTGAGTTTCAACGCATCACAAGTACATGTTGTAAACAGGTAACGATTTCCTGGTGAATCATAGGTGCTAGAGTAACAAACAGCCAGTTGATAATTGTCTTTTTACACTTTTTCTTTTGTCAACACAAAGAATGTTTTGCGTATTGACCAAACATTTTAAACTAGTGAACGGTCGCGCATACAAAGCACGGATACCTCCAGAAATCGAGTACTTATCTAGTCTCTGAGAATCGATGTTGGCTAGTTTGTATTGAATGATTATTATAGATGTACTACAGTATTTATTTAGCGGCCGGCGTTGGGCTGTACAAAGCGGTTGTTACACCTGTTGAGTTGTTTCAGGTTCCGGTCCGCTGCACTTCCCACCGGAAGTGCCACCTTTATCTGTACCCACGCGGCGTGAAAACAACAAAGTTATAAAATATAATAACTAAATACACAAATTTATTTAAATTTTTCGAATGTCAGGTGATAATCGCAAACGTTTACATTTTCGCGGCGTTTCGACTTAAAGTCCACGACCCAAGGAACATTCCCACGTTACTGGGGATAGTTCAAGACCCGAGGAACAGTCCAAGACTCTGGGGACAGTCCACAACTCAGGACAGTCAACGACTCAGGGGACAGTCCATGGATCATGAAACAATTTACGACCCAGGGGACAGTCCATGATTCAGGGGACAGTGCATGATTCAGGGAACAGTCCACACCTCAGGGGACAGTCCTCGATTCAGGGGATAGTCCACGACTCAGGGAACAGTCCATGACTCAGGGGACAGTCCACGATTCAGGAGACAGTCCATGTTTTAGGAAACAGTTTACGACCCAGGGAACAGTCCATGATTCAGGGAACAGTCCACAACTCAGAAGACAGTCCATGATTCAGGGGACAGTCCATGATTCAGGGAAAATTCCACACCTCAGGGGACAGTCCAATTAACGGGATAGTCCACAACTCAGGGGACAGTCCACGACCCAGGGAACAGTCCACAATTCAGGGAACAGTCCACAACTCAGAAGACAGTCCACGATTCAGGGGACAGTCCACGACTCAGGGGACAGTCCATGATTCAAAGGACAGTCCACGAATCAGGGGACAGTCCATGATTCAGGGACCTGCCAAAACTTAAGGGACAGTCCATTATTCAGGGGCAGTCCACGACTCAGGGGACAGTCCATGATTTAGGAAACAGTCCACAACTCAGAAGACAGTCCACGACTCTGGGACAGTCCACGACCCAGGGAACATTCCACAACTCAGGACACAGTCCACAATTCGGGGGCAGTCCACGACTCAGAAGACAGTTCACGATTCAGGGGACAGTACAGGACTCCACAGTCCATGACTCAGGAACAGTCCATGATTCAGGAACAGTCCACAATTCAGAAGACAATCCACGATTCAAGGAACAGTCCACGACTCAGCTAGGGCAGTCCACCATGGTGGAATTAAATATAAAATTCCACCATGCAGTCTACGACTCAAGGAACAGTCAATTTTACTCTAAAATCAGTACTTGGAGTAAGTCACAGAGGATTTTTTTCTCTTTACTATATGCTGCCACTATTTTCCTTTTATTACTCATGTGGGTCGGTTTGAAGACGGCCACATTCCTCAACGGTGACATCTGTCCGACCGGGCCTTGTCTGAAAAAGAAAATAAACAAGCCATAGGTTACACTAATGCTCTCGTCGTGAGTGAAATGGTATTCCCATCATCCCAGTCAACTCGTGTGTGACTCCGTATCTGCCTATCTACATGACTCAGGCGTCAGTCAGGGAGTTCCCGAGTACACGGTCCGTGAGTCACCGGTGCCCCATGAGGAGACTCCAAGCACTCAGACCGACCTGTCCAGACCTGTCTCACACGTGACTGACAGACAATATGGACAGACTAGGAGTTGTATATGATTGCATCACATGGCGCCCCTAGTTGTGAATGCAGTTCGATAGAAAAGAAGCCAATTGACAATTTATTAGAGTTGCGTTTTTAATCAGACTGACTCCGATTGTAGTGGAAAGATTACGCTTTAAACGGGGTTTGAATGTTCTAAATTGTTTATTTTCTAAGGGAGTTGCAACAACAGCTGTAGCAGGTGAGTGAGTCATCTCTGGTGACCGGAAGTGAAGCAAGGTTATCTGTGCTTGTGCAGTCCGGACCTCCTTGACACTCCTTGAATCCTTCCCACAACTCCAACCTCCTGATACCACGTCCACCATCGAATGTCTGATGAACATTTTATTCATCAATACAGGATTTCATTCATATAAATTGTTTATTGGGTTATTTGATGTACTTCTTCAAGATTTGAAATTCCAATAAGGAGCTGTTGCCTGATGACTTATTTCTTCTAACACCTTGTAAACTAGAGATTGCTGCAAACATTATCCAAGTCCACCTAAAGCTGGGTGGCGGGAGGGAGTAACTTTGAAGTGTGGATCAATTGCAAAACTAAAAGTTATTCCGACCTCTTGAAATTTATAGCACACTTGAATCTCGTTAAGAAACCTGGCAAAACCGCAGAGTTTTCTTCGCTACAGCTGTCTGCAAAAAGTAATCGCTTCCTTCATGGGGTCGGGGAGCACAGTTTGAAACACCTGACACCTGTGTGTGTGCGTGTGCGGGTTATGTATGTTGAGAGTCAAGTATGGGTATGGTGTGACAGCACAGCAGAGGGAGGAGCTGACAACGGCCTCGACCTTGGTCTGCTGACTCACCCCAGGCAAGGTCACCCCCCCCCCACCATAGTGATAACACTCAGCAGTATACGCGTGCTCAGCACTCGTGCTGATGCTTCTGCTGACGCACCGTCAACCACAGCTTTTGAACCTCACTTCGATATTTTATCATCCAACTTTACAGTTTTCTAGGAATAGAGGCGTTTAATTTTCTAACACCGGCAGACGACGAGAATTCTTTGATATCAGTGGTTACATTCACGAGGCTTGGGATTAAACATTTCACGAATTTCTACCATCAGCTCATCAGTGGCGGGTTGGTATCGCGCGTGGAGTTCGATCCCGCAATCACCACTCACAATTTGTAAGGTGACTTTACAGTGACGCTAGGTAAAGGTCGAGAACAGTCAACTCCCACAAAGACCTACACTAACCCTGTGCAGCATCCCAGAGATCCCCGTCAGCTGTTTTTGGACGCGGCATTGACAGTGACAGCCGGGGTCAACTCTGAGAGCAGTTCCGGTTTGTCCTCTCACTTCCGGTGAGCTGCTGCTGTATTGTTGAGCTACACAGCTACAGCTGTACAGGTGAGGTGAGGTGAGGTGAAGTGCGTTGTGCCGCTGATCTGTTTGTGGGTCAGTTTCACTTCTCACTCGCCGCCATCTTGGATCTGGCCATGACATTTTCCTGGAGAGATCTGCTCACTGCTCCAGCTCTGCTACTCGCGACATTCCTCTACTCAAGAGTAGCACGAGACACTGCTAGTGTAGTGCTGTCTGCACCTCTAACATACAGTAGGCTCTGTTGCGGGGCCTGTGGTTCGGAAGTCACGTTAAGCCCTTGGTCCATTCCATTGGTCGTTATGATATTAATGACCCATCTGGGGAACAGACGGCCCTAGTTTGTAACAAGACTACATCTCATCATCCATCAAAACACTCACCTTTCATCTAATACCCTCTCTCAGTGTCTCAAAGTATCAATTAAGTGTCAATATCCTGTGACCTTGAATTTCGTCCTGCTACAGTTTTAATGTTGTAAACTTAGCGTGAGGTGTCTCAAGAAAATGCTTGTTTTTACATTGTTCTTATGGGACGAAACCCCAAATGACCACCAGGTACTGTGCACTCATACCCTCTGAGAGTGGTCGGTGTCTCAAAGCAAAGTACCGTCATAGTAACGTCCTACTCCCGCATGTCTAGGAACTCCCGTGAGCAGGTTTCATCTACGGACGACAGACGTTTGCAGAAGGAGCTTTCAACCATGACATTGTGGCAATCAGCAGACTATCACCGGTAATTTCGCCAATATCAACAGCGAGTATGCACAGTATGTCGTGGGGTGGTGGGAGGAGGGGGGGTAATTGGGCGGAAACAGCTGTATGTTGTGAGGAGACAAACCGGAAGCAGAGGTGGGAGAAGTCTATTGTTGGCCGCAGCCGTTACCAACTGCTATGCCTACACTGATGACGACTGTTGCACTCTGCAAGCTAGAAACGTTGAAAACTTTTCTGTTTTATGTATGCACTGTCTTTGATAATATAGCATACAAAATTGGCCAAGTGCTTCCGAAGACGAACTGCCCATTTGAAGTCAGCGTTTAGCTAAAATACGAGTGATGCATTCCAATTAAGTGCGCAGTAGTGGCTGTCACCTTGAATTTCGTCCCATGAGAACAATGTAAAAACATGCATTTCCTTGCGACAGAAGTAATTAAACTTTGGTTTAAGCTGTATTAAATGTTTCAGTGACTCCGCTGAGCGAAATGTTTATTTTCTAATTCATAAGACCGTGACATAAATCAAAAATTGACACAATTTCATATTTTAATTTCTTGCTTTTACTATTGGTCTATTTTTTTTTTAAGTGGCCAGCGAAGTCATTGCAGTAGATTGTCATCTTCCTACAAAACTTGTTTCAGAAAGATCTGATGAAAATTGTAGGCGTGAGGTGTGCCAAGGAAAAGCATGTTTTAAAATTGTTCTTATCGAAAGGAATTCAAGGTCACAGCCACTATTGCGCCCAAAGCCAATCATCGCGTTTGCAAATCAACCCTCAGATCTCGATGTGGTTGACAGAATTCCCGGTCAGCCAGTGACAAGATGAAGCCTCTCTTTTCCAAAATCACAAGATCTACGCCAATCTAAAAATAATAGACCAACAATAATAAAAGCCTCCTAAAAATGTTCCGTTCGATGTGTGGTTGTTTTATTTTTTTTTTTCAGGAAGAGATATTGCACCCGATGTTATCGCACCTACTGAAGATCACCAAGAAGAATGAAGTCCAACCAACTTTAACGGATAGCTTCTCTTCTGGTAGTGGATCTACGCCAATCTAAAAATAATGAACCAACAATTTCCTAATGGGCGCCAACAATAAGGGCGCCCAAAAAATTCCCATTCGTTCTTTGTTTGTTTTTACTCTTTTCGGGTGGACTTAGCACCTTCCCAAAGTAAACGAAGAAGAAAGAAGTCCAACCAAGTTTGGCGGATGACTTCTATTCTAGGAGTGTGCGACAGTTGTGCTCTTGTACGGTGCGCTATTTTGTACAATTGACGCAGACGAGTGTTGCACTGAGGAGTGTGGAGGGCCAGGAGTGCCAGGAATAGCGCGGGGCGGCGCAGCGCAGTGGCCATGGTCGACATAGAGGCTGAGGAGTGTGGATAGGGAGACAGGAATAACCGCGTGCTTCGTCACTCTCGGGCTAAATCCGTACATCGTACACGTCCAACCCAACACACAGCTACTAGTATGTCTCTGTTTGTAGATGAAATCATCGCACAGACTCTTGCCTCTGTTTTCCAACCGAGGTTCGGACCGCACGGAAAGGATATGACTATAGATAACATTATGGTAAGTAGATTGCGCTTAGATGCCACATACCTGAGGCAGCAAAATCAACGTAGTTCGGCAGCCCAAGCACAGATAGCGTTGCTAGGTAATTCTTTCAAGAATCGCAAGTAGAGCCACTGACGCACGCGCAAGTTCGTTCGTTCTCGAAAATCCCACGATTTGGTCACATTTAAATCATTGTTATCGGACAAACTCGAGCATGTGGTGCCTAAGGTTAAACAGCGAGAGACGGCAGCGCTACCTGTGCTTGGGTGCCGAATTATGTTGATTTTGCTGCCTCAACCATGTGGCATCTATGTGCAATCTACTTACCGTAATATTATCTTTGATTTGACGCACTGGTCCTCCAGAATATTTTCTTGGCTTGCCTACTTGACCGCCTCCAGGTAACTGTATTTCCATAGCATAAAACTAAAATATTAATACCATTTTATAATATTAAGCAAAATAAATAAAAAATATATAAGGAGGTTTTATAGTATGTTCGGAACGGCGGGAGTAACTATGACTCTTGCAAGGTAGCCAAATACCTAAAAGCACCGATTTGATTTGTTTATGTGATAGGCATAGGTTGCTACATTTAAAATAAAATCCAATAATTAGTTGAGGGTGTATTATTAAGTCTAAGGATGAAGCACGTGCCTGTCTGTACAGCATCATGGCATGTACATGTAACGGGCCAGCTGTAGCAGCGTGCGTTGCAAGGCGAGGTCAGATGCTACTTGCAACTGCAACTACGAGTATCTACACTACTACTCTCAATTTCACATCCAGTTGTCCTTGTCTGCCATACCTTGTTCTTTAATTGTCACAGAATATGTTCCTTCATTCATACATTGAATTAGTTCTATTTCAACGTTCGTATAGATCTGTTTAGCGTATAACTTTGGCAAGATGAAGATGACACACTAAATTGGCGTATTGTCCGTTGAATCGCTAACGTATCGAACTAAATACGATGGATGCTGCAGTGTTGTTACAAGGCCGCAAGAGCATTTGTATAAGAGATAGTTGGCAATAGTTACTTGAAAGTTCATTCATCGCTACTATTGTATTGAATACTATAGTTCTGTAGTAATCAGTAGTAACTCCATTGTAATGCCAAATTGGTGACTGTGTGTAGTGATTCTTTGAATGAAAGAGCTATAGGAGTTCAGAATAACGCGATGCTACTGTTGTTGTCTGCCCTGGTGATTAAGAGTGTTCGGTACCTGTCGGCCATTATGTTTTTGTCCCATAAGAACAGTGTAAAAACAAACATTTTCTTGAGACAACTCACACCTTCAGTTTTCATCAGATAATTTTGAATATTAGGTTTTATTTGAAAGATGACGATGTAGCCTACTGCAGTGACTTCGCTTACCACCTTTTCGAAAATTCTACTAATTTCATAGTAAAAATGAGAATTTTTAATACGAAATGTATTTATTTTTTTGGATTTATGTCACGGTTTTATAAATGAGAAAATAATTTCCACCAGCGGGGACACTAAAGTATTTAATCTACTTTAAAACTAAATTTATTTCATGAAAATCCGATGGAAACTGTGGTTGTGAAATAATAAAATTAATGTTTTTACATTGTTCTTATGGGACGAAATTCAATGTCACGACCACTACTGCGCACTCTTAAGATATTGATGATCGGAAATCTAACCATTCAAATTTCATGGCATCTTCAAGGAAGAAATTCTCTCCCTAGAAAACTTCCAATGCTTTGCCTTTCGAGGTTCAAGAAGTGATAACGGGTACAGGAATAACTTTATCTTTGATGAAATTAAGAGCACACAAGTGTCATGACTTCATAAAGTATCCCAATTCTCTTGGCTTTTCGACAAAGCCTCTGGAATTTGGTTTGCAGGTGCACCAAATAGTTATATTTGTCCTGCACAGTGACAGGTTACATTATGCCCAATTAGCAGAACAACAGACCAGCAAGCTACTCAGCAGTGACGTCACCAGACCAGAAGATTGGTCGACAAGACTTGACAGGAGTTGATCTTCATTTGTGCAACTTTACATCTAAATCCGCCCAACATTTGTTCTGCCCGTGACTAATCACAAAGGACTCTTAGCACTGACTCATTTAGCCAAGTGGTCGAGTGGCAAGCATGTTCGCTCGAGCGTCTACGCACTAATTGGGTTCGAAGAGTGAAGGGCGAAATACAAACTATTAGCGGAATAGGAATTTTGGTCGAGTCACACAATTTCTTGTCATCCCAGAAGTCTTGTCGAGTGACGTGGATGAAGACTTCCTTTGCGGTGGGTTTAGTCAGTGTTGTTTTTGATCAAACTTCACGCAATTTATGAGCCATCTATATTGCCTTTCACTGCGTAATATCAAAGATTATGTTATGGTAGGTAGGCATAGATGCCA
This sequence comes from Matsumurasca onukii, assembly GCA_018831715.1. Lineage (NCBI taxonomy): Eukaryota > Metazoa > Arthropoda > Insecta > Hemiptera > Cicadellidae > Matsumurasca > Matsumurasca onukii. The sequence continues at coordinate 38,024,281 of CM032065.1, forward strand.
CATGGCTGAGGCAGGAAAATCAGCATAGTTCGGCAGCCCGAGCACAGATAGCCCGCACAGATAGTCGACTATCGCCGTGTTTCTCCCCCGGCTCCACATGCTCGAGTTTTCCGATGTCGATGACTTAAATGACATGGCAGGCAGGAAAATCAGCATAGTTCGGCAGCCCAAGCACAGATAGCGCTGTCGACTCTCGCCGTGTTTCTCCCCCCTCGGCTCCACATGCTCGAGTTTTCCGATGTCGATGACTTAAATGACATGGCTGAGGCAGGAAAATCAGCATAGTTCGGCAGCCCGAGCACAGATAGCGCTGTCGACTATCGCCGTGTTTCTCCCCCCTCGGCTCCACATGCTCGAGTTTTCCGATGTCGATGACTTAAATGACATGGCTGAGGCAGGAAAATCAGCATAGTTCGGCAGCCCGAGCACAGATAGTGCTGTCGACTATCGCCGTGTTTCTCCCCCCTCGGCTCCACATGCTCGAGTTTTCCGATGTCGATGACTTAAATGACATGGCTGAGGCAGGAAAATCAGCATAGTTCGGCAGCCCGAGCACAGATAGTGCTGTCGACTCGCCGTGTTTCTCCCCCCTCGGCTCCACATGCTCGAGTTTTCCGATGTCGATGACTTAAATGACATGGCTGAGGCAGGAAAATCAGCATAGTTCGGCATACATGCTCGAGTTTTCCGATGTCGATGACTTAAATGAGATTGCGATTTTCTCAGTCGTGACTCTTAGCACTATCTGTGCTTGGGCTGCCGAACTTTGTTGATTTTTCGCCTCAGCCGTTCGGCATCCATGCAACATCTACTTACCATAACATTATCTTTGGTGGTATAGACTAACACGTATTGAAAATGAACGTCAACTTCCTGGTAAACTGCAGATAGGCGACATCGCGTCATCTTTGTGTAAATAAGTTAAATACTTCCTCTGTGTAATCTTCCACAACGTCACACAGCAGTTCGTCTATGTGATACTCACCACGGTGACATATAGTGGTGTAACCAATAACCATCACTTGTGTTCACCACTACTGTCGCATTTCTACATAGAGTTGAGATATTCATGCCGTCAGCATGGTAAGACCCAGACCCAGGTCCATGAAATCAGCACCGATCCTGACCCACAGAACACGTTTTGAGCATTTGTTTTTCAAATTTTGATATATATTGTATGTACATATGTGTGTAGTACTCTCTACAGGTCAAATTTCTTGTCCGATTTTCATGAAATTCGGTACAAAATTTTCTTTTGTAAATATCTCGGTCAAGTTCATTAATCAGCAAAATCGGACTATTGGAAGTACCCTTTTGAGGGGGAGTTTTTATCAAAGAGGTCGGGTTTCCCTATAATTGCCTTGCAATAAGAACAACTTTTAATGAATTTTTCCTTCATTGTCGTAGTAAAATGTACAGGAAAAGAACACGTAAGTCTGAAGTGAGGCTGCTGTGATCGTAGCGAATTTTCGTAACCGCATTACAACAGAGGGTAACTTCTAGGGGTCCAAAAGGGTAAACATTTTGACGATGCGAATCTAGGACTACAAACTTCTCTCTACCACGAAACCTCGACCTTTACCTAGCGTTACCGTAAAATCACTCAACACTTTAATAGTGGTGGCTGCGGGGATCGAACCCGCGGCATCAGAGTGTTGAGCTCCGGAGTCGCGCACGGTACCGATCCACCACGGCTCCGCTAACCCTCGTCTGTGCCTACAAGAAGAACCAGAGCCCTATCCCGGAGAAGGTTTTGAATTGTTCAGTGCGATTTACGGATTTAGCGTGTTTAAAGCTTTCTGGGGCTTCTCGAGAAACTGTGTACTGTATATGTAGCAACCCCTCCACAACTTTTGCTGTACTAAGTCAAACCGGACTTTTCTTTAAATTACTTTATATCGGGTAGAACAAGTTCCGATACATTTAATTTCCTCTTTTGTCAAGTCTATGGAAACTGCGAATTCCACAAACACTAAATTTCATCAATTTTGTAAATGAGAAATTCACAATATTACCCAATGAAAACCCTTTGCACAGTTACAAACATGTTTTGTCGAAAAGTGATTTGCGTAAAAAGACAATTTATTTCAGGTCAAAGTTTACGAGGTCTCTTCTTGTCAAGAACCGACTGATAAACAATTGTGCAACTTTATGCAATCTCGTGCATGCAACTGTAGCTGCAATTATGTCACGGTCTTATAAATAAGAAAATGGAAATTCGGCTCAGCGGAGGCACTAAAACATTTAATACACTTTAAAACAATGTTCATTTCATAATTATCCGATTACAACTGTACTTTAATACTTTTGCTTTGAGACACCGACCACTCGATAATCGAGGATATTTTATTGAAAATAGAATGATGGGGAGTGTGATGAGTGTTTTGATGGATGATAAGGTGTAGTCTTGTTTGAACTAGGGCCGACTGTTCCCCGATTGGTTCATAATATCAACAGCCCGACGGCTTAACGTGACTTCCGAACCACGGGAGTGGCCATCGTGAAAGGTTTATGTCGTGAAGCGACAAAAGTCAAAATACAATCATTTATATTACTAATATGTGTGAGAATTTCAGCATTAAACTTAGTCGTTCAAGGTTAAAACTCTTTACATATAAGAAATAATTTTAACTGTCGCTTGAACCCACTTGACAGTCAATTCAGGTTAGATGGTAATTTATTGTAAAAATGTATACAGGTGACTAGTGTTTTGCAACTAGGGCCGAGGTCGTGACAAGCTTAGTATATTGCTGTCATTGATTAGGACTACTAGTCGTGCAGGTGCATGATGATGCATGCAGTGTGATGTGTGACCGCGAGCAATGGATTGGAAGATTGTACACATCGACATCGAGTGCACTGTGCAAGGCAACGCAAGGTAACCGAGAGCCGAGAGGGCACGAACCAAAACAATCGATAAGGGGAGAATCAGTGAACAGTGGTGGGAGAAGAGAAAATGGGGAGAAGTGTCGCGAGGAGAAACAGCATTCAGCATTCCTCACTAGTAATGAGATAATCGAACGACTTTCATACCCGAATAATCGATTAGTGATTTTGTAGATTAGTCGGTTATTTTAGTTGAATAAACGGAATTTAGTTTTTAATCGCGTTTTTTAGTTATGACTAAAGATTGATACGGATTATTGTCAGTTTTACGGTAGAATTGATTTTAGTCATATGAATGACCCGCTAGATAAGTTCTAGCTTTTAAATCTCATTCTATTTGTACCTAGGTACTAAAATTGGTTAAAAACTAATTATTGTCCACAATATAAATATTATTATCAGGTGATATTCATGGCTCATTATATACAGTACCATCATAAAAATACAGTTCTTTATATATTCTCGCATTTAACACTTTACTTGTTGAACAAAATGACGCACACAGGTATATAATCAAACGACTATTAGGGATATGGTAATGTATTTTTTATATCATTCAGTCGAATCAAAAACATCGGCAAATACAAAACCAACTAATTTTCCGACAGCCGTATTATGAAATGCTTAAAGAAACGGAGAGACTAATTTAACCGATACAAAATAAAATAACCGACTAAGTTATTTCGACTACAATAATCGAACTAGTCGATTATTGCCAACACTAATTCTTATTCTGTGGCTTGGCGGAAGTGATCGCATGGCGCGCTACACGCTGGTTGCAGAACCTGCCGCCAGGCGCGCCACTTGCCGGTATCTACGCGTAAACATAACCTGTACGTGTACGCCGTAGAATCTGTGGTGTGATGTTTCGTCATATTGATAACAATATTTACTTATCTCTTAGCACATTTTAGTGCTTTATCTATGCCCGAAATTAGTAAATACGTCTAAATGTTCCAATGATTTCACTATATAATAATCGTAGAGAATAAAAAACTATCTCGTCAAAGTACGATACGAGGCTCTCTCTCTGAAAATAAATTTCAATTGAAACATAGTTTATCTGTTCAATGTTGTCTCCTCACCTTTTATTATTTCCTCGTTAAAAGTAAAATATGATGACATGAAGACAGAATTACGTATGAAAACCAAGACTTCCATAGTCATATACAGAACTGTACTTTGATACTTGATTTGAGACACCATCCACTAATATAGGAATTTTAAGGGAGTATGGGATGATGGTGAGTGTGATGAATGTTTTGATGGATGATGAGGTGTACTAGACTGTAGTTTTGTTACAAACTAGGGCTACAATGCACATACAGTTTTATTCCTGACTTAAAACATAATTCCTCCAAAGGTAAATTGGTATTTAGTAAACAGTGAAGAATCGCCAAACACGCACACAACAGTGGAGCCGGTCCAAGACACGTAAAAGGGTGATTTCAGAACTTGGCTTAGTTGGGGGACTGACGCGTGCCGCTATATTTATCTCCCATTGGCTACTTCTCTACACGGAGTTGCGACGCCAGCGCCATCTACAGACAACACGGAGGATAAAACAACACCTTCCCCGCGGGTCAACTGTTGTTTCTCTGTGGTTATTACGTGGTCTACCAGTCAAATCAACAAGTTAAATATAAATCTCACAAATTGTCTTAGAATCCAGCCTAAACACGAAAAGATTAAACATATCTACGTGATTCTGACCCCATGATCAATAATCAATTATTGGAAAGTCCAAATAAAGATCGCAACCCTTGAACTTTTGATAAAATAAATAATTTGTTATGTAAACAATTTACATGTCATACAATCGTAATTTAATTTCAAAAGCTAAAATTTTCCACACATCCTAACATTGAAATCACAATCAGGCATACATTTTTGACATTCACTCTCTCTCATTCATTTGAATTGTACCAGTAGTAAGTCGGTGTTTTCCCAGCCATGTGCCATAAACTCGTTGATACTCTGCTTTGAGACACCTAGAGGGTATTTTAAGGTGAATATGGGATGATGGTGAGGGTTTATATGTAGACTTGTTACAAACTAGGGCCCACTGTTCCCCAGATCATTAATTAGCCCAAGGACCAATGGATGGAATATACCAACCGCTTAACGTGACTTCCGAACCACGGTCACGATGTAAGTGATCCACAATCCCTAAGATAGGAACGTACCTGAGTACCACTTTATACCTTCAGATCTTACAAGTACTGTTGAAACAGTTCGACTAGGAAGAATTGTCACTTAGGAAGAATTCGACTTAGATTGAATCAACAAAGGGTCAATGTTTACGGTTCAACGGTGTTAAATTGGGTTGAAAGCCTGGCCGGGACTCCTGTTCCTGTGGATAAGGTGCTGGTGGGGGGAGGAGGAGGGGGCTCCAGTTACTCCAGCAGGAGCTACTGCTGAGGAAGAGAAAGCTGCGAGACCATATTTGGCTCGGCGAACAACTGAACCACCTTGAGTCCACTGTCCCATCTCTGCTCAACTTGTAGCAAAGATAATGTTATGGTAAGTAGATTGCACATAGATGCCTCATGGCCGAGGCAGGGAAATCAACATAGTTCGGCAGCCCAAGCACAGACAGCGCTGGGAGAGAGAGCCACTGACGCACGCGCAAGTTAGTCCTTCTCTAAAATCGCACGATTTGGTCACGACATCGGACAAAGCTCGGAGCAAGTTCTGGATTTCAGTAGCTGTTCGTGAAACTTTTGTTTACACTCAAGTGTACAGCGTCGCCCACACGACTGTGAAGTGTGACTGGTTGAAAGGTCGCGAAGTTGGCGAGAGCTCTGGCCTAAAGGGTTCTATTTTTGGAAGCGGGGGCGACGCGACCTACCCTTAGTTGCGTCACTACACCTCCCCCCTTCACCCCTCCCCGTGCCATTCATGACCGGCCTACACACTACACAGTACTCGGCTTCATCCTCCCACACCCCTCACCACCACATCGCGTCATTCATTTCCCGATCAATATACTACCCGTAACGTACAGTAGGCCTAGTTCCATCTGGTGAAAGATCAAGGATTTTTTATGTTATAAAATATTACTGTTGTCTTTTAAAATTGCCATGTACAGTACAGTCTCTATAATCCGGCCGTTCGCCACTCCGACACGTCCAGTAATCCGGCGCTGTGACCGCGTCATTTAGGTCCTGTTTCAAGTCTCTACTTGTCTGTAAAGCGTGCATTCTTTATTGCTAATCGGTGCTTCCGTTCAGTAAAGGCCGTGAGATGTCGCAAAACTTAATCATGTTACTTTGACATAGATTAAAAGCACGTGATTTTAAAATGATTAGAAGGTGATGATAAGTTAACATCGCCAGATCAAAATTCACAGACATAAGGAAGAATAAGAATGAAATTGAAGCATTCTTTAAGAGTAGTGAATCGTCCTCTAACGTAAGAAATATTATTCCTGGCAAAGTGAATCTTTTTTAGTGAACCTCCACTAATCCGGCGTTTCCAAACCCGATATAGGGCCGGATTAGTGAGATCGTACTGTACTTTGATACTTTTACTTTGCTTTGAGATACCGACCACTCTTAGAGGGTATTTTAAGGGGAATATGGGATGATGGTGACTGTGATGAGATTTTTTAATGGATGATGAGGTGTAGTCTTGTTACAAACTAGAGCCGACTGTTCCCCAGATTGGGTCTTTAATTAATATCCGAACGACCAATGGAATGTACCAACGTGACTTCCGAAGCATAGGGAGTGGCCATCGAAAGGTTATCACTCCAGCCGGGAATCGAACCCGAGCAAGATTTTCAGATTTTTAATATTAGAAAAGTATGAAGGTAATTTGAATTTAAGATGTGGTCTGTACTATAGCACATTGAGAATATGTGTGTACACTTTTATACTCTTTAAAATGTCTCCATATCGTCATGCAGTTGTGAAACGAGTATTATTTAGTTAGCTATGCATATTATATATACTGTAGCCTACATCAGTTAGAGGCTCCTACACTGAAGGTTCACGGGCTAGCGTTAGACAGTCAAGTCACACGATTTTTACTGTAGCTGTTTCAGTAAACATTCGTCATAAGTATAAAAAAGCTTAGAGGAATTTTCCTCTGCTGAAAATTAATTGGGCACAGCCTGTTGTTGTTTTCAAAGGCGGGAACGATCCACCGAACTTCGTTTTATTGTGAAACCCGCTTGTTTGCCGATGCCATTAGTTTATTGTGTGACGACTGGATTGGACGCGATTGGCAGAAAATGTCTCTATGGTAATTGTAAGTTGGAATCGCAAAACTCGGCATTTCGGTAACTGTCAGCATTGAAGGCCTGAAGGGGTGTTGAAGATGACCCAGTCGGAGGGGAAACCAGTTTCCACCCTCTCAAGCAACGGCGCAACGGTCTTCCAACTCACCCACCTTCGCACTCTTATAGGCACCGACCACTCTACAGGGTATATAGGATGAAGAGATATATGTTACAAACTAGGGCCAACTGTTCCCCAGATTAGGTCATTTCGCTTTAGACAACTCAGCAACTGAATTTTACTTTTATCATTCTAGATCTGGCTTGTAAAAGGCATTTTACCTCTAAACGTTGCCAAATTTGATCCTGATGGTTACGAGTTCTATTCATTTTGTATTTCGTCAAGCAAAGGAATAAAACTCAACCAGCAGTGACGTAAACAGATGTTGCAATGTTTGGCAAAAAGTGAACAACATGTTGTGACGTCAGAGTGAACTACGCGCTACTACCAAGGTCACAACTCGGTGTCGGTGTTATCAGCTCGGCGTGGTGAGGGGTGGGGGTAGGAGGGGGTGAGCCATTCAGTGAGTCAGCGATGTGCACGATAACGAATTCGAACCAGGAACACTTTACCCGCGTGCCGATTCGGTGATAAGTGATAACCCGTTCTCGGGTAGCCCGATAGAGAAACCAGTTCCTCGACTACCCAGACGGAGGAACGGCCTTGGAGGCAGAGGGCGTCTGTGCAACCTGTTCACACTCGGGGGTGGCTGTGATTATCCACATCACATCCAGCTTGTTGTAAAACAAAGCGTTGTTCAAGCGAAGAGTCGGGGACAGAAAGGAGATGATCTTGAACACGGTGTGTCGGGGTCAACGGAATACTAGGGTCATGTGACCTGTGAGAGCCAATAGGGAGCGTGCAGTGTTGCCACATCTCCCACTCCGAGGTCGCGCGCCGGCCTCGCCAGTGTGACCAACCTCTGTCGCCGAGATATCCCCGCCCTGCGCCGCCACAATACACGAACCGTACACACATTCACCATTCCCATCAGAGACAACATTAGCTTTTCAATGCAATACAAGTTTTAGTTTCTGAGGTATTCACAAACTGAAAGTAAATAGATGTGCAGCTTATTAAATTATTAAGATAAAAATTAATACAAGCACTAACTAGAAATATTTTGAATTTCTACAAACGTGAAATGATCAACGAAAGTGGTTTGCATCATAATCTGCAATAATACAATAAACTTTCTGGATAAAAGACACGATTTAACTTCAATTTAATATACAAGTTCAATTCGATATGTCGTAAGTCGACAATCGATTAGTACGGAATATTGATACTGCATATTGTTGTTGGTAGTTGGTCGGTGAGTATCGAAACTCCGTTCGATGATCGACTTTCACACATCGCCAAGCTTTCGAGTTGTGGTCATTGCTCAGTAGAATTACGGTAGTAAATTAGTATACAAATATTATGTTCCTTCCATTTTATGCAACAGAAATAAGAGCTTTGAAGGTATAAATGTTAAGATATTCAATATTCTCGAGTTTTAGGTGAACTTCTGGACAAAGTATCGATTGCATTCGACTCCACTTCTCCCCAATATGTTACAGCTGTCAGATTTGAATTGCAATATTGTCTTATTAGATAGAAATTGAAACGGAAAAATGTTACGTTATTCCTTCCAACTTTAAATATTGTATGTATCAAATTAATTCGCCGATTTAAGTTTTTCGCTGCTCAATCGACTGACTTGTAGCTAAAATATTCCCTGTTTTCTATTTTATCGAGGTGCAGTACAGAATAGGTTGATCATAATCTCACTTTATCTGTCTGGACGTCCTATATACTTTCTTGATAAAGTGAACAAGTAAATACTACAGAGTGTCTTAAGAAACATGTTCATACAATATATGTATTTTTATTAAATATAACATTCAAATATCGGTCTGGTACAGATTGGCAAATTGATAATACATTGTCCAAAGTGATGCAATTTAACGAACTGATAATCAAAAGACAACGGAACTTCCTGCATGTTTTTTTCAGACACAATAAAGTAAATAGTAATTTTCAGTTATATTGTTGAAAACAGATGTTTTAAATTATCAGCTGGTGTAACTTGTAAAGGATATAGGTTTTATTTGCAATCAGCTACATTCAATTAAACTGTGTATATGTTTTTTGAGACACTCAGTATATTTTCACTCGGAGATTACGCTAACTTGACCAACAATATGCGAGGGATATTATATAAAGAGAGATTAGGTTGGCAGCACTGCGATTGCAACAGACGGGCAAGCAGCAAGCTCACAGCTGTCTGCGCGCGCAGCTGCTTACGTCACTGTGTCGCACGCGTACACCGTCCCTACACAACACTCCACAGTCTACACTACAATACAACTGCAAGAAAATAACAATGTACAACTTGAAATATTTGTTGACACAGTAAAACGAAACTACCTACAGTACACTCTAGCTGTACAAGTGTACTTTGTGAATCAGTAGGCCTAGTTCTGACACAATACAGTCACATTATCAAAGTTGAAGACACCGCAACAACAGTAGACTATGAAAGTACTGAATCCACGAACGATTAGGAACCAAATAAATTGTAACTGCAGTATCTACAAGATCAGAATTTTCAATACGTCAGTAGATAGTAGATACTATCAAACATGTTTGCAAAGTTTCAATAAATTCTGTCGCGCACTCACAAACAACCTTTCGACCCCAAGAATAAGAATTTACTCGTTAGATTATCTCATCCATTGTTGCAATTATGAACAGGATTTGAATTGACCGTTATTAACAATACTTGTTTTATTTTGTTTGTTTCATGGAAGACAAGAATCACAGCAAGGGCAACAGGAATGGAATCAAAGAGTAGTTGAAACTGTCGCCGCCAGGTGCGCCACTAGTCGCGTCGCGTGCGTCATGTAGATATCCGTATCCGCAAGCGTACGAAGCGCGCCAAATTCAAACTCTTGACCAGTGACGACACTGGCATATACACGGCACAGGTGGTTAGTGAATCCACATAAGTCATAAAACACTATCATGAAGCGAATTTTTGCGGCTTATTACTCTGGTCAGCCGCGTTTCGGCCTTCAGATTCAATGAGAAGATCACAAAACTCGCTTCGACTTGAGACACACTTCGTTCAAAACTAAAAGACGTGTTAATGTTGATGTATCGCAAAGAAAACATTCTACAACATTTCAGGAACAGCGTACAATCTCGTAATTCTACGGAGAGTTTCTTCGGAAGTCTACACAACTAAATTCCTAGGAATACACCTCGACAGAGGGTTGACTTGGGATTGCCATGTAGACAGTCTATGCTCCAAGATAGCTTCAGGCATTTATGTACTGAGGGAACTATCAAAATACTGCCCTACTCAGGTACTGATGACGGCGTATTATGGGGTAATATACCCACACCTCTCCTACGGAGTGGCACTGTGGGGTGGTTGCGCAATATCACACCTTTCCAGACTTTTTATTCTTAAAAAAAAGCAGTTCGAACCATTGCAAAATTCAATGGAGAGAGTCGTGCAGACCAGCGTTCAAAAGTCTCAATATGTTGACTCTTCCCTGTCTCTACATCCTTGAGACCTGCGTTTTCTTCAAAACCAAATGCGATCCCATAAGAGGTGTAGACATACACTCTTATGAAACTAGAGGCAGGGAAAACTACCGAACTGGGCGACACAGAACGGTGGTTTACGAGCGTTTGCCTTCTCAGGCAGGAGCCCGTTTTGTCAACAAATTGCCAAATTCGATAAAATGTGCTCCAACGCCACAGGCGTTCAAGTCTCGTCTAAAAGCAGTTTTGACCGCGAACACTTTCTATAGTTCAGACGAGTTCTTGGCACACCAATGGGAGACCTAGTGAGAAATGGCTACCGGCCTTCGGATGCTTAAGTGGGAGAATTCGAATGAATGAGCCGATATGACTGTAAAAATTGTATGTATGAATGAGTTCTCGATGTAAGAATAAGTGACAAAATTTTAGCTTTTAAAATATTTAAAACCTGACGAATTTCATACAATGTATTTTGTTAACGAAATAAAATATTTATTTATTTATTAATTCAAAATTCATAGTGAAAATCCGTCATTTCGCCTTCTCGGAAGGAATCAATGGATTTTCGTAATTTGTCTAAATGTCTAGGGTTGTGGTTTTTTTAAAATACGTAGAAGAAAATTGGTTTGTAACTAATCTATAAAACACAGAAATGTAAAGGTATAAAATTTGTCTGGTCGAGGCGAAGTTAGGGCTACAAAGTCCTCTCTACCATTCAACTTCGACCTTTACCTTGCGTTACCGCAGTCACTTAACAAATGACTAATAGGGGCTTATTAGTGGTGACTGCGGGGATTGAAAAAATACATCAATTGCGATTGTTATTAGTTTTGTAAATCATAAAATGGTCAAATACAATGTACACAAAACGAATATATTTACCAAAAACCAAACTATGAGGTGAGAAATTAACAAGGTTTAGTGGCAAACACTTATTCAAGTTGACAGACAATCCTGTGATAGCGGTACGAAACGAGCCTTTGTTTGCACTCCAGCAGCAGGTCAATAAAACACGACCTGCGCACTGGCCACTGCGCATGCGCAGAACACACCGCGTCGCTCCATTACACCAATCAAACATCTCCCCCACAAGGGAGGGTGTACGTCTCTCATGTACACACTGACACTGACTGTCATGCATTTCCCTTATTGTCATGAAATTAATCCGGGCCGACACGCAGCTAAGCGCTGGCATGATTGAGGCGGATTTTCTTACCGCAGGAGTTCACTACGCTCACGCGTCGCTTCGGCCTCAGACTTACTGCACGTTTTCCTACATATCATGGATGGAAAATTTGTTTCAAATCTCATTCAAACAAGGCTATTTATAGAGCGAAAAATCACTTTTTTTGCCGCCATTTTGAAACGAATCCTTGGGTTTCGCAATTTTTGGTACATTGGTGGATACTACTGAAATAAGTATTTATTCCAAATTTCATACAAATCGGATGAAAATTACTGTTTTTAGATAATTGAAAATATTTTTCATAAAACATTCCCCTTCTTAAAAGTGCTTCTGGTAGTCCGAATTTTCTGTCCAACGAACTTGACACACAATTTATATAAACATAATCACTTGATGTACAATTGTTCATCTTATGACATGATAATTAAAGCACGCAGTGCGTATTAGCTTTTCTCTAGTGCATTTAATGAACCCTTGTGTAAAAGAAGGAAAATTATCAGTAGTTATCCCTTTCGTTTTCAAAGTCAAAAGGTACACTTTATCAGCGAGTTGCAAATCGGGCGAACTGGAATGCGTAACCTCCGTGTAATAAAGTGAGTTTTCCTATAATTTGCACTCGGTGGCCACTTCCACCCTAGGTCAGAGGTGACGATTTGGAGTGGAAATGTTCGGCCCTTTCCGACTCTCAACTAATGTCTCAAGACTACAGACAGGGAGCAGCCCTTGATCAACTGAAGGCGCGTGTAAAGAGTGTGTACATGTCCGCTACACTTGTTACAGTACAGAGTGCGAGATGGAGGAGGCACTGAGGCAGTGGCAGTGTGCGGGATGGACATAACGGGGCCGTGACCTGACCCTATTCCGCAGATCACTGCTCACCCAAGCAGGTCGCACCGCGCACTCTACACACTTTCTGCAGGATCTAGGTACCTCCCCTCTCTCCACTTCTACTCCTACTCATCCATCCTATCCGTGGTCCAGGAACAAAGGAGTCCATAGCTATACCTGAACTCTGCAGAGTCACTCATTCCTGCAAGTACACTTTCTGCAGGATCTAGGTACCTCCCCTCTCTCCACTTCTATACTCATCCATCCTATCCGTGGTCCAGGAACAAAGGAGTTCCATAGCTATACCTGAACTCTGCAGAGTCACTCATTCCTGCAAGTACACTTTCTGCAGGATCTAGGTACCTCCCTCTCCACTTCTACTACTCATCCATCCTATCCGTGGTCCAGGAACAAAGGAGTTCCATAGCTATACCTGAACTCTGCAGAGTCACTCATTCCTGCAAGTACACTTTCTGCAGGATCTAGGTACCTCCCCTCTCTCCACTTCTATACTCATCCATCCGTGGTCCAGGAACAAAGGAGTCCCATAGCTATACCTGAACTCTGCAGAGTCACTCATTCCTGCAAGTACACTTTCTGCAGGATCTAGGTACCTCCCCTCACTCTCTCATCCATCCTATCCGTGGTCCAGGAACAAAGGAGTTCCATAGCTATACCTGAACTCTGCAGAGTCACTCATTCCTGCAAGTACACTTTCTGCAGGATCGGTACCTCCCTCTACTTCTCTCATCCATCCTATCCGTGGTCCAGGAACAAAGGAGTTCCATAGCTATACCTGAACTCTGCAGAGTCACTCATTCCTGCAAGTACACTTTCTGCAGGATCTAGGTACCTCCCCTCTCTCACTTCTATACTCATCCATCCTATCCGTGGTCCAGGAACAAAGGAGTTCCATAGCTATACCTGAACTCTGCAGAGTCACTCATTCCTGCAAGTACACTTTCTGCAGGATCTAGGTACCTCCCCTCTCTCCACTCTATACTCATCCATCCTATCCGTGGTCCAGGAACAAAGGAGTTCCATAGCTATACCTGAACTCTGCAGTCACTCATTCCTGCAAGTACACTTTCTGCAGGATCTCCAGGAACAAAGGAGTTCCATAGCTATACCTGAACTCTGCAGAGTCACTCATTCCTGCAAGTACACTTTCTGCAGGATCTAGGTACCTCACACTCTACTCATCCATCCTATCCGTGGTCCAGGAACAAAGGAGTCCCTTAGCTATACCTGAACTCTGCAGAGTCACTCATTCCTGCAAGTACACTTTCTGCAGGATCTAGGTACCCCCTCTCACACTCATCCATCCTACCGTGGTCCAGGAACAAAGGAGTCCCATAGCTATACCTGAACTCTCTATTCCTGCAGTACACTTTCTGCAGGATCACTCCTCACACTTCTATACTCATCCATCCCTATCCGTGGTCAAACAAAGAGTAGCAAGTACCTTTCTGCATCTAGGTACCTCCTCTCTCACTATACTCATCCATCCTATCCGTGGTCCAGGAACAAAGGAGTTCCTCAGCTGTACCTGAACCTTGCAAAGTCACTCATTCCTGCAAGTACACTTTCTGCAGGATAGTGGTCCAGGAACAAAGTTCCTCAGCTATACCTGAACTCTGGAAGTCACTCATTCCTGCATACACTTTCTCTGTCTCTACATCGGTCATACAGGAATGTTCAGGAACAAAGGAGTTCCACAGCTGTACCTGACGACCTTTGCAGGGCCGCTCATTCCTGCAGGTCTACACTCTACGCTTGTGAATCTGTACAAGACTGTACATTTATTTGATTTAAAGTTTTGTTTCGATAAGTAGGACTGAAATCCCATCAAAGCGCAAATAAACACTACTTTGAAGTAATAAACGGGGACACACCAGAAAGAGACGGTTTCTGCGCACAGCCGAGACCAGACCGTGTACAGAAAGTGACAATTCAGTAAATGGTTAACCTCTGGGTCCTGATAAGTCCCTACTGTAAACGACTGCACGTGTGTTCTAGACGCTAATTTGCAACTTTGACACGTTTAAGGTACGGTAAATTATTAGTCTACACATTTCGTTGGGGACGCTGTCGGCATTAAATCATCGGCGCATTTCATTTGTTGCGGTTGAAGAGCTAAATACCTTGTGTAGTTTTCTTCTTACAACCGTGAGTAGTTACAACCGTCGTAGGTAGGATTACAATACAGAGTCTCTAATCTAGAGGTTCCGAGTGAAAACAGGCCGGTGAAGCACATGTCCTGCACACTGCACAGGCTGAGATGGGTAGGAAGAAAGTTCGTCACTTTCTTCCGTTACTTTCACTGGCGATATCCACAGCCAGCAGCAACCTGCCAGCCTACAGGAGTACAGGGCAACGACTTCTCCCCAACAACGACATTTCCAACAGGATGAATCTAAAACTCAACCAGGCCGACAAGCAGCTAAGCGCTAAAGAGCTACTTCCATGAGTGAATCGAATTTCCTTTGCAGTTTGTTGATATTATTCGCTCCTTTCACAGCCTCGCTTCGGCCTCAGACTAACGTGCAATTTTACTGCAAGAATCTTTTACATATCGGGAAGTGAAAACGTATTTCAAATTTTATTGAAATAAAACTACTTATAATGCTTTTATAGCGAAAAATTACTTCAGGTCAACATCAAACTCTGCTCAGGGTTAAACAGGTTGAAGTTAACATCTGACTGGAAAAAAATAAACATCAAAGTGAGGGGCCTATAGTGAAAAATCCGTTAGTAGTGTCTGCCCTCAAGAAAGGCAGCTGATCCGAGGGATGAAAAGAAACGGGCAGAAAACATCTGTGAGTTTTGCAGCTGTACTCTGTAGTCTTTAGGAAAACAGCTGATCACCTTTTATCTAACAGCTGACTCTAACATAAATAAAAACATATGACTTCAAATTGTAATGAGTAGTCTACACTTTAACTTGACTTTCAGATTTTGATAGGTAAAAAACATTTAGGGCCTAACGCAAAAAATGAATTATTCAACTAACTGTATTACTTTCACAGTTATGTCTTGAGGACGAGCAAAATGCCAAAAACAACGAAATCTAACAGTTTGCGTTGAGTCTAGATTGAGTTGAAGAGAGAGGACTATGAATGGAGAGCGATACTATATAAAATGAATACTCCCTCTCCCCCAAACCAGAAGGGCCAAAACCCTCGTTTGATGACACCGACCACTCTTATAAGGCATTTTAACGTGAATATAGACCTATAGAATTATAGTGAGCGGGATGAGTGTTTTTGATGGATGATGAGGTGTAGTCTTCTCACAAACTAGGGCCAACTGTTCCCCATTTGGGTCATTAATTAATTAATAGCCCAACGACAGATAGAATGTGCCAACGGCTTAACGTGACCTCCGAACAGACCTCAGATGATTACCGGCTATTTATTTTTTGACCAAATTGTCAAACCGATTCAATTAACTATTTGACTTGTGTCAAATGATGAAACAACACTTGTTTCAGATTCTGGTACAAGTTTGGTGAACGCGGAGAAAGATCAATTCCGCCCACTCTGACGACGCTCATCACAAAGAAAGGGTGGCGTAGGTGGTGTGGGGGCGGTGGTGGGTTGCCACCCCTCGATCAATCCACCCCCGCACCTCTGAGAACACACCACTGAATCTGATCACTGATCGGACCCAACATGAACATACTGACAAGCAAGGCCAACAATCGAAGCCTTCAACTCCGAATAATTACTTGAAATTACTGCTGTAGGTGAAACCACCTTCGATGTCGCATTTGTACAGAATTCATCGCTATCCTGATTTTGACTTTTTCAGTTAAAAAAGGTAATGTAACGTTTTTGTTCAACGAGGCGAAGTTAGGACTACAAAGTACTCTCTACCACTCAACTTCGACTTTTACCTAGCGTCACCGTATAGCCACATTACAAGTGGTGACTGCGGCCTGCGGGGATCGAACCCGCGCCACCGGAGGGATGAGTTCCGAAGTCGCGCGCGATATTAATCCGCCACGGATCCGCTATCAGTTAGCACCTTTGATTTGGGACACCGACCTCTCGGTAATCCTAGAGGGTAGAGCATGAATGGCGATGAAGTGTTCCTTAGATTGGGTCACAAAAATCCATTAGAAATTTTCTTTGGGAATGTGATATATTCATGTCGTCAGCATGCATGGTAAGACCCAGACTCGGGACCATGAAATGAGCACTGATTCTAACCCCCGAACACGTTTTCAGCATTTTTCAACACTTTATACACACGTGTGGACATTACTTTCTACATATCGTAATTTTGTTCGATTTTCATGAAATTTGGTACACGTGTTCTTTTTGTAAATATCTCGGTAAAACCAGCTTACCGGAAGTACCCTTTAGGGGAGCTTTATAAAAATAGTGGTTTTAATGATCTAAAAACAGTAAATTTCACCGATTTTTATGGTATATGAAATAAGTATATATTTTTATATAAAATTATATAACAAACTACCTGGAAACATAAAAACTGAACCTAATTTGGGTATTTTCAAACGAAAATTAAAATCATATTTAATTAATAAATCATTTTACAGTGTGGGTGAATTTATGGATGACATTCAAACGTAATATAATTACAACTTACAATATTAAACCTCAATTTTGCCTGCCCCGGTACCATAGGTTTTATCACATTTTCATGAATTTTATGTTAATATTATTAGTTATAATTTGTTTGTTTTTTTCCTTATAATAGTCAACACAATTGACTAATAAATTGTTTATTGTTTTTTATTTTTATAGTTACCCATCAGTATACTACAAAACTAATACGGTGACGAGCGGTTAAACAAGACAAACTTTACCTTTATACTAAAAATTGTAAAAATTTATTGGGTCGTTCAAAAAGTTTTTTTGCTATAACAGCGTTACGAGTAGTTCAATTTCAATTAAATAGTTTTTTATTCGTGATTTGTAAGTCTGAGGCCGCGGCCTCGTAACTTCTTGCTTTAGCGCTTAGCTGCGTGTCGGCCTGGTTTTAATAGCTTCAGTATTATTTTTATTCTCTAAAGAGACTGTAGTCGCTTCTCTGACAGATTATAATGTGAATGTCAGTGACCGAGGCGTAGCGAGTAGCGGTGAGGAGTGAAGATGGCGGCCGTGACGTCACGTCCCTAACCTGTCCACTGTGTTGACGTCACAAGGCTGACGTGCATCACTTCACACTTTGCACACTCAAGTCTCAAGGCCTCCACTCCTCGCCGTCGCCGAGCTTCCTTGAATGGAGCTGTTCAAGCCCAGAACCCACACACGGAGTAACCAGGGTGTCGATAAAGGAAAACAAATATAATTCATATTAAGAATCATATTTTCAAAATTAAAAAGATACTTATGATAAGACATTTTTTGAAGTAACAACTAACTTTTTCCTCAATATATATTTATAAAATCTTGAAATTTGTCAAAATTAATATGTCTTGTTTTGAATTTGAACACTGCAAAACCCATGACTTAGTCGGCCAAAAATCTGTTTAAAACTAACTCCACATTAAACAATTTAAAAAAAAAAAATAGAATATAACATTACATAATATATTAACAAATCTCCCATTGGAATACAATTTGAAAATAATACCAAAGTTTAAAAAAAGGTGAAAATATTCTATTACAGTGGAATTATAATTCAGTGCAAGAGTTTTTAAAAGATAATTTAAAGATTAAATCAAATAAAAAGATTTGTTTTAAATTTTGATAGGAATTCTACATTTTGGCTAGATTACTGTGTTTGATAATTAATTTAAAATCTACTGTTTATTTTTGGTTTGTTTTCGCCTCTGTTTTGCAATAACTAATTATTGTTTTTAAATGATACATATTTAAAAATAATTTTTGTTTACAGTAAAACTTTTTTAAATTTTATAAACCCACTAAAATACAGAAAACTTTTCAATAATAAGACACCAGACCTTAACAGTCCATACCTAGCTTTATCCACTATCAATCGATGATTTTCAGGTTCATTCATGGGTTAACAAATACTTAAGCATCTCTTTTACATTTGTGTTCAATAGTTAGCGATGATGGTGGGAAAAGTCAAGCGAGTAGTTGGGGAGAATCTATTCCCCCTCTTCTGCTTTGAAACTTTTTGTATCTAAGTTCTTTGGCTTGGTCTAAACCCAGTTTTTTATCATCGGTTAAGGTAAGCTCACCCCAAGCACTAAAAAAGTTAACAACAGTTTTTCACCGTTTTTTAAGCTCTGACCTTGCCATGGACAAGAAATGCACTGAATCACAGCCTGTCACATGTGAAAACCTATCAAAACTGATTTAATAGTACTTCAAAAATCAATACCAGTTTTTTACGTCAACCAGCCTTACTATCTTCCACTCAACCCACGTTTCATGTAGAGCTGACTTTCACTGTTTATGTCACTTGTGTTTTTAATTGCACTAATGACTATTTGGTCATATCTAGTCACCAAGCACTTACTTTATTTTCTGCCAACTCTCAACAAGAAATGTCGTCAACATTTATTTAGCAGTTCCATATGCCTTAAAAACCTTACAGACAGACAGGCGGAGAGGATTTTTTTCTGTCAGTTAAACCTCGCCAGTCATGACTGCCACGTGAGTGGAAGAGTGGGGAACTAATTCGCCGGACACACCGCAGAGAATGCCGGTGGGGAAAAAACCTTTTCAGAGCCCAATATAGATTGGCTGGAGTTCAAAAGGCTTAAAAGTGTTACATACAGACAGACAGGAATTTTCTTAACGTCAGTTTTGGTTCAGGTGCATGCAACTCAGAATGAGGTGAATCATTCGTTACACGTTCAGTATATTTCGTATTTGTTATATAGCTGAAAGTATAGTTCTTCCTAATGAAACTCTGCTTAATTTTAATTTTCAAAGCCTGGTTAGTAGTCAATGTTACAATCGAGTCAAGGGGTAGGTCCTGGAATCACTCAGTCCCAGGGGTCAAGGGAAAAATGGTTAATTAAACCTTGTATGACAGGACTAACCTGGATACAGGTTAGGTCTAAGGCTATAAATTTATCAATTGCTCAAAGAGCGTAAACTTCCAGTAGGAAAGTCCTACTTAATATTTGCCTAAGGCACTGCTACTGAAGTAACTGATTTAACTAGGGCCTACTTACGTTACATACATCCCTTCGATAGGGGGGAAGGGGTTAAGCAAGGTTGTAAAGGATTGCACAACACCAGGTTAAAGAGAAGGACATAGCTAAGTGTCTTCCTAGGTTCCACCCAAGTGGTGGGGGTTGGAAATTCCTAGCTGAGACTCAGAATCACCCGATTTTGATACCTGGACAAGACTTAGTCAGGTTACAATTGGCAAGGCGTGGCAAAGCGAGTTTTTAGGACAAATCCCAAAACTAGTGAAACTGAATGTTAAGAGAACGCTTAGGTAAAAATGAATTTGTTAGTTCTAGTTGCAAAATTATGCCACCACAAAATTTCTACAGTTACAAAGCACAGAGACTGTGAACTTTGTACAGCACAGAGGAGTCAATATCATATCATGGCGTATCATACAGGAGGTGCACTCTCCCCCAACACATTTCCGGTATTCCGAATTTGCTGGCTAACAAGCTTGACTGATATATTTACAAATAAAATATTTGTACCGATTTTTGTGTAAATCAGACAAAAAGTGTGACTTGTACACCACAGTCCCGCTAATTCGAATTGCTGGTTAATCCGAACTAGCAGTTAGGAAGGAATGAATTTTTCTAGAAATGTTTAAAGAAAGTTTTGTTGTTACAAGGAAGAAAAGAAACGATACAGACGCGACTACGACACCGCGTAACAACCTGACCTTAAACTGGCACCCCAGTCAGTCGCGACAGTGACAAGTCGCTGTGCATGCAGCTAACCTCACACAAAAGTATTGCAGCCCTTCACGATGCAATGACCTAACAGTACTGATAAATATAATATAAATGTACGTTGTTGTTCTAGTTTGATTAGATGTTATTTTGCATACAAAATGTTAATTTTCTTTAAAATTTGTCATTTAGCATCTTTTTTTGGTTAATCCGAACTTTCTCTAATCCGAACTGGGTCCAGTCCCAATTAGTTCGGATTAACGGGACTGTGGTGTAAATAACTCAAGCATAAAAATATTCATATATATATACATATGTATATCGAGTTTAGAAAACTGCTCATAGCATATTCTTGGGGTCAGGATTGGTGTTTATTTCATGACCCAAGGTCTGGGTCTTATCTTGGGTTTAAAGTACAAAAATATGCTGAAGCTGTTTGGTGATACTAAAAAAGGAAGAAATCACACATACAGGAGGTATACAATAGATTGAATAAAAATAGCTTTACGAATAAATAACAAATTTATTTACACAGGATGAAAATTTCCAAGAAACATTTTGATGCAGCATTTACAACATGGATAGTTAAAGAAGAAAGTCTTTATTTTATTGTTACATTTATTTACAGCTTGGGATCACTTCCAGGCACAGACTACGAAGTCTCTGGAGGTTTGTCAGGATGTGTTTGCGGGGCAGAGTGAGGGAGCGAGGTGGATTGTGCGTGAGGGGCAGGCTGAGGGAGCGGGGCGGATGGGGCAGACTGAGCTGCGGGGCAGGTTGAGTTGACGGGGCAGGTTGAGCTGGCGGGGCAGACTGAGCCAACGCGTCGGGAGGCTTTGGCAGACTGTCTCGACTGAGCCTGGGCAGCCGTCTTGACGCAGTGTCGGTTCTTGACGAGGCAGAGATCACCAGAGGCAGCAGACTGCCGAACAACACGTGCTGGATCACTGGGAACTTCGCTAGCACCTGACACAGCAGTTACAGTTGAGAGGTTACTGACAAGAGCTTGTTGTTCACAGTAGTTATTCTCTGGACGGGCCGAACAGTGACAGAGCCAGTGTTGGAAAAACCACTTTAAATATAACTAGAACTATTACAACTACTTTATCCAAAAGTACCAGCTACAATTAATTTACATAAAAAGTAGTAAAGCTTCTTTTACGCTACTTTTTCCAGTCTATTGATTTACTTTCGGGTGTGTCAAGGTTTGGCTCCAATCCAAAATGTTTATTTTACTCTTTCCCCCCAAAATACAACAGATATAATTAGTTAAACATCATTTTCTTCTTCCTTTAAAGTTCAGTTATGTCCAAGACTACTACATTACTAATAAATAAATACAAAATAATGCCTTTATTATAAGTGTTTTTCATTAAAATACGTTTTCCAGATCAATCATAAAAATTGATTGATTATCTACAAAGTTGCAGTGAAAACCGTGGTAATAACGTAGAAAGTTGACTGTTCTTAGCCAGAATTTCCCTTAAAGCTCTGTTATTTCTCAATAATCGAGTTTTATGATTTTGGTAGTGATAGATAGATAGTGAAATCTACCGCAAAATGTCATTATTTACATTTTGTTGTATACTTCACCATTTATTCGCTAATTGAGGTAAAACACCAAGAATGCCCTAAAATACCATAAAATAGCCACCATTTTAAAGTGGTAAGCTAGATCATTCTGCAATTTTATCCATACATGTTTTTACTTAGATACAAATTTACATTGAGTTTGACCCATATCCGATAAATGGTGTAAGATATAATAAATAATTAAAGAAAAAAAACCAAAATGATGTATATCTGGTAAACGAAGTGTTAAAAAAAATGTTATACCTAATTATCTCTTTATTTTGACCCAATAAACCTAATCCTTAAGTTGACGCCCATTCATAAACACTCTGTCTATACAAATCTCCAGACGTCCTTGAACTGACGTTTCTCTGAAATGTGGACAAGAAGTGTCAGAAACGTTTCTTGGTTAATACGTAAGCGTACGCGAGCGAGGATGACGGAGGGAGAAGAATGATTGACGCAAATTCTAAATATTGTGATTCATTTTGTTGACAGCTTCTTGAACTTCTGCTCCGGTCACTGATTACATAACTTAATATTCATGTAACAAAAATAAGCTTTGTTTATTAAGTTGTTAATGTTGAGTACATTTATTTTGAAATACAGTACTTACTTTTGAAGTACTTCACTTTAATACGTTTTTTAACTAAACCTAGAAGTTTGGATATTTGACCAAAAAAAGTTACAATGCTTGACTTTGTCAGCTTAAACTGCTGATTAAAATAATTGTTAACATATACGAGGGCTATTTTAAATTAAGTTTTGTTCAAAATTCAGTATGAAATTCAAACCACTTATGAAACTAAAACGCAAGGTTTTCTAAGCTATTGCATGACTTTCCTTTCAGGAAATTTTATTTCCTGGTAAATCAAGTAGAAAAAAATATATATTGGGAATTTTCAGGACGGAAATCCTTAAAATAGTTATAGTTACTCTCATCAATGTTCGCCATGGTTAAGCGTAAGCTTACCGACAACTGCAAAACCTGGTCGTCCAAAAACTTATTAACGATCGTGATCTCGGAATAACAGTTGTTGGTTTATTAACGATCAAGAACACAAAGCAACTATCATATTACACACAAGCAACACACGTATAAAATGTTTACCTCTGCTTTGTACATTTTGATGAGACCGTCGTTGACTTTGCCCCAGTAGCCGACTCCGCTGATGTTCCACAGCTGGTTTGAATGTTCTGCAAACGGCCCAGTCTTCACCTGCAACACACACATCAGTACAACTACAAAACACAACCAAGTTTCACCTGAACCCTTGGCTTAGTTCTCCGACCCTTTCTTGATGCTTGGTTTTGAGTTCAGTAGAACCCCGTTTATCCGACCCAAACGAAATTGGATCCAGATCAAGGTCAGAATGGACTTAATTCGGATATCTGGAGGAACAAAGATAATGTATTTTTACAGAAAGAAAAATGAGTTTACTGTACAGTAATGATATACAAATGGTTACGTAAATGATAAGCTAATATGTACATTTAACCATCTTTTAACGTGGTTACACCAAAGATTATGTTATGGAAGGTAGTATGCACATGGCTGGGGCAGGAAAATCCAGCATAGTTGCAACATCACTCAAGCGCTGCCCTCTCCCACCTTGGCTGGACATGCTTGAGTCTGTTTCATGTCAACGACTTAAATGTTACCAACGATTTTCAAGAACAAATTTGCACACACATCCGTGGCTCTACTCTTAAAAGAATTTCCTCGCAGCGCAATCTGTGCTTGGGCTGCTGAACTATGTGGAGTTTCCTGCCCCAGCCATGCGGCATCAGTGCAATCTATTTACCATAACATGGCATGTGTTGGTTATACACACCCAGCTCACTAGGCAATTCAGAAACTGACTTGACATTGTCCAAACGTTGAAGCAAACACATCAATTTTTTGTTGCAGGATCTCACAAACATGCTTACATTTTTGATTATTACTCATTAAGACTACCGATTGCAAATATAATTATAAATAAATAGTTTTAAAATAAAAATACTGGTTTGGCAATCAAAATTGTGTATAGCCACAACATGTTTTGGCTAACTTCAAGCCATTATCTAGTGCTCTTTGCTACTGTCATGATCATGTTTCAATCAAAGCCACATCATTTGTTCCCCACGCATGGTAAGAAGCAGTGTGTGTTGTATGTTAGGATTCTTTTCAATAAGGATAGGTACTCCATTATGCATTGTTAATTTTAAGTAAAGGGCCTTAATGTCACATCTCAAATTACGTGCCAAGGTCTCTGTAATTACCGTTAAGCCGCTGGCAAACAGCAATATTTTTCTTACTAAATTGTAAATTAAAAGGTGGCACATATTAGATATTCATTTCATATAATTATAATGCTCATAAAGCTGGCTAGTCGATGTTTAGTGTTAAGGTCAGGGTTCAGCAATGCTTCCACTATTTTAAATGTCCATGTGTTTATTGGTAATCTGTATCATATTTTATAGGCCCCAGTCAGGATTCAACTACAACAAACAAATAAGTTTTTTTGCAACTAAGGCCTTGTTTACACTGGGCGATCGATCGTCGGCGACTAGTCGTCGGTACAGTCGGCACCAATGTTATCTAATGGAACCGTTTACACTATGGATGAGTAGTCGGCGAGGCAGCAATTAGTCTGTGGTAAATCTTTTCAGCAGCGACTGACAGCGATTTGAAATCAGCTGGCCGACTGCAGAAGCATTGCGGCTTATGAGGCGTTCACATTTAGCGACTAGTTTCAGACCGTCTGCATGCGGGCACCTTCTATCCCTCCCTTTTCCTTTTTAAAAAAAATTGTTTTTCCAGTGATAACAGTTTTGATTTGGTTCAAAACCTCATCAAATGATACTTTACTCATTCTAAAGTAGTTACTAAAAAGTAATCACTCGCGTTTTCAGAACACAAATCGTCGATCAAGGTATGGTACACACTTTTTTGGTTTCTATCTCGAAAAAATCTCATGGATATGTCACGATATTTCTGCCTACCCTTGCGTTTTTAAGTATTGCCAAAAGTAATACCTCCTCGTCTGAAATCATTTTGCATACTGACAAATAGTTTCACTGGGTTGACTCAAGGTGAATCGGCAGCGACTAATTGGCAGAAAGTTGCTGTGCCGAAGATTGAGTGTTAGTTGCTCTGCCGACTAGTCGCCGACGATTGATTGCCTAGTGTAAACGAGGCCTAAGGAGGACAAATCCATTGAGAAAACTCACCTCGTTGATGTATTTTATGCAGCCTAAGAACATGAAATCCTTCTCGAACGAGTTCACTATGTCAGGCTGCAGGAAAGACCTGGGCTCAATTCTTGGGTGATCTGCAAATTAAGTTAATCATAAAATTAAACCACGGTATATTATGAATTTACCATGAACAGTACAGATAGTGTGAAGGGAACGAATGAAGAGTACAAGGGGGTACCCAAAAATAACGGAAAAATGTCATTGTAAAAACCATATGTTATTATTTTTTTACAAATTTACATGTATACCTAATTCAGTTATCTATCATATGCTTTAGTCTGAATTCTGCACGCTCCATTCTCGTTTACCTTTATACTTCTTTAATTTTTTCAAAACAATGACCTTTTATGTCATTTTTTATTCTGGGGAACAGAACAAAGTTGTGTGGGGCAAGATTTGGAGAGTATGGGGTGTGGGGAAGGGTGGTCATGCTGATATTGGCCAAAAACTAGCAAACTGAGATGGCTGCGTTGGCAGGGGCATTGTCATGGGGAAAGAACCAGTCTCCAGATCGCCACAGCTCTTTTTTCCCCAAATCGTCAGTTGAAATTTGCTGCACTGAACTCCAACTCACTCCAGACAGCAAAGAGGTATTCTCAATGGTCCTCAGACAGTCTTCTTGCAATATTGACAGATTTTCTGAAAATTTTCATCAGTCCGAGAGGTCTGGGACGAGGCTTGTCCTCAATCGATATGTCGCCAACTTGAATTCAGGAAAATCACTCGTACATTCTGGTTTTTTAAAACATCATCTTTGTAAGCTTTTTTAAATAATTGTAACCATTTCCGACACACCTCTGGGCTGAAGTAATGCCATATTGGAGATTCCAGTTCAGTAGGAGAGAAGTGCAGGAGTTTTTAGTGGGTAAATCTTGACCAACGCAGAAGCTGTCACAATGAGGTCTGAAGAAAAAGAGTCCCACAGACGGGAAGTTTGATACGGAGCCCTTATGGTGCATAATGCATTTACTCCTGAAGAAAAAAAACCCGTTTCCGAAACGTTCTTACCATGAACAAAGCAAAACTTCATTGCTGCACGTTATTCATCTAATGCCACCATCAATACAAAACGAAGAAGAACAAAACTACTATTGGAAAACGCACGCAATTCCTCTTCACAACCTCTCTTCAGACTAACCACACTAAACAGCCATAATGCGAAAAATGTGCTCCCCGCCACCAACCGATTCTCGATCCATTTGGGTAACCCCTCTTACATTGGTAAAAGAAACAGCTTCAAAAATGTTCTTTTGTTTTGTTTTACAATTAAATTTGATTGATACACCGACCACTCTTAGAGATTATCTAAAGGTGATAATAGGATGGTGAGGTGTGGTCTTGTTACAAACTAGGGTCAATTGTTTACACTCTTCCCGTTTACTGAAAATCCATACAACTTTTACATTCTTTATAACTGATGAAACTATGCCTAAGTAGTACTTTCAGCAGGAGTGACCTGATTCCCTATTCTGGAAACTCGTGTAAGAAATATTACTATTGGGTCGATTCCAAATTTGTTTCATTCACGATACCAGGATATTGATTCTCAATTGAGATTCTAAGCGCCCACATGTGTTGTTGTTGGATCAATTCCTAATGTTGTCAATTTCAAAAACACCACAGTCCCGTTAATCCAAACTAGCATTTGGGAAAAAGTTTGAATTTTTCTAGGAATTTTTAAGACATTTTCAGAAGGAAGAAACGAAACAAGATACTTTTAGAAAACATTTCAATGAAACAATTTGAATACAAAAAGAGTACAGATAGTTAACTGGTTAAATCGTCAATGAAGCATTGCAACAGTTTGGAGAGTGACAGTGTGGGGGTAGATGAGGGAGGGGTTGTCATGCGCAGTGTTTACACAGACGCCTTAACTACAACGCGACAACAGTGACGTGTACTGTAATACCGGACCTTGAACCGGCACCCCAGTCAGTCACGACAGTGACAAGTCGCTGTGCATGTAGCTTACCTCACACAAAAGTATTTCATCCCTCCACGATGCAATGACCTAACTATACAGTACTGATAACTAAAATATAATCTACGTTGCTGTTCTTGAATAATTAGACGTGATTTT
This sequence comes from Matsumurasca onukii, assembly GCA_018831715.1. NCBI lineage: Eukaryota > Metazoa > Arthropoda > Insecta > Hemiptera > Cicadellidae > Matsumurasca > Matsumurasca onukii. Next base: position 38,051,709 of record CM032065.1, read on the forward strand.
GCATAAAATGTGTAATTTTTGTTCAAACTTGTCATTTAGGGTCTTTTTACGGTTAATCCGAACTTTCGCTTATCCGAACTGGGTCCGGTCCCAATTAGTTCGGATTAACGGGACTGTGATGTACTATAATAATAATATAGATTCTGGATTCTGATATTGATTCTTGATTTCACGTTTGATTCTTGATTCCAGGTTTGATCCTCGATATTGGGACCTCCGGAAGAAATCAGAAATGACTTTACCAGCCGATTCTCAACTGCAGGAAATCGGTTGTAGCTTACTGCTCATGCACATTTTGTTTCAAAAATTGTGCTACTGCACTCTGTAAATAATGTGTGGCCAATTTATAGTCCGACTTTGCAGGACATTGGACTCGTCCACCGCAGGATCTAGCTAGTAGCCCTCATCTGTGCAGTTTCAATTCCGGAATCCATTTCCGATTACTGACTCTCGATTCCAAAACCTTATAACCAACTTCCCACCCCTGGAATCGGGAAACAGAATTGACCCAACACTAGTATTAACCAGGATGTGCATTTGACAGTTTATTTATTTACCGATGAGCTGTGAACTTCCCCAGATGAAAGGGATGAACTGATAGTCGTCTAGAGCCCAGACTCCTCGACTGCCCGCTGGCTCCATCTTGTACACTGTCTGCAGCCTCCGCACCAACACCATGTACCTGTACGACAACACAGATGCTTTAACATGTCTCTCATTGAAGATAAAGTGATTACCATTGACTTTACATACAGATCTGTGCGATAGGTCTGGCATGTTCGGGGAAGGTCAGCTATGTGATTGGGTGGTAGACAAAGATTAAGTTATGGTAGTTAGCTGGTGTATAGATGTCATATGGCTGAGGCAGGGAAATCAACATAGTTGTGATAGTCCAAGTACAGAAAGCGCTTCCATCTCTGCCTGTCTTTCTCCCCCTTTGGCTTCATGTATTTTAGTTTGTCCGATATCGATGACTTAACTGTGACCACTTGTGTGATTCGAACAAAACACCTTGCGTGTGTCAGTGACTCTACTTGAGACTCTTTAAAAGAATTCCCTCGAAGCGCTATCTGTGCTTGGGATGCCGGAACCATGTTGATTTTCCTGCATCAGCCATGCATCTATGCCATCTACTTACCAAACATAATCAGCTACTTTTTTGTGATATCCGTCATTTTGTGACCCGTAGACACCCTGCATAAAGGTCGGAGTTCTGCATTTCTTATTTTAATCTTTTAAGGCAATTTTATCTGCCAAGGTAAAAGACAGTTCAAGAATGTCTTTGATAATAGTAATTAAAATGACTTCTCTATTGTCTGACCTGTTGAAGACTTTATTGACGACAGCCAAGTAGTCTGCAGGGGTGAATGCTCCTATCTTGAAGAGACAATAGAGGAACATGCAGAAACTCATCTCGTGGCCGGTGCCGTAGTCGATGCGAGTGGAGTTGCCGAACCCCTCCGTCAAGTACTCCTTGACCTCTGGCACCGCCCGGTGATACAGCGGGGGCAACGCTTCGTGCAGCAACTCTGTAGCACTCTGTCACAACACATTCACGTAAACAAACATTCCACCAACTTACAAACTGTTAAGTTACAACAAAGATTACGTTATGGTAGGTAAATTGTGCATAGATGCCACATGGCTGAGGCAGGAAAATCATCATAGTTGCGGCAGACCAAGCACAGAGTATTTTAAGAGCCTCAAGTAGAGCCACTGACGCACGCGCAAGTTCTCAATCACATTTAAGTCAATGACATCGGACAAACTCAAGCATGTGGAGCAGAGGGGGGAGAAAAACAGCAGGAGATGGCAGCGCTATCTGTGCTTGGGCTGCCACAACTGATTTTGATTTTCCTGCCTCAGCCATGTGGCATTTACGGCCAATCTTCTTACAATAGTTAGCTAGTAACCAAAGATAATTAGTTATTTACAATTACATTTCGGCTTAAAACTAAAGAAAATTGATTTTTTCTACTTTAGGACCTTTATAAGTTTTATAAATACCTTATTAGCCGGTAGATCCTAATGTTTACAAACAATTTAGTTTTATTCGGGTTCAAAACTTCTATGACTGAATTTCTCAAGTGTATACTTTAAACTACGGTAATAAAGAACTAAGGCTTTCAAAAAGGAATAGAAAGGAGAGCAGGCACACCTGGATAAAGTAGAAACACAAAGGAGAACACAGACTGTCAAATATTCAACCCTACCCTAGGACCCCTCAAGACAAAAAGGGGGCATTGAAAAAGAAGTGCTTTGAAAGAGAAGAACTTTTACTCTATCAAGTGGTCTCTTTTTGTAATGGTCTTAATAGGGCTGATAATTTGACAGTCTGTGTTTTCCTATGGGTTTCTACTTTAACTAGGTTTGCCTGCTCTTCTTTCTATTCATTTTGATAGAATATCCTGGCCTAGTCCTACTTCCTAAATATATTAAAGAACTAAGCTCTAGACCTATTATCATATACAGATACTAGCATAGAACCCCTTTTTGCCATTATCATAAACCTAAGTTACTCATATTAAATTGAGGCCTCTGAGTAGTAGTTGACAGTTACACTTGGCTCTTACTCTCATGACAAACCCAAGCCCCATTTCCCTCCCAGTCCATCCACACATGCATAATGCATAAGGTTAACCACGACCACCCGATACTCTAAGGTACCAGTACCGAAGTTATGGTTAGCTATAATAACTAGATGAGAGCAAAGACTTAAGCGGCCAGAGTCACGACTATCATCTCCAGCTTTCAATACAGAGTGTGTCGAGAAACTATTCACCCTATCTAGAGTGCCAAGCGTTCAGCTCATTTTACAGTAGAGCAGCCTCAGTGGACTTACTGAGACTGAGCTAGTGTAAATAGTTTATTGACGCAGTCTGTACCAGAAGCTTTAGATTATTGCTATAATAAAGCCTAGTCCTTAACAAATATTTTTCTTCAACACAACACTGCATATTTTGTTAATCTGAAACATTACCTCTTTGACTTTAAGGTACCAGGTCTTGTAAGCCTTGTTGCCGAATCTCTGCGGTTGCTGGATAGGTGGGATTTCCGTAATCCAAGTGTCCAGCTTTTCCAACAAAGCGAGGATTGCTGTTGTGATGTCCGAAACATGGCATTCGACACTTAAGGATTTTGATCTCACTTCCATGTTCATTGCAGTAATGAACCCACATACTCCTGCAACAATACACTGCTGTCTTGGAGGAGATTTACTTATTAAAGAGTAATATAAAGAAAAAGTACCTTTTAGAAAAGGTTGATTTTAAATTCAGACACAATTTTGTAAAGGTCTTGATTTTTCTCTTTAATAATTTACAAAATTAACCCTCCAAGTGATCTGTACATGCAACTGAATGAACTACAGTAGACTCTCGGAAGTTTGGCCAGCTCAGGACCGACCTAGGCCCACACTAAAAGTCTTGTACCTAACCTGTATACACAACAGTTAAAAACGCAAGTGAAACAAACATCACTGACTGTAAGCCTACTGCGAGGACGAGCACCACATGACTGCACAGTGTGAACACAAGACGTGAACTGAAGAATTAAACAAAGAATACAATAAACAAGTTGAGACTTCCTGCCTGCTCGCGACTGGCAAGTGACTCATGCTCAGGGAGCCAAGAACTTAGGGAAGTCTACTGTAATGTGATAGTTTGTGACAATCCAGAGCCTGAGGAGGTCTGGAGGTTATACCTGGTACAAGCCGTTATAAAGGCTAAAATGAACTTTCATGACAGTTGCAGAGATGCTTTAAATACTCTCTAAGTAATAACGGTAACACCTATTTACACCATAGAAGCAATAGTGTTTGCATAAAAACCATCTTTACAAACATTTAGAGAAATACATAGCTACAATACTCAACACGCAGATAATTTCTTCAACACGTCATTTCTTCAATTATTTAACTAGTTCCCCATAACCACCCCGACAATAAACTACAAACACTTAAAAGAAGTACCAAAAATATAGTGCCATCCAAGTTCGGTGGGTTGGAAAAAGAATTGGACCTCTCTACACATCTTTTTTGTCTGTATGTATCATGCTTCTCTTTTCAGCTTAATGTTTCATTATTATTTTTTACCCTATCTTGTAAAAAGGCATGTATGCCGTATATAAATAAATAAATTTCAACCTCCCATTCCATAGAACAACCCGTAAAAGAGTAAATTCCATAAATTTGAAACCGGCAGAATAAAATTGTATGTGGAAGCTAAAATATATTTGATGTTAATATTCTTTATATTAGGTTTGTGAAATGATTGAATTAGAGTAATTTTCTTACATGGTATTATCATTCATAGACTCACCATGTACGCTTCAGATTTCAGCCAGGTCTCCATTCCCTCTTGGGAGAGGACAGCTCGTTGTGGAACTCGGAAGTCATGAGTTTCCAGGGACACACACTTAGAGCTGTCAAACATAGGCCTGCCTATATTAAAAAGCAATAATAAGTTAACATGTCTGTTATAAGTTGACAGGTTTTAAAAAGATTGTTTACATCTACTTTTGTTCTTGCATAAAATAAAAACCTTCCAGTGGTTTGTATCCTAGTTGGTAATAAATCTTGCATAACAATAAAAACTTGCACACTTCAAAGTTTTCAAGTAGGCTATACAATGGCCACTTTAGTCGTAACCTGCCCTGAAACCATGTAAATCGTAGGGGTAGTTGAAAGGAAGTTCACGTGCCATCTCCAATCGGCTTAGCTCGGTACATTCCAGGTGGTCAGTGGGCGGGAAATGTAGAAGGGTAGCATTAGTCGTGTTGGGAACTCTACATGCCTCACCTGGTTATTGAGAATTGTCAAACATAGGACACTACTGAAGCGGCCACACTAAGGTAGGCCTACTAAAGCACAACATATACATGTAAATAAAGCATGACCACGCCTAGTTGATATCTTGATTATGTTAAAGTAATGTTTGTACCCACAGAATTACAATAGTTTAAAGACTATATGATCACAAGAGACAGTATTATTGCATACTGAGCGGTTTGAAAGGCAACATTGTATTAATAGCAACCACAGCAGCTAGTATCATATCACTATTTGAGATGCCGACCACTTTCATGAGGGTATTTTAAGGCAAATATGTGGTGAAGGATGAGTGGTAGTAATGAGTTATGAGGTGTAGTCTTGTTACAAACTAAGCCGACTCTTCCTTAGAATGGGTCATTAATTAATAGCCCAATGACCAATGGAAATTCAAGGACCAACGGCTTAACGTGACTTCCGAACCACGCAGGTGATGGTCTGATATGTCTAAACGATGGTGGGAGTTATCATAGACTGAAATCGTCGATAGTAGAAGTTGTTGCCATACTATTATACCTAGGCCTACTGCCCACTGCTTACTTGACAAAATTCTCCAAGATACACAGCCTAGACCAGCGAGTAATTAAGTTTTAGTTAAACTGGGCCGTGCAGCTTAAGATAAATAAAACGTGCAAAGGCACAAGGCTAGTCCTGTTTGTTACTGAAATATATAAAATATACTTTAAAACTATGCCCGGACCAATTGAAGTTTGAAAGAATGTTAAAGTAGGCCTACCGGCATCCTACCTGAAGTTACACTTGGTGCGTTCATGTTTCTAGGAGTTTGCAGTAAAGATATAATGTAATAACTGGTCAATCGTGTTTACAATTTAGCATAAAACAAAAGTATATAAGTAACCCAACAGAAATGCTGCGTAATCATGAGCGGTTACAACTAAGTCCATAGGTAATCTAATGAGTAACTTGCAGAGTACAAAAAAACATAAAAGTTCATTGTCATGCCATCTAGCGGAAAATCTCGCAACCCGGTTGATAATGGTAGGAAATATTTCTCAAAAGTACAGTTCACTACCACTCCCTTCTGAAAAGATGCAAACAATAGCTTTTGAAGCTTGGACCTCTACACAGAGTACCATTAGCGGAACAGCAATTGTCAATTTATATGTATCAAACAATCTAGACCAGAATGGACAAGGTCCAAACTGTCAATACTCTGTAATAATACCTGTAGACCTTCAGTGCAGCTGTTGGCAGTTTGTCCACTGAGGAGCAAACGAGTCTGTACTTGCAGTAGCGGAAGCTAATTTTGTGGCAATATATATCTGCCGTCTATAGGTTTGATTGTTAGTGTCGTCATATCTTCTCCACACTCATTCATTGATAACTGATCACATATAAGGCGCTTCGTTTTCAGCTATTCCATTCCAGAGAACACAGCATCTGAGACAGATTGCTAGAGCAGAGCAGTGTCGCACGCACTTGAGCACTGGAGCTCACCTGCCTATGAAGCAGCCATCGCAGAAACTGAGTGTCATGTCTGAAGTCAAACCTCGATGTGCACCTAATCAGCTACTGTTTTTGAACATTAGATTGCATCCTTTTCTAAAAGAATTCAAGTAATACTCGTGGAAGAATATTCACGCTTCATATTATAGGAAAAAGGATTTGTGAATTGTATGCCTTTTGGAACAGAGCCATCGTATACAGGGTACTGTCCTTAAGAAACTTGTGGATTTCCTTATTATGGTTCAAAAATAAAAAGTAAAATAGGAATAATAAATTTTTTCGAAGCGCTCTTTACATGTTCTCTGTTGTCACAATTTTCATTAATTATTTATTATTTTACACCACTTATGGCTTTGACTCAAACTTAGCAAACAGAGTATCACGATGTGTATCATGAAAGTAGACCATTAATTAATGACGTATTGAACTTATGAATTTTAAAACTGGCATTTATTTTATGGTATTATACTTTAGGATATTTTTGGTGTTCCATTTAAATTGCAGGTCAAACATGGTGGAACTCTCCGGTAAAATGCTAGGTGGTTTTACTACCTATCTTTTGCCACCTCAGACAGAAGATCACATCGATTAAGTATCAACTTCATTACAGTGGAAACCGTGGCAAACATACTCTAAAGAAACAGTAACTAGATTTAAAGTTCTATAGAAGTTTCAGTCAGATTCTTCCCCCTAAAGCCGTTGGTTTCCCAATACTTTTTATGACCTGGTATCAATAGCAGAAGGTCCCAATATTCCTATGTAAACGTAGTATCCCATTTGTTAAAGTAATCCGTTTAAAACTATACAGTATTATTCGCATTGAAAATATAACGCCTAACTAATATACCATATTTGAGATGCCACCAGAGGGTTTTGAAATGCTTGTTATTCTAAGGCCGACTGTAAATTTTACTCAAGTTAACGTGAGATACCACGCAGTGTTTATGAGGCAAAGGAGATACGGCCTACACTTACTTGATATCATTCTCAAGCGGCCTTTTGACCCCAGAAGTGCATATTTGATTTTCTCTTTATTTTTGACCCATAAAACCTATGGGGTTACACTAATGGGTACCCTGCATATTAGGTTTGCAAAAGATATTTGTAACATGCAATTAAAGCCAAATGTCTTGAGGTGGGTCTTTTCGGTAAGAGTATTGCATCTTTGTCATTGCCTCGTAACGGTTGATAAAAGGAGTCTAAATCGTGCATGCTGACTCTGAAAGCCCAAATACAGAAATCGTTATGTTACAATTAAGCAGAACTTGTTTTAACAGGCCGCGTGCAACTCAGTTCATACTGCTGCTCCCAATATGACTGGCCGAAGCTGCAGGAAACGTTCCTCTCCGTTCTGCCGCTCGGGTAAAGGATTTGTGTGGAATCAATACATGTTACAAGTATAAGCGATGCCCAAAGTCAAACCCGCGCTCGCTCGATTCAAAAGGACTTTACAACTTTGAAAATTCATACATTTTATTACACAAGGTACAGAGCTGGTTTTGGTGTTGTTTTAAAGGAAAAACACTTGTTTTTACCTTAAACTAAAGATGTTCTATGTGGCTTCCGTTGGTTATTCTGCAGACATCCCATGGTAGTAGATTTCTTCAGACTCACTAGCATTTTAGGGTAACTTGCTCAGCAGCGGCGTAAATTTTTACTATAAGTTAACGTAGAGTGGCCGGCAAAGGAGGTACGTACACCATATCTTTCATGAAACCCCAGAAGAAGAAATCTAGCGGTGTCAGGGTCGTTGGGCATGCAAGTTCCCAAAGCGAACCATGAATTGGATTAACCTTCCGAAAGCAGTCGTGTTGATTAAACAAATGTTTTAACAGGCTACTTTGTTCAATAAGTTATTTTCTACATATATATTGTAAAATTTGCTATGACAAGTAGTGCTGCTATGTGGGACAAACTATAAAACCTCTATGGAGGCCATTGGCCAATTTTAACCTTATAAATTTCAACTTTAGCCTTTGGTTTGTTTACAGTCAGCAATGTTTACATTTTTACTCCCTTTAAAAAATACTAAAATGAATTATCAAAAACTGTAAACCTATTAGAAGTCTACTTTTTCCATAATTTATCTTACTTAACCCATGCTATGCTAAAATAGTTATATTAAAAATAAAAAATAGACTAAGAAAACTTAACCTTGAAAAATATTCATCATTTTCAAGTTCTCTATTTCTAGGCAAGTTGTGGGTTAAATTTTAACCACTGGTTAAGGCTGAATTGAAAAAAGGGCCGCTAAGTATGACTGGCAAAGAATATTGTAAGGAAAAACGTACAACAAACGATACTATAAACATTGAACTTGTCATGGAATTTCCCACCTCTAAAACATACCGTTTTAGGCCCCTGTTTGGAAATATGGCACTGTGGACAGTTAAATTTTGACCAAGAAATTTTTTAATAAATTTTAAATAAAACTATTTTGATTCATAATCAATTGTAAAGTTTACTTTCTAAAATGAACTTGCTGCAACATGTAAACTAGAAGTAATTGTTATAACAAAATAAAATTCAAAATAATTCAACAATTAATTTAATAGTACAAAATACTCTATAAAACACTCCACAAATAAAACATAATAAATATCTATAACCTAACACAATGACATGGTTAAGATGAATAATTTGAACAGCACATTTTAAAAAATAACTATGTACTTACAATACTTAAACTAAAGAAATAAATATGTACTTACAGTACTTAAACTATGGTCACTTGTAAATTTAACAAATTCATAGGAAGCTATGAGAATAGCTAACAAACATAGTCATGCCATGGTACAATATTTAATACTACCATTTTCTGTGTAGAATGAAAATTAATGTAGAGTTTGTCAAACCATGGTTGAGCAATCAAGCTTCCAAGACTCGGACCTTAGCCCTCCGAACTCTGTGGTGAACAACGATGAAGGTGCCATACGAAAACAAAAGCTGAAACTTCGTTCATCATAATGCCGCAAAGTACATGGTCATGGCTGAACGTATTATACATTTCCAAAAGGTTACGCCACCTCAGTTTCGAAAGGAAGTCTTCAGGTGGTGAACAAGATAGCTAAAATTTGTAGATCGCCAGGAAGTCATAGAATCCCCGACGTACGACTGCACTCACACCAAAAGTGACTACTCTTTGTGCCAGGTCCAGTCCACATTGTTTCACAGGAAAAGAAGGAACAACAGCAACTGTAAGAGATGAAAAAGTTGCCAGTAAAAGCAAATCAACTGAACCAAAAGATACTTTAAATCAAATTTTACCCGTAGGCTCAGGTAAACTTCACGTGTGTGAGGTCTGGTCTGTAGGAGAGCTGTCTCCTTAAAGGCGCGGGCTGTGGTAATGACCAGTGGCCACACACTTGCCTGAAAACTAAGTTTAGATCCGACATTACTCCAAATTAATCGAGTTGGCAAAGTTAAGATTCATAAATTATTATGAAATTATGTTGGCAGCCTTTTTTATCTTTCAGGAATAAAAGTTCATTAATTAGCAATGTTACATTGTGCGTTCACAAAACAAAGTACGACAACTAAAGATGTACTTATATGTATTTTACATATTTACACGGAAGAATATCAAGGGGAAGTAGACAACAGCCTTGTCACTTCTTCTTAGCAAAGTCCTTGAGTGTTTTGTTTTTGGTTTTCTGTTTCTTGCTCGTAGACTCAGTTGCCTCTGATGATCTCTTGCTGGGATTTTTTTCTAAAAAGAAATAAAACGTTATTATTAAATTAAAAACTATACAACCGATACTCTAGGCTGGTGTGCACAGACCACATTCAGTGCTTACAACAGTGGTAAGCTCATAGACAGTGCAGGGGCGGATGCAGATCAAGTTTAGGGGGGGTGGTCATCGGTCAAATTCAGCAGGGGCCTAACCCCTCTGCCAGACACAGACCCTAGAAGTCCAGTGGGTCATTTCCCAGGATAATTTGAGAATTATACCATCGAAAAGTGCAGTTTTAACACAAGTCTGACCCATAAAACAATTTTTTTTTGTACTTAGATGCCAGGACTTGAGAGCGTCCTCTGAGCTCCTTGGCTTTAGTTCCCCCCTGAGAGTTTGATTTACTGAAAGAAAAGTATTATAGTCTGTAGAGTATTTGAATTGACTTCTCCTCCTAGACTTGGGATGTGGTTTTAGTTCGGTGGTATAGTGCGTGCATTGCACAAAACCGGCTCAAGTTCAATTCCTGAGCGCAGTGACAACTTTTAACAATGGCCACTCCCCTTGGTCCGGAAGTCATGTTGAACCGTTGGTCCGTTCAATTGTTCATTGGGCTATTAATTAATGATAAAATCTGGGGAACAGTTGGCCCTAGTTTGTAACAAGACTCCATCAAAAACACTCATCCTTCATTTATTTATTTACAAACGTCCCATATTACCCTTAAAATACCCTCTAAGGGTGGTGAATGTCTCAAAGCTAAGTAACAAAGATGAATGGCACACTCACCAGCATTGCTCTTGTCCGCCTTGGTTTGCTTGTAGGCTGCTGACATGCGTTGAATGTTGTTCTTGTAGACATCCTCGTGAATGACAACACGCCGGGATAGTCAGTGCCCAGCACACAGCCGGCTTGCTTCTGTACCGACATCGGCGCTTTCCACGGCTCGTAAACATACTCTGCCGGCAGTTTCCTCACTTCCGGCACATACTTTCTGTAACATGATTGTAAGATAAAATCCATTATATAACTTATTTTGTTTACAATGGAAACAACCAAACAGAGGTCTTTCAATTTGTAAGCAAATCATCCATTCTTTAGTGGTTTAGAATAGATAATTGACATAGTCAATTGAACAATTCCAGAACAAAATTAAAGTTTTCCAGGACAAAAAATCAAGAATAATTCAAGGCAACCATGCGTTGCCTGTCGGATTCGGACTTTGCAATAACTCAAAGTTGTCGTGTTTATGGCCAGGAATGTGATGTGGATTACCTGATGTAGTCTCCCAGCTTGTCAGTCTTCTTGCCGAACGCGACGGGGCTGTACACTCGGTAGAACTGACTGAAGAATGCGGAGGCAGAGAGCCACAACCAGTTGCCTGCGTTCAGCGACCAGTCAGCATCTATCAGCAACTCCTCAAACACCTGCAACATGCATCGTTCATAGATACAGGGTGTCCAGTGTTCAGGAAAACCAAATTCCCGAATAAACTTTGCAGTTTCCTGATTTTGTGGCATAATACTATAAGGTTTCAATTCACTTTTGAATTTAGAAAAACTGTTGAAATGCTATGCGGACTCATGGCAAGTTGGTATCACGCGCGACTCTGAAGCTCATCACTCCGCTGGCACAAGTTCGATCACCACAGTCACCACTTACGTTTGTAAAGTGACTAAATCACTATTTGAGATGCCGACCACTCTCATGAGGGTATTTTAAGGCAAATATGTGGTGAAGGATGAGTGGTAGTAATGAGTTGTGAGGTGTAGTCTCGTTACAAACTAAGGCCGACTCTTCCTTAGAATGGGTCATTAATTAATAGTCCAATTACCAATGGAAATACAAGGACCAACGGCTTAACGTGACTTCCGAACCACGCAGGTGATGATCTGATATGTCGAAACGATGGTGGGAGTTGATGCGGGTATCATCAGATGATCACTGAGACTATCTGAGCCGCTTAAACATGATTATAACCTGATTAGGTCAAAACGCGTCATCCATCTACAAAATTAGGATAGTGACAAAGGTCACTAATATCACTTTAATCACTAATATCCCGTTAGCATTAGTTCTCTGATAAGAGGTACTACCTTCTGTCCCTCCTCCCAGGACTGCCAGAGATCACCCCTGGTGAGGAAGCAGGCCACGGCAACCCCTGTCTGGCCAAGTGATGTCCCTCCTCCCATCCAACCCTCAGGAGGGAAGCAGGAGCCGCATGGCGTGATGCAGTTGTCTCATGATAGCATCTATCCACGGGTACCCTGTCAAACCCTGCACACAACAATATACAGGGTGTTACCTACCTTTCTGTCCCTCCTCCCAGGACTGCCAGAGATCCTGGTGAGGAAGCAGGCCTGTGTATCCAACCCTCCTGTCTATCCACGACCCTGGACACAACAATGCCAGGGTGTTAGATCCTACCTTCTGAGACGCCCCTGGTGAGAAGCAGGCCACGCGCATATCTGGCCAAGATGTATCCAACCTCCTGTCATCCATCGGTAATCTGTCAAACCCTGCACACAACAATATACAGGGTGTTACCTACCTTTCTGTCCCTCCTCCCAGACTGCCACAGATGGTGAGGAAGCAGGCAGTTGTCTCCACTGGCCAAGTGATGTATCCCACGGTACCCTGGACGGTTGTCAAACCCTGATAGCATCACAACAATATACAGGTGTTACACGGTACCTTCTGTCCCTCCTCCCAGGACACAAATGGGTGTTCTACCTCTGTCCTCCTCCCAGAGATGCACAAGAGATCCCTGGTGACCCCTGGTGAGGTTAGCAGGCCACGGCATGTCCCAAGTGATGTATCCAAGTGATGTATCCCTCCTGGAAGTTGTCCTCCCTGATGAAGTTGTCTCAGCATCTATAGCCATCTATCCACGGGTGCCTGTCAAACCCTGCACACAACAATATACAAACCCTGCACACAACAATATACAGGGTGTTACCTACCTTCTGTCCCTCCTCCCAGGACTGCCACAGATCACCCCTGGTGAGGAAGCAGGCCACGGCATGTCTGGCCAAGTGATGTATCCAACCCTCCTGACGAGTTGTCTCCCATGATAGCATCTATCCACGGGTACCCTGTGCACACAACAATATACAGGCTGTTACCTTTTCTGTCCCTCCTCCCAGGACTGCCAGAGATCACCCCTGGTGAGGAAGCAGGCCACGGCGTGTGTCTCTATCCACGGTACAAACCCTGCACACAACAATGTCCTCCTCCTCCCAGGACTGCCAGAGATCGCCCCTGGTGAGTGAGGAAGCACGGCGTGTTCCAAGTGATGTATCCAACCCTCCTGACGAATGATAGCATCTATCCACGGGTACCCTGTCAAACCCTGCACACAACAATATACAGGGTGTTACCTACCTTACCTACCTTCTGTCCCTCCTCCCAGGACTGCCAGAGATCACCCCTGGTGAGGAAGCAGGCCACGGCGTGTCTGGCCAAGATGTATCCAACCCTCCTGACGAGCGTTGTCTCATCATCTATCCACGGGTACCCTGTCCCTGTCAAACCCTGCACACAACAATATACAGGTGTTACCCCTTTCTGTCAGGACTGCCAGAGATCACCCCTGGTGAGGAAGCAGGCCACGGCACTGTATGTATCAACCCTCCTGACGCAGTGTCTCATGATAGCATCTATCCACGGGTGCCCTCAAACCCTGCACACAAACAATATACAGGCTGTTACCTACCTTCTGTCCCTCCTCCCAGGACTGCCAGAGATCGCCCCTGGTGAGGAAGCAGCCACGTGGCGTGTCTGGCCAAGTGATGTATCCAACCCTCCTGACGCAGTTGTCTCATGATAGCATCTATCCACGGGTTGTCAAACCCTGCACACAACAGTATACAGGGCTGTTACCTACATCACCCCCTATCCAGGACTGCTGCAGGTCCCTGCCCAACCCCACACCATAGTAGCTGGTAGATCACCTCAAAGGAAGCTTACCAAAGGTCTGCTAAGCCCTCCCAGTGACCATCCCTTTGAAATTTACAAACAATATACAGACAGCTACCTTCTGTCCCTCCTCCCAGGACTGCCGAGACGCCCCTGGTAAGTAGACACGACCTTCTGTCCTCCTAGGGACGCCTCTGGTGAGAAAGAGGCCATTTACACCATATGCGTGTCTGGCCAAGCTACCTTCTGTCCCCTGGTGAACCCTCCTGGGAGCCAGAATCCTGGCGGTCCAGGCCACCCTGGGTACAGTTCCCTGGTGATGTATCCAACCTCCCTGGCTTAGCACCTTGTGATGATAGCCTTGTCCACCCTCACTGTCCCTCCTCCCAGGACTGCCACATCTGTCCTTTCTGTCATGTCGAGCAGCACAACAATATACAGGGGTGAGGCCAAGCCTGTCCCTCCTCCCAGGACTGCCAGAGATCACCCCTGGCGGATGTGATGTATCAACCCTCCTGGTGCATGTAGTGGTAGCCAACCCTCCTGCCCTGTCACAATCATATGATAGCATCCATCCACGGGTGTCAAACCCTGCACACACAATATACAGGGTGTTACCACCTTCTGTCCCTCCTCCCAGGACTGCCAGAGATCACCCCTGGTGAGGAAGCAGGCCACGGCGTGTCTGGCCAAGTGATGTATCCAACCCTCCTGACGCAGTTGTCTCATGATAGCATCTATCCACGGGTACCCTGTCAAACCCTGCACACAACAATATACAGGGTGTTACCTACCTTCTGTCCCTCCTCCCAGGACTGCCAGAGATCACCCCTGGTGAGGAAGCAGGCCACGGCATGTCTGGCCAAGTGATGTATCCAACCCTCCTGACGCAGTTGTCTCATGATAGCATCTATCCACGGTACCCTGTCAAACCCTGCACACACAATATACAGGGTGTTACCTACCTTCTGTCCCTCCTCCCAGGACTGCCAGAGATCACCCTGGTGAGGAAGCAGGCCACGGCATGTCTGGCCAAGTGATGTATCCAACCCTCCTGACGCAGTTGTCTCATGATAGCATCTATCCACGGGTACCCTGTCAAACCCTGCACACAACAATATACAGGGTGTTACCTACCTTCTGTCCCTCCTCCCAGGACTGCCAGAGATCACCCTGGTGAGGAAGCAGGCCACGGCATGTCTGGCCAAGTGATGTATCCAACCCTCCTGACGCAGTTGTCTCATGATAGCATCTATCCACGGGTACCCTGTCAAACCCTGCACACAACAATATACAGGGTGTTACCTACCTTCTGTCCCTCCTCCCAGGACTGCCACAGATCACCCCTGGTGAGGAAGCAGGCCACGGCGGTCTGGCTAAGTGTCCAACCCTGGCAGTTGTCAAGTCTATCCACGATGTAAACCCTCCAACCCTCCTGTCCCTCCTCCCACGCAGTCACCCCTGTCTCATGATATCCAACCCTCCTGCATCTATCCACGGGTACCCTGTCAAACCCTGCACACAACAATATACAGGCTGTTACCTACCTTCTGTCCCTCCTCCCAGGACTGCCAGAGATCACCCCTGGTGAGGAAGCAGGCCACGGCATGTCTGGCCAAGTGATGTATCCAACCCTCCTGGACGAGTTGTCTCATGATAGCATCTATCCACGGGTACCCTGTCAAACCCTGCACACAACAATATACAGGGTGTTACCTACCTTCTGTCCCTCCTCCCAGGACTGCCAGAGATCACCCCTGGTGAGGAAGCAGGCCACGGCATGTCTGGCCAAGTGATGTATCCAACCCTCCTGGCGCAGTTGTCTCATGATAGCATCTATCCACGGGTACCCTGTCAAACCCTGCACACAACAATATACAGGGTGTTACCTACCTTCTGTCCCTCCTCCCAGGACTGCCAGAGATCACCCCTGGTGAGGAAGCAGGCCACGGCGTGTCTGGCCAAGTGATGTATCCAACCCTCCTGACGCAGTTGTCTCATGATAGCATCTATCCACGGGTACCCTGTCAAACCCTGCACACAACAATATACAGGGTGTTACCTACCTTCTGTCCCTCCTCCCAGGACTGCCAGAGATCACCCTGGTGAGGAAGCAGGCCACGGCGTGTGTATCCAACCCTGGCAGTTGTCAAGTGAAACCCTGTATCCACCTTCTGTCCCTCCTCCCACCCTCCTGGACGCGAGTTGTCTCATGATAGCATCTATCCACGGGTACCCTGTCAAACCCTGCACACAACAATATACAGGGTGTTACCTACCTTCTGTCCCTCCTCCCAGGACTGCCAGAGATCACCCCTGGTGAGGAAGCAGGCCACCATGTCTGGCCAAGTGATGTATCCAACCCTCCTGGACGCAGTTGTCTCATGATAGCATCTATCCACGGGTACCCTGTCAAACCCTGCACACAACAATATACAGGGTGTTACCTACCTTCTGTCCCTCCTCCCAGGACTGCCAGAGATCACCCCTGGTGAGCAGGCCACGGCGTGTCTGGCCAAGTGATGTATCCAACCCTCCTGAGTTGTCTCATGATAGCATCTATCCACGGGTACCCTGTCAAACCCTGGTGGGAAGCACACAACAATATACAGGGTGTTACCTACCTTCTGTCCCTCCTCCCAGGACTGCCAGAGATCACCCCTGGTGAGGAAGCAGGCCACGGTGTCTGGCCAAGTGATGTATCCAACCCTCCTGGCGCAATGATAGCATCTATCCACGGTACCCTGTCAAACCCTGCACACAGGGTGTTACCTACCTTCTGTCTCCTCCCAGGACTGCCAGAGATCACCCTGGTGAGGAAGCCCGCAGTGTCTGGCCAAGTGATGTATCCAACCCTCCTGACGCAGTTGTCTCATGATCGCATCTATCCACGGGTACCCTGTCAAACCCTGCACACAACAATATACAGGCTGTTAATCACCTGTCAATAGCTCTCCTGTCATTTCACCAATGTGAGTACAAGAACACTACTGCAGGTGTAGAATCCCAGCAGTCATTCTTAGAAGATACAAGGACTAAAGTGGCAGATAAAACGGTACCTACTAGATCATTTCTTGTAGTTTTTTTATTTTGTGTTAGTTTAAGTGTAGGAACCAATGGAATGGAGTTGATTAAAGTACAGTATAAGAATAAATCTCTACAAACTACAAAGTAAAAATATAAAATTTTGGCAGAATCTTTTAGTTTATTTGTGAATTAGTCTTTCTGAATAACATGGCCAAACTCTCATCACAGCACAAGAATGTTTGGAAATAATCAACACTAACTTAGAGAAAGAGTCTGGTAAGTTAAAAAGCTTACGTTGGTCCACGCTTCTAGATACTTGTCGTTCTTGTCCCAAGGCACTTGTACACAGACAGGGTTGCCAACCATCTTGTCAAAGTTGGGCGTGCCGGAGGCTGCTGTGAAGTAGAACTCTCTCCAGTACATCTGTCCCATGAGCGAGACGGGCGGTTGAGAGTGTTTCCGCCCGTTGTACACCTGCCCACACAAACACACTCAAGACATTTGATTTAATGAATACTTAAGTCTTATGATAGTGAAAGCAAGTGTAAATGTTGATACACTGATAAGTTGAGTGAGACATAAAAGCAGTTTAAACCAGACCGGCACGCAGCTAGGCGCTAAAGGGCCGCTAGCATGAGTGAAACGAATTTTCTTTGAATTTGCTACTGTAATTCACTTTGCTGACATCCTCGCTTCGGTTTTTGACCTCAGACTTAATGGATTTTTTCATGGAGATTATAGTACATTCAATAAAATCGGACTACTCATTCCGCTGTTTCAAGTGAAAAATCACTTTTTGGCCGTCCATTTGAAACGGCTCGGTGGATTTTTATAATTTTTCTATATTTATGTATGACAACAAAATACATATTTATTTAAAATTTTATCAAATAGGATGAAATTTACTGTTTTAGATCATTAAAACCCCCTTTTCAGCTGGAAATGTCAGAAAAGGTAACACTCATAAAATTAGTATTTTGTTAACAAGCAGAGTAATAAACAAAAATAGAAAACTGGAAAATAACTAATCAGCAACAAACCTCCTTTAGCTTGTAGTAGAACAACCTTGAAGAGAGACAGCCGAACTTGAAGTAAGGACTGAGTACTGTGGTGCTAGGCTCCAGACTGTTTGGAGACGTGTTCGGTTTCTCGAACTTGCAGATGTACTCCTGTCAACATTGTCAACTCGTCACAAACCAACCTTCGCTCCTCAGTCAGCCTGGAGTCACTGGGCTTCCCAACTGAATGTTTCTTTTCCCATAATATTAATTTTAAGAACTGTTTCACAAACAAAGTTGTATGCCCTACCCCTCCAGCCAATAGTTCCCAACTCCATTGGATGGAACTAGCCCATCAATGGGTTGCCAAATTCGTGTCCAACCTCCGTGGAACCAAGGCGGATCGGAAGCTTGCGCAACTCTGGAGTTCATTACTCCACTGGTGCAGGTTCGATCCTCGTCACCACTTACATTTGTAAAGTGACTATACAGTAACGCTAGGTAAAGGTCTAGGTTGAGTGGGAGAGAGGACTTTGTAGTCCTAACTTCGCCTTGTTAAACAAGTCAAACTTTAGCACACCTTCCTGGCAAGATGTTTCTCCATCCTGGCGAGTGCCTCCGTCTCGCCCCCGGGGTAGAGGCAAGGAGCTAGTGAGTCCGGGTCCACCCCTTGCTCCCGCAGGTCAAACAACAAGTGCTTCCCCTCCTCCAGCGGGGCTAGGGCCTCCTTCGGTATACTGGCGGGGGCTTCCAGGGGCCTGGGCGGGGCCGGCAGGCTCTCAGCCACGGATATCCACTTCTGCATCGTCAGCGGGGGCTTTCCCAAGTTTTTAGCAATTATTCTGTGAAAAACTTAAGGTTTAAAATTTAAATTGTAGCCAATTTTGTTAGTAGCCAAAAACTTTAACTTTAGTTTAAGGATCAAACACATCAACAAACCAGTTTAAAATTACTAAAATGTTGATTACAATACTTGTTACTTACACTTGAGGATTGTAGATAGTGAGTGACCACTTTGTGATGACTTCAACTCCACATTCCTGAGCCAGCTTGGTGACGGCAGCATCTCGCACTACAGAGTACGGGTCCACGTCTCCCTCAAATGTCAACCTCTTCACATTCCATTCTTTAAATATCCTTTTGAACGTGTCCACAGGGTCTCCTCTGATCACGTACAGTCTAAGAAAAGTCAATAAAACTGTGACATTGTAGTAGAGAAAAATCATTTTTGTTTCTTGACAAAGTTTATTTCATAGTTGCTGTTGGAAACTATTCTTGTTACCTTACTATTCAGAACCAATCAAAACTGATGTCAAGCCTTCGAGCCACTCCAAATTGTAAACAAACTACAGATTTCTATTCAAAACACAGCTGTATTTTGTTTGCTGCACATAAGTAGCTTAGTCTTAAGGATTGAGGAAGTTAAATTGATTTGGTATGAAGTGAGCTTTACGTTATATGCAGATTTTGGACAAGTACACACATAAAGGTAACAGCTAATACTTCAACTACTCGTATATTAGAGTTGTGGATAATATTACCTGGAGCCTAAGCTGCGAAGATTTTGATCTAGATCTTCTAATGACTGAATCAGAAATCTCCACCGAACACCTCCGACTCGCATATGTTTCTTAAAAATATTTGGATCATGAGTGAAGAGTGGTCTTAGCTGATAATGTTTGCCAGAATCGTTCTGCAATCAATAAAACACAAGCTTGTCATATCAACAGGTCATCTTAAATTCAACTATACATTAAATAATCAGGCATTCCACCAATGAGAGTTGTAGGCAAATCAGGCTGACTAAAGAAATTTGCTACTTATTTTATGCTTAACCAGTGGCGTCTTTAGAGCTATACTTTTGTTACCCATTTTATTTACAAGTTATAGATTTTTTTTACAAAATGTGCTTACAACATTTTCAAATCTGAAGGGGAAATGACCTATTTTCAGACCATGTTATTATCGAAATGCTAAGAGGATGGTTATGAAAATGGAATTTAAGCCAGAGATTATGAGAGGCAGGAATTTAAAATAGAAGGAAGTTTTCAAAACAATCTTCTTACTGTGATGACTTGACAATAACTAAAACAACAGAGGATGACATTTAACAAAAAACTTTGTTCATTTAATGTATGCTAGACACTAAAATTTGGATTTATTATTTTGTAACACTTTACTTATTAAACTAACAGTATTTAAAGACATTACAATATCTATCTGTGTAAAACCCTAAAAATACTGGAAAGTACAACACCCCTTCACTCCGTTTCGTCTCCGACGGAGGTCGGACATCATAGTCAAACTTTGGACTTATGACTCAATGAGTTTCTATTGTATCAAAACTATGAGCGATTAAAAACGTTTGTTTGTATACGAATCAAACTCACATTGGAAAAATTTGCTTTTTATGGCACTAGCTGATATGGCTTTACTGTTTACTCCATAGAATAGTGGGAATAAGGTAAAATAGCGATTCTTTATTCTTTTGTCCTCTCTGGTCAAGCCCCGAGTTCTGAACAACTATAGAACGGAACTATTTCTCTCAATCTCATCACCAAAAATGTGCCTAACCGACTACTGATCCCTACATTAGCAGCAAATACAGAAGACTGTCAAGCCCTTAAAAGAAGAAACCTTAGTTTTCCTAGACAGAGATAGTTTACCTTTTCCAATGAAGCCAAAAGAGCCGGATTATCATGGAGTCTTAACCCTTTCCTGAACCAATGAATGGTAGTAGCCGGTTGCGCCATTACAGTGATTAAATTTAGTAAGACTTCTTAACGAAAGTGAGATAGGCAAGACCTAGAGTGATTTGTAATAAATATTGTATCGGTTGGCGAAACCGTTAGAAGTTACCAGACATCATGATTTGCAGAATTACAGCAATACTTAGCTGTATGAAATATTATTAAAATAAAAATAGCTAGCTAAACAATATTATTGTTGAAATTAACCTCCTTCCTTGGCAATTGTTGCTTCAATTCATTTCAACAACTAGATCAAATCAAAAAATTGAATAAAAACTAAAGTGACAATATATCAGTCTAGCCAACAAAGAGCATCCAACGAATAGACGTGCAACATAATTTATTATTTACTATAACAAAACTCATATTTACATATCGGCCAGGCCTTAGGGGCCGACAGGCAACGGTCATCCGTGTATTACATATCACGTGAGGACGGTGACGTGTTTTGCCATATAATCAGGGCAAAACAGGGGCTGTTCGTTATAATCAGGGGAGGTTAAACAAAGTTTCGTAAAACTTTTGACATAATAAAACTTATGAACATCTGGATTAATTATTGAACATTCGACGAGATATTTTCTAAGTGAATCAGTTAGAGGGAGGAGTGTGGCACAGCGTTACGCCACGCTACAAGGGGAATCGCGTAACGTAATATAGAGGCAGTCACTCTATCTTGATTCTGAATTTAACCATCTAACCACATCTTAATGTTGTGACACCCCAAAATATAAATAGCATTTGCTACATCAAATTAACCAAGGAGAGGAATATATTAGGACAAATCAACAATATAGGAAAGGATAGGATTAAATATTTTATTGGGTTATATTCATTTCCGCTCCACTTAGACGTTCAATCCGAGCTACAAGCTACGCAGTTGCCTAGGCTAAGCGTGTAGGAATCTGCTGATTCAATGTCTGCCCGGCCCGGTGACAAAGTCAAACCAAGGTTATGACAGTTTCCAGCTCGAAAACTTTGCAATAAACTGTAGAAGCGGCAGAGTTGCTGATAGCTGCCGCATGGCGGCAGCACCTGACGGTGAGGCGAAGCTCGCTTCTGATTGGTTGGAGGCGGCACTCAGCAGCTGAGGCGGCCAGTCTGGCCTCGCGATTTAAGAAGTAATGTAGTGTCCTGGATTTGCTCTCTCTCCCGCCCTTTATTGTAACTATTATTATTCTAAATTTATTTTCTAAATTAATGAAGTGATACCATTGAAAAACTATTTTATAATTAATAACTAAACAAATTCGAAATATTGCCAGACATTAAAACTAGTATTTTTGAAACTCGTGTGCTTTATTCGCTTTTACTCATCCATCAAGGGTCTGCGGCGGGTAAACTATTGGGGTAGTTCACAATGTCATTTACTACAATTCATTCTCTCAAACATTCGTGAATTAACATTTGTAAAGTAATGTTCGTCATTTGACACCCGCTGCTTTTCTGCCAAGTTAGACCCCTGCTTTAAGCCGCTCTCCCAACTACTTAAGACTAGACCAAATAGAATAAATCGTTCATTAATTGAATTTAACTTTAAGTCAATACTCAATGCTCGAATCAATAAATAAAATGAATAAATATTACTATGAAAAACAACTGTATCTGCAATGCTGTATTTTATCGGTAATGTGAGGAGCGTGTGGTCTCGTTGGAAAGCAAGAAATCAAATTTATTGAGCGATTGAACAAAGAATAATATGCCCAATCATAACACATATAAATTGAATTTAGGTAGATTTGTTGAAAACTTTAATCGGGGGTTTAAAGAAATGTTTTCTTCTTGTAGTATCGTTTAGCTTTTAATCTCTGTTATTTTCTGATTTCACATTTGTATTATTTAAAAGTATATCTCTGTTATAATTAAAATGGTAAAAATTGAACATGTGTTGACATATAGAAAAAAGTGACGTTAACCTATAAATAGTTTGACTGTGAAGATACAAGATAAACATAAATAAAATACAGTAGGCCTAAGTAAAATTAACATACAATGAAGACATGAAAGGAAACCGTGTTGACGATCTTTCCACGGGCAAAAGTCAATTGCTTGTACATTTTTATTCCGTTGGCTTATTTATATAACTGTGTGGTGTTTTTATTAGGCTGTGGCTTTACATAATATAAGTATATTGACAGTTCCTACCCTGCCTAGGCTAGCCCTTATGAATTACTTGTAGAATTTTTCTTTCAAGGTTTATTTCACTCTTTAAATCAAGTTGAATAAACAAACTCTAGTTAAGTCTTGATCTAATAATGAGGATGTGTAATGTAGGATCAATTTACTTTCGACTACTTATTGCAGTTTTTATATTTGCTTCAACAATTTTCTTCTTACAAATGAAGATTCTAACTTTAGAAGACAATCAAAGAAAATTGGGTAAGTATTTAGGAATTACATACGACACCATGTACAGTATTCTCTCTTACACCTGCATTTTTAATTTAATCAGGCTGTTCACTCCTCTGGTATGTCCGTTGTCCAGTATTTTAACTCTGTACTCTGCTGTCTTTTTTGACACAGTTTTTTTCAGTTTGTGTTTAAAAACTTTTGTAAACTTGCTGCAGTTACAACTGTATAGTCCAAATATTAGCTCACTTTTACTGACTAGATAAAATAATGAAAAATTCATGAGGAGAAAAAACTAAGAATAGATCCAAATTTGTTGGCTGCTTACGCATCGGGCATTTCTATTAAGTCTTAATAATACTAAATTTTGATCCAGTATAAATGTTTTTAAGGATCTGCCAGGAATCAAACCCGTGACTGCCGCAACAGAGGCTGTAACTCTCCCAATGAGCTGTGGGTGTAGACAATCTAGACTCTGTATTTAAAAAAATATATATTTAAACCTTTTCAGAGATATTATTTTCATTTTATTTTTTATAAAATAATTTGTTACTACTTCAATTCCCAACTCCTAACACCCATACCTCAGAGGGTGTTTTTTGCATGTTAATATGTTACTCAGGGCAGTCCTCCTAGAATTAAAAAAATTCTAAAAATACACCCTTTGGCCTTGATTGATATTTTAGTAAAGTTTTCATTTGAACTTATTACTCAAGTTGTGATTTTTAGAAAGGGGTACTTCACATACTAAGTGCTTGGAATAAAAACTATTGTCCATTCAAATAAATTCTATTCAACAGAAACGTAACATTGTCAACGTAACCTGGCATGGGTAACTTGCAGACATTTTAAATGAATCTCGTAGTTTACAAGCTAAGGCGGAAGAGACGGCATGAAAGGTTTGAAATCATTAAAAGCTGGAGTATGATGAGCCATAAAATTTATATTTATTTAAACAAAATTATCACTAATAACGCTCAGTTACAATGTTTTATTTGGTTAAATTATTCTTAAATAAATAGTCTTTCTGTTGAAGTTTGAAGAAATTGCACCCCTTTTACGCAGTCTCCTTCATTTGGTATTTTGTGTACTGGTTTGACCTTGAGTCTGTGTTTGGAATGTTGACGTTAAACAACAGCTGTTTTCTGTCTAAGTTGTAAACACTTTCAATTTGTTCTATATTTAACAAGAAAACTTTGTTCACTGGAAGCTTGTGATTCTACTCAACACTAACAAAACCACAAAGAATTGTGCTAAATATTCCATTACTAATCTTAGTCCAACGGAAACCAGAAAAAGTACCAAATTATATCAAGTGCTTATACTTACGTTACCATTCTTTCCCTATATTCCACCTTCTTTTTTTCTGTTTCTTAACTTTATTTGGTTTAAAATATTCCAATAAAATCCCAGTGTTGTCTAATTAAAATGTCAACAACATTTTATTTTACAAAACCAAAACCAGAACCATTTAGCCATATACCAATTTGTATGATTTTATTTTTATAATCAAATTGATTAGTCCAACTGCTTTAGACCAATTGAGCATCCAAGTTGTACTAGTTCTTGCTTGGCTCGATCTAAAAACAGTTCATATATATTTTTGTTCTAATGTACAAACACTTTTTCAGAGACGACTGTCGAGAGACTTGCTCAGCTGAACGGCAATGGAAAAAGTTCAGCGTTGAGAAACTCCTTGTTTGATGACAGAGGAAACACACATCCTGACGAGGATTTGATAATCATTTACAACAGAGTACCAAAGACTGGCTCAACAAGTTTTGTAAATGTAGCTTACGACATTTGTAAACGCAATAAGTTCAATGTGTTACACCTTAATGTGACGGCAAACCAACACGTTATGTCATTGGCTGACCAGGTGAGCTTGTTAGAATAAACTTTCAAAAAGTATTTTAGTCACTTAGACATTAAAAGTGTGTTTACAATAAGTTAAAATGAACCAAACCACCTGTACCAACATTAATTTCTGGCGGTTTCAGTTTGAAAAGAATGTCCTTTTTTGCTCCTGACTCAAATCCATTACCTATGACATCACAAATCCATTATGATAGTCAGAAAATGTAGGAAAACGATGTTATTAAATTGGTTCTTTAACATAAATTGACTCTTAAAAAAAAGAAGAAAAACAGTCATCTGTTGAAAATTACAGTTTTAGTTTCGGTTCACTTTTATAAACTGGTAGAAGTCAAAATAATAACTCTTAGATTTAATTAAAAATAAAGTAATTCAATTTTATCATAAAATATCACTATGTTGACACACAACTACTATCACTTACACTTTTATCTCAATTGTAAAGTCATGACCTTTGTCTAAGATTGTAATTTACTGTGAACCAAAGTCAAACATTTAATTAAAACCCACCGTATCATTTAATAACGTTATCATTCGTTGAAAAAGGGGTTGAATGTTTATTGCATTCTAAAAACGACCATTGACATGTCAAATTTCTTCATCACAATAAAGATATACTGAAGTTTCGTACTTTGACTTCAAAATTTACAATGGGACAGTACACCGTTGGCGAGTGAAAAAAAAGAATTATGCACTAGTTGTCTTACAAATGTCATTTATTTTAGGCAGGCTGAAGCAAAAACAGGGAGATCAACTAATTGAATTGTGATGAAAACATATGTTTTGTGATCGTAAAAAAATAAAGAGACAACAAATGATTTTACTTTGTACATTTTTTAGGCAAGGTTTGTCAGAAACGTAACGCAGTGGAGCGCAAGAAAACCCGGTCTGTTCCACGGACACGTCAGCTTCATCGACTTTGGCAAGTGAGTAAATATGTGGTTGTAATCTACGTATATTCAGGGTATGAACTGTGAGCAAAGGTGGGAATATTAAGCTGATTTCGCTCAACCGTTAGTTTGATAAATAAATAAATAAATCTTTTATTGCATAAACAATATACATTGTATCGCAGTCGTCAGTGTTTAAGGTTATCTAAAATTTTTCATTCATTCACATCGAAGTATCTTTCAGACATACAGAGGTATTCATTCATTCAAATTATTCCCACTCCAGCCCAATAATCTGTCAGTTTTAAGACAGATAACTGTTTAGTAAAATAATTGTTAAAATATTTGGTTATTGCATCAACGGTGATTGCAGGTCTAACTGTTATCGTAGTTGCCTGCGGTTGTCGATAACCTCCATCATTAACGATAACGGTTATTTAATAACTCTTAGCAGTCAAATATTAGGCACCAAACAAGTGCTTCAACTAGGTTAGGAAATAGGGCACTAGTCTATGATATGCTATCAAAACGGTATAGAAAGGAGAGCAGGGCCTTTGTCAAGACAAAAAGAGAGCACTTCTCTCTTAAGTGCTTTTTTTATGTCAAAGGCCCTAGTAGGGCTGAAAGTTTGACATTTCTTGTTCTCCTTTGTGTTTCTACTTTATCCAGGTGAGCCTGCTCTCCTTTCTATTCCTTTTTGATAGCAACCGTTTCAACTAAACAGTTAATTAGAGTTCATGAGCAGAACTTGTTTAATTTGCCCTATTTTTGAAAATAGTTATTCTTTTTTCGTATGAGAAAAGGGAGTTTAATACAAATAAGTCCTTGAAATTAAGATCAATAACATACCATTACAGCCTGGTGATGGACTGTTGTGTGCAGGTTTGGGATAGCGCAAAGGCCGATCTACATCAACATCTTGCGCAGGCCGCTGGATCGGTTGGTTTCCTACTACTACTTCTTGCGTTACGGCGACAACTACCGACCTCACCTTCTCCGCAGTCGCCACGGAGACAAAATGGTACCTCAACCTGAGATCTGCTGTATAAGATTCTGTTAGCTTTAGTTTTGCAACACAAAAGTGCATTAACACAATAAAGTGAAAACCTCTTCTCCTGATCGTCCCTATTCTCTGTGAGCTTACTTTAAATTTTGAAGATAGTATAGCGTTCATACTTCATCACACAGTTTTGTTTAAGGGCCATAGCAAGTGTTTTAAGCCCCCGGACAGGTCTGCTTCTCCTGCAGATCCTTAGTGGTCCAGCGTTGTTGTAGGTGGTCATCTACTGGGGTCTGTGGGATATGAAATACCCAGGGAAGTGTTTGAATTTGAGTTTGATGTTGTTTGAAGTTTTGTGGCTTTTTCAGAGACTTTTAATGTTATTCGGAAGTATAGGGTCAGGTGTTCCCCAAACCCCCCTTGCTATGTTCAGGGTTTATCTACTGGACAAGAGCTGAAGATTCTGGGGGTAGTCTCCGTAGAAATTATGAAATTTTGGAGCTAAATAAGGTTTTTTCAAGATACTTAATATTACTCGAATGTGGTTTGGGAGCTCCCTTAATAAAATTTCAGGTATAAAAAAATTAACAATTTACTACAACATATTCCACAATAAATTATTTACTCGGAAGTATTGGATTAGGGACCCCCAAATTACACCTATTCTTAGTATTTTTCAAGGTTTCTATTTATCCCATGTAAATTTGGAAGTACTTCAACACCAGTACTGTGTGTATCATGTTTTAAAAAATTGAATGAATGAATTAATTTTATTTTCCAATTAGTAATTAAATAGCAAAACAGATACAGTGGTTTGGAAGGGAATATTATCTTATCAAGTAATGAAATACTAAGTCGTAATGAAAAGATGAGTGATGTTCAGGGTTCGTCACCTCCGACTACAATTGTGTTTGTTGTTCAACCTATTATAAACGTATGTTTGTTTGTTTGTTGTTGCAGACGTTCGACGAGTGTGTTCAGAAGAGGTTGGATGATTGCAATCCCGACAACATGTGGCTGCAGATCCCCTTCCTCTGCGGTCACGCTGCCGAGAGTGCTGGTAACTGATACAGGGTGTTCTGTAACTAGTGTCGTATAGTTTACCCGTGGCAGGTTTAGTCACCACTTACAATTTTTGAGAGAATTAACTTTGCGTTAACGCTAGGTAAAGGTCAGATTGAGAGGTAGAGAGGACTTGGTAGTTTTAACTTCGCCTTGTTAAACAAGAAAAACTGTACCTTTGCATAGTTTAAGACATTATCCCTGGGATCAAATAGAGCTGGGATATTTACAGTAGAACCTGTTAATTTGAAATTTGAGATTTAAGGAAATTTTAGAAATAACTGTTAGTTTCTTGTTGTTTGGTGTAGCGAAATGCTAAAAATATGACTGTAACCAAAGATAATTTTATGGTAAGTCGATTACACATATATGCCAAATGGCTGAGGCAGGTAAAATCAACATAGTTGTGGCAAGCACAGATAGCGCTGTAAGGGAATTCTTTTAAGAGTCTCAAGTAGAGTCACTGACGAACGCACAAGCTCAAAAAAGGAAAATCGCACGACTTGGTCAAATTTTGGTATAAACTCGAGCATGAGGAGCCGAGGAGGAAGAAAGACAGCAGCGCTATCTGTGCTTGGGCTGCCGACTATGTTGATTTTGCTGCCTCAACCATGTGGCATCTATGCGCAATCTACTTATCATAGTATTATCTTTGCTGCAACTCGATGACTGCAAGATACATAATTATACTTAATTCCTACAATACAGTGTGATGCAGAAGGTAAGGTGATGTATGTGTGTGTGTGTAGGGTTCACGGAGCAACTGGGCTGGAGGAAGCCAAGAGGAACTTGCTCGCACACTATCTACTGGTGGGAGTGACGAGCAGTTGACAGAGTTCATCGCTCTCCTGGAGTCGGCTCTGCCCTCCGTCTTCCACGGAGCACTGCATCACTTCCAGTCTAGTGAGTCTTCCGGTGCATTTGCACAAGAGTCCTGTTAATTGGTTTATCTAAACTGGCCGTATGAAAAATGGTTTTTTAGTAATTTTTGAACCACAAACTGTGTTTCCATAAGAAAAAAAACTTAATAATATCATGTTGAAAAAAATGGGAGTGAAATCACCTAAATAAAGTGATGAAGCACTATGGTACTACATCAACTTAATTCAAGCATGTAAAAAAAGTATAAGAAAACGTAGAACCGCTTCAAAAGCCAAACTAAAAGATTGTTGCATGTGTGTGCAGTGAATCCTGTAATATATATGAAATCAACCTTTTATAACCTAGCGCTTGTTAATCTTAAGGTTATCTAAAATGTATATTTGAATGTTTATTTCCAGGCAATCCGCACAAAAACATATGTAACAAATAATTGTTCCAGGTAGGGTATCGGTGAAATATTATCTTCACGTTTGTAACTCATAAATAATTAATGATTACAATTCAATAGTTGTTGTACCATTGCAAAATGTTTATTAAACCAGGTCCACAAAACATAGCTGTAGAAGCACAGCTATATGCTAAAGTGCCGCTTGCATGAGAATGGAATTGAAATAAGCTTTGCACTTTGTAGGTAATAGATCGCACCTCCGGAAAACCAATCAGAAAACAGACCCGACAGAAGAAACTGTGGCTCAAATAAAGAAATCTCGCATTTGGAGGATGGAAAACGAACTTTACGAGTTTGCTCTGGAGCAGTTCAACTTCCTGAAGAAGAGGATGGGAGTGAAGTCTGACGGAACGTTGTTCGACAAGGGTCAACAGTTCATGTACGAGAAAATCAGCCCCAAATGAGGTAGAGCTTAAATCTGATACACAGTAAACAGTATTTTCAAGGGTGCTTTCCGTAATGCAATTTCATGTAGGAATCTAAATAAAAGTTTAGACAAGAAATATAATATTCTGTTGGAGATATTGGCATATAATTAACCTACTCAACATCAGTTGTTACAATCAAGTTGAAAATTCATAATTTTGTAGTTTAAAAAATTATGAATTTAGGAGGGAAAAGACAAAGAAATCATCCTTGAAAAGTGTTTATGTTAAGCTGGTCTGAAATAAAATTTCTTATCAGATCTCAAAGATGTATCAGATTTTATATTCATGAAATATTGTTAAACTGTTACTCTAAGGGCAGAATTCATGAAAATCACTTAAACCTCCTTCAGAAGTTGAAAATAGCGCTTTTAGCATTTTGAAATTTAAGTTGTTTGTTTCTAGTGTTGCTTAAAATGCACAAAGATTACTGTAAGTGTTACGTGAAACTGAAGACATAACACTTCTTTTCTAAACTTGATCGTTAAATAAATGAATTCCCGAAAATTTGGCAATGTGCGTGGAGTTGAGTACAGGGTGTGCTTTACTTGTGCCACTCACCCCCTCCCCCCACCCAAAAACTGGAGAGATTCTCATTTTAATACAAACCCTCTTGTGGCACCTCAAAGAAAGGGAATTTCAACACAAGATCAATGACTCAAAGAAACATTTTTATCTCAACTTGTTTTGTTATACCTGTTTAAATATAATAAGTTATCAGGTTTAAAATGCCACATTTTACATACAATTTATTTTGACTGACAATTTTTCTTCAAAATACTCTGAGGGAAATGTCACAACCCTTTAACTTTATCCCTTAGAAGATTTTGAAGAAACATCTGTCAGTTTATATAAATTGTATGTGGAATGTGGCATTTTAAACCTGATAACTTATTATATTTAAACAGGTATAACAAAAAAACGAGTTGAGATAAACAATTTTTCTTTTGTTGTTGATCTTGTGTAAAAAATTCCCTTATTTTTGAGGTGCCACAAGGAGGGGGTTTGTATTTAAAAGATTTAGGCCCCCTCTCCCCCTGGTTATTGGGTGGGGTTGGATGACCAAAAGTTAAGGTGGTGGGAGGGGGAGATTAAAAACTCACCTTGTTTGCTAGACTCGACGGGCGAGAATGTCGTTAAGTTAAAGTGAAACTTGATTCATGAATTCCAATCTAGAGATTTAAAAATGTCTGTTATTGTTTTCCATTATTTATAAGCATTTAAGTAAAAAGGACAAACTGGTGATATAGTTATCACATCATTTCCTATGTTGCCTTGTTTATTATTCAACTTATAAATCAGTAAAATTTAAGTTGCAATACAAATAACTAAAGTGTAAATAGTTGCCTAATCAAACATTTTATACATATTTTAAAACATACAACTGTAGTTTTCGATGAGAAGGATATAATTAAGCTAATAAATGATGGAAACAAATATTATTTTATTTTGTTGTATGTGCTTTAATTAAGTAAGTGAGAGTAAAATGTAATTGATTAGTATTAACAAAACTTGATAGTATTATTGTACAAATGTAAATTCTTACCTCTTTTCATCGCTTAGAATACAGTACAATGCATCGTGTTAAAAAGCAATGTAAACCTAAAGTTAAGGGCGCAGTACAAATTTGTCGTCACTTAAGTTACTACTTACTAGTAATAGCACGTCTTGAAAGAAGATTTTAGAACTTAAGATAGTACTCAGATGTATGACTTAATTTTATGAAGTATGTTTTGATTAACATAGGTTACAAAACAACCTTGCTTAGAGGTTGAAAGTTTTAACTTTTACAACACCAAAATTGGAATTTCTTCTCCACTTGTTGGTATAATCTATATAAATGATTAACAGGCTGAACAGTAGCTACGTGCTAAAGCGCCGCTGGCATGAGTAAATTGAATTTCCTTTGCAATTTGTTACTTAAATTTGCTCCGGTCACAGCCTTGCTTCGACATTCGGCTGTTCTATTACCACGGCCGCTAAGAGGCTGTTCCCTACGCTCACAGCTTGCTTTGGTCTAAGACTTACGTTCTTTTACTGCAAGTTGTATTACATATCTTGAAGCGATAATAAATTTCACTCAAACAGGACTATTCATTCCGCTGTTATAGCAAAAAATCACTTTTTGCCGCCGTTTTGAAACGACGTAATGAATGTTCACAATTTTTGGTATATTGGTAAATACTGTTAAAATACATATTTATTTCAAATTTTATCAAAATTGGATAAAATTTACTGTTTTAAAACTATTAAAAGCCCTTTTTTAGAAAACTCCCTTCCCCTCAAAGGTGGCTTCCGGTGGTGTGATTTTTCTTTTTAACGAACTTGACCAAGATCGAGATATGACATCGTAGTTACGTCGTAAGATCTTTGTAACAGGGGAGAGCTGTTTCGACGTTGTTTCGTCTCATCAGGTACAGACAGACAGCAGATTGCAGCTGTCACTGTACTACAGCGAACTGAGTTGACACATAAGTGTCCAGTTCCATTGAAGCAGGAGGAGGAACAAACCTCACGAATTCTAAATTGACCAAGATATTTACAAAAGGAAAATTTGTACTAAATTTCATGAAAATTGGACTAAAAATGCGACCTGTAGAGAGTACACACATATATACATATGTATATAAAGTCTGAAAAAATTCTCAAAACATTTTCTGGGGAACAGGATTAATGCTCATGTCCTGGTCTGGGCCTTATCATGTTGACGGGATTAGTAACCTTATTTTTCCAAAAGAAATTCAACAATTATATAATAATACAAATTCTATAAAAGTTGTTTCATATAAACAAGGGTGTTTTTACTTATTTAACATTGTGTCGTAGCATTTCAAGTCAATAGGTACATGTCCTTATTTACAATTCAACTTTTGACTCTTTCTTTAAACCCAATCTTTTCTATTGCAAAGAATCCATCAGTTTTGGTTATTTGTGTTCTTCAATCTTTAATTTAAAATCCTGACAGAGACTTTCTTTTAGCTATATTTTAACCCATACAACATCCACAAAATAAATGATAGTGTATTTTAGGCATGTTAATTAGATGTAAGCTTCACTACGCTTAATAATGTAAAAAATCCTGTCTGTCTGTCTATAACGTTTTAATGCCATTTTATTTTTAAGGGTTTAGCTCAATACGCTGTGTGTTTCAACTTTTTTAACCTAATATCATCCAACAACAAATGTGAGGATATAAATTTTGATTTTTGTAAGTCAAAATGAATAAAAGTTTTGCAGCTATATTTATTGTATATTTCACACCCATACAACATCCACAAAATAAATGGATATCAATCGAGACTAGGTTAAAATGTGTACGATGTACCTTCAGTCTTGAGAAAACTAGTAGCTAATAGGAATGTGAAGTCAGCTGTACAAGTCATAGAAGATACTGATTCGGTGTTAAGAGGATTAATCAACCAAACAAGAACCCATGTTTACCACTGAAATAGCGAAATATTTATTATTTCTCTAGTGGACGAGGGGTAGGTGGAAATCCAAGTTTATCTTCTGTTTCAAAAACATCGGCTCTAGTAGGGTTGTCTTGTCTGGCTCAGTTCTTTGAAGAGTCTTGTGTCACTGAATCTTGCCAGTCAAGAGAAATGGTAGTAGCGATATTCCAACTTTGCTCCGCTCACTCATGGTTTTGTAGTCCCCTGTTTCCGACACTGTTTATGAATCCAATTGTACAAACGCGGGTTTATAACTTTATATGACAGGGTAGGAGTGGTTATGTTCTTTATACACAAAAAAGGTAAAAACTGCTTGTGAAAAATATAATATACTTATAAAAAAACCTATTTTTTGGTGTCTAACATTTTTTGCTAATATAAGTATAAGATTTGTTGAAAAAAGATTATTAAAATCTAAAGACAACCTTTGAGAACTACAAAACAAGTTATTTTACACCAAATAATAGCGTCCTAAATAAGGGACTACAAGAGCATGTTTTGAACAACTTTTTTGGGATGATCAATCCTCTTAAAATTTTTCATTTGGCCACTTTGGGTAATTATTGGTAATGAAGCGTTGATATTTTAAATGTACAATTTCAGCATTCACTGCTTTCTCCATAGCTGTGGTTTGGTTAATTTGGTATAAACTAAAACAATGCAAGCCAGAAGCAGTCAAACAATGATACATGAACGGTTATGTTCCATACTGTCTCATAAGTCTACATCCTGGTCGCGTGTGAAAACTTTGAAGAAGTTGTCTCCTGAACTTGCTTGTATCCACTTTTTTTTTTAAGTTTGTATTTTATTCTTAGTTACTAATTCAATTCAGTATTATGATGAGGTTTTTATTGACTAACTTTAAATTTGTGTTCAACTTCTTTTCAGCCCACAATTTGGTTGCTTTTAATATAAAAAGTAAATTACGTTTTTAGTTTTAAACTATTTTTCTGTGCACTTATTTTGTTATCATCAATTCCAGGATTTAAAGTTAGTTATTCGGGAACCAAATTTGTATATTTTTAATGTACTGAAATATTGTTTGTAAATTATATTTTGTGATAATAACACATATTGAAAACTCCTCCTGTATTTCTTTCCACCCTTTCTACATTTTAATACAATGGTTAAATGAGTCCTGACATCGAAGGGATTCTAGACATATGGACTATCAAGGCGCCTAACGACACTACCAAGTGAAAGCGGTCGCTATAACAATCAGGATGATTGTATTAGAGGGCTTAGAGAGTGATTCAATGATTGGTAAGCACCGACCAAAGCGATTGATTGTTCAATTTCGAATGGATACATCAAGAAAAGTGAAATCGCTATAACAATCATGTTGTATAGTTTGATTGTTCAATTAAATAGACGAAAGCACTCATTTTATTTGATTATAACTTTATGGGAATCTGACACAGTTTCACATTACTTTTAGAATTTAATGTGTACATGTTATATTGGTTTTTAAGTTTTGCTATACTTTACAAAAATTGAAATCACCAAATACGTAATGTCTCCATATTGAACTAAACTTAATCCTCACAATATATTTAAAATAACTAACCAAAATCCTTATACACATCTCTTTTGGTTTAAATTAATGACATGTTAAATATTTAAAGGTGCAAAACAGTCTATTCATGAATGTAATGTGCGAAGTGAGGAACAATTGACATTCAACCTTGAAGAATGATTACCACTTTCCTGGTGATTATGTAAGTGAAGGCCACTGTCTTCTCGTTAGTAACAATATTCCAGTACAATCGTCTGTCATGTATAGACAACACTAGCCAGTATCTCTGAATAAACCCAAAGATAATGTTATGTTAAGTAGATTGCACATAGATGCTGAATGGCTGAGGCAGGAACATTAACATAGTTGCAACAGCTAAAGCACAGATAGCACTTCGTGGGAGTT
This sequence comes from Matsumurasca onukii, assembly GCA_018831715.1. Classification (NCBI taxonomy): domain Eukaryota; kingdom Metazoa; phylum Arthropoda; class Insecta; order Hemiptera; family Cicadellidae; genus Matsumurasca; species Matsumurasca onukii. Next base: position 38,086,675 of record CM032065.1, read on the forward strand.
ATTTTAAGAGTCTCAAGTAGAACCACTTACGCAAGTTCGTTCGCTATTGAAAATAGCCCGATTGGCCACATTTAAGTCATCAACATCAAACAAACTCTGGAATGTGGAACCGAGGGGGGAGAAAGACGGTGAGAGACGGCAGCGCTATCTGTGCTTGGGCTGCTAGACTATGTTGATTTTGCTGCCTCATTCACATGGCCCTGATCATCTATGAGCAATCTACTCACTATAACATTATCTTTGGTAAACTATTGAAAAAAGGTAACAGTGTGTAGAATAGAGCGGAATAGTGACATCACTAGAATAATTTAGATTTTACATAAAACGCTCATGAAGTTCTTGCTGTTTAACAAAATGAAAATACTAAATATATCGCCACAAGTGCTACCCTGAGTTCCAATAACGGGGTAAAATTACACCAGAAGTGTCCTTTTTGGAGCATTGTTATCTCTCTACAATTCACAATAGAGTCCGATTTTCACGAAATTTGTTACAAATGTTCATTTTGCTTATGCAAAATATATCTAGGTTTAATTTGTTAACGAGCAAAATCGGTAGACTGGAAGTTCGCGGGGGGAGGTGGAGTAAGGCGTCCCCCCAAAATGGGTTTTCAGGCTATACAACTGTATTTATTTTTTAGTTTTTTATCAATTATTATCAATTGCCTCTTACATAAATAGTAGTATATCGGTTGGGGCCAACTAAAACGTTCCTCTTTGTAACACAGATAGAACAGGTTTTTTAAAAGCTGGATGTTATTGTTTTTATCTCAACGTCACAGAAATTTTGGACAGGAGACTGTTGATTTTGTTTCATGGCCGACAGTTCTTGACATTCAAAGCAAGGTAAAATCATGAGTAATAAGTTTTAATGGAAACAAACATTTTAGACTGGTACTATCTATTGTTTTCCACGTCAGTCAGATTTCGGATTGAAAGCAATCTCCATAACAAATGTCCAAGGTAAGTAAAATATATAGGTTGATGTTTGCTAAGGAAGTGTCAACTGGATTTACTCTAGGCTCAATATCATCATACAATCTAATGATCGTGTTTAGTATCTATTAATTTTCCAGTCTGTACTAACTTTGATCTATAGATACCACCTTAATAGAAGGCACAGTTTAAGCTCACGAATAACTTACTCGCTTTATACTAGCCAATGGTACAACCTTGTTAGAATAGGCCTAAGTATAATTCTCATGTTAAAATAGAAATAACAACCAAGGCTGAACAGATATATGATAAGACCTCAAAATCCAAAATAAGCCTACAGACAACATGTACTCTTTCAATTAGTATAATTTAACATGCTGGCCCGGATAGAGGCCTTCTTTGTAACATAGCCTTATCCTAGTTGCTTGCTTATTGAAGTATGATCATGTTTACATGCGGACCGTTAGCCTATCCTAATGAAAAGTTTACACGACTGTGCTGCTACCTTTTCAGTGTTACAATAAAAATTAAACCCAAATCAGCAATTTTGTATCTTTTCTCAATAAGGCATTTATTTAGCTTGATGGTAGGTTGAAATATTTAAGTCACACTAATGACTGCACTATTGCCGAATTTACATTGACATAGTTTGTAAAATCTTCACTGACATTTAGTATTAAAGTTAATTCGTCATAGGGATGGACTATAAAAGTACTTTTTAGGTTATAAAATCAAATAGCCCGGCCATTTGTATTTTAAATTCAAGGCTTTTTTAATGTAGTTTAACTAATTCAACTTATCATCCATGTATTGATCTTCAGGATAGGAGTTTACAATCAGGGTAAAAATCTTGTCAATCATTCCTAAAATGTTGATAGAGACAACTGTAGTTTGATACATTTTTTTAATTGTCTACAATCTGTTATCTCTGTGGTCGCAGGATGCAGTGAGGAGGAATGGAAGGACACTGGGAACTGCTCGTGCTGGCGCTGTTGCTGGTGGAGCCAGAGACGTCAGGACTGCTACACTCCAATGTCGGACCATGTGACAAGACACGCAAAGTGTACATGGAGCCATGGGGCGTCATCAGCGCCGGCCCCCCGGGTTCCAACTACACTCAAGACTCCCACTGCGAGTGGCTTATAAAAGGTACGGTACAAATCAGATTTGAATAGTAAGGCCTACAGTGCGAAATATGTGTGGTAAAGTCGCTGAATATTTTCAGATATGTTTTGAGTGGTTGTAGATTTTTGGTTTCCTGCCTTCGATTAAAGAAGAGAAAATTAGTTTCACTCAAATAAACTCATTCTTTAATATACAGACAGAATTGAGCTAAACAAAAGTAACCTTAGTCCGAGCAAAATACTATTTTTTGGGGTAGATTGGGACTAAAATTGTGGTGTTATTAATTTAATCTCAAGCATACACAAAATATTTTTGTAAAACTTTAAATATTGCCTACATTTTTAGCTAACAGCAGTGAGCAGTTTATCTCGCTGAACTTCACGCAGATGGGTACGGAGTGTTCGTTCGACTACGTCTACGTGTACGACGGAGACTCTTTCATCTCCCCGATGCTGGGAAGCTTCAGTGGCAAGACTCTGCCTCAAACTGTGGTCGCAACATCTGGCTTTGTGAGTTTCTTTTCTGTTTCAAAATAACTACTGTTTTAGTGTACGGTTTTGAGAACTCTTAAAAGACTAACAATCTCTATAATAAAATTTAGTAAATAGGCCACTAGACTGGCTAAAACAGCTTGCCAGGTGAGCTTGTATTCAGATGCATGTGCTCTCCTCTCTAATATCTGTAATAAATTAGTTAACGACTGAATGATTTATTTTCAAATATTTCCAAAAGTACATTAAATATATAAATAGTTTCTTGAAATTACCAAAAATAGATAAGCCTGGTTACTCAGAAATTTGTGGCTTTATTTTAATTATACATTGTGGTCTTTCTGGAAAATAGCTCTGCAGGCCCTTACTTTTAATTTGTAATACAGAAGTTCAACAAGGTAATACCGGATTAACAAGGTCGAAATGTGTGTTTGCTCGGCAGATGTTGGTGCTGCTGTACAGTGACACGAACTACGTGTTGGACGGGTTCCGAGCCGAATACTACATCACGGAGTGCCCCGCCAACTGCTCGGGCCACGGCACGTGTCTGGCACACTCTTGTATATGCGAGAGCGGCTGGGGCGGGGCTGACTGCTCACGTCCGCTGTGTCCGGACCACTGCGGCGTCACGCAGGGTCGAGGACGTTGTGTGCTCGGCAGGTGCCACTGCTTCCCGGCGTACTCGGGCCAGTCCTGCAGTCTCTTCAAGGCAGACCCTGCCGGCAACACGTAAGTCCCTGTCTTGAAACAAGGTGACAATACTTTAGGTTATTGTTTTTAGAAAAGGTTACACAAAACACGCTTTTTATTAATTTATTAACATTTAGTTAGATATTGGCCTACCATTTGTGTAACCATTTTTATATATACTGTTCAGTAAATTAATTTTTCAATCTGAAAAAGGTGTTTTTGCTCCTCCCAGTTTTTGATTTTTGTCCACTCGCTAGAGTCGGATTAGAGGCGTTGAACTGTATATAGCTTTGTCTTGTTATGTAACTGCTTGCTGAGTTCTCCTCAATGACTGGTGTTGTGACAGGTGGCACTGGGTGTACCAAGACGGCGTGACGGCGCGAGCTGCGCACTCAGCCGTGTATGTCAACGAGACCGACTCCTTGTACGTGTTCGGCGGCTACGATCTCAACACCATCCTCGGCGACCTCGTCATATTTAGGTTCAACCACAGCCAGTGGGAGGACGAAGACGGCAAAACCATCAGTGAGCAAACATCTTTTCTAATTAAACAAATTGTTTATCATTAAATTCAATATTAATCAATCGAGTTTAATTTAAGACAGTTTTCTGTTTTGACTCTTACGAAGAATGCTAAAAAGTAAAGTATAGCTAGTACAAGTGCTAGTGAATCCTAGCAAATGTTCTAAATCAGGATGTAAATTACACCGGAAGAGCACTCTTTGGAGCATGTTTCTCCCCAAAACAGTTTTTTGCTATAATATAATCATTTTTGATTCTGTACTGAAAATGTGTACTAAAAATCAAGAAAATCCATTCAGCTAGGCCTAGATGGCGGCAAAAATCGGCCTTTTAGATATATAGTATATTCTTTCAGTTAAATACTGAGGAATTTACTATTTATTTACTTTGCGTTGCATTGTCCTCGGAATGTGTGTTTGTGTCAACAGGCAGTATCACGGGGGAAAACGACAAGCTGGACGCGAGGAGGTTGGCAGCAGTGGGTAAGCTGGCGACGGTTGGCAACTCTGACGAGTGGGGCAGTTTGCATCACAGACCCAACTTCTTCTCTACCCTGCTCTTCACCTCCACCATCGCAGAGAACAACACCAAGACCCAGAGACATCCGGTAACTCACACTTGTCTGTCTGTAGAGTGAGCTCTTGGAAGTGTCCGGGCCACTCTGAATAGTTAATGTTTTTGTTCAGAATCAAACGGATTATTATAATATTTATATGTTTAATGTAACGTGAATTTATTAACGATAAATTAAACGTCAGGTTAATAGCTAAGAGGGTTTTCTGAGTCATGACTCTGAATTTCCTATCCAGTTGTCGCAGACTCCCCCACATGACCCCTAGCTAGGCCACAAAACGACCCTTTAGCGATATTGTCAAGTGAACACAATGCAGATAATTTATTTTATTGGAAGTGTTGTGAAGGATAAACTAGACAAAAAATAATATTATTCTCAAAGCACAAAAAATACTAATAATATTATTTTGCAACATTAAACAAATCAAAATAACCCACCTCCCTCACCCCCAGAGAAATTGTGGATACACTTCTGCAAGTAATTACAGAAATGTGTTTGAATATTGCAGGAATCGAATATCAGAGTTCATCGGCAGACAGAAATCGAGGAAGATTTCACTCCCAGAAAGCCATCTCCAAGATTCGCCCATGCGGCTTGCAAGTAAGTTGTGTAGGTCTCTGACTGAACCTTAGTTTGCTCTTATAATAAGCTTACAAAACTGATAATGTTTGTAAGACGGTGGCCAGAAACTGATAATGTTTGTAAGACGGTGGCCAGAAACTGGGAATTCCAGGAAGTGTGTATACCAGTGCATGTTACCAGAACAATATTCTGACTGTTAATTAGGAAATGAAAGTCTAATTTAGATATATCTACAGGCAGGAGAACAATTTTTAAAAGTTTTGTTGAAAGTAACTGCATATTTCTTTTTGTGCATCGCGTTAAGTGAAATGACTACAGGTATTGCGGGAGCAAAACAGCCCTCTTAAAATATTGGTAGACTAGAATCGGCTACAGACTTCGCAATTTTTGGTAGGACTAAGCTGGCCACCATATCAAATCGCAGGAGCCAAATGGTACTTTCACATTTTGTAGGTTACATAAACAGGTGTTTGTAAAACATTATAGGAGGTAAACTGCCCTTAGAAGGTATCGCGTGAGTAAATAGGTACTTGAAACGTAGTCTGAAATGAAAAAGTATTATACTCGTAAGTCATTGCAGAAGAAAAATACTTATAGTTACTTGAAAATAATCGCAGGTAGGGAATGTGGGAATGGGTGAGCACACAAATTGATAAATATCATAAACTTTGTCAGTGTTATTCTTGACACCATCAGACGTAACTCGATCTCATGGGTAGTTGATTTCCTTTTAAAGGTATGAATACCTGGAAAAATGGTGTGGAAAAATGAGCCAAAATTTGTGAAGGCCACCTTGTTTTATATCTTTAATTAAAGTACGCTTGAGATTAGCTTTCAGTTTTCAGCCTTCTGAACAGTTTGAATGAAGCTGAATGAAGTGTTGACGATGTGTACTGTGTAGCTACCCGGGCGGGTTCGTGCTGTATGGAGGTCACCTGGAGGGCGGAGGTCTGTCGTCGCAGCTGTGGCTGTACCAGGTGGTGGGGGGCCGGTGGTCCCTGCGTGCGCAACACTCGCCTCGTCACCCCCCGCCACTCGCGCGACACACTCTCACGCTCGTAGACGACGGCTGGCTCTACATTGTAGGAGGGTCTACGGAGCAGGGCATGTTCTCCTCACAGATATTCCGCATCAAGCTTTCTACAGGTCAGTGTCATGTGACTTTGTAAAGAGGGAAGTTTGTGTTTTTTACAGTCGCAAAGTTAGGAGTATAGTTTTACCATGAACGTTTACTGGAATGAGAGCATTTGATCACATTTCAAAGCAAGGGAGATCCTAAGGAGGATCTTAAGTATAAGGATTTAAATATATTGTTTATCTTCCAAGACACAAATTTGACTTTGGTAAAATCTTCCATGCTTGCTCAACGTTCACGTTTGAGGTCAAGCCTAGCTTACGTGGAGACTGATATTTGTTGGTGTTTGGCAGTCGGAGGGGCGAAGTGTGGGAGGAGGTGGTACCGCGAGGAGGCAAGGAGCTGGATGTGCGACTGGTGGCGCACTCTACCGTCTACAACTCACAGTCCAACTCTCTCCTCGTGTACGCCGGCATCATCAGCAACGTGGCTCGCTTCAGGCAAGTACTGTGTGTCTCTGGTAGAATCATGTTGATGGATCTGTTACAGGAATCGTCTGTGGATTTTCTACATAATTATTTTTGTAGTAATAATAAATCTTCCAAAGTAGTTGTTAAACTTTGGTTTTAAATTTAAGGAGAAGAGATGGTGAGTTTGTTCAGGATCAACAGAATGTTATTGTTTCGTTTACTGCAATGCTGAAGATGTACGGGTGTTTCAGCAAGCTGAGTGATCGCATGTTTTCGTTCCAACTGGACAACCGTCACTGGGCCGAGGTCCTCTACCCGAGAGCAGAGTTGCCGGACACCTACGTGCCGCGGGAACGGGCATTTCACTCGGCCACGGTCATCGGTAAGTTAATGTGTTGTCACCGAGTAAAACGTAAATCACAACAAACGTTATTCACAATAATGCCATCGAATGATGGCCAATAACAAGTGAGCTAAACATATGCAGCATGAGTGATTATGACTTAAATATCCAACAATGGAAGTTGATTCTTTAATTGTTGATAATTCATAATGCCGGTGATATTACATTAACATATAAATAGATAGACTTTTCTACCGATTATTGTGTTAAAAGTACACAATGTTTTGAGAGGTTTGAAAAATCCTTTCGTTATCAAGTGAAACTTACCCTAAATCAAATTCGTTGTAGTTTTAAACACAATAACCGTCCAAAATGTATCTATTTCTATGTTAATTGACTATTAATTTCCTATGAAAAATGAGATGTTCAAGCCGTACATGAAATGAGCAACAATCTTGACCCTCAGAACACGTTTTGAGTATTTGTCCAAAACGTTATGTACATATTTGACTCACAGTATGTTTGGTGTGGCAGGCAACTACCTGGTGGTGTTCGGAGGCTACACACACAGACACAACAAGGAGGAGATCTGTTACGACAAGCAGCTGTACTTGTACCACCTCGGTTGTCACACCTGGGTCAGTCACGACATTCTCGACACTGTCCTCGGCAACGGTGAGTCCTCTGTCAACGACATTATGTATACAGTGTGTTTCTAAAGTCCACTCAAACTTGAAAACCGTGATGGCTTCCAGTGTAATTTCACTACTGTGATGTCGTCCGAATGTCGTTTTATTTCCACAATTTCAAATCTGTGAGGCAGGAGTGACTATGACTCTCGTGAGATAGCTTATTTACTGTTTCAAGGCTACGTTCCTGCTATTTCATTTTGTCGAATGATACCACGTTTGCAAATTATACATCGTTAGCCTGACTCAATGGGAACCCTACAGTATGCTCAAAATTTTGTTTTGACAATTGTATACTATCCAAACTTTGAAACAAAATTATCTCTTCATGTAGTATTCGTGCCAGTAAAACAGAATTCCTATTTACTTAAAAAAATAGTTGTTACATCAAATTCATTTTTAACAGGAATTTCTTGAACACTCGTGTTACCCTTCTGTTATTAACTTTAAAAGGTTCTGTGTAATCTAGAATTTTGTAACTTGTGACATCACTGGCGGAATGCCATGCAATGGAGTAGAGAACCTTGTTCCTTAGTATCATAAGTCACAATTTTCATCGTGAATATGCCAAATTACAGGTGAAAGAATGCTCTTTAATATGAATAGAATATAATAAGTCCACAAATAGAGTGTGCTTTAGAATTTTGAACGGAACTTAATTTTTGTACCATCAACAGATGACTAACTTGTCTGGTGTACAGGTTCCGAGTACCCCAAGGTGCAAGGTATCTTCTCCCACGCTGCAGCTGCGTAACGGCAACACCTTGCTGCTGTTTGGCGGTTACCACGGCAACGTGAACGCTGACTTGCTCGCGTACGTCATGCCTCCGACCGTGGCCAGCAGAGACGGTGAGGTCTACGAGCCGGAGCAGATCTGTAGCAGGTGAGAAGAGGATATTAGTGACAGTGTGAATCAAAATCTTAGACATTCTCTATTTGAACAAAATATTTTATAACGTGTACAAGACGTGAAAAACTGGTGTACTGCTAAAATAACTTCAGTTGCATCGAGCTTGTTATACTTAAGCTCAGCTTCAACCTTACTTTGAGGCAAAGACGAGGTTACATTGTGTATATTAATAAATTTCTGTAAAATAAGACAAAAGGTAAATCCATTTTAAAATTATTCAAATTATTGAACTTATTATTATTGAAATTACAAATTATTCTCTCATGATCATCTGGTCAGGCAAGCCTAGTGCCACTCCTCTACCAAATCCAGACTTCCTTCCTCTCTGGTGGCAGCGCAATATGCCCGATCGGATGGCCGACGAGCATGAGGGTAACCAATTCCCGGCCACATGACCATCATTGACTTAAAAACCAGTTTTTCGCCATCACAGTTTCTGTGTGTGTGCAGACACCGAGGTCTGCAGGCGTGCAGCGAGGACCCGGAGTGTGGCTGGTGTTCGTCGGACGAGGTGTGCTACGGACGCACTCTCGGCATCAACTGCACCACTAACCTGCAGACGACGCGGTGTCCCGGCGTGTGTCCTGCACTGGGCGACTGTCACAGTTGTCTGCTACACGGCAGCTCCCCCGTGCACACCGGCTCACTGCACTCCGTCGCCAACAAGCTGCACCAGTCGCAGTGCACCTGGTGTGTGCAGAACGCACGCTGCCATCATAAAGACGGTGAGTAAACTCGCACTCGTAGACAGAGTCAAGCTTTAGAAAGCTAGGTAGCTTGTGCTCTATTTGACCGATAATGTTTTCAAATGCGATCGTCTTAAAAACTGCCTTCAGTAAATGAACAACTATGTCATGATGATCATGGGAATTGGGGACTCAGGAGTGAGTGTTGTTGTGGTTGCAGACAACTTTGGCGTGTGCGGGCTGAAGGAGGACACTCCGTCGCAGGTGGCGGGGTGGTGGGGGGACAAGGGGGCCGAGGTGATGAGTGCAGATTTCTGCAGACAAGTGGATCGTCGGCCCGGCCTCCAGGCACCTTCCTCAAGTACAAGCACCCGGCCAACTGGACTCACCCGGACTATGTGAGTCTCACTGTCTTAGCTGGGCAAACTCAGCCTTAGCTCTTTTGAACCTCTTGGGCTCTCCTATTATTACATTTTGTCTAACAAATTTAAGACAATTCAGACAATCAGAGAGGTTTGAATTAAATGAAATATTTATTTTTGTGGTGAAGTTAGGACTATAAAATTCTCTTCTACTTAACCACTATTAATTATTTACAATAATTTAAAATATATTAGAACATTTAATAATCTTAAACTTAAAAAGAAAATGAACCATGAATACAACTTTAAAATGAAACCATTAATTAAATATAATGAAATATAAAGTGTGTAGATATAAACAATTAAGAGACAACAATACACTTTTGATAACAATTCACTTAAATAGCTCAAGAATGAAAATTCCCCTCTAACCTTGTGTGTCCTGTGCAGGTGAGCGTGATCAACGCGACAACAGCGGACTTCAACGCGTGGAGTGTGACGATGTCGCGCACGGAGCAGAACCTCGGGGGCGAGATGACTGCGCGATTACTCGGCTTCCTGCGTCCGCCACACACCTGGGAGAACCTAGCCGAGCAGTTGAGCATCTGCGTCAGTCACTCCTCCGCCTCCCTCCACCTCGAGTCCCCGTCGGCCACTTGGTACGTAGCCGCAGTGAAGTGTCTGTAGCATGATAACTGTTTGTTATAAGATCATGTTTGGTCTATCATTTCGGTGGGCTGTCTGTGTTAACTGTCCTGACACTGTGTTGTTGCAGGAGATAGTGGCTAACCTGAGTGCAGAGCAGTCGCAGTGTGTGTCTGCGATGTGGCCGGGCGGTGGACCCGCGGTGTTGCCTCCGGGCCGCTACCTGGTTGACTTCGAGGCACGCAAGAACGTCAGCATCAACCTCAGCCAGCCTACCCCCTACACTCCAAGATGGAGCTGCTCTACAACAAGTCTCACGAGACTCCCAAGGTGAGACTGTGTTTTATACAGTTTGTTAAAACTATGCGTAGGAAACATAATAAAGTTCTCGGTCCTCAACTCGGATTAATTTTGGGCGAGAATTGGGCCAAAAACACTTTTGCTTGCTTGATTTAAAAAAAAAATTTGGTTGGAATAAAAAGCTAAGTTTAGCCATCACAGATTTAAAAAAAGTTTGAAATATAGAAAAGGTTCTTTTGGATACTTTATTTTATAAATAAATACATCCATACAGGTTTTTTTGATCAAAATGTATTAAACCATGAGAAAATAGATTAATGAGGTTTCTTTGTACATTGGAGTTTCTGGACCACGAATAGACAAAAATTGTACTAAAAGATCCTCGTGAAAACCAGAATACCTGTCACTTTCTGAGCCCATAATATGATTCATTTACTGGAAAATCCTCGAGTAAAGTTATGTTGAAATGTTCACTGTCGCCAGGTGTTCACGCGTTCGAGTACCTGGAGCCGTACGAGGGCAACGGCAGCTGCAGCCAGTACACCAACTGTCTGCACTGCTTGTCCGACTCACTGTGCGGCTGGTGTGAAGTGCGCAGTGAGTGCCAACCTCGCAGCAGTGACGAGCGGCTCGAGTGTCGCCGTGGCGAGGACTGGCACTATCTCACCATCGTGCCCTACCAGTGCACCAACTGCTCCAACCACATAGACTGCGAGACGTGTATAGACTCCGGGATCTGCGAGTGGTGGCCGGACGACGCGAGATGCGCGCGCCGCGGCAGGTGCGTACTGCGTTATGTACTTAGCTTTGTTGCAGAAATTGCAAGGGCCGTTCAGAAATTAACTTCTGTTGTTGTGTAGCAAGTAGACAGAGTGAATCAATGTGTGTAAATTATATACCATTAGAAAGCTTGACTCATTGTGAATCTCAAAGTATGCTCAACATTTTGTTTAGTCATTTTATGTAATATTCCTGCCCTGCTAAATAATAGGCCTATTAACTTTATAAAATAAATGTTGGTATCCAATTTTTGGAAGAGTTTCTGAAACCCTTGGCTAACAAAACATATTGGAATTTTGTCTTTAAAGGGTTTCCGTAATCTAGATATTTCCGAACTAAAGAAAGTTAAAGTTTGAATTGCTACCATTTTTTTTGGCTGGATGAATGTCATGCAATAGCTTAGAAAATCTTGTGCCTCGGTATGATAAGTGCTCTGATTTATTGTGGGTATAGCTGAATTTTATTGTGCTCTGAATTTTATTATGTCAAAGTATAGGGGTAAGAATACCCTTTAATATAAATATTGTTAAATGTTTCTAGTATAAATTTGCATTTTACTATTTTTCAACGGAACTTAATTTAATTTAGTTCATCACTCCGGTGGCGCAGGTTTGATCACCGCAGTCACCACTAAAGTTTGTCAAGTGACTTTGCATTATTTGCCAGTTGACAACACGTTACGAGTTACGACGATGCTTGATCATACTGTTAGTGATGAGTTGTTGGAATGATGTGTCTGCAGGTCTGTGAATGCCGTGGTGGAGGTGGGCAGTTGTCCGCCGCCGTGCTACAGCAGGAGAACTGCACGCAGTGTCTGGACGGGTACGGGCGCTGCGTCTGGTGCCAGGCTACACAGGTCAGTCCATCTCCACCTTTGAACTCACAAGTCTAGTGGTTTTATGATGTAGAGAAAACTTTGAGCACAACTTGTGTTAGATTTGTGACTGCTGAGCAGATCAAGGTAAGTGACCGTGTCTACCGTTGAGCTTATGTTTGCTTTCATGAGCTGCGTCTTGTTATATCCCAGGTCAACCTTTTAGCTGCTGTTAGTGTTGTCGACCACACTGTTAGTCATCTCTCGTTAATTTTTGCAGTAATTCATTTTACCGACAAGGAAATTAATAATACTTACTAAATTACTTGACATTGAGTACTACTCGATTCAAATAACTCAGTCATTGTGATGCTTCTTCTAGTTTAGCCAAGTCCTTGTTCGGCCGCAAATTTCACCTTTGGAAATTCTTATACTATTTTTTCTGTATTTAGGTGAGTCTGTACCAAATACTCTGTTTCCCTTTCATGAAGAATTTTCAAACCAATGCTCTCTCACCTTTAAGTATACGTAGACGTTTCTTTTAAACTATATTTTTAATTTTGAAGAAATAAGGATGAAAGTGACCTAATAAATCTGTAAATAACCCGACCATGAATGCTAAATCTAGCGGAATGTTACAGGAGTGCTTCTCGTTTGCCGTGTACACGTCACAGTACCAGTTCGGCATGTGTCGCGAGTGGCTGGACCAGACGTACCACTCACCCCACTCCTCGCGCCGCGCAACCACGTCAGCCTGATGTGTGACATGTGCGGGCGCCACGCTAACTGCTCCTCGTGTCTGCGCACGCTGGGCTGCGGCTGGTGCTACGACCTGGACAACCCCATACAGGGAGTCTGCGTGCCCGGTGACTTCAGTAACGCTTACGTCGGTGAGTAGTCACTAGTTAGTGGGAGTGGACAAAACCTGTAAATTGGGAAATTCCCAACAACAATTAAAATACTTTAAATTGGAAATCCCAAAAACAAAATTTTTTAGGAGAAACTTTTGTAGAGAAATTTTTGGGTTCATTTTTTAGATATTACGGGAAGGCGATTTGTTATGGATTACAATGCTCGCTGGTTTCAGAGGTGTCTCCTGAATGCGCTGCTGTGACTTGAAGCACAACATGTCACTCTTGTTCGGTAATCTGGCCGAGGACTGGAGAGGTGGTTACAGAGTCGTGCAATGCCTTTGTGTGGGGCGTCGGTGTCCCGGGCGTGGAGCGAGTGTGGCCTGGGACTCCACGACTGTCACCCGGAGGCCAAGTGTACCAACACGCACGGCTCGTACAGCTGTCAGTGTCGCCGCGGCTTCATCGGAGACGGCAAACACTCCTGTACCAAGACGTGAGTGTCTCAGCATAGTTAAAGTGTCAATGTCAAGTTTGATGGTCTGAAAGCTGGTCCAGAAACAAGTCGCTGAGTTTTAAGTAGTACAGGTGTTCCAACCAATAAGCAAGATATTATTTAATAAGCCTTAACATACAATTTAGAAAAACAATAAAGACTTTTTAACCAAACAATTTTTAGTAAAAAAAGTTAACAATTTGTATTTGGTATGTAGGTGCCCAATGAGCGTTCAGTTCACAGGCGATGTATGTAGTTCATTCCGATGTTTAAATTGCCAATAAAGGAATTCATATGTAAAAATTTGCTGAATAACAGTTAGCAAAGTGCAAAGTAGTTATTTAATATTAAAGTTCATTATCTAAAATAAAGTTACAATTTTTTACAAAACTTTTATTAGTAAGTCTAGACAAGTCATTGTCTGAGGGAATATAAAGGTCTAGTGGTGGTTGCTAACACTAACAGAGCCCTCTAATGGACAATAATCAGTAAATGTGAATAGTATCAAACGCTGCGAGATTTGTAGTGGCAGATGTTAACATGAACAGCTAGTTCAATCCTGTACGTACATTGTGCAGGTGCTACAACAAGTGTATCAACGGCTACTGCGTGGGTGCGCCGCAGTACCTGTGCAAGTGTGACCTTGGCTGGACCGGACCGGACTGTGGTACGAACTGCGGCTGCAACAACCACTCCACCTGCACACAGGGCGTGGGACTCTGCGACTCATGTCACGACTGGACCACTGGCGAGTTCTGCCAGTACTGCAAGTGAGTACCACACCCTTTTTGTCTTATTAAAATAGGATGTAATAGAACCACTCATATCCTACCTGAGAATAACCGACTCCTCTGGTTAATTTACCTAGTCCGTACGCTTTCCCGTGACTTGCCGGCCATCAGAGCATGTCTTTCCTCATCCATTTCCAGTCAAATTATTTTGTACAAAATAAAAACTTTTCCTGGGTTTGTTTCTTAGAGAGCAGCAGTATTAAACTGGTGAAATTAAGAAGTGTGCTTTCCTAACAAAATTATGCTAGGAGTAGTTTAACGGAAACACTGGGAGTAGTTTTTCCCGGAAGTGACAGGAAAAGTCCGTTTCTTTCCTTTTACTAAATAGAATTATGCTGTCAGATAAGCCTGTTCCACTGGTGTAATGTTGTGGAATGTTTAGAGCGGGGAGCTACGGGAACGCCACGTCGCCCGAGGGTTGTCGCGGCTGCAACTGCAACGAGCACGGCAACACAGCGCTCGGCGTCTGTGACTCGGTCAGCGGGCTCTGCTTCTGCCAGGACAACACAGAGGGCGCCACTTGCAACAAGTGCAAGAAAGGCTACTACGGCGACCCCAGGTGTGTACATTGGAGACGCAGTATATGTAGGATAAATGTGTTTATTTTGATTTCAATTGAGAGAAGGGGTTGAAAATGTCCCTTGGTTTAGATAAGTCGAAGCAGAACTCTGGAACAAATTCAAAACCGTTGATAATAATCCACGGTTATGCCCCAATGGACCGGACAGTGTTTGAATCAGGGCGACTAGTTAGTTCCCTGTGAACCCAACACCGTTTTGATTCCAGTGTTCCTTACCAGGGTGTGCTACCAGGCATAGCTTCTCACTTTCCTCAAGCAGCTGAGTGAACTACGAGAGTAAACTGGAGGTGCAATAACCAAACGCTTAGAGCGGGATTTAAACCCTAAACCTCAAGCTTGAAGTCCAGTGGTACAGTCACGAGACCTGCAGAAACCTGTATATCGTTCACCAACAAAATGAGAATGTCAGATTTGAAATTGAGCCAACATCTTGCACGAACCTTGCATTATAACTGTAGAAATCATGTGGAAGTAGAGTCATGTGGGTGCCAAGGAGGTGGGGGGGAGGTACGCAGTGTGTGATACGCCTGTCACCCAACCAGAACATGTCTCTGGAGCTATCATGTAGAATCAAAGTTACAAATTCTCAGCCCGTTCTAACTTGAAGTTTGTGAAATAATATCCATATAAAACATTCCGTTACATACTTTGAACATTACTTAGTGGAATGACACACTGTTGCAGACGTGGAGGGACCTGCTACCTGCAGTGTATGGCGCGCGGGATGTTGACCAGCACCACGATGGAGCCGCAAGGTCTGGGCTCCAGACTGGCGGAGATGAGTAGCTGGGAGTCACGGCAGAGACAAGGTCCTCCTTCACGCGAGTGTCTCTGGATCATCAGTCCTCACGACAACCTGCACAACAAGACTGAGACGTGAGTATTGAAGTGTGAGAGTTCGATACCGAGATCAAGACGAACTCTTGAAAACTCTGAGCCAAGCAAAGTTGCTACGTAGAGAGAGTCATAGGTTCATTCTTCTGCCAGTGCAGTTTATTGTTTGTAGCCATCATCCTGCACCTGCTTCATGTATAAATGATCAATTACGACACGACGCTTGCAGCGGGTAATAGACACGTATGTGATCAACACCTAGCGCTCACGGCAAATAGTTGACACGCTTGACGTTTGTAATCAATATCAAGCCCTAGTGGCAAGAAACTGACGTGCCCACCTAGTACTTGAGATGGGTAATCCGCGTCTCAGTGCTTTGTAGTGAGGAACTTTCAAATTATGACACAAAATTGGTTTTAAAATCATGTTTGTCATCTTGAATTTTGAGAATTTTCTCATTCTAGCTCAATTTTACCTTAAAAAAACTAGCTCCGCACACCTCTAGCAGCAAGTGCCTCTTGCTAGCAAGCTAGCATGTCACTTAAACTGGTTATCCAGCTTCTATTGTATGGCTAGAAAGAACAACCTAAAGGTTTTGTAACATCAAACACAACATTTCTTGACAGCAACGCTATGAGTTGAGTTCTTCAGTGCTCTCTGGTTAAGTTTCTACTACACTTGGGTTGCAGAGTGATTCCAGCTGCAGATAGACGGAGACATCTCGGTGACTTGTGGACAGAACAGTGTGTACGTGTACGACGGACTGCCAGACTTTGTCTCCATGGACAAGGTGCAGAGTCAGGTGCTCGGAGTGTTCTGCACTCAGGACACTGTCTACCCGGTCACTGTCGAAGCAAGAACAGGTAACCACTCCGATACAGTTATTTGTGCATTTTTGTTGAAATCATCCTGGACTGGTTTTGTTTACTGAAGAGTTTCATTATTACCAGAACTGCAACAAAATGACTTTAAGGTTCTTTGGTTTGAGAAACAAATATAGTTCTAAGGTTTAAGAAGCACCCTGTATAACTGTGCAGGAGTGATGACGGTGCACTACAAGCAGGGAGACCCGCTAGAGGGGTTCAACGCCACGGTGACGGTGTTGACGTGCCCGGACAAGTGTCCCAGGAACCGGGTGTGTCGCCACGGAGTGTGTGTGTGTCCCGAGGGAACTACCGGGCCCGACTGTAACGATCACCTCTGCTCCAACAACTGCACGGCCGACCTCAAGCAAGGCTTCTGTGATAAGGTACGATGTGCAATAGGAAAATTAGTGATGGGTCGGTTCTACTTTTTTTTCTTTTAAGTTTTTATTCCAATTCTGTTTTGGCCAATTTCCGCTTCTCAATTCTTTGGTTCCAAATACTTTTATATTTTTTTGCACCATTTTCAATTAATCGTATGGTTTGATTGCGCCAGTAAATACTATGTTTGAATGTATCAAATGTGTTTTACATGTATAGTTTAATGTATGTTATACTATTTTATACCTATACAACAGTTTAAAATTCTTACTAAAATTTTAAAAATATTGACATTTGCTCATAAAAACTGTTGAGCTGCAAAAAAAGTGAACTTATTTGCTTGGAGCGGCAAATTAAAGGCAGCAAAATAGAGTTAAAGTTTTGAGAAAACTTTATATGTTTCCAGTTTTGTACAAACCCTGACGACTGTTTAGTGCTTCATGATCTGCTTACCACCAATGCTTTCATATTTGTAGAGTTCTGCCAACTAGAAACTTAAAAAAACATAGACACTGAGATGTGTTTGTATCTATAACAGTATCAAACTATTGAATGTAAAACAACGGGCTTTTAATTGGCTCAATGAGGTGGTTGTAACATTTTCATCCAAACCTGTTTTCACCGTCAATCATCAGAAACAACGAATGACGAGTGTTCTCAGTTAAGTAGTTGTTGAAAGACTGGAATGATTGTGCGCAGGGTTACGGAGGCTGCCTGTGCACGGAGGGCTGGGGAGGTCCGCAGTGCGCGATGCGCCTGTCTCCCAACCAGCTGGTGTTCACGGAGCTGTTCAACTCTGCGCACCTGGCAGACAGTCTGGACCACCTGCGCAAGATGCTGCCTCGCTTCGGCCATTCCCTCGTCACGGACCGGCGCGGCTCCCTGTGGCTCTTCGGCGGCTACTCACTCTCTCACGGACCACTCAACGACATCCGCCTCTTCGACACCAAGAACAACACCTGGATGCAGGTCAGTGTGCGTTGCAATTGCTAGCAGGCTTGTTTTTAATAAGGGAGAAATAAGCACTTACCTTGAGTTAAAAGAAATGTTGATACCAATATCAATGAACAATTTAAGATTGCTATAATTATTTTCCAAGCATAGAAAGAATGAACTCCACCCCGCCGCCCTCCTCGGACTTTAATAAGAAAGGAAGAGAAAATATCTGCTCGAGGTTGCAAAACAATTTAGGGGACATTTTGAATATGTCTTCTGAAATCTCCATATAGTGGTTTCTTCAAGTATTGATGTTTAGTATAATGGGTTAACCCTGCCTTGTTGACAGGTTACGATAGACTCGACGAATGATGCTAACATGCCGCAAGGTCGATACTTCCATGCGGCAGAGATCGTGCAGACCAAGCGAGAGATCTTCGTGCACGGAGGCCTTACACAGAAGGAGACGATGACTCCCGGTGTGTCCAACAGCACCTCAACGACTTCTGGAAGTTCAGTCTCAAGAACCAGCGTTGGATCGATATACAGGTGCCTTAAACTTGTTTTGTTTTGCCTTTGTTTAAACTAGGGGTGGACAGGATTGGATTTTTCCTTTCGGGCGGAAAACACTTTTCTTGCTTGATTTGACAGTGTGATGTGTTTCAGACTCAGGTAGGACCGCCGCCACTGGCAGGACACACACTGACCCTGCGGCGAGGCTCCGAGTCCGAGAGCTTGTTGCTGATTGGAGGATTCAGCCCGGCTGATGGCTTCCTGCACTCGGTCTGGGAGTTCGACCTCACCGCCGAGACCTGGGCCGAGCTCGAGACCTTCGGCAACGGCCCGCTGGGTGAGTCATAATAAAGATTATGTTATAATTGGTAGATTTGGTATAGATACCACTTAGCAGAGGCAGGAAAATCAACATAGTTTGGCAGCCCTAGCACAGATAGTGCTGCGAGGAGATTATTTTGAGTCTCAAGTAGAGCCACACAAGTTTGTTTGTTCTTGAAAATCACACGATTTGGTCACATTTAAGTCATTGACATCGGACAAACTTGAGACGGCAAGAGATGGCAGCTCTATCTATGCTCAAGCTGCCACAACTATGTTGATTTTCCTGCCTCAGCCATGTGGCATCTATGCCCAATCTACTTTCCATACATTATCTTTGGTTATAGACACTCTGTCGAGCAGATGGGAACGATGTAATTATTTGTTTTTAAGTTAACGGTTTCCGTAAAAAAAGATACTTTAAAGCAGTTTAGCCCAATGGTTCTGCTTATCCAAAAAATTTAAACCAAATTAAGATTTTGTATCTTATACGGCTTGGTTTTTTTTATAACTTATTAATTTTTTGACAGTGTGTTTTCTGAGAAAATTTAAGCCCTAGACAGTAAGTGTTTTGGTGACGTACAACTTCTCACCAAGATATTTGCATCTCACTGATTCAATTTGTCATAATTAAAATGTAACTGATAAATATGTCAAAATACTTTTTTCTAGAGACTGTTGCTTAGTGGTGACTAAATGGTGAGTAATACCGTAAGAAAGTAAATTTTACCAGTTGTTTTTTAATATTTTGTTTATGCGTTAACCTCATCTGTAAATGTAAATGGCTAATTGTCTGTCTTCAAGTCTAAAACAATTGCAATTTGATGATTGTGAATATGAATGTTGCAATGTGACTTGCAGGAGTGTACGGACACAGCACGGTGTATCACGTGCCCACGTCAAGCTTCTACGTGTTCGGAGGCTACACGCACGCGGTGAACCGGACCTTCATCTCGAACAAGCTGTACGCATTCCACCACCCCACGCAGACCTGGTCTGTGCTGCCTACCTTCGAGGAGTACAATCCACCCAGGATGCAACTGGTGAGTTGGAGTTTTTGCTTAAAAATATTAACACTTTCAAGCCTGGCTCAATTTTAAAAAATTACAGTTTTCCGTCTCATTTGTTTATTTTGGACTACAATTAACTCTGTACTATTGCAGCCTCAGCCTCGGTTCCTGCACACGGCAGTAACGACGGACGAGTTCCTCCTCGTGTTCGGAGGCCGGGGTGTCTCCACCAACACTCAAGACTCTCTCATCGCCTATTCCTACGCCTGCAACCAGTGGATCCGACTCTTGTCCAAAGGTCAGTCTGAAATATGTTTCAGGTTTGTTTGTTCAGTAAATTATCCTCGAGTAACTGGCTTTGTTCAATAAACTCTATCAACTAGCCTAGATTCCCAGAATTCTTACTTCCTCACGTTCAAGAAACTCAGTTAACCTTGCTGTCATGTAAACAACAACCGGTTTTGCCCTTGAAGTTAAAGTGAAGCAAAGTCTCAAAAGCAAAGCAACAAATAGTTATGTGTCCTGAAAATATCTGCAAATTACCCTATATGCCAAACATTCCCCGAAAATCCCTCCTGTTGAAATAATCTTGCTCAGGAATGCCGCTAACTAAAGATTAAAATGTCAGAATGAAGCAGTTAGAGGTGATGAATAAAAAAGAACAAGAGCAGCAATATGTATTCATTAAATAGAAGAGGCTTTCTTATGGGGAAGGAGTCTTTGTAGTAAACAAGTTGAACAGTTTCAACAGAAAGCCACAGCTGCGATTGGATGTTCAAACGGAATTGTAGAGCTTTGATGTTTGAGGCGAAAGACATTCACAGGGTTCTTCCGTCTGCGGAGGTGCTTGCAAGCTGAGAGAGGGTTAGAATTGACGACTAGCCTGTCTGTGTGTAGATGTGAACATCGTGGGGAGTCCGCCGCCCGGCCACGTACGCATACGCCATGACCCTGGACCCGGAGACTCAGAACACTACAGTGGTGTATGTGATGGGAGGTTTTGCCGGGGGAGTGCAGAGTCACGTGACGCGCATCTCTCTACCCTCCGATCTCTGTCATCTCTGGACCAACAAGGACAAGTGCAGGTACACCACAACCCACTAGGTCCAGTTTACCTAGACTGCTGTAATACATACATTGGCTCGTCAAACTTTATTTCCATCGAACAGAAATAGAAAAGAGACCAGGCTCAATTGGTCATAGTAGAAACACGTAAGAGAAACTGACAGTTTGTCTACTGTTGCCTTTCCATTCATTTTTAAAAGATTATCCTGGCATAGGGCCCTATTTTCTGAATCTTCATTTCCTTTTTGATTCTTCTATAAAAGTACAATATACTGATGTATTGGTTGGGTCTAATAAGCTAAATTTGAGCAAAACTGCTTTTTTGTACGATGCAGTACTGGACATAAGTCTATTCCGTTAAGCGCAAGATCTTGGTCTGTATTCTTTCTTTTCTTTGATCTATCCCAACCACTTAGTCCCTGTTGTTTTTGGCATAACAAAAATAAAGTAACTTGATGTGTCTTGATGGATTATAAGTGTTGAAAACTCAATTTTGTGCCTTGCAAATTCATGTGTCTTGTTGGATAAAATCATTCTCTGTTCCTAATTATCCGTTTATGTATTCCTTGGTGTAGGAGTTTCCTGGGCTGCTCGTACTGTGCGGTGATCAGTGACTGGGGCAACTCGACGAGCTACTGCTACAGCAACTCGCGTGGCTCTCTCAACGACCCGTGCCGTGGTCTGGAGGGCACTCACAAGACGAACAACGGCGTGATGTGTACACGCGAGTTCCTCGCGCAGCGCACCTGCGAGCAGTACCACTCCTGCACTGACTGTCTGGCTCGCTGGCCCTCACACTGGGACGAACCTCCGGTTAGTGTAACCTTCAGTACCTCAGGTTTAGGCTTACACCATTGAATTAGGGACAGTGGTGATAGTATAAATGTTGAAGGGTTTTATTTTCTACCAGTCCATTTTGTTAGTGACTACAAACAATTTATTAGATTTAGGCAAGGCCACTAGGGCAGGAAATGCTATCAAAAGGAATAGAAAGGATAAAAAGGCTCTCTGGATAAAGTAGAAACACATAGAACACAGACTTTCAAAATTTCAGCCCACTAGGGCCTTTATCAAGACAAAAAAAGAGCACTTGAAAGAGTCATTTGACCTCTTTCAAGTGCTCACTTTTGTTCCTGGATTTTTGTCTTTACAAAGTCCCTAGTAGGACTGAAATTTTGACAGTATGTGTCTCCTATGTGTTTCTACTTTATCCAGATGAGCCTTTCTCCTTTATACCTTTATGATTTCTTAGGCTCAGATCTGCTCAGTCCAAGTCTAGACTATATGAAAACTTCAAAGCCAAATAATGAGCTCTTTCAGGGAAATTCATGTTATTCAAGAGAAAGTTCTCTTTTATTAAATTGAGTTGGTTGGTTTGAATTGTGTTGAACACCAGTTGGTAGATTACATATTCCATTTGCATATTGGAATAGTCCCTAGCCCTCAAGGATGAAAAATATTAAAAAAAACTCAGAAAAGGCAGGTTGTTGTTCCCATTTTTGTAGAAAGAAAACCATGTAAGAAATGTGTGTACGTTTTAATAAGATCTTATTATGGTTGAGGAAGGAGAGCTCTACTGAGGAGGAACTCTGGTCACCAGATGTGCATGTATATATGTGTGTGTGTGTGTACAGGTGTGCAAGTGGTGTGGCAAGTGCGGGCGCGCGCGGTGTCTGCCAGCCACGGCCGAGTGTGACAGGGACAAGTGTCGCGTAGTCACTAACGTGACGCAGTGCGCAGAGACACAGTGCGCAGCTACCGACTGCAACAAGTGTCTGGCACTCGGCAACTGTCTGTGGACCAGGTGAGACCACACACTTGTTGTGTAGAAACCCAGTTCAGTAGGAAGTCCTCTCTACCACTCCAACTCAATCTTTACCTGGTGATAGGGCATCACATTTGCTCGTCTTTTTTGTTTATTTTGCTTATGTTTGACTTTCTCACGCGCCCTCTATTGCAATCTCTCATTAGAAAAGTAAATGAACCCAAAAACAACAAAAAATGTGTTCTCCTCTATACGAAGCAAAAAGTAGCAAAACAGGTGTTTTTAGCCATCCATGATAAACTCCCTTACGCTGTTAACTTCCACCCGTGCCGGTCACCATGGGCCCTTCTCATCACTGAACCACACGTAAGTAAGCTTAATATAAGTTGCTCCCTTTGCAGAATTTGAACCCACAACAACCAAGTGACCTAAATTGCCAGCTTGTCAGCTGATGCCTTTGACGATTCTCACACCTAGTAGTCCCAGTAAACTGTACAAGCTTGTGTGGAACACCAGCGCTCTAGTAGCAATCATGGTAACTACTTCAATAGACAGCGCGTGCAGGACTCATACTTCGGCTTCAAAGTGTTAAGATTTGGTGAAGTCAAGCATTACTTTGCCACTTTTTTCCACGCTTGTCTTTTAACAATGGATTATCATGTTTCCTCGGCCTTGTGGTTTACCGTGTGTAATGTATAGGCAAGTGATGACGTCAGAACAAGGAGTGAAGGTCACTGAGGAGCCGGTGTTTGACTGGAACTGCGTAGCGCAAGACTTCACGGACCGGATCATCATCAAGAGCAAGAACAGTGGAGCCTCCTGTCCCCAGCGCTGCTCTCAACACAAGGATTGCGACACTTGCCTTACCTCTCAGGTACACTCGTAGTTGTGTAGGTTCCGGCCCGGGTGCAACCACTCAGGTAGCTTAGGAGGCTTCTGTACAGTGTTTCAAGCAGTAGTCTTCGCAATTCTCACTTGCACTTATCTACAACTATCTATAAGTACAAAGGATAAACACATCGTAATCTTCTCAGACTGTCAGGCAGCCCTTAGAGCGCTTGACTGGATAAATCAGGATGGTACGAACACAAGTAAAGTAAATTGTAGTTATTTTTAGGAGGTTTGAATGCCAGCGTTCCAGAGTTTTTGATTTGGTTGTGTGAATGTGTCAGGGTGCGGAAGGAGGTTGGCACGAGTGTCACTGGTCGACAGGGCTGAACGAGTGCGTGGCGCCTAGCTACCAGCCTCTGTACTGCGCTGGTGGGTGTGTGGCCTGGTCCTGAGCGGGGGTCACAATGAGCACTGTCCGCAAGCTTGCTCCAGCTACAAGCAGTGTTCCACCTGTCTGCGTCACGCACACTGCGGCTGGTGCTCTCTCGACCACACCAACTCTACTGGCCAGGTAAGAGCATTCTGCGCCCTGTGCTATCGTGAGTGTCTGCATTGTTGCTGTCTAGGTTTGCACAATTTATTGGTCCAATAAATACCTAGAAAAGACTTTCAGGGTGCTCATTCTGCTGTAAATACGCTGTGAATATAGTCAACTGTGAAAAATCAAAGGAGTTCTGTAAGCAACCGGTTTAAACCTACCTTTCATGTCTCATAGTTACTCCAGCCGGGAGAATTAAAATAACTTCTCGCCCTGCGGTCCGACTAAACAACATTCATAATGTATTCCAGGGCCAAAACAGCACTAGAAAAGGACACAGATTAAAAAATTTTGATATTTTGTAACGTAACTAACTCAGACGACAATTAGAAACCATCAACGTAGAGACAATTAAAAGCCCATCGAGTTTGTGAAATAACTTTCAGAAAACAGTTTGACTTTCATTAATTACTATGACTCTTCAAAGTGAAAAATATCAGCAAATGACCAGACTCCAAAGTGACCAACAGTTTTTTCTCCAACCTTTAAAAATGAGATACCATTACAATAATAAGTCTTTGGATAGTGAAAAAAGACCTTTAAAAACCTCCTGCTTTTTTAAACATGTATTTCAATTGTTTATAATTGTATTAAAGATAGCTTTTTTGGCATTTTCATCAGACATGATAGTGTTCTTGCTTATAATGGCAGGAGTAGTTGACATATATCAATGAGTCCACTGCTTCAGCTTGTCTGGCGGGTGGGCTCCGGCAGTGAGCTCTGGAGGACGGCGTGGCGAGGAGAAGCTGTGTGACTGGTGATGTTGCACGTCAATCTTTCTACGCCGCGGAGCACTGCGAGACGACACAGTCTGGACGTGGAACTGTTCTCGTGCCGTTACACGAGAACGAGTCCCGAAACGACCACAGAAACGTCACCACTCAGCAGACAACACGTCGATGTCACTGTCCACGGACAGCTACAAGTGTGTGTGTGGCGTCTTCAAGAAAATAAGTCTTCAACACAGGAACAACCCGATAAGGGAGTGTGCTTATCTCTGAGGTGTTACTTATTGAGAACGAAGTGTGAGAACGGTCATTTCTTGTGTCGATTCAACAACATGAGATATTCAAGCTGTCAGCATGGTAAGACCTAAGACCATGGAATGAGCACCAATTCTGACACCGAACACGTGGTTTTGAGAATTTTTCTAAACTATATACATATTTATTTATGTGTATCACCTCTACAAATCACATTTTGTCTGATTTTCACCAAATTTGTTACAAATATTTCTGTTGTAAATATCTCAGTCAAGTTCGTTAAACAGCAAAATCGGACTACTGAAATTTCCCTTTAAAGGGGAGAAATTTAACCAAAAAAGTTGGTTTTGTTTTAAATTAGTTTAATTAGTAGAGATGATCAAAGCCTCCAAACCTGGGATGAAGTGAACTTTTCTGTATGGATTTTGACCTGGTCAAATTTGTCTACTGGCAAACCGCTTGTGTGAGACAAGAACACTTTCGACTACACGCTGTCTGTGTGTTGTGCAGGTGTGTCCCATGTGCGAGAACGTCGCGTGGCGCGATCACTGCAGCTGTGACCGACTCACGTGGCCAACTGCTCCATCCAGTGTCAGTGCAACGGCCACAGCGAGTGCGAGGGCCCGGACCGACTCGACAAGTGTCTCCAGTGTCACAACAATACACAGGTAGAGTACACAACACTGCCTAGTTGAAATATCATTACGGATATTTTCCATAGTTTTTTAGTTTGTGTGGACAAGACTCAAAAATCAGGAAATTCCCAACAAAAATTCAAATCCTGAAAATGGTAAAATTCCCTAAAATCATAATTTTTTAAGCAGGTTTTATTTAGAGGGGTTAGGAATAAGTTTTTTGGCAGATCTTATAATTTGAGAGGATTCTAATCAATCTCATTTTTTGATGAGCCTAAGATTGAATTGAGACTTGATTTAATTTCTCACAGTGAGAATTAGATATTGATCATATACTTATTTATTGTGTACACTAAATGCAACAACAATAGCAAACACTCAAATAACTCCCTCAAAGTAATTTATTTTCTTTTTGGATTTGTTTTGAATATCTGACATATCTCAATGAGAAAAAATAATCCGCTCTGGATCCAGAGACCTTGCACAGAGTTGTGATGGCTGGTGTTACAGGGTCCTCAATGTCAGCACTGCCGGCCCCTGTACGTAGGAGACCCGACAGAGGGCGGAGAGTGCGTGCCTTGCCTGGACCACTGTAACGGACACACTCACGTCTGCGTGCCAACGAGTCTATCAACGAGTTCCCCTTCTCCCCCTCCACTCCGCTGCACGAGATCATCGACTTCCTCGCCACTGGCCCCACCACCAAAGCCAAGTAACTTATTGCCTCCATGTACTTCAGTAACAATATGAACATCTACAAATTTATAGCCAACAAATTATTGCCTGCTGTAGCTTTGTTTTTTAGAAATCTGATTTTAATGAAAGTAAGAAATAAGAATGCTCATATTGAACCTTGTGTGCAAATTTAGTTACTATTACAAAATGTGTAATGATAAAAAGTATGATTTAAAATTGAAAATATATACATTACAAATGACGCTATTCTATACAAAATATTGTATTGTACTTGTATGTTGAATCTAAGTTGTCGGATACATGGTGTGTGTGTGTGTGTAGGTGTGTTTGGTGCGGGAACCACACGATGGGGGAGAAGTGTCAGGACTGCATGGAGGGTTACTTCCGAGGCTCTGAGGACCACCGACTGAGCTGTCGACCCTGCGAGTGCCACGGACACGGCGACACCTGCGATCCTGTCACCGGTGAGAAGTGCAACTGCGCCAACAACACCGAGAGTGATCCCACCTGCCAGAACAACAAGAACAAGTCAGTACAACAACACTCATCTTGATCTCATCTGTAGTGACATCGGTACTTTGTACGTCCATGTGTTTTGAGCAGTTTGTTTTTGAAGTATCATTCCAAATATTTAGAATGGTACAAAGTCATTCAAATTGTGTTGTTCAATCTTATGAATTGATTAGAGTGTTAATCCTTTACACACAAATTGTAGCAAATCTGCACTTTGGTACAACATAATAAATCGGTCTAATTCTTTAAGGCAGGATCTCGCCACGCTAAGCTCAAAAGTGATCTTACTTGTCACCTGATTGGATTTCCGAGTGAGCTGTAACTCTCAATCTCTCAGTGGGTTACTGTAGCTTCTGCTTCCTGGGTAGGCTTGATGCCTAGGCATTTCACTGTACTAGAGCGCACTCTCTCCTGTTCACATTTCTGCGATATGCTCTCAAAGATACTGGATTATAAAGTAATTTACTGTGTTGGCTGGCCAGTACCATTAAGTCTGTTGGTGTTTTGTCTTCATTAGCTTAGACTTTTCTTTACTTTTACTTTCACAAATATTTTATAAGTAAATGATATATTTATAAGCAGCGTCACCTCAGAACAAACACCTCCTTTTGACCAAATTGGAACTTCAACTGTCTTCACTATAACAACTGCCGTCAAACTCACACAATGAATCTTATTGTCTCATAAAGAACTACCACAGACCTTTACCAAAGTTAATCTACTATCTGTGGGGTAATTTTAAGTTCTGTAGAAAATAGTTCTTTTTAATTTGTGGACTGTATCTAGTATTTTTAATTTTACAATTTTAATTTCACAAAGGCAATAAAATGTCTCTAACACACTAACTTTGATGAGAAGTAGAGAGATGCGTAGGGGGGCCCCTGGTAGATAGTTTCCTGTAATCCTAAGTAAATAAAAATAAAATATTGCCTTCTTGGGGTTTATGTACATATATATATAAATGTCTATTAATTTTGAACTGAATCTTGAGGCAATTGCAGGTAAAATAATTGTAGTAAAAAAGCGGTTGTAGCACTGAATTTTCTGGTATAGTTGAGAGGGGAAAAAGCATGTATCACAAGGTGGTTAATGGCAGAATGAGGTAGAGGAGTAGATATGGTGGTGGTGATCACATGACCTGGCTGGCCAATCAGAAGTCAGAACTGTTGCTATTGGTGGATGTAAAAAGTTTGTAAAGTTCATACACTGCACTAGAAGAAGATTTGATAGAGTAGAAAGAATCAGTTTAAACAAAATGATAACACATGTTCACTTTGTGGTTTAAAACTTAAGATATTTGTGAAATTAAATCTAACACTATCAAATGGGTC
The DNA here is from genome assembly GCA_018831715.1 of Matsumurasca onukii. Lineage (NCBI taxonomy): Eukaryota > Metazoa > Arthropoda > Insecta > Hemiptera > Cicadellidae > Matsumurasca > Matsumurasca onukii. The sequence continues at coordinate 38,114,661 of CM032065.1, forward strand.
TAAAGTCAAATTAGTCAAAATTTTGCAGTCAGTATATAAAAGAAAACAGAAAAGGAACCTACCTAAAACCAGCAGTTAAAATAGTCGATTTAACCAACTTGGTGAGAGGAGCCATGGGCAGAGTTTTTTTAATCTCTATTTTAGTAAACCTGATGAAGAAGTTTAAAAACTAGCCACCATTAAGCAGCAGTTACTGACAACGTTCAGCATAGCATTTAAAGGCTTCATGGGAAACTGTCACTAGGGGGATTCAAGGCTTAGTGCATTACCGTGCTCTGCAGACAGGAGCGCTAGTGTAGCCTCTCGGCCTGGAGTCCACCTGCGTAAGGCAGAACAGCAAAGCTTAACTGTGTGCTGGTTGTGTTTCAGCCACAACTGCTGGCAACTGCAGTGCTCCAAGTGCCGTGAGTCGTACTCCGGCACACCGACAGATGGACACCAGTGCTACAAACAGATGAACGTAGACTACAAGTTCTGTCTGGACGCTAAACTCATCGAAGAGTGCAAGATGAAACCCAAGTCACTCAACATCGCACACACGGTACACTCAGCCTGTCAACTGTCTATCTCAGTGTGATTACTGAGATCTTAAATGTTTAGATTTAGGAAATAGGACACTAGGCCAGGATATGCTATCCAAAAGGAATAGAAAGGAGATCAGGCTCATCTAGATAAAGTAGAAACTAGATGTCAATTTGATTTCTAGAGTGGTAGCCGACTCGATACTTGGCCTTTGTTAGGTGTGCTTAACAAAGAGCTTTTGTCTTGACAATGGCTCAGAATGCTTGAGAGCTTCTGAAAATTTCTTTCATCCTTTGTCGTATCCAAGTAGTCCAGCTCATCGCCATATCCGATTTTACCGAGATATTATATTGGAGGCGTAGCGCTGCGATAATTTCTTAACTCTTCTCTGTATAAACTCCAGAATCGCTCAGAATCGAAAGTACTGTTAGAACGAAAAAGTAGAACTGCGAGGTCGAGTATCGGAAATTTGTCTTTTGTCTTGACAATGGCTCCAGTAGGGCTGAAAATTTGACAGTCTGTTCTCCTGAGTGTTTCCACTTTATCCAGGTGCTCCTTTTCTATTCCTTTGAGATATTAATTTGTATAAACTATAAGTAGCTAATTTTATTACTAAAGAAATTTGAAAACAAAATATGTGGCCCAAACCAGAACTTGAACCTAGGTCTCTACATTTTGTGTTTATACAAATTAAGATCCATAATAAGTCATTTGACATAGTATTTAAATTCTGTTGTAATATTTCCAGCTTGTTGATTTAAAGTGGCTATTGACAGTGACATGGTTTGGATAAACATTCAGATTTTATTTAGAAGGCATAAATAGGCGGGCCGGACAGTGTAGTGGTTAGCATATTCACCCGGCAAGTGAGAGACCCGGTTCGGTCCACATATTTTTGTCTTCAAATTTCTTTAGTTATAAATCAGTATGATAGTTGTTTTACAAAGCAACATCAGTCACTCTTAAATCTATATTAATATTATTATTTCTAAAGAAATGTGAAGACAAAATCTAGACTTTGAACCCGTCTCTGTTTTATGCTTATTAATATTATTTATTTGTAATCTTCGTTACATAGTCAGAGCTACATTACACTCTTTGATTAGTTATGATTCTAAAAGTATTCAGGGTTGCCGAACGTATTATACAGTGTTGTTTTGGGGGTTTCAGGTGTTTTTCATGGTGCAGCCGCGTTTCATGAATGTGGACATTCGCCTGACGGTGGACATCACACAGGGCGGCGTAGACTTGTTCTTGAGTCCCCGAGACGACACGTTCATAGTAGACGTCAACATGAGCACAGGGGCCCACTCCATCAACATGGATTCCAAGTCAGTCACTACACGTAATCACTTGCGGTAGATAGTTAAGTGGTGGAAACTGCTCGTAAGTTGCGGTTAAACTTTGAGAGAAAGGATTAAGATCAAAGAAGAAACTGAGTTAAGTAAAATGCAAAAAACTATTTCCTAGGTTGGTGGTCATCAAACAGTACTCATCCTCAGTGACATCTGAGACATCATGAGGATGCCACATCAGAGTATGGGCTTAAACGCCTGACGATAGTGGTAGTTTTATGACTTAGGAAATAGTTATGACTCCGGCCGCTCAAGCCTACGTATTAAGATTAAAATGCAAAAAAGTTCTCTTAAGGGAAAGTGTATTGTTGATGAATATTTTTTAGGGTTTTTAGAAATGTCTACACAGGAACAGACAACCACTAGAAGTATAAACTAGTTTGACTACAATTCAAATACAGTAGAACTCCTCCTTATGGAATTAAAGGGGGAGGATATTGTTTCAGATAACCAAAATGTTGGTCGAAAATGACAACCAAAACTGACGTTACCTACTGATTTTGTCTGTTGTTAAATTCTAATTTCATTATGTTTCTATTTTACTAAGTCATGTTGACCAAAATTAAGAGATTGTCAATGCGTAAGGGACAACAAAATATATTTGATTTCATCAACCACTTGCTTATTATTCAGGAGTCTGTTGATATTATATATGCAAGTACTTAAGGGTTAGCCCCATGATGGAATCGCTTGTAATTTTCTGTTTATGCAAATGCAAATAATTATGTAAACTGGTTTTGAAATATTACAAGCAACAATCAGTTTTCAGTCAGAATTTTTAATTGAGTATGAAAAAGTTTGTCGAATGTGTGTGTTGTGTGACCAGGTATAGTTTCCACCCGGAGGACGATAGCGTGCACCTCGACACGGAGAACGTATCGGCCATGTTGAGTGGCATGAGTCACACGCGCACACACTTCCCTGTGGTGGAGCGCTCAGCCAAGGGACTCACCACGTTCATCACGCTGACGCAGCGCAACTCTCTCCTCTTTGTGCAACCTCACCGACAGGCTCATCCTCACGCTGCCGGAGAAGGTGCACGATCTCGGCTCCACCAGGTTCTACATTGCGCTCACCGCTGTGAGTAACGTGGCTCGGTGTTTGTCTTTCATTACATATTTATTCAAACCCTGTTCAGATTTGCCAAGGTTTGGATTAGTAGGTTTTGGATTTGAAGGGTTTCACTGTTAGACAGCATGTGTCATTTGGGAACTTTAACCGGTTTAAATAGTTTGCCAAAATTTAACAAACACGAGAAGTTCCCTTCTGCGAGACTGAGCCCTAACTCACGGTTTCAGGTCGGACACCCCGCTTACGGAACTGTGTTCTTCCGCCAGGACCAACTGCACATAGATCTGTTTGTGTTCTTCTCCGTGTTCTTCTCGTGTTTCTTCCTGTTCCTCGCCGCGTGCGTGGTGGCGTGGAAAGCCAAGCAGGCTGCGGACGTGCGCAGAGCTCGACGCAGACACGTGGTAGAGATGCTGCACATGGCCAAGCGTCCGTTCGCTGCTGTCACCATCCTGCTCGACAGTGCTCGCCACTCTCCACACAGGTATGAATTTAGCCGGGAATAAATCGTGAATGAATTTCAGCATAAAACCCATAAAAAAGCTACCTTACAATAGCCATAGTTACTCCCGTCGGTGGAACATTCAGGTTTTGGAACGTGGTCACGTATTGCATAGGTAAAATGACACTAGAAGTGTATCGGGGAAGTAAAAATCATTCGGAAATGATTGCAGGAGTAAAATCAAAATATAAATTTATCTTGGGACAAAACCAGCATTGCAAACACATGATTACTAATTTATTATCATACTCCGAACGTATTGCAGGAGTGAAATGACACTCGGAAGTCACCGTGAGAGTGAAACAGCACAAAACAAACAGTCAAAGTAACTACAACTTTTGAAAAAAGTGACAGGAGTAACTATAACTTTTCAAAAGTACCAAAATCCAGTATTTCCAACCAATTTAATAAGCCTTTTAGATCATAAAAATTTGAAAATATGAATTCTTACTTTCTTTTAACACCAACTCACCCCGCTCCCATCTGGAAATTGCCTACAGTTGAAATATTGCATACGAGTATACAATGTGTGTTGCAGCAGAGGCAGGCGAGGACGGCTGAGAAACCACGGAGATATCCGGCCCGTCGCGATAGAGCCTACGGACGACGGGTTAGCTGCGGTAGCAACCGTCATTGTCAAGCTGCCGGGCAACGATGTGCCGGTACGCATGGCGCTCGCGTCTACACTCATCCTGCTGGCGCGCGTACACCCGAACAACCACCGCGCCTTCCTGCGCCGCCGCAGCAGCCATTCATAGTCCACTCTGAGGAGATAAGTAACGAGTTGACTTGTTTTTGTTAATTGAATTGGTACTAATTGTGATGTTTATTTAAAGATGTTTACTTGGCTAGTTAAATGTGTGGCATGTCAGTTAACTAGTAGGCCAAGTATCATATACAGTAAATGTAATTCCCTCAGGAAAAAATGGGATTGACTCGCTACCTACGGGAACTACATGTTTAATCTTATCTATTCAAAATTATACTTTTAGTAATTTTAAATTTGATTACAGTTGAAAAAGTTTGCAGTCATATTTGATTCCAGGTTAACTAACTTAGGCAGGGTGTCTAGCAAATTTAAAATTTGTCCTAGATCTATCTTTCTTTGAAGGAAAGGAATTTCTGCATTACACTTTACATTTTAAGAAAGGTTTGTAGAGTAAGTAATAACAATACAATTATCAAAGAAATCTCAACAGTTGAGCAATACAGTGCTGGTAACTTAAGAACTGTATATTCAGTTTGTTAATCAATAAATATTTCTTATAAAGTTCAAAGACAAAATATCTTTATTACAATTTCTTAATGAATTGTATTAGTGTCAAAATTCACTCTGGATAATTCCAACGGTTCATGGCATTAAAATAAAATGCAAACTTTATAATCGGAAAATAATTTGTTTCTCAATTTTTGTTGGACACCCTGACAACAACTGTGACTCTGTGTAGAGAACAGGCCATTATTTCTTTAAAGCATCTCAAAATGTAACTCCTCAGAGGAAGGGTTTAATATTTTATCAAAAAAAGAATAAAAGTAACGTTAAGTATTAGCAATAGCAATCAGTATCTGCCAGTTGTTGTGACAAAATGCCATCTCAATATGTGACTTTTTTTAACTGTACAGTGTTGGCAGCGTACAATAAATATTTAGATTTGATCTAGTCGTAGGAAATGTAACGTCCAAGTGTATTGTGATAGGGAGGTGTAACACTTAGTTAACACGACTGGCTCGGGAGGTGGCTTTTCTCCGTTTTTTAGAAGAAAACCTTTATTATTTTGAAATTGCCTCTGAGACGCTAATTTAAACCAATTAAAACATAACCCTGTTTGAGAGCGGAATAAATTCCATCCAATGAAAATATGAAACAACACTCCTGAAGGGTTTTGTGTTTGGTTCTTCCAATCATTTTAAAATTAAGTTCTTTTAAAAAATACTAAAATGTGGAAACGTTACATTATATTCATATTAAAGAGCACTCTTTCATCTATACTTTGACATGTTTACTATAAAATTTGAATTACTTAACAAACTAAGCACAACGCTATTGCCATGACATTCCGCCCCCAGTGTCTATTACGAATAACAGTCGTCATTCACTCTTTAACTTTATTTAGTTTAAATAAATAAATCTTTATTGCATAAACAATATACATTGTATTGCAATCGTCTGTTATTTAGGTTATCTAAAATTTTCCATTCATTCACATCGAAGTATCTTTCAGACATACAAGGTATTCATTCATTCATTTCATTCATTCGAATTATTCCCACTCCAGCCCAATTGTCTGTCAGTTTTAAGAGGTCTCCCAGTTATGTGCCATGTACTCGTCTGTGCTGTAAAATGCTTCCTGAGCTAGTATTGTTTTGAGACGAGATTTAAATGCCTTTGGCATAGTGGCACCTTTAATCGAATTTGGAAGTCTGTTGAACAAAAGAACTCCTGCCTGTGAAGGCAAACGTTCACGAGTTACCGTCCTGTGTCTCCCAGTTCGGTAATCATCCCTGCCCCTCTACCTCTGGGTCGCACTTAGATCTAAAAAAGAGACATGTTTCAAGGATATAGAGGCAAGGTAGTGTCAACAATTTTAGTTTTTTGAGCATAGTTTTTGAGCTTAGTTTGTAAAGCATAACCTAATAAATTATTTTTCAAGTATCTGCAATACAAATTTGGGACATTCTTCTTAAAGCGTAAAGGCCGGAAGAAAACTGTACTGTTTTCACTTCAAATATTTAAGTTAAAATTAAGCACAAAAAGAATTTAACGTCTGATTGTAATTTTTAAAACCATTTAGAATATTGATAGCGTTAGACTGAGAAAAGCCATTCCTCCGCAAGGAAGTGTTTAGCAATGTGCTCATCTGTCCAGGCTGTTAAACAGCTGATAATAAATAATACATCGCGTAAACAGCTGATTTTAATCTTAACATAATATGGTGGTTTGTACTTTGTATGTAGTTAGGTATAATCTGTACATTTCTCATTCAGGTGCTCTTGTCCAAGGTTGTACTCAAAGTAGGTGGGAGTGGTAAAAGCACATCAAAGTGAATAAAAATACTGATTACAAGAGAATGTTCATCGATAAGAATATCAGTTTCAGCCAATCAGTGACTGAAGATGGTACTCCACAGCGAGACAGAAATATTTCAAGCAAATTACATAGTTTTGACGCGGTGTGAACCGGAAGAACTAGATTATAGTTGTGACACCGGCCGCGAAAGCCTAAGAATTACGATAAGAAAATCGTCTTTAGACACAGAATATTTGAAGGTTAAAATTTGTAGAATACATATTGTTGATCTCTTTGCGAGTAGAAGAAAATTCTGAGTTGTTGTCTCTTAACAGACTGTAAAAATATAATAAAGTTCACACAATGGAAATTGAACATTAAAAAATTAATTTTCCATTCTACCTCTAAACTTATTGGAAAAATTATTCTATAACTAGAGCGTCACTAGTATAATTAGACGTTTGAACTTTTACACAAAACAATGATATGATTCCTCTCTAGGGCTGTAGAAAATAATGTTTTTTATGCTTATACTTTTACTAAAAGTTTATCAATAAAAAGTACCTGTTGACAAAAATCACCTTTATTCGTTTGACTATGGCAATTTACTACTTCCCACCTAAATTGTAAATATTATAGTGTAAAGTTTTGTATAGAGGATATTGTGATTTGGAGTTCTGTGTATTTCCATACAGGTTGTTGAAAGTATTTTTAAAGATATATAGTGAAGTTGACATTTGAATAGCACATTCTTTTTAACTGTTTTGTTTTATTGTATTAAGATCAATCATTTATTACTTATGTATTTGCCATTGAAATAGGTAGCATAAATATTTGTATCAACTTTAAGCACTAATATGTTTTATTACTTGTATTATTATTTGTATATAGTATTTTAAAGACTGATATATAACGGCACTCAGTTAGGCTTTATAATTTTTAAATGATTGACATTGTTTCTTTTTACATAAACAATTTATTGGCCAATGAGGTAAAAATCCTGTACTACGATTTTGACATCTTAAAAAATTCTTGTATATGAGAATGACAATTTTTGTATCCTTAAAACGAGGTTTTGACCACAGTATATTTTTATTATTAATACCACCTACTCCATTACTTGGTGTCATTTTTTTTAGCTTTTACTATTATCTTTTAAACATTATTCTACAGAAACTTAACGTAAAACAAATGTTTTTTTTAAAATTATTATAATTTTAAATTTACTTGTACATAATAATTGAGTTGAATGAAGTTACCTCTTTTGTCGATGTGTCTAGCAATATATTTGAAATGAATAACATCACTCCAAAGAGTGTAATTAAATATTAATGTTTTATTTACAACAGCAATAAGCACATCTGAATGTTTTATACTCCAAATTTAAAAATGACATACTCAAATGAAATGCTCGGTTTTCTACTTAAAGTGTGATTTCGTCCATAACACAATTTTTGTATTAGGTAATATTTTAACCTTTATTATTGTTATTGTTTTATACTTTTCATTTTCTGTGTGTGTCTGTGCTGTACAAATTTTAAGATTGGCTCAAATTATTTTATAATCTCGTCTTCCAATAATTTTAAGTTTTAAACTTTTAATCTTTTACGGTTCAAAAATACTGTAAGTTATTCGATGTAAAATGTCTCATTGTGTAGGTAGATACTGAAGCAAATGTGTTGTTATTGTTTTTTAAAAATCCTCTCAAAGTATTATAAAGAAGACTGCTGTTTAATTACCTATGAAATGTGCATTTGACTATTGTTGTATCTGTGTTTATATTTGTACGAGCAGGACTCGGCTAAGTCTGTGCTTTTACGTGAGTTGGCCAAGTTGCAAGCTGATTATCAAATCTGAGTCAAAGTAAAGAATTTTCGAAGCCATTCCAAAATGGTTTGTACACAAGCACTGTACATTCAATAACATGGCTGCTAGGTCCTGCCACCTTTAAAAAAAACTAAAGATGAATAAAAGTATTGTCAGTTGACTTCAAAATACTGCCAAAACTTGTTGTAAGACTCGCAGTTTATTCTCAGTGTATCAATCTCATCTTGTTATAAGCTAATGCAGTTTTAACATGTAAAACCTCTGTTTTGAACTATATTTTAAGGGTGGGCGTGATTGACTTTTGACTACAGTTCGGGAAAAGAATAGAAATAAGACAAACTATATATATATAATATATATAAATAACACCCATAGACGTCAATGGGGTCAAGTTGTGGGCTTCCTTACCAAGGTCATAGTTACTCCCACTGTATTAGCTAACCACCACTTCCAGTGGACCTTGATTCACATGGGTGTATTCAAGTATCACCATGGCTTTCAAATCAAGTGATTGATCGTTAACAAACAAATTGTGAATTTATTTCATGAATAAAAGTTTGCAGGATAGAAATTTGAAGCATTTTGATCGTTTTTAAACTCAGCTATCTGGATATGAAATCCTAAAACTTTTGGAAATTGTCCTCCCTACTATATTTTAGAAGTAATCATCTAACTAGTTATGAAATATGAAACTGTTATTTTTAATCAATTCGCAATTGAGAGTATTTTTTAATTTTTCTTGTACTCCCAACTGCTAACCTTATCTAGGAAAGTTCTCTTTTTAATTACATTGTGTTAATTATTGTAATAACCTCAAAATAATAAAACACATCACAATGAATTTGACGTTGACAATTCTACCGAAACAACAATTAATTTCATGATGAAATAAATAAGGTAAATAAGAAATTTTAGAGGCATAATTCCTTTGCAACTTTTAGGGACAGTTAAAAATAGTCATTCAGCATTTCGATATCAAATTGGGGAAAAGCAAACTCATGACAAATTTAGCGTAATCTCACCCTTTTATCTGATAAATAATTCTTCCACAATACACCTCTCGCATTCTTGATTTTAAGCAGTTTAAATAAAAATAGCAATATTATTTACAATATTAGTGGTTTAGCATAACCGCCCGGCAAGCGGGAGACCCGGGTTCAAGTCCCGGTTCGGTCCAAACATTTTTGTCTTCAAATTTCTTTGGTTATAAATTAGCTTTTTAGCGTTTATACAAATTAAGATCTAAAAATAGCAATAGCCGCACTTAAGAGACTGCATCATTTCTACCTAATGTTTTCCTTTTATTGACTGTCCTTTTAGAACACCTTGTTCAATGATGTGAATGTTGGTTTTTGGTTGTGGAATACATTACTAAGTTAAGATATCGGCATGTAAAATTTCCAACCTGTGACTGTGTTTAGCTGACCTAGTGATGGTTTTACTTTCTTTGCTACAAAAGACGTAAGTTACGCTTGAGTTACTTGATATTAGCTTGTTACGCCAAGCAGTAGCTGATTAGCTGTAGATATCCGTCCGGTCCAGGAGAACAAACCCAGCTGTGATCTCTGTTCATTCCTCTCTTTATTCTTACGCATTTTATGTTTTGTAATCACAAGTCTTTGTTGTATTTTCCAACAGATGTTCACTGACGTCTATATTTTTATGAATGTGCTGTTTCCCGTGTATGTAAATTCATGTAATAAAGATCAAATTAATTTTATTAAAAACGAGTTTTATTTACTGAAGTGCTGCATTTTATTTACAATGTGCTGCAGTGACTTCGCTGACCACTTGTTTGAAAATTCTACTAGTTTTATAGTAAAAACAAAAAATTCAAATACATTCATGTCTTCAATTTTTTTATATCATGGTTTTATGAGTGAGAGAATGGGAATTCAGCTCAGCAGCTCAAAGTTTATTTCATAAAATTCCGATGAACACTGTAATTGTGAGATGTCCCAAAAAAATCATGTTTTTACATTGTTCTTATGGGACAAAATTCAAGGTCACAGCCACTACTGCACACTTTTAAGGTTTCTAGCATGCCTTGTGTTATGCTGATGAATGTCCATCCTCTATGTCTTCATCCATACATAGAGATGTTCAGACTTGGGAGTAGGGAGTAACGATTACAAAATTGTAATCGTTACATTTTCCTGTAACTTTGTAACGCAACCGTTAAATTCGAAACGCTGTAATGAATAACGAGTAATCGTTACAAATTGCCGGTAACAATTACATGTAACTAGTTACATTTTTCAGCTTGGAATCTTAAAATAAGCGTGATTTCAAAACAAGTATTTTAATATGAATTTCACTTTGATATATGTTCTATTAAGTGATTTTGTAGAGTTATACAATATATAAAATGTGTTATCTATGGACTGTATCTGTCAAGTTATTAAAAACAAAGAAAACAAAAGTGAGCATCATCATAACCCCTAAACGGAAATGTTTGAATGTAGTCGACTAGTGGATACTGTTTACGCTTTAGCGGAATTTTGTCGGATGTTTCAACAAATAAGATATAATTAATCAATACTTAAGATTCCTAGCCAGGCTACCCAAAATTTCAAAAGAATGGATAGACCTGTCAAGCATTGGCTTTATTTCCTAGGCTATGTTTTGAGTTTTTACCGAAGCTAAGAGTGACTAGTAAGTTTAGCATTAGGCTATTTCTTTTTAGTTTTTAATCCTAGTATATAAATCAATGTAATCTTTAATTAAAGTAAAAAAACAATAGAAATCTCTTCCTAATCAAATTTGTAGATGAAAATATTATTATTTAATTTGACTGCGGAAGCCAGTCGGTAACTGAGCCCGATGTAACTTGTAACTGACCAGTTACATTTCGGAGTAACTGTAATAATCAGTTACATTGGTTTTTCTGTAACTGTAATCAGTTACTGTCTGAAAGTAACTTCCCCAAGTCTGGAGATGTTCTGAATAACTTGCGTTTTCAATTCTTTTTCCGGTTTTCATCTCTTTGTGTTTTTCCATCAGCGCTTTGGGCCAAGGTTTAAGTGTGAATATCGCATTCCGAGGGCCAAGTCAACCACACTCTGATTGTCGAAAAGCACCTCAGCCGTTTTGGCGTTTGCCCACAGTGAAAGTCAATACAAATTAATTAGCACTCTATCGATACTACAATAACTGACTTTCAGACCAGTCCAGTCTTTCTGTCTACAAAACTAAAGTCAAAGTATTAAAGTAGTTGAATAATCATTAACATTATGTCAGTAACGCGTAACAGTAAACAAAATTAATAAAAACGTAACAAAAACACCCTTGTTTGACACTTTTTATTTAACAAAGGGTGCTGTTGTTAGATATTTACAATAATTATCAATACCTGATCATACCTTTAATTTCCTAATTATTTAAAAGTGAAAAATTTACAGTTTTGAAATTAAAATATATTACTAACTCAATAATTGACCATTCTCAATAATTGACTTTACAAGGAAGCATTAATTAAATATCGTCTACTTATGTGTTAGAATTTCCCAACTATGCTGTTACTGTACTACCGATAGAAATCCTTCTACTAGTTCCGCCAGCCGTTTCTAGAGCGCAGCACATGCTAGAAAATCTACCTTACCATTGTATTAATAGTTGATTTACCAACATGTGCAGTGCGCGAGTAAAGAAATCAGCTGGTTTGATTTTTTTAATTAGTGGGAAATAAAGCTATTCATGTTTCTGGCCAAAGAGAACGAAAAGTCGTAGAACAAAGCTGTTTGCACTTTTGAGGGGAGTAGTCCACTCCTTAAATACGGAGTGGAGTGGGGGTTCGAAGACTTCTTCGAAAGACAGCATTAAACTTTCAAGAAGCTGATAATCAGTTATGAAGAAGTCTTTTCGATAATGTTACAGCCAATGAAAATATTTACAGTTGGCGTCATTGCTCTGGCGGACGATTGGTAGCCCTGGACAAGAGACCGTGCCGACAGCGTACGGAAATTCCCGAACTCGTCTCCGTGTTTACTTCACAGTGCACTCCTCTGATCACAAATCACAATTCACAACTTCACAAGACCTTGTGGCCCGGAGTTATCCTAATATTCTAATTTTATTGTAGTGAAAGTAGTTTCAGGGATTTCTATAAATATAGTGGTATAGTAAACATAATATCAGTAGTGGTATAGTAAAATTACATCAGGATTGGTTTGTTTGTACTAGAGCCGCGATAACTTTGCATCTGGCCTTGTCCAACAATATTCTACCTCAGCCAAAATAATTCTAATAAACATCGTTTTTAATGGTTTCCGCAACTCTCCCGAAGTTAAAACATCGTTTTTTGACCTTTTGGAAGGTTTACTTTTGGAGAAGTGCTAAAAATCCATAAGTCACTCTTCTAGATTTTTACCTATTTATAAATTAGAGTCGTTACCAATGGCAGGGAAATATATTTAAATCTGGTGAACCTTAACTTCAATTTGCCAATACACAGATCAAAATAAATAGGCTTTGAAAGGTACACTCAGAGAGAATTTCGCAAACACGTTAAATCTTGAAAACTTTTTAACAATCTATGTATGAAAAGATTTTTACATTGCTAAAACTGTCCGAGTACAGGTCAAAGTAAATAATTTATTGCCAGAACATACATAAACGTTTAGCAAATGTCATTTAATTTTATGCTTTAATCGGCCAAATAAAAACCGCAGAAGCGGTTGCTAAAGTTAGCGGAAAATTATCTTGTTAAAGAAATTATGCTATAAATATTAAAGAGAAGATGGCTGGAGAGCGATGTTGCCATGACAAAACATCCTAGATGCAAGGTTAGTGCGGCTGTAGTGCAGATCGCCTGTTTAGTTTTTAGCATGGCTTCTTGAATTCACCGATCCTCGTGAATAACTATAGTGTTTTTTTTGTGGCTGGAGAGATTTTTATAAATATACACACTGACATTTTTGTAAATATGCCTCCGGCTTACACTTGTTCACACTGTGATAAGTCATTTCACCGAAACTTTAACCGGAAACGTCACATTAAAAATGTTCATAAAATAACCCCCAGCTGTTGAAAGAACCAACGAGAAGTTTCGCTGTCCTATATGTAGTGATAGTGTCACTCTCCTTGGAGATTTCATAAAACATTGTTTAGTTGTACATGATATCCCCATAAAAGAAGAAACATTGAATTTCAAAAATGAACACAAATTTGAGTCATGGAAAAAAGAAATTGAGAGAAATTCACAAACTTGTTTTGTTAGGCAGAATGGTTGGGAGACAAAGCACCCTGTTTGCAAAATAAGAGAGCTACACTGCAGTAGGTCAGGATTTTTCAACTCAAGAATAGATGACAACAAAAGAAAAAGACAAGTAAAAATGAAAGGATCCCGAAAAATAAACGGGTTTTGTCCTTGTGGGATCAAAATTAAATTTTTCGGTGATGGCACAGTATCAGTGGACTACTGTTCCACTCACATTGGCCATGAACCAGACTTAGCTCACATACCTTTGACTCGAGAGGTGAGACAAAGCTTGGCTACCAAAATGGCAAGCAAAATCCCATTTGACGAAATTTTAGGTGATGTGCGGTCCACAGTGAACCAACAAGAACTTGATCGCCTACATATTCTCACCAAGCAAGATCTCTACAATATTGAGACCGAGTTTAAACTGCATGCTGACACAGTACGCCATTCTAACAATGTTATTTGTGTGGACGCTTGGGTGGAAAAAGAGAAAATGTCGCCAAGCAATTGTGTCTTACTTTACAAGCCACAAAATGAAACAATTTATGACGAAAAGTACACTAAATTTAAGAAAGACGATTTTGCACTGGGAATCATGACAGAAGCCCAAGGAGAAATCCTAAATAAATATGGAGACGACTGTGTTTGCATTGATGGGACACACGGCTTAAATGCCTCTGATTTTGAAGTGGTCACTCTCATGGTCATCGATGACACGAGGCAGGGCTTTCCTTGTGCGTTTTTCATATGTAACCGTATTGATTCAGATACCATCAGCACATTTCTCTCCTGCATCAAAGAAAGGATAGGAGGTATAAAACCCTCTGTGTTTATGTCCGACATGGCAGAATCGTTTCTACAATGCGTGGGGGTCGGTGATGGGCCCTGTTGAAAAACGTTTATATTGCACTTGGCACGTGGACAGAGCATGGCAGGCAAACTTAACGAAAATAAAAGACAAGGAAAAAAGAACAGATGCCTATAAGAAAGTTAGAACTTTATTAGAAGAAACTGACAAAAACGCATTTTTAGTAATGTTGCCGTTTATAACCGAGTCTCTGCAAAGTGATGAAACTACGAAAGAATACGGAGAATACTTTGCAACCCATTATGGGCGGTGCTACAAACGGTGGGCTTACTGTTACAGAGTAAACTCAGGTATAAATACATATATGCATTTAGAGCTCATGCACCACACAATCAAATATTTGTTCTTTAACGGAAAGAGACTCAAGAAACTGGACAAATCGATAAATGCACTCATGCGGGTGGTCAAACAAAAGTGGTTTGATCGCTTAACTATTCTCGAAAAAGGAAAATTGTCATCAAAAGTAAAAGAGCTGCAATCTCGCCACAAAAAGTCACTGGAAATGAACAGTGACCTGATAGTAAAAAACGTGAACGATGCTTGTTGGGAGATGGCTGCATCTTCCGGCTCACAGGTCTATATTGTCAGAGAAGTGGACAGAAACTGTGACTGTCGGATCGTGTGTGAACCCTGCTCAGCTTGCTTACACAAGTACAGTTGCACCTGCATCGACGCCAGCATCAAGTGGAACATGTGCAAACATATACACTTACTTTGCAGGAAACTGCAATCAGAAGAGACAACTGCACAATCTGATGTATATTTAGACAACGAAATGTCAATGTACATTTTTCAAACTGATGACGGTGCAGTGAGCGCGGAAAACGTTGCAATTTTGAAGAGGTTGTTACCGCTGAAATGGAGACTTTCGAAGAAAAAAAGGAAAAACAACAAGAAAATTTCCAAATGCTTTTTGACCAAATAACAACTACAGAAGAATTGAATATTTGGAAACAAAATTTCAAAGTGTTACGATCACAACTAGTGGCTGCTAAAAACAATTCTGAATTTTATTATATAAATTGAAAAGAAAAAAACAAAAAAAACACCAAACGAACAACTGTAGGATATCCCAAAGTCAGGTTTGTTATAATTTTTAAAATAATAATAATTATTATTATTGCATATTTTCAAAACAGCAACTTTTCAAATACATGTTTAATCAACAATGTGAGACTAGAGACAAACAAATTTTTATTGTTTTAGGTGGTGCACAAGAAAATTAAAAATAATTACATCATGTTTTTAATTAATTACAAAATTAATTGTACATAAAATTGGAAATATTTTTAATTTATAAGCTATGTAAGTATTGCCCTTACTTATAATCAGGAAATAGAAGGAGCACTCCGGGTCACAAGGTCCAGTTTCTCTACAGCATCGGTTTCGCGCACTTCACAAACGTGCTGAACTTGATGCACGCGCAGAGAATCACTCCGAGGCCATAAGATTTTAAATTATTTACTTCTTTTTCACATAGTCTTGTTCTGTACTAATTTCCTTTTGTGGTTTTGTGAGGTTATGTTTAAACTTACAGCTGTTCTTCGTTTTCAAATTAAAATCATATAACCACTAAACCACCGAATATTTTAACCTTGATTAAATAGTTCTGTAAAATAATGGTATTTAAGTAAGGTTCTGTAAAATATATATGTGTGGATAGAAAGGAACACATGAGCATTTTAAGTTGATCAAGAGTATAAACCATTTAAATGTTGGACTAGGCCTACGTTATGAACATTCCTGTAAGCCTGGCATTATGTTGCTTATGTAAGTTATCATTGGAATTTCAGAAGAACACCTCATGTAAAAAGATTGTATAACAAGATAAAAAAGATGATGGATAATAAAAAATGTTACTTGAAGAGTTTGATGAACGACTCTATAACTATATTCCTAGAAGACAATGAGGAAAAAACTCTGGGACGTTGCCCAGAAACAAACATAAAGGATAAGAGGTGCTCCAGAAATCAAGGTAAGAAACTTCTTGTTAAATAGAAAACTCCAAAACATTCAAACATTTTACTATTAGATTTTTAGTTTAAACATTTTCAACCTATTACTTGTTAATCACTCATTTTTGGTCATTTTAGGGGGTTTTAACTTTGAAAGTGCCATAAATATAAAAGTTGCCAAGTGGAATTTTGTCTAATGTATATCATAACGACAAATGAATTCTTCAAAATAATGTACACCATTTTCAGGTTTATGATTAGGCGCACTATAGGTTTAAGTAAGGTCTGCTCAAGCCCAGGGTTCTGCAAAGATATTCTTTTGTATTTTCATAGGCAATACTATAGACTTTCACACCAGCTCAGAGTTTAGGGTGGCCGATCAGAACCATAACCCAACCTAAACAGTGTACGGTCCATGTCTATTTAACTTATTCTGCGCGAAAAGAGATCTTCAGTAGTCAATGTTTTCGTGTGCTTAAACAGCTTGGATTTACTTTCCTGCACTACTGTAACAACAGAAATGTTCACAGAGGCCGTCCTCTGTGGTTTGCAAGTCACGTTGACCAGGTCGGTCCACCAAGTTTACAAAAACAAAACCACACCGGTTTCAGAGTGTGGTTGTACATCATTTGAACCAAATTGTATTGTGCAAAAGTTTAAAATCACTCTTTAAAGAGCCTATTAAAACATTTGTTAACAACTCTCCAGTAAAAACATCTTTTTTAAAACCAAGTTTATTGATATCAATTTGAATAAGAATACATATAAGAAATTATTATTTATAGTTTACTACAAAATTTGGTTTAAAAATGTAAATTAAGATGAAGTGCCCTACAAGTAGCAAATATTACAAAGTAAAGTAAATCAATACAAGGTTGCAACATTGGGTTTGAGTAATTATTTTTAAGGTTGGTAAGACATATTCAACGATATCAATATGGAACTAACTCAGGAAACAACGACGACTAACTCTTCTCTCGCCTATTCACAATTTGTTCTACAATGTCCAAAAGTCTTGAAATTGATATTCTTCCCTCTCCATCTTATAGAACTAAATTAAGCACTATAACGAAACAACAAGTTGATTTTCAAACTAGCATAAACCATCACTTTTCATCCAGCAACTGTAGTTCGTGATCTGGCGCCACCAGGACTTTTGACCCCTTTTGTTAAAACTAAGAAAACCCTAGTGAATTTTAATACAACATTGGTTACACAACTCTGTAAAAATCTATATTATTGTTCTTCTACTGTTGACTCTACTTACTCAATCAACATGTATGTTTTCAGTTTCGCTGTTGGCAGATTTCAAAACAGATTCAGTTTGTGTACAACATAACGGTGGCAATCCTTCTACAGCCAATGGAATTATTTTGAGAAACGAAAGTCATACTTTGAAACACGGTGAGATCCTGGAGTTTTTAGTAGGTGAATACAGGTTCAAAGTCGAGTTCGATCCTCCTCCGGCTTGTGGTCCTACAATGAAAAGAAAGTCTGCTGACACTGATGATGAATATCAAGAAAATAGTTCAGAACATTGTGTTAAAAAAGTGTGTAATGTTGAAAAAGATATGTTACGAGGACTTCCGTCTCGGACAGATGTGTGGGAGAAAGTAGAAGATGGAAAGCTGTATCTGTTCACAACAGCCGGAGTTAAGAGCAGTTCTAAGGTAAGATCTTGTTTTAGGCTGTTTTAAAGCGTCAACCTTTTTAAGATATCTTAAAAGTTTTGTATAGACTTACTTTTTAAAACTTGATATCTGAAATGTTAGAAAAAATATATATGTCTCCAGTATTTAACCTGTATTATAATTCTTTTAATTACCTCTCAGTTACAGAAACAGGATTTTTAAATACTTTGTTGATCTTGCCGACACAACTTAAAAGAATCTTTGATAAAATGTCCATATAGGCTACAACCGTGATAAGAACTAATATTTTACAATCATCGGCGCCAATATTTTGGTCATGTCAGTAAAGGCCATATCCAATTGAAGATTAAAATTGAAGTGTGTGATGATAAAAATTATGAAATCAAGTTTACTCTTTTCCAGATAGCAGCCTATGATTTAGACGGGACAATTATTCTTACCAAGTCTGGGCGAGTTTTCCCAAAGGACAAAGATGATTGGACTTTGGCAAATGGAGCTGTGAAACCCAAAATAGCAAAAATGTTATCTGAAGGATACAAAGTGGTGATTTTGACAAACCAAGCTGGAATCGGTAGAGGAAAGACTAATGTTAACGAGTTTAAGTCAAAAGTAGAAAATATAATATCAGCTTTAAATGTACCAGTTCAAGTTTTCATTTCAGCAACTAATTCGATTTATAGAAAACCTGCGCCTGGAATGTGGACATATCTTGAAAATAAGGTAAATATGTTTGAAGTAGAATTAACTATACTTGTGTAGAAAAATTGAGTAATTTGTTAAAAAAGAAACAATGTGATATAGGAGGATATGTCACATTTCCAGCGTTTAAAAATCACTTTTAAATAACCTCTTAAACAAAACTTTTTAAGACAGAGAGCAAAATTAAGTCACTGTCAAATTTTAAGTCCTAAACTTAATAATAATAAATCTTTATTTTGTCAAATATACAGTACATAATATACAATATATAAGTATTCATAATATTGAAAAAAAGAAAACACATCCAATACTTTTACATAACCAACTATTCATATACTTAAGTAATAGGTAACAATTAAAATCAAAATTAACATTCTAACTAAAATATTAATGGAGAATACAGTAAAAATTAGTTAGTATTAAGTTTAAGTATTAAGACAGTATTAAGGGTTCTTTCTGTTAAACTCGACACGAACAACATTATATCATTCATATTAGCCCCAGGATAATGTTCAACAATTAATGGGTAATTACCTTTGTCACTATCCTACTGTCACTAAAATAGGATAGTGACAAAGGTAATTAATTACCTATTAACAAACAACATGCTGATTTATTGATTTTCTAACAATTCATTTTTGTTTGATACAACAGAAAAACGATGGGATCAAAATCGACATGAAGAGCTCGTTTTTTGTGGGAGATGCTGCCGGCAGGATTGCCAACTGGGCGCCGAAGAAGAAGAAAGACTTTTCGAGTGCCGACCGACTGCTGGCGTTGAACTTGAAACTGCAGTTCTACACGCCTGAGGAGCACTTCCTGAACCAACCTCCCGGCAAGTTTGTCCTTCCGATGTTTGACCCTTCTGCTCTAGATGAGAATACACCATTAGCTGACATTGTCAGAAATTCCCAAGAGGTAAGAATATAAAGTTGGGGTTGAATTGATTGGAATTTTTGTTGTAATCAAAATTATCTGCTTTAGAGATAAAAATGAAATATCGTTACGTAGGAGTTAACGCCTGTAGGCCTAATGATTAATACCCCAGAAACCTCTGATTTTTAACCTGAAACCTCCGGCACTGGGAAGTAAACACATTTCATCATTCCCCTTTCAAAAGCTCAAAAGGGAATCCTGTTGGCAAATTAAATCTCAGGCCAAATGCCAAAAAGAGGCTTGCTATGGGTTTTGGGTTACTATGAAGATTTTGGTAAATGTATTTGAAATGTACAATATAATGAGCATAAATTAATTTCACTCTCAATTCTTGTAAGTTATTGTAACTAAACCACTTCACTCAAAATATTTCCTCACACTAATCAGTGTAACAATTGTCACCTCTAATGACACGGTTGTGGTGCAAGGTGGTGCTGATGGTGGGCTACCCGGGGTCGGGCAAGAGTCACTTTGCCACCCGCCACCTGGTCCCGGCCGGGTACACCCATGTCAACCGGGACACGCTGGGCACGTGGCAGAAGTGTGTGCTGAACATGGAGTCGGCGCTGGCTGCCGGCCGGAGTGTCGTCATCGACAACACCAACCCGGACCGGGAGAGCCGGAGACGCTTCCTCGAGCGAGCCAAAGTGCCTTGCCGCTGCTTTGTCATGACCACCAGCCTGGCCCACGTCAAGCACAACAATAAAGTGAGCATGAGTGAAAAGTTTGAAGTCTGGAAAAGTCTTGAATTCAATGAGGTCTGGAAAAGTCTGGTATTTGGTCAAAAACGCCGGGAAAGTCTGGGATTCATTAAGTCCGAGGATATTCAGAAAGTCTAAAATTATTGCTTGTTCCCGAAACTAGTGTCTGTTACAGCCTAATTGTTGCCAATTCTACCCACAAGTTTAGCTGAGAAAATAAAGTTCAATGTAAGAAAGCTAAGATAAGTGTAAGACTTGACATGCTAGTTTTTATTTATTTATGTGCAAATGTCAGTAATTATTTGGTTGTATAGTGTAACTATCTATGAAATTGGGAAGAGCAGTACCTTATACCTTTCTTCTTCGCCGAGACCCTTTCGGGATAGGTTGTGTCATAAAAATATAAAACTATACTATAATTATACTCTTTGTTAAAAAGATTGTCAACATTAAAAATTTTTTGGATCTTGGCGGCAGATCTAGACAAGTCCCTCAACATTATCATTAAGGAACTCGGTGACAGAGTAGTACGCCCTATCCTTCAACCATTTCTTGAGGATCGTATGGAACTGCTTGTCGTCCAAACTTTTGTATCATTAAGTTATCTGTTCACATTAAGATCTTTGACTAAATGTGTTAAATTATCAACATGTTTTGCAGTTTCGGGAGTTTACTGACTCAAAACATGATCCAGTAAATGAAATGATCATCAATAGTTACAAGTAAGTAATAATAAGGTCTAGAAGTGTTTTCTTGTAAACACTAATCAATTCTCTTACCAGCTAATCATTTTGCTTGAAAATTCATGTTTATTTTATAATAAAGGCTATGGTCAAAGCTGAAGTAGTAGAAAGTAGCTGTAGAAAGGTTGAGGGGGTCTTTGACTCTGATAGCCATACAGCTGGCTTTTGTTTTACAGTACACTAATACTATTTTCTACATAGTTTTTAACAGAAATCACATACCCTCCTTGTATTTTAGGAGCGTGAAAAGCCAATCTGTTCATACTCATTATGAATTGTTACTTGTACGTAAACAAAACATTGAACACCAATTGATCAGCTAAAATCTATTAAATAAAAGCTTTGTAGAAGTATGTACAGTAAACTCCCGATTATCCGTGAAATTGAGTGGCACAGACACCGCAGATAATCGAATTTCACGGACAAGCCGCAAATTGATAGCTGTTAAGCAATAGCTGAAGTTGTTATTAAGAAAAACACACATGTGCTTGAAATTTTAGTTTATGAGAAAAGAACGTACTGGACAAGATAAAAATCTATATCTTTGCTTTTTATGTATGTTTAATGTAATGTAAGTTACGGTTTAAAAAATCGTTCAATTGCTTTTGTTTTTCGCTTTGTTTATCTGCAATTGAAGTTCACAGAGCATCTTTTTGTCACAGAGTAATATATCATCAAAACTTGTTTTCGGTTACTATTTTTTCTTTAATTTATCTACAAAAATATTTTAGTGTAGGCCGTGGATTATCCGAAGTTTACTGTATCTACTTTTCCCAGTGGTGGAAAGTTTGACTTGCTGCAGACCACTAAGACTTAGATTGATGGAACCCATCTGTAGCCTACATTGTCCACTCACAACAACTCACTTTTCCAGGAGTAAGTTCGAGGAACCGAAGTCTACAAGAAGGATTCGAGGAAATCGCTCGAGTGAACTTTGTCCCTTCGCTTATGGACCGAGATGAAGAAGTTGTATCGCATGCATCTTGTGGAAAAGTGACAACCAGACACTGTGCATAATCACGATGAAAACATGAACACCCAAACCTTGATTGTTAAAAGTAAGTTGTAACATTTCAGTGTTGTTGTCTATAAGTGATTTCCAAGCTTAAATCTACTGTCAGAATCTATGATTTACTTACTTCGACTTCTCTATCGGTACAATGAACATTGAAGGTTAACAAATCAACTAGTCTAGTCCAATCCACATCACATAACTGCAATTTCTTTGTCCTTACAAGAAATCATCATTTGTCTCCTCCCTATGACAAATATATGTCTTGATTTGCGATATTTTGGAACTTAGTTTGGGGTTTTCATCAAGGTGTGCACAGTGATTTTTGTATACATTTTTAGTTATTTTACTCATAATGTTACTGTTTATTGTACTATTTTTGGGTTGTTACAATTTAATTAAAACTGTGATATTTATTTTTGGAAAAGTTGTAATTGAATTGTCTTGTTCCTCAATGGTCAAAGAGCTAGTTTGATACTCTAACGGAAACTTCAGTCTCACAGAGCGTCGATGAGTTTTTGTTTTGCTGTAAAGATCGCACTTCCTCTACCATGTTCCCTACTGGTTCATGGTTGTCAGTCGGTTTCAAACTTGTATTTGGCTGTGGACGTTTGTTTTTAAAAAGCTTATAATCTGTGAGGCTGGTGTTTTCTTTCACGTCCCTAAAATTTGCTGACTCAATATTTTTTTGTGTATTAACTTTTTTGAATGAGAAATTGTATTAGCTTTGAATTTAAGTGCAGTAGAAACTCAACAGATCGACCGTCGATAGTTCAACACGTCTATAATTCGACACCTTCCGTAGGGACGAGATGATAACAAAAATGATAGACAAAGAAAGAATTAAACATATTTTATCCTGTAGTTAATGATGTATGAAAACCAAACGAATTTCACTACATTACAAATATAATGTAGTAAAGTTCGTTTTACTTACTTTGTAACACTTACCCATTGAAAATAGCATTCACTATATTTTAGTGGTATTTCAATAACTTTGTGTGATAAAATACTATATATACTGGATAATTCAATATGTTCATAGTTTGACACCTTTTCAGTTTACAAATAGTCAAAATGTCTGGTTTCTACTATGAATCTAAATTTGCATTGAATTATTTAAAAAAATTTGCAATGAAAGCATTTTTGTACTTTTATCACATAAATTTTTAATTGTTTACAGACATGATGATGCTAAGGCGAAACATGTCTGTAAAAAATTAAAAATGTATGTGGTAAAAGTACAAAAATGCTTTCATTGTATACTTTCGATTACCACAAAGTAGATGGAGAAAACATCAAGAATACAGTAGAACTCCAATTATCCGAACTCCAATCATCCGAATCGCTTTTAGAGAAAAGAAATTACACAAAGTTTTGTTACGTAATTTGAAGGATGATTAGGAGCCGCTCGCTACGTTGTTTCTTGTATCTACGATTCAAGTGACTGTACAATACACTAGTGGCAGTGACAGTACAAGACACTACTAGTATTGGCAGTGACTGTACTGGACAGTCAGGCGGACACTTGACTGTGGCGCTGTCTGTCTGTCTATCTACTCTGCACCTGCTTTTGTTTGTTTACTCAGTCAGTCTATTGACGTCATAGCGTTGACTTACATCTTTCTGTGCCCGTGTCTTGTGTTGCTTGCATATTTTTTACATATTTATGATTGAGTTGTACTGTATCATCATATCATATGGCTTCTAAGAGGAAACATGTGGTTTTGTCGTTATCAGTCAAAATTGAAATTTTAGAACAATTTAATAAAGAAGTGACGGGCAAAGTTTCAGCGGAAAAATACGGACTGGGACAAGCTACGATTTTAAGTCTGATGTTTGTATTTTACTTTTGTAATTAAAGTCAATAATACTATTATATTGTTAAAAGAGTTTTTCCTACGTTTTTAGTGAAAACTCCAATTATCCTAATATTTGATTAACCGAATGAGGTCCGGTCCCAATTAGTTCGGATAATTGGAGTTCTACGGTATTTAAAAAAGCTAAGTATTGGTTTAAAAATTAAATGGTCTAAAAAATAAAAACATGTAATAATAGATTTTACTGCAGCAATATAGTTTATTATTTAAAGCAATACATTTCAATAATTGTGCATTAACTATGTCCTAAGTATCAAATAAATATA
This sequence comes from Matsumurasca onukii, assembly GCA_018831715.1. Lineage (NCBI taxonomy): Eukaryota > Metazoa > Arthropoda > Insecta > Hemiptera > Cicadellidae > Matsumurasca > Matsumurasca onukii. The sequence goes on from CM032065.1 coordinate 38,138,857, forward strand.
CACTAATCTTCTCAGTGAAGAAATTTAAATCATCTTTACTAACTTAACATAACCAAAAAATTAACATAATATACACACATTTCACTTACGGTAAATTTACAAATTAAATGTACATAGGCCTACTAAATAGGATTTATTTTACAATGTAATTATTAAGTTCTAAAACTTAGGGTTTGTAAGCTAAGTAAAGCACAGAAGAGAATTTTTTTGGGGAAAATATCAGGAAATATTGGAGGTGCAAGTAGAAAGAAAAGCAACTAAAGGGAAGAAAGAAAACATTAAGCATTATTAGATAAGACTTAATGTCACGTAAAGTAATATATTATGGAAATGTAACAAGTGGGGAAATTTATATATTTATTATTCAATATCAAAGCTTTTGATGAGCTACATATTATTTCTACCCGCAAGCACACAATAAGTAATAGTAAGCATATGGTCCCTGATTATTAAGCTACAACAAGTATTACTATGGAATGTTAGCAAATTCCCATAGGAAATAGAGCTATTCATTTGTATCACCATAAACGTAGATCAAAACGGAAAGGAGTTCAACACAACATGGCAAAACTTTACTATTTAGGTGTGACCACTCTACTGGTCGCAATTTTTGTCCAACTTTCAAGAAATTTGGTATGAGGGATATTCGTTTGCTAAGCAAAATTGGTGCCTTTCTTTGAAGGGGAAGTTTCCCCTCAAAAATTAGGTTTTATGCTATAAAAAATGTGTTTATAAACTGATTTTGGTAAAATTTGGTATATATTTATAGTGGTAGCGTAATCAACATGTGCACTAAAAATTAACAAAATCTGTTCAACCAGATTGAGATGGCAACTGAAAATCATCTTTACACCGCCATTTTGATTTGGCTGAAAGGATTCTGTTAATTTTTCAAAGTACACATTTTGGCTTTATTACTATATAAGTTTGTATCAAATTTCACCTTAATCGGACCATGAACCGCTTTTTTAGCATAAAATCTATTTTCAAAGTAAATTATCCCCCTCATGATTGGAAATTTGCTAGGATTGACGATATCACTTGTGGCTATACGTCAACTATGTTTATTATTTACAATTTTAAAGCGAATAGCTACATGAATATTGTTACCACATATTGAATAAGTTATAATACTTACAAACTAATATGTTTAGCCTGCCTAACAATATTGGAACAATAGTTGGTTTAAAATTAACAGCACGCTAAACGTTGTAAAAGTAATGTTATAAAAAGTTATAAAATGAGAGCAGGCTCACCTGGATAAAGTAGAAACACATAGGAGAACAGACTGTCAAATTTTGGCCCTACTAAGGCCTTTGTTAAGACAAAAAGATAAGACCCTACTTGTAAATCTAAATTATAAAAAATAAACAATATTTCTAACAATCATACATAAGCTGCTTTTGGTCTAAAAATAATTATTGTGTCTTGTGTCAAAGAAAACTTTGAATCGTTCAAAATAATTCCTATCTGGACAACTTTCCAACATTGTTAGACAAACAAAACATTGAATATTAATACTATATCACATCCCTATACCACAAACATTAATTCTGTTCAAAATGAATACTTTTATCAGGAGATAATGTGTAATAAATATCACAAATTCATTTCAAATGGAAATATATAACCTTATATACAGTGCAGTATTGTCCCGATATTCCAAATTAATTGCTTGTTAAGAAAGGAAAGACAATTAGGACCCTTTTAAATAGGATTTTACGGAGGGTTACTAATAGATTTTCACCTTAACTAGGAAATCCTCGTATGAACGAGGAAGAACAACACTTAAATATATTCCAAGTTTGACTTAAGCTCTATATACATTATGCATTGAACCTTAACAAATCTAGACTTACAATGTACAATATAGTTAATGCTGCAGAATCAGAACTAACCAAAGTACGGTAAATATGAGAATTATTGTCACGAAAATATTGTCAATTAAACAGTTGGTATTGTCTTAAACAATGATCAAACTAGATAAAAGTGCTTTAAAATAATGATTCAATTTGATAACTAAACAGTAAAAACTAAAATACAAGTGGGTACAGGTTTTACACGTACATTGGGGTGGATTGTCATTCAATCTTAACTATGATAAATGTCAATAATTGGACCTCGAATTTGGTGTTGGTTGTATTGTATTATTAGGCTGAAAAATATGATAGTTTTGGGACCGACAGTCTAAAACACATACATTAACATCATGAAAAGGTAAACAGTTGATTTGAATTATACAACTGGACTAGTTCAGAAAAGAAAATTTCTTGTTAAGCGTGATAAACTTTGCTTTTGTAACACAGTTTTCAACAATATAACTGCAGAATATACAAGAAAAATATTCCTTAGTAATTGTGTCAGTTAAAGTTCAGTGATTTGGCCGAACTCTTGGCAATATTCTCAATCAGCTTTTTATTGTAAGCTTAACTAGTTTTGAATATAACTGTAAGCTTTTAAGAAAATTTAACATCACATGAAACCCCTTAGAGAGAGAGAATAGAACATAACCAGATCTATAAAACGATAACGAGTTGGTTTCTCAGATGCTTTTGGCCTTTATATAGTGTATTGACTATTGTATTTTTACTCTCTTTGAAGAATTGAAATTTTTAATTATCTTTAAACATGAATTGTTTTTAGTAGAAGATAAAACTTTTTAGTGCTAAATCTTTACCAACATTAATAAGCTTTTCTATTCATATAATCGATTCTATTAAACTCATTAGTAGTTTATCCACCTCAACAGTTATTCAACTTTAGTGGCTGATAAATCTTCCTGCAGTCCTCAACATCCAAGATTATGTTATGGTAGGTAGATTGCGCATAAATGTTAAATGGCTGAGGCAGGAAAACCAACATAGTTGCAGCAGCCCGAGCACAGATAGTGCTGCGAGGGAATTCTTTTAACAGTCTAAAGTAGAGCCACTGACGTACGTTAAAGTTTGTTGTTTGTCGAAAGTTACACGATGTGGTCACATTTAAGTCATTACAAATTCAAATACATGGAGCCGAGGGGGAGAAAAACGGCAAGTGACAGAAGCGCTCGCAGCGCTATCTGTGCTTGGGCTGCTGCAACTATGTTGATTTTCCTGCCTCAGCTATGTGGCATCTCTGCTCCATATACCTACCATAACATAATCTTTCCTGACACACATATCACACTGTGTCCGCACCTCAGTGCGCAGTTACGCGACCGCCGGCCACGGATCAGTTGCCGGGACGGCACTCTGCAAGCACGTCGGTCGCCAGGGTCTGCACCTCCTGCCAGGCGAACTGTATGTCCTCAGACTCCGTGTAGCGAGAACACACGGCCAGGCGAGGAAGCACGTATCTCGGATCTTAGACGGCACCATGTGAATCTTGCCGTTGCCGTTTATCCTCTTCAGCAGTGTTTCGTTCAGCTCGTTCGATCCCTGGAAACATATGGAATTAAAATGTGAGGTTTGGTTATTTTACTCTAAGCCTGGAAAGTTTAACTATGATTCGGCCAGATTATGACCAGACTTTTTCCAACTGAAAGTGTTGTTTAGCTTTAGATAAATGTTTTAGTGCTTACTTTTCTTTAATTAAATTGCTTTGAAAACTTTAAAGTATTAAAGCCAGCTCGGCCGTGCAGTTTTGATAGACTAGCAGCCACATCTTCAGGCAGTGAAGCCACTAGAATAAATTTTACTACTTTCAACACGAAAAAACACCCTTCTTCCCTTACCATTGCACGTTTCCAACCTTCATCTACCTAAACCGAAATTGAATGAGTATTTAAAGTAAGAGAGAGCACCTTGAGCCTGAAGCAGACGAGGCCCATGATAACTTCGTGGATGATCTCGAACCTGTCGTCACTCTGGAGGTGCTTCTCGAACTCCTGGGCAAGACCGATCTGCTATGGATGTGCTTCTGGAGGTTCTCCACGCCGTAGAGGCGCAGAACAAACCACAGCTTGAGAGATCGGAACCTTCTGCCCAGCGGGATTTGCCAGTGCTGCAACATCATTTGGATTATTGAAGAGGAAAATTAATGGTGGGGTTAGTACAAACTTAAAGTCTGGCTATGACAAATGGTTTACAAAAGGTGAGTTCAAAGTTTCAGGGATTAAACTAATTTAACAGGGAATCTGAAGAAATTTCTCTTGAAAATTGTTGTATAGTATCTTTTGGCACAAAGGTGTTTGTTATCCTGACTTATTTGCCTCTTTAAGAGTACAATATTGAGTTTAGCCGTACATTTAAACAGTACACTTTAGAAAATTGTCCTTATTAAATAATTATTATTCAAACTTGCTCTAATTGATAGTGCTGGACAGCTACGGAAAAAAACGTTGTAGTACTTCATTTCTTCATTAGGTAGATCAAGTCAACTTGATTTGAAAACATTAAAGCAATGCAGCCTTGATGCCACTCGTTAGTAAATGCCAGTACTGTAATAGAAATTAAACAGTATCTTCTTAGGTTTATCAATTATCATTATTATTACCTCACCTTGACATTCTAATTGTTTCTTTTGCTAACTAAGCAAAAAGTTTCATCTTGATTTTTTCTGTTATAAAATTATATTCAGCAACACAAGTTTCTGCTGAATTTACCATCACTTAATGCTGAACACTTGAGATGAAAAATTGTAAAGTTCTAGCAAAGATAATTTTATGGTAAGTAGATTGCATGGATACATAATGGCTGAGAAATCAAAATAGTTGCAGAAGCCCTAGCACAGATAGCGGTGCCATCTCTTGCCGTTTTCTCCCTCTTGGCTCCACATGCTCGAGTTTGTTCGATGTCAATGACTTAAATGTGAACAAATCATGGAATTTTTGAGAACGAACAAACGTGTGTGTCCAGTGGCTCTACTTAAGACGCTTAAAAGAATTCTCTCAGGGCTATCTCTGCTTGGGCTGCCGAACTATGTTGATTTTCCTGCCTCATTCATTCGGCAACCATGCACAATCTACTTACCATAACATTATCTTTGGTTCTAGTTATGAGAGGAAGCATGAAAAGAAGAACTCACTCTGTAGTCAGGAGCCGAACCTTGCATGTCGTGCTTCAAGTACAAGGGTCGACGTTGAAAGCATTCACTACCCAGGACGGATCCTTCAGCCTGAAACCAACATGTCACAGGTCAACACTTTGTCACTTGATTCGCATGAAATAAAATACGAAGGTAGGGTACCAAGAAAAAGAGATGAGTTTGTAAGGATTTGGAATTGTTCTTACAATTCATTAGATGAACTGGAAGATTGACTCACCACATGGCAGAGCAGTCGAAGGTGACTAGCATCCACTTGTGAGGGTTGAAGTTGAAGGAGTCGGCGAATTCTATACCGGACATAAGGTACCGGTACTCGGGACAGATGAAAGCGAGCCTGCACAACACAAGAAGTGAGTCACTTACAGTTAGCATTCCAATACACTTTGCGAGATCGGTTTTCAGCAATCTGGTCAGCTTACGCTGATTACTTTACGCTAGCTCGTTTACTAATATTTTGTGTTGTTTTTAGGTTACTTTTCACCTGAAGACTGAGTCAGATTCCAGATCTTGAAACATCATGTTCTTCTTGTTAGTAAAACTTTGTTGAAAAATTATCATTCCAATAAAGAAATATAATATCCATCGGCCCTACATTTTAGAGATAAACGAGTCCCAAAGGGCCAAAAATTCCTATATAAGGGAATTTTTCAGGCAGAAAGTAACTTTTGCTGGAAAGATAATTTCAGGCACAACTGTAAATAATCTGACGATTACATGGTTTGGTTTTGTTTTCCTGCTAGAAGTTTTGTAGCCCTGTGAGGGCGTCTAACAAATCCTGCCTCATGGAGTCTCGAGTTCACCTGCTTAGGCTATCAACCAACAAGAGCCGAGGATTGCACTGTCCCCGGGAACGCAAAGTGTAAAGTTGTCGCACTGACCTGCGTAAGCTGCGTCGATGTGCAGCCAGACTTCCTCCTCCTCACAGACCGGCCCGATCTCATCCAGACAGTCGAATGAGCAGCAGTTGGTAGTGCCCAGGGTGGCCACAGCCTGCAGACACAGACAACATATCAAGTTCAACATTCCACATCAGGGCTGAGTTTGACGATCGTATGGATAAGTTGACAACAATGAATAAAGGAAACTGCTTGCACCTCTGCTTCCTGAGCTCTTAACAGTGTAGTGGTAACATTTGTAGTTTTACTAGCCTACTTTATCTTATTATAAAAATAAATGCTCTGGGTTGTTGTTATGTAGGAATTGGTAGAAGCCTCTTTAGCAAGAAAGATAAATTTTGTGAAAACAAGTTTTAAGGAGTAAACAGTTGTTTCATTATTTATACATGTCAACAGACTAAATACATGCTCACTCATTTTATATTAAAACTTCAGCAGTTACCAAGCTGCATTCAGGGAAAATCTTGGTCATCCAGAGATCAACTGTCAAAACTCCAAGAAGTCATAGGTCACTTATCCCATCTTTCCGCTGATCAAAGGGAATTGTGTTAGGCAGTGAAGAATCAGCTGTTCTGTGCAGACTGACTCAGAGAGAAAAAGAATTACTACAGAGATCCAATGTGATAGGGAAAGTGATTAAGAACATAAATTGTCAAATTCGTCAATTAAGCCTAGTAGCCATTGGCAGAGTGCAAAATGATCTGCAAGGAGGAGGAGATGGTGTGTGAGGAGCCCAATACGGCAACCATTTTTGAAGATGGATTTGATGATTGGACTAGTGTTTTTTATAACAAAGAATCGGATGTCTGTAGAGAGTTTCTTTTGTCTGTGCTTGGTAATATACTTACAAAGAACGGTATGAGGCCTTCGCTGGTCCTTGTGAATGGCATCTCTGAGAGTGTCGCCAGCAGCTGGTAGCGGTCGCCTGCGCCAAGTCCTCTCAACGTGACTCCACCAGCAGCCCCGCGCTCCACTGACGAGTGAGCCTGGTCTGCACAACACCCAGAGGTGAAGATAATGTAGATGCACAAGAACAAGTACTTAGCACTTATAAAAATTATGGAAGTTAAAATAAAGTGGTTGTGTAACTCTGAAGCTGAATAGCACGGAAAAACAGTATTTTTATGATTTTACCATGCAGTTAAGAACTATAAGCCTCAGGGAAAGAATAGTAATAGGTATGTAATTATGTGGTGAAAATCTGAGGCTGAAGGCTGAGGAGGAAGAACATAGGCACGTGATTGGACACAGTGGAATACCAAGACTGGAGACCAATGGCAAGAATTTTCTGTGTTATCAACAAAGTCTTGCTCATCCTGATACATATCCCAGCAGAGCATTCCTCTAGTTTTAAAAGTTTGTAACCTTACCTTTCAGGACTATCTTTATCCTACATTATTTTGAGATAACTGGGAAGTCAATGTTTTTTTAAAAGTATATCATTCAGAATTTCTATTTGAAAACAAATTCCCGACTGTATTTAGTTTTACCTGAGCAGTATCCTACAAGTTTGGAGACAATGTCGTGGTCTGTCCAGCCCGGATGTTCTTCCTTGACTTTTTTGATCATCTTTGCTTTAGCTCCCAGCAGAGCCACTAAAGTAGCTTCACTTGCAGTGCCCTGAAATAGTCATTTGTTAGTCTACCTACTTGGTACCAAGGAACATTGGATTGTATAGTTGTCTCAGTGAAAAATGAAATTGTAATTTTAATGTGTCTGATTAAATCTTCTATTTAAAGTGTTTTTTATGCAAGTGTTTCTTAAAATATTGTTACTTTAAAAATTTTAGCGATTTCTTGGTCCGGGAATATTGCACATCTACAATTTTGAAAACAGCTTACAAATTGGTGTAATGTAAATAGTTTTATGTATATAGTCTAAATTTGACACAGTCTATCTGACCCCGGTCAGTCTTCGACAACGGGATAGAGGATGGAGGAATGTATATTTACCTGAATGACGCCGCCACCCTTTCCTCCGGAACAGGCCAAGAAGGGAGCCGGAAGGTCCAACATCTTGCCCAGCCAATCCAACATCACCACCTCCAGCTCTGTACAAGCCGGACTGGCAATCTGCACACATCACCATACAATATACTACTGTTTAGAACTCAGAATATGTGTTTTTTGAAGTAAATATAGTTGTCAACCGGCGTTACAGCATTTCCTTCTTTTTGGCAGCTCATGCTGTCTACAGGTAAAACATGTTCACTGGATTATGTTTTTAACTTGTTATATATATATATGATAAAAAATAACTTTGTTGATACTAAAAGGAATGTAGCAAAAAAGCGATGGTATGCCAAGTTTTGTCTTAAAGTTTCAAGTGGTATGACGGAAGTGGCTAAAGTTTGATAATTCCTGGTTTATCAGTTTATAGAGTTTTGGGATAGTTTTATAGAGTTAATGGGAAGAAAAACGTAAATATGGGATAAAAATAGGAAGGAATGTTGTAATTTTGAAAATATGGTTTATCAAGCGCAAAACTAAAAATAGAAAATCAACTTATTTGCAATAGGAAAAAGTAAATAATCTACAGGAGAAAGTTGCTCCCCTAGTCAAAAATGTACAGCTTTGCTAAATTTCAGGTGAAATTTTAAGACTAATGTGAAAAGTATTTAAACTTGTTTTAGTGGATCGACCAAACAACAATTTGATCCTATCAATCTCTATGATTTGACTCCATCAAAGATTAAGTGCAACTACAGATTATGATATGGTAGGTAGTTTGAGCATAGATGCCGCATGCTGAAGAGGCAGGAAAATCAACATATTTCGGCAGCCCAAGCACAGATAGCCTGTGAGGGAAATATTTTAAGAGTCTCAAGTAGAGCTATTGACGCACGGGCAAGTTTGTTCGTTCTCGAAAATCGCACGATTTCGTCTTTTAAGTCATTGACATCAAACAAACTCGGTCATGTTGAGCCGAGGGTGGAGAAAGACGGTAAGAGATGGCACCGCTCACAGCGCTATCTGTGCTTGGGCTACCGCAGCTATGTGGCATCTATGCACAATCTACTTACCATAACATTATCATTGGTAACGTACCCAAGTGAAGCCGATGCAGGCGATGGCGTCACTCAGCATGTCAGCTACGATGGCAGGGTAGGAGTTGGCGGTGGGGAAGTATGCGAAGAACCTGGGCGAGTGCCAGTGTGTCACCTGGAAACATACCACAGTTCTTTGTCTTGTGGAATAGAATTGCTGTTATTATGAATGTATAAGTACACAGCTGATTATAATCTAATCGACCGTATGCTATGAAAAACATTATTTTTTAGGCAAACTTCCTTTGGAAAAATAAGATATTTGTTCCGTCAGAGATCCAACCTTGAAATGAGCACCTATCTTGACTCCCAGAATACATTTTGGGAGTTTCCCCAAACTTAATGTGTATAATTATTTGTGCACTCTCTACAAGTTGTAACTTTTCAGATTTTCAAAAAATGTGTTACAAAATGTTCCATTTGTAAACATCTTGTTCAAAGTCGTTAGCCTGAAAAATCGAACTGCCGGAAGTCCCCTTTTGTGTGTGTGTGGGGGGGTTACAATTAAGTTGCAATAATAAAGTTACAATTAGCAAATTATAATCACAAATTGCAAAGGAAATTCGTTTCACTCATGCCAGTGGCGTTTAGCTGCGTGTCGGCCTGGGTTTTACGTACAAGTCATTAAGACTAAAGAGGGCCAATAGCACCTCAGGTCTCAAAGTACCCTGAGAACAGCGCTTATAGCTTTTCTCTGGATCAGACTGGACTAAATGACTAATGATGTAGTAGATGTGATGTGATCTAAACGGTGACCTTACATTCCAGAGCGGATGTAATGTGCCTGGCCAGGCTGAGGCAGAAACTGAAGGTTGAACACAAAGACTGAAAGTGACGGTGAGAGTGGTTGTGGTCTTGGCCTTGGGGAACTAGGCCAATATCAGCCAACCTGCTCTGCACAGGCTTCCGGGCTTCCGACATTAGTTTCTGTTGTTTTATGAATTTGCATGGTTATATTATAAGTAATTTGTTGTGGCGATAATAAATACAATTGTACCTAATATGTGTACCAAAATCAGCAACGTCCGTTCAGAACTTTTTTATATACCAAAGCACGATTTATTTGAAAAAAAAAAAAAAAAATCGTATTTATGATTGATAAACATGTGAAAATCGACCTACTGTATTTGTAAAATTATACAGTACAACAGAACTTATACGATAGTAGAAAAACTGCTACCATAACCAATTCCCGGTCGGCTGTCTTCTAACCAACAGCTGATTACTCTCTGAACAAGCAAGAAAAGAAGAACATTTTCTTTTTGTTTAGTCGTAATCTTACGCCGACCACCGCGAGCATTCAGAATTGTTTGTAGGTTAATTTAGACCATTTATTTCGTGATATGTTAAAACTAAGAGCTTATTTACTATTTTCGAACAACCCCGTAACTTTATCGGTTGTGAAATTCATTGGTGGCTGTTTTCGTCGTAATTGCTGTTCGGATAAAGTAGCAGTTCATTACTGTAAGTGTAATGTTTTGATGATTCGTCACTGACATTCGCGTGTGTATGTGTGAGTGAATAGTGTCCTGTGAGTGTGTTGGAGTATTGTGGCATGGGTTACCGAGTTTGAAGAAGATGGGTCGGTCGGTGAGTAAAATCATATTTAACAGCTAGTATATACAGGATTATTACAAATGGTATTCCTGATTTTGATCATAAATATTACTGAATACAATTTGCTTTTAGACCATTTTAATTGGTACCATTGGAAAGAAAAACTCATCAAGTTTTATTTATAATGGTTTGGGTGCGTATCTGCTGTTTCTTAAGACAAGTTGAAGACAGTAATGCTTGTTGTGTGATGGATTGTCACATTAACCAATTTTTATTAGTGTGCAGCCAATTTTTAGAACCAGGTTTAATGAAGATCCTCCTAGTAACCAATCTAATCGCAAGTAGTAATTAAATTTCAAACGAATGGCCGCATTTGTAAAAAAATGTTACTAAAGCTCATCATTTGTGCTTGGGGCATGAATCGGGCGCGGAGGTCCGAATGATGACGTACTCTTGAACTGGCCACCAATATCTTCGGATAACACTCCCCGTTATTTTTTCTTGTGGGATACATAAAAAATAAGGTGTACACAACAATATTACCCTTAGCAAACCTGAGATCCAGCAATGGATTACCAATGCCATCGAAACAATGTATCAAGATACTCTTATCAACTTATGGCAAGAGCTGATTTCTAGTTATGAGTACTTGTGATGAAACTTTTTGAGTTCTTCTTAAAATGTAACCATTTTTTTCTTTGTATAACGTATAAAACTACATTTTATATACACTAGAAATCGTGAACATCATTTGTAATAACCCTGTGTAACAGTTCTCACTTTCTAGGCAATCTAGCCTAGTGACCCAACTGGCATTTAAAAAACCTCATTATGTAATTGTATACATATTTTGTATAAAACCCGACCCATTCCCGTTTAAGACGATAGTCTGGATGGTTTCTCCTTAGGACATGAGGGATGAACTTAAGTTTAGTGTTCATTTCCAATTCCAATGTACTACCTCTACCTCTACTCCCAACTCAAGTGAGATCCTCCCCCAGGCTACTCACCCCCGGCATGATGACTCTCTCGATGTCCCGCATCACGTCTTGCCACTTCTCCGGCGTGGTCGGTGCCTCCTCCGGGATGAGGGGGCACAGGTAGCCCGGCTCTACGGTCGGCAATACCCTCCTGAAACAACACAACATATTCAATGTAGCAAATCAAAGTTAGCCTAAATCTTGTATTGACAATCAAATGCATATGTACACGGGTACACGTCAAAATATATTTAACAACTAAATAAAAACGTACAGTACTTAGTTCATTTACGATACATGGTTTAGAAACTCACTGACTTAAAAAACGCATGGTCTAGCTTCTAGCAGAACCTTTTTACATTTTTAATCGCCTTTTTAACGAGTTGTTGTTGAGTTCTAGTTTAAGGGAGATAGGAAGAGCATTGAACAGTCGCCATCCACATTGAAAAGGGTGATGTTCAGGAAAGGTTGTCCGGTGTCTTGGTATTAGGAGATTGTTTCTGTTACGTAAGTTGAGTTTGGGATTTACTAAGGGCAAAGGAAACAGGGAAGGGGGTTTTACGAAAAAAAAATAATGTTTCTAGGATATAAATTGAAGGAAATATCAGGACCTCGGAACAACTCTCTATAATGATCACAACTCTTCAAATGGAACATTGTCCGTATTGCTATTTTTTAAGAATAAAGAGATGCTTTGTCCTGGATGAGCTGAAACCCCAAAGAGGAATGCATTGTGATAGGCGTGGAAAGACAATACCATAGTGAAATGTGAGGAAGTTTTCGATATTTAGTTGATCTGACAAGCTTCTTAGAACGAAATAATCACTCCAGAGAAGTTATCACGGTGATTGTTATTACAGTACATCAACTCCTGTTGCGTACTTTTATTTCCGTTACGGTTTAACTGTGAGGTCGCTACGTGCTTCAACACTGGTGTTTATATTTAGCAACACCGCCTTTACGTTTTACGAGCTGTCCTGGAAGGAAGGATGCTACGTTGATGATTAGATCAGAAAGTGTCTTCTGAATCAAGGACAGTTCCTTGCAACATCCTGACATGTTGACGCAACCACTGCTGCAGTGCTCGCTGCGGGATTATGTTGTAGATTGCCAACTTGCATAACTTTCCATCACCTGATCTCATCTGTTAACTTACATTGTAGCGCCCGAGTCATTAGTGTTCTTGTCAAGTGGATCAACGACGATACTGTAATGTCATTTACGTGTTCATTTAAGGAAGATTACTACAAAATACGGTGGACTGTTGCAGAATGCTTCCTTTTGGATAGGACGGGAAGCACGTACTTTAGAGCAAACTTTAAATTGGGTTCCCTTAGCAGAGCTTTGTTTCATATAGCTTCTCGGGGACAACTTTGATTTGATTGAAGGCGTATCTGATACTTTTCAAAGGTACTGTTGCTGGATGAGTGAGAAACTGACAAATGTTTTACTCTAGTTGAATTAATGTTTAAAATGGTACACAGACACATGATGTGGGAGCGTCTTCGTGCACCTTCGGTTCCATTCGAGAGAAACGGCTCGGGTAGTCAACCAATGGGGTTTCGTGTTATGATTACCCACGGAAACTTCAAAGAGGCTGGGAGGACTACCGAATTGAGGGACACAGAACGGTAGATTGAACGTTTGTTACCTCAGGCAAGAGTTCAATTCAACACACTTCCAAAGTACCTCGACGAAAAGGCATTCGAAATTCGTCTAAAACAATATTGTCCGCGGACGCCTTTATAGCCCTTCTAAAAAGAAAGACAGCCGGCTTTTCGCCAGCCCGTACTGACTTTATAGCCCAGACGAGTTTATGGAACACGCGTAGATATAAACTGTATCATGGAGAGCTTGTATAGGAGCCGTTGGCATATGAACTCTGTGGCTGTGACCCGACTACAATGTAACATAGACAGTGTAACCAGTAGACAGTGTTTGATTTTGACTGACCTGTCTCTGATGTTCTCCAGATAGTTGTTGATGTAGTCCACCATAGTCTTGGCGAACTCGGAGAATTGCTTCGCCTCCATCTCTGCAAGCCCTGGCTCTTCTCCGCTGCAACACACACATACAAATATTGTAACAAACACTAGAGTCAAGCTTAGGGTCTCGGATGCAGAACATTCTTCTCTGGAAGCATAGAGCAATTAGTGCTGAACATAACAAACGTGAAATTTAAGAGGCGCTGCCGGATAGAGCTGTCGCAGGTCCAGGAGTCGCGCGCGATACCAATCCGCCACGGATCCGCTATACGTTAGAGAATGCTCAATATTTTGTTAGTTTGACTATTGCCATAGATTCCGAATGGGGTTGTGCAATTAACTGGTTATTATTGTATTCATTTGTCTTGAAATTGAAACCTGTTATTGAATATACAAAGTGTCAAAAAATGTAAACACAATATTAACTACGTATGTGTTTATTAAATTTAACATTTGGAATATTGATATACAGTACATGGGTTTTGTTGCGAAAATTTATAATTGTTCAATATAAAGATCATGAACACTCATACATTTACGTATCGGTCTGGTACAGATTGGAAAACTGATTGTACTGGGCCCAAAGCGATGTCATTGAGAGAACTTCCAGCATGGGGTTTCAGACTCAATTCAATAAATAGTAGCCTTCAGTTATAATGTTGAAAAATATATGTTTCAAATTATCAACTGGTGTGACTTTCAAAGATAGGTTTAACTTGCAATTAGCTACATTCAATTAAAGTACGTTTTTTAGACACTGTTTATAAAGTGTGTTCCGTAAGTTCGACAATTCAGGTAGCCCCGCCGCACTCCCACACTGCCCCGCCCTGCCCTGCCCTGTCACCGGCCATGGCCATGGTGGAGGTCGTGTCCAGAAGTGAGTCAAGTTCAGTGGTGTGAGTGCCAAGGTAGCTTCCGTTCACCGAAACACGCAACACAAGGTCCAACTCACACTCACTTTCTGCAAATCATCCGTCACCCGTCATGGTCAGGGGACAGGGAGGTGTGAACAGTACACGGTGTACGTATAGGCGGGGACACCAGGGGCTTGGGGTATGGACAATTCTCAAGCAGGGACCAGGGGGCTTGGGGTATGGACAATTCTCAAGCAGGACCAGGGGGCTTGGGGTATGGACAATTTCAAGCAAGGACCAGGGGCTAATGGACACCTCAAGCAGGTGGGGTTATGGACAAATTCTCAAGCAGGGACCAGGGGGCTTGGGGTATGGACAATTCTCAAGCAGCAGGGAGAGGGTACAAGAGGTTCACTCCGGAAAATGTTGAATAATAATAAATACTTGTTATTAGCACCGAATCAAAGTCATGAGATCAAAACTACGGAAAAACAACGTAAAATCTTATAATTAATATACCTAATTTTGAAATATCTTCGTAATGTATATATATTGGAATTTATATTGGTTTGATGTATTATTATTGTATATATTTAACGTGGTTAAGTGGTAGAGAGGACTATAAAGTCTTAACTTCACCATGTAAATAAAGACTTTTTTCATTTCATTTAAAAATTTGCTCCGTCGTAGGTCCAGAAAACGTGAACGAAATCGTACTCAAGATAGACAGAAAAATTTACGCTTCAAAATCAAATTGGTTCAAAATAAAACCAATCGTTATAAGTATTGTGTAATATTGTACAACTGATAAAACTGATTGTTAGCGAATATCCTATGGAAAATGAGATATTCATGTCGTCAGCACAGACCCGGGACCATGAAATGAGCACCGATCCTGATCCCCAGAATGCGATTTGAAAATCCGTACAACCGTTTCAAAATAACAGCGAAATAAGAAATCCGATTTTAATGAAATTTGAAATTAGTTTTTTTTGTGATATGTATTAAAATTATGCAGTAAAATGCCACGTAAATCTGCGGGTGAAGCGATGCTGTGATACTAGCGAATTAGAGTAGCCAATTGCAAAGGAAATTCGCATCACTTACGTCAGCGGCGCTTAAGCGCTTAGCTACGTGTCGGCCTGTTGAACAATCATAACTCATGTTCATGTTCGTCCCAGTATGGCATAGTTTTTGAAGGTCTAACCATGCTACCAACATGTTCAACCTTTCTTAATAGTGCGCGCCGACCGAAGATGCCCCCGCCCTATGTGGCCAGTTTAATATAAACTAGAAACTAATAGATACAGCCTAAGACTATAACCATTAGGACTCTTTGAATGTATTTTAAATGTGAAGTATCAATTGCATAATTTATTCTTATAAGCCCGTAGCGGAATAGTGGCCATAACAAACTTGCAATGACAATGGGTTGGTAAAACAGGAAATGGTTTAACAGCGCCTTCGGTTGTAAATAAGGATTTAGATGAGTGAGTTTGTTTTGAAGCTAGAAGGTCAGTGGCTCTAGGTACACTAGGTATAGTAGGTCAGTGGTTATATGCTATATTGTGCGTATATTGTTTGTGAAGTCTAGGATTGTCCTTGTGAGAGCTATCCCATTCAATACTTTAAGAAATATATATTTATAATCCGATATGGAGGGCGTTTGGTAGAAAATTTACATAACTGTAGCTTTAGCTATATATTTGTGTGAAAAGTGAACAAAATCCGTGTAGCCAAAATTACTTTGCCGCCATCTTGTTTTGGCTGACTGGATTTTGTTTATCTTTGGTACGTGAAGTTGATCACAGAAACATAAATGTTTATAAGTATGTTTTTTCATAACAATCTGATAATAAATTCCGAGTTTAGAGCATAGCTTGTGGGTTAATTACCCGTTCCCATAATTCAAATTCGCTTAGATTCACGGAAGCTTAGTGTATTTTCTATTTTGTTTACATAATCAAACATCAACATAATTAAATCTCTTGAATTACGTAATTTCTATCAATTTAAATCATGGTTATAATTTATGACCAAGAAAGTAAATATCCTTTTCTTTTTCACCTGAAGAAATAATTCTTTTAAAGAACCTTTTTTTTAAATACAGTAGTACTTTGAAATCAAATGTAACTCGGCCAAAGCCACGTATTTTTATGGAGAAGGGAAATGCGCTGTTCGGGAAGAAAACTATTGATAAGATAAAATACGTAAAAGGTACTTGAGACTCTTAAACGAATTCCCTAACAGCCCGCGCTATCTGTGCTTGGGCTACCGGACTATGTAGATTTTCCAGCCTCAGCCATGTGGCACCTAAGCGCAATCTACCTACCGTAACATAATCTTTGGTGACATGTAAACATTTATATATTTAAAGCTGAGATGATTGCACTGTGTTCAATGTTTCTAATTTGATGAATATTTCACATTTTGCGTCTTGTACAGTCTCGAAGGCGGAAGGGACAATGAAACAGCTCGAATAATGAGAAGCTTATAGCTTAAGATGTTCACATATCCAGTAGCTATGAAACAGTTGACAATATCCATTATGTAATCAGATTAAATAAGAAATATTTACTTCTGAAAGCTTGAAATTATTAAGTAAAATGTATAATTTAATGTAATGGTCTATAATGGATTCATTCTTCATCGTTATAAAAAGAGATCAAATCAAATTTCAGTTTACAGGGTGACTGACAAGTAACTAATAACATGCATTGCGTACTCTTTAACATTTTTGTTTCATTAACATATTTTGATGCAGTTTTTGCAACGTAACGTAGGCCTATTTGAAAAATAGGGGATGATTTTCCTTGTATTTGAACCAATTGGTTTTGATCTGACGACCTAAAATCTAACAGTTACTGTTATGCAAAGCATATTTTTCGGTGGATGAAACTAAAGCGCCAAGTACCCTAAAACGAAATCCGCAATAATTATGTTATCTTCAACACAAAAGCGTTGGCGGTCGTGTTCGGGGCTATAATTTATACACACATAAGGACGTGGTTACTATATGAGGTCTAGTCAGGGAATTTAATTTTAAAGTTTTGTGGATGTACCCTACGACCAGAGATGAAAGTAAAATTCAAAATGGTTTGAAAGTTATCAAAAGGGCCGTCCGTTTAATACGTGACGAGAGACGGGTCAAAATTGTTGGGTAAACACTTTTGACACTTACGGTAGATAAACATTAGGGTACATCTTAGGGTCCAAAGATAAGATTTCAAAACAAATCTCTTTTAAGTTCAAATTATCTTTAATATATAGGCATGTAGGTAGAGTTTTAAAAGAAATATTTAATCAATAAATACAAATACATGTATTGCACAAAGTCATTTAAATTAAAATCCAAAAATATAAATTAATAAGCTTTTGCGTTCTTGCAGTATTACGAAGGCTCAACAGTTATTTTCGACCTGTATGACTTAGCCTCTTATATGACTTAGCCCTGGCCTGCCCGTTCACTTGAAGCGTTTAAAGTTGGCGGAATCACTTGTTATTTTGGTTTTGTCGTGTTTTTATTTAGTTTCATTCGTTCAGTCACGAAATATTTTTGAGAAAATATGATTACAGGGTTTATATTAGTGAGAATTTACTTGTTAATACTTGGCAGGTAACTTAAAGGTGCATTTTGTAATGCAACGTTGTAAAAACTGAAAATAAAATAAGCAATAAATTTATAATACAGAACTTTTAGAGAACATATTTACGACTTGTATAAAATGACTTACCGGTGTTGAAGGACGGGTTAGTTAATCCAGTGTGTGTGAAGTGTACAGGGGGAGCACAGTGCACTAAGTGGTGCGCGCGAGGTGCCCAGTGCATATATACAACAGTGACGCCAAGGCCATGCTGAGCCCGTGCGTAGCGCGTAGTGTAGGGGGCGCTCAGCGGTGTTACCCAGGTGTACACGCAGCGAGCTCGTTTTTTAATTTTTAAACTCTTAATTTAAAACTAAAACTATTTTGTAGTTCTTTGTGTTTTTTAACGAATTTTGCTTTGGAAAAATGTGATATTCAGGCCGTCAGCATGGTACGCGACCCTGGACCACGAAATGTGCACCGATCCTGACCTCCAGAACACGTTTTGAGCATTTTTCAAACTTTATATTCATATGCATGTATGTGTATAATCTCTAAAATCGTTTTTCGTTTTCCACAAACTTTGGTAGACGTGTTCATTTTGTAAATATCTCGTTCGTTAACCGGTAAAATCGGACTACCATACCAGTGAAGCTTTAGCTCTTAGCTGCGTGTTGGCCTGGTTTTTCATTTGAAAACGATTAATTTGAATGCATAATTATGTTGTAGATTTGTCTGCGTTTGTTTTTATTGATTTTAGTTTTAACAGCCAATATTGGATCACTTGGATCAATGAATTAAGGGTTTCTTCTCTTATTGTTTATTTTCTTATTTCTTATTTGTTTATTCTCTTATTGTTTTATTTCTTCGCTCGCTCGGACCGTGCTCCCAGTCTCTCTGCTTGTTGATTTGTATCGACAGTTTGGTTTGTTCCTTCTTAAGGACCCTGAGAGTTTTCATTTTATTCTTATCTTAATTTCTGTAGTTCACCTTTTAAAACATTATTGACTTATATTGCAATAACTGACAGTTAAAGTTAAGGCAAATGAATAAACCGTTTATTGCTTAAACAAGTTAACATCACATGCATAGCAATCCTTGTCAAAGCTAAAATTTGGCTTTACTCTCACATCGTAGTCTCTTTCAATTATGCGTTTCTTTCATTCACATTCTTTTATTCTTTATTCTTTTATTCATTCTTTTATTCACTCGAATCATTCCTCTCTAGCCC
Organism: Matsumurasca onukii; assembly: GCA_018831715.1. Taxonomy (NCBI): domain Eukaryota; kingdom Metazoa; phylum Arthropoda; class Insecta; order Hemiptera; family Cicadellidae; genus Matsumurasca; species Matsumurasca onukii. Next base: position 38,158,015 of record CM032065.1, read on the forward strand.
TATTCTCGTGAGTCGATAAGTTCACGTTCTCCCAGTGCTTAGGCTTCTGCGATAAAGGTCCTTAAAAGAGTCTGCGTTTGTTAACTTAAAAACATAGACTCGATTGACCGTGAGTTACTTTTCAAATTCTAAAAGTTCGAAGTCTAGACCTAAAATGTTGACATAAACTAAAGGAAACAATACCGACACAAATCAAAAGAAATATTTATAGAAGAGCTTCAGAAACATTTGGAATTGTAGGAAAACAGGAGGTAGACTGAGAGATGGGTTTTCCCCATGTTGTTGAATTTTGTTTTGGAAAAGTAATTCAGGAATTGCTAAAACAAAAACTGGAAACAATGTGGAGCAAACTATTAAGCTAGGAAGAACCTGTATCGAAATCGACTGTTTGACTTTTGTAGATGACAACTCTTTTAAAATTATTTTGTCAAGGACTAAAAATGCACCGGCTTATTTTATTGGACTAATACACTTTTAAAATGGAAATACGCGTTTGAATCGGGTGAAACCATAATTTTCTTTTCGGTAGAAATTTCTTTATTTTATAACCTACGAATCTTGCCTTTATAACTAATGTATCTCTTTTACTAATGAGCAAAGTGCAGCGTGGTGTCCGATGTGCCGCGTGCGTGTAAAGGAGAGGAAGAAAGTGCTGTGATTGTGTAATCAATCAGCGTAATGATTCACGCGAAATTTCAGCATGTTAAATTCAGCACTCAGCTGCGCGGCCACGCTCTGTGCAAGAAAGAGTCTTCGATACGCCGACAGTATAAAAGTTATTAAGTTTTTAAACGTGTTTTAAAGCTAACAAGCTTACCGACACGAGTATGGAGAGTTTTTTCTTCAAAATAATGCGTTTACGTGTACAAAATGGAGTTGAAAAGCAATAAAACTCGGAAAAGATCTTGCAAAGTAGCATCCTCTACTATGAGGGCTTCTTGAAGGCCATAATTTTTTAATACAGCCTAGTTTAACCGGTTTCTTGAAACTTCAAAGACTCAAATATGACCATAATGGAGAATATTTCGTAATATTTAATTTCAAAGCGACAGATTTTCGAGCGATTGTTCTTAATTCGTTAACTATTTTTAGTTATTTGTCGATAAAGCTCCTAACTGGCATGTATTAGACAAAATTACATGTTACTATTAAGTATTATTGTATTAAAAAATCTACTCTTATCAGTGCGATTGCAGTACGAGTGCTGAGGTCTGGCACCACTGCGTCCCATAAGAATGTATGAGCTAATTCTAGATTATTTTAACTGTATTTAAATACATCCTGGGCTGGAGTTGACTAGGCGATCTATGTGGTTTGGCAATGCTTTGTCTAGGCTTTAATTCGAAACTCGTCAAATTAAGTAAGAGCGCTCAAATGATGGTCCTAAACCTCTACATATAGACTATTTTGGCGGAATCTCCAACAGGGTCAGAAAAAGTTTGAATGAAAATTTGTCTTGGTTAACGAGGCAAAGTTAGGGCTACAAAGTCCTCGCTACCACTCAACCTCGGCCTTTACCTAGCGTTACCATATGGTCACTTTACAAATGTAAATGGTGACTGCCGGGATCGAACCCGCGCCAGCGGAGTGATGAGCTCCGGAGTCGCGCACGAAACCAATCCGCCACGACACGTCCGAGGGTCAGACACGGTTTTGCGCATATGACGCCCGGACTGGTAACATTGTCCACGTAAATTAAAACTTGTGATCAGCAGGCTGAAGACAACAAGCACACAAACCGCTGATGGAAGACCAGATGATTCACCGGGGATTCTGGGAAGCGCAGAGCAAGGCGGTCAGCTGACCGAAGCTCTTGGAGCGATTAGTGGACAATGGAGCGCGCGGGGCGAATTGGATAAACAGCTGTGACATTTGATTTGTCAAGGACATCTCGAGGCTGCAGGTCACTTTCACAGGATCACCATCACGCGACAACCGCAAGGTTCCACCGGAGTCGGGGAAAAAACGGAACTACGCACTTCTTCGACCATAGCTGTTGGTAACTTGGCAGACCCGTGACCGATGACGTATACAGAATAGAGTGGAATAAATGGTAACTGTACCAGTACTGCCACTAAGAAGTAGTTGAATGTTTCATAAAGGCCCGCCTAAGTGGTCACCTCATCAGAGAAAGGCTGCATTCGTCCACCCAAGGAACACATGACACCGCGCACTTGACAGCTGGCTAAACAACGGGCCTTCTTTCAACTGATCAAACCAACCGCTTGTAAAGGTTTACAGCGGCCCGTTTTCACCTCTCAAAATAGTTTTTACATTGACATCACATTTAAAACTAGAGGAGTTTTGCGACACGTGTACAGAGCCCGATTTCTCATTAGTTGTTCAATAGTTTCGCACAAAAAACTCCGAGTTTTAAAGCTGTTCAACTGCATTTTGTACACTTAAACGCGTAACTTAAAAAATAAACGCTCTATACGCGTTCCAGAAAACTCCTTAAGTTTCCATGTTTATTAATGTAGCAATTATTTTGAATGATGTAAAACGGGTCGACGTAAACCCTTGCGTCGCGCGCGTTCAGAGGGGTGGCGTGGCCCTAGCGGTATTGTTGGGCGTGACTGGCGATAGCTCTATCTTAAAGTATCATTTTCCAGAAAAATCCCCAAAATAATATGTAACTTCATAGTCACCAGTGGTATCTCCAGAATCTTATTAATCAATCTATTACAGTCTGTTCAAACTGTAAAAACCTATGACGAGAACCGGTCTGTATCGAGAGGAATAAATGGCACCACTCTAGAGGAAAGTTGACGACACGGTATTTTCAGGGGGCTAACATATGGTGGTCTGGGGGTACCCATGTGAAGAGGGGCCCTGGGGTCTCCCGTGTGAAAAATGAAGCAATACTCGTATAACCCATGAAACATGTTTTGAGCGTTCTGGAAGAAAAGGATTACCGTACTAAATCAATAATACTGATGTATTTCAGTTCCAGTTTTGCTATTCGTATTCATATTATGCTTTATTTTAATATAGTTTAAATAAGAATTTTCAAAGACTTTTGAATCGTCCTGTAAAACACAGTGGCACTACCACTTGCACTCAACCACCTCCCATTTCTAATAGAGTACAAACAAATGTATTTACTTGAAAATCCAGATGACAAGTAATTAAATTTACTCAAAAAGACTATTATTTTGTTTTGTTTAAAGATTTGCTTGATTTTGAAATATTTTGAAAATAGTTTTTCCTCAAAGCTAGGGGAGGAGTCACGTCCCCACTCTGCCCCCGAGTATGGACGCCCATGCTAAGACTTGTGTATGAGGTACTCACTACAGCTAAGATACATTCAATTATATGTAATGTTTAATGAGATTAAATTTCCAGCTTCCAACAAATTTGTTATATGAAAGCAACTGCATAATTTGTGAGGTATTTTTGGGCGAAACGCCCCCTTAAAAAGGACACCTCCGGTGTAATTTACTTACTTGCATACTTGTTGTTACCCTACTGGAATCGAAGAACTCCCCTTTCGTCAAAATGTTTAAATGCCAATACTTTCTCTTTGTAAAATGATAGTCATAATAGATAAGTCATAGTAGGTCTTTTCTATTAAACATAATTATCTTCGGCTTCTCTTTGAACCATTAAGTTTTCCTGCTGTGTATTAATTTATTAAGGACTAGCTAAGAGTACCCGCGCTTCGCCTCGGGGCTTTATTAACATAGCTTTGAGTATATTTTAAGAAAATTGCCAATTTAAAATAAACAAAAAAGTTTTCTATAGTATATCCTTAGAAACCCATTTAGTTTGCCTGTTATAACTTATAAGTGTTGCCATTTATTTATTTTGTGGATGTTGTATGGGTGTGAAATATAGCTTGACCGCCATACTTTTTAGCCAATTTTTGACTTATAAGTGGCCGAAACGCTAAAACGTGTTCAGTGCCCACTTTGAACCCTCGCCATTTATTTTTGGATGATGTATGGGTATAAAATACAGCTAAAACACACTGCGTAATGAGCTAACCCCTTAAATAAAGTTTCACCGTCATAGATTCGTCCGATTTTGGTTATAAGCAGCCCATTATGCCTTAAAAACGTTACAGACAGACAGACAGGATTTTTGACACCAGTTTCGGTCTATCAAAGTATATAAACACCAAATAACCAAAACCTGGATTCTTTGCAATGTACAGAAAAAGTCTTATTTTAGCTACCTTGTGAGAGTCATAGTTACTCGCCGTTCCGCCCGTTTTTGAGGATGTTATATGGACATAAAATATAGCTAAAAACACACTGCGTGATGGGCTTAACCCTTGAATGAAGTTTCACCGCCATAGCTTCAACGGATTTCGAGTTATAAGCGGTCTAAAATGCCTTAAAACGTGCAAAGTGCCCACTTTGGTCCCTCGCCATTTATTTTCTGGATGTTGTATGGGTATAAAATATAGCTAAAGACACACTGCGCAATGGGCTTAACCCTTAAACGTAGTTTCACCAACATAGCTTTAATAGGTTCTGAGTTATAAGCGGTCCAAGATGCCTTAAAAACGTTACAGACAGACAGCCAACCAGACAGACAGGAATTTTTTTTGACACCAGTTTCGGTCTATGCAAATCATATGAACACCAAATAACCAAAAACTGATGGATTCTTTGCAATGTACAGACAAAAGTCTTATTTTATTTATATAGATTCTGTTAAGTATATCTTCTCGGATTGCTAACCTGGAAATTCGCTAGAACTGGCGGTAATGCTTGTGGCTACGCTTCGGCTATGTTTTAGTTTAGTCATATGAATGAGATCAAGGTGGAATTCGTCTGTGGTTGCAATATGTTCAACTCACTAGTGGTGAGCTCTGTCCATTATTGGCTAGTGTACGTGCACGAGCCACATTCAAGGCTATTCTACGATCCCTTTCCTTTCTGTTCGATCTCTGAAATTGAAATGTGAGTTAGCAAAAGTCTAAAGCTATGGTTTCCTAGAAAAAAGTTCACCGCTATATTACGGCCGTAATGTTAGCGGTGAACAACCTTTCGTGGTGCAACACAATATTCAAACAGATGTAGACAAAAGCAACTTTGACATGTTGTTTATTTTAGTTGTCAAATCTGATTTACATAGTAAAGCTATTGTTTCAAAAAGTTCAGCTAAATTACGGCCGTTATTGTACGTGAACGTTGACAGTGCGTATATTTAGATGTAGACAAAAACTTTTTGACTGTTGTTTAGTTGATAAAGTTTATTTACGATGTAGTAGTAAAAGTGACTTTGTTTACAAAACAAAATGTGTCACCTGGAGAAAAACATTAACTAGTTTTCTTTTTAAATAGACGTCCACCGTTTTCAGGAAACCACTCTCATCTGATTGTATTGAAAACAAAACTCACCGTCATATACGGCCATTGATGTAGCGGTCACCGCTTTCTAAGAAACCATAGCTTAACAGCATGTTTAGGTTTTCTTAAACAAAACCACGATGTTTACAATGCTTGCAAGTGCAACGTGGATCTTGTATCGTGGGTTTGTCTTGTACTCCCGCAGTAGGACCACGGCAAGTCACCTTGCAAAAGTAATCTTCGTTATCAATTGCACTAAGTGAATAGATCGCTTTCAGTGAGAGATGAATGCAGTGACAGCGAGTGAGGGAGGATATTGTGTATGTAGTGTTGAGTGTTCCCTAGTGCCCTGAGCACAGTGTGTACTGAGTACGTCGGCGGAGGTCGCTCTACGCAAGCAAGTGAGTCAAGGTGAGCCCTGGGGCTGATACTGAGACTACCCTAACCTACACACACATCCTCCGCGTAGAAACACGCGAGATTGATTCTATCGTCTTAAAGTCTCTCAAAGTGACCTTCCAACAAAAACAAAAACAATAACCCATGAAACATGTTTTGAGTGTTCTGGAAGAAAAGGATTACCGTACTAAATCAATAATAATTGATGTATTTCAGTTCCAGTTTTGCTATTCGTATTCATATTATGCTTTATTTCTAATATATATTTAAATAAGAATTTTCAAAGACTTTGAACCGTCCTGTAAAAAACACAGTGGCACTACCACTTGCACTCAACCACTCCCATTTCTAATAGAGTACAAACAAATGTATTTACTTGAAAATCCAGATGACAAGTAATTAAATTTACTCAAAAATCATTTTGTTTTGTTTAAAGATTTGCTTGATTTTGAAATATTTTGAAAATAGTTTTTCCTCAAAGTTAGAGGAGTCACGTCCCCACTCTCCCCGAGTATGGACGCCCATGCTAAGACTTGTGTATGAGGTACTACCACAGCCAAGTTACATTCAATTATATGTACGTTTAATGAGACTAAATTTCCAGCTCCAACAAATTTGTGATATGAAAGCAACTGCATAATTTGTGAGGCATTTTTGGCGAAACGCCCCTTAAAAGGCACCTCCGGTGTAATTTACTTACTTGCATACTTGTTACCCTACTGAATCGAAGAACCCTTCGTCAACATGTTTAAATGCCAATAGTTTCCCTTTGTAAAAATGATAGTCATAATAGATAACATAAATGGCTTCCGTCAATATTCATTAAATAGTTGAGGGTTATACCTGGATACTTGATAGAAGACAGTCAGACGCAGTCTAGTAGAAGCCAACAGGCGGATTTTCTACCAGACTGCATTATGTCTGGACGATGATGTTTCACATCGAAACATCCCGGGGATGTAAATAACCCCTCAACACAATTTCTTCTTGGATATTGGACGGAGGTAACCAAAACCAATTTTATGTCAAATTGATATCCAGGAACAATGAATATTTATAATAGATAAGTCGTAATAGGTCTTTTCATTAAACATATCTTCAGCTTATCTTTGAACTATTAGCCTAAGTTTTCCTGCTGTGTATTAATTTATTAAGGATTCTGTTAAGTATATCTTCTCGGATTGCTAACCTAGGAAATTGCTAAAAACTTATGGTAATGCTTGTGGCTACGCTTCGTTATGTTTTAGTTTAGTCATATGAATGAGATCAAGGTGGAATTCTGTCTGTGGTTGCAATATGTTCAACTCACTAGTGGTGAGCTCTGTCCATTATTGGCTAGTGTACGTGCACGAGCCACATTCAAGGCTATTCACGATCCCTTCATTTCTGTTCGATCTCTGAAATTGAAATGTGAGTTAGCAGTTCAACAGCATGTTTAGGGTTTTCAACAAAACCACGATGTTTACAATGCTTGCAAGTGCGACGAGGATCTTGTATCGTGGATTTGTCTTGTACTCCCGCGTAGGACCACGGCAAGTCACCTTGCAAAAGTAATATTCGTTATCAATTGCACTAAGTGAATAGATCGCTTTCAGTGAGAGATGAATGCAGTGACAGCGAGTGAGGGAGGATATTGTGTATGTGTGAACTGGTGTTGAGTGTTCCCAGTGCCCTGAGCACAGTGTACTGAGTACGTCGGCGGAGTCGCCTACGCAAGCAAGTGAGTCAAGGTGAGCCCTGGGGCTGATACTGAGACTACCCTAACCTACACACACATCCTCCGCGTAGAAACACGCGATTGATTCTATCGTCTTAAAGTATCTCAAAAGTGACCTTCCAAAAAAAAAAAAACAATAAGAAACACGAGGCCCGAAACGTCGCGTTCTCAAGAGAGAGATGGAGCGGTCTAAATTGTGATTATCCCATTAATTGCATTACAAAACTTATCCACATTTAATTTTCATCCAGACGTGAGCTGTCTCTTGAAACAAGCCCACCAAAATGAGGAAACAAAAGAGCTCTGGAATCACCAAATATATCCTGGTTTCGAGAGAAAAATCATTATTTCGAGAGAGTTAAAAGACGCACAAGCAATGCAGATTTTAAAGCCTTTTTTAAAATTACAAAAGAATTCACCAGAATTGCGTCAAAGCTGCGAAAGATTATGATGTCACGATAGCATTGCTCACGCCCAAAAGGTCTTAATTTCAACAATCGCATGGACAATAATAAACATTGAAACCCAGAAACAGACAAACCAATTATCGAACTACAACTATGACTAGTGCATTATCGAACTACAATTCTTATCTTATTTATATAGATTCTGTTAATTTAATATATATCTTCTCGGATTGCTAACCCAGGAAATTCGCCAGAACTGGCGGTAATGTTTGTGGCTACGCTTTCGCTATAGTTTAGTCATATGAATGAGATCAAGGTGGAATTCGTCTGTGGTTGCAATATGTTCAACTCACTAGTGGTGAGCTCTGTCCATTATTGGCTAGTGTACGTGCACGAGCCACCAAGGCTATTCTACGATCCCTTCCTTCTGTTCGATCTCTGAAATTGAAATGTGAGTTAGCAAAGTCTAAAGCTATATGGTTTCCTGAAAGTTCACCGCTATATTACGGCCGTAATGTTAGCGGTGAACGTAACCGTGTTTCGGACGCAACACAATATTCAAACAGATGTAGACAAAACAACCTTGACATGTTGTTTATTTTGTTGTCAAATCTGATTTTACTTATATAGTAATGATGAGCTAGACTTTTGTTTACAAAACAATTTGGTCACCTGGCGAGAAAACCTAACTAGTTTTCACCGCTACTTTACGTCCACCGTTTTCTAGGAAACCACTCTCATCTGATAACATTGAAAACAAAACTCACCGTCATATTACGGCCGTGATGTAGCGGTCACCGTTTCTAGGAAACCATAGCTTAACAGCATGTTTAGGGTTTTCTTAAACAAAACCACGATGTTTACAATGCTTGCAAGTGCAACGGGATCTTGTATCGTGGAGTTGTCTTGTACCCCGCAGTAGGACCACGGCAGGTCACCTTGCAAAAGTAATTTCGTTATCAATTGCACTAAGTGAATAGATCGCTTTCAGTGAGAGATGAATGCAGTGACAGCGAGTGAGGGAGGATATTGTGTATGTGTGTATGTGTTTAGTTCCCTAGCCCTGAGCACAGTGTGTACTGAGTACGTCGGCGGAGGTCGCTCTACAAGCAAGTGAGTCAAGGTGAGCCCTGGGGCTGATACTGAGACTACCCTAACCTACACACACATCCTCCGCGTAGAAACACGCGAGATTGATTCTATCGTCTTAAAGTCTCTCAAAAGTGACCTTCAAAAAAAAAAAAAAAAAACAATAAGAAACACGAGGCCCGAAACGTCGCGTTCTCAAGAGAGATGGAGCGGTCTAAATTGTGATTATCCCATTAATTTGCATTACAAAACTTATCCACATTTAATTTTCATCTAGACGTGAGCTGTCTCTTGAAACAAGCCCACCAAAATGAGGAAACAAAAGAGCTCTGGAATCACCAAATATATCCTGGTTTCGAGAGAAAAATCATTATTTCGAGAGAGTTAAAGACGCACAAGCAATGCAGATTTTAAAGCATTTTAAAATTACAAAGAATTCACCAGAATTGCGTCAAAGCTGCGAAAGATTATGATGTCACGATAGCATTGCTCACGCCCAAAAAAGTATTAATTCTCAACAATCGCATGGACAATAATAAACATTGAAACCCAGAAACAGACAAACCAATTATCGAACTACAACTAGGTGACTAGTGCATTAATCGGTCAGACTTCAACACCCATACTAACGCACCCTAAAACCTGAAACTAGTGATACGCCTTGCCCCTGTATTTTGGAATCATAAAAAAATCAAAATAAACCAGGTCGATATCAGCTAAGCGCCAAAGCGCCGCTGCGTCGAATTTCCTTCGCAATTTGTTACTCATTAGTCTGCTTGGCCTTCGGCCTCAGATTTGTGTTCTATACGGCGAGCCTCGCTACGCTCACTTCATTACTTCGGCCTTCAGCTTCTGGTTTCTTGTATGATCACGATTGTTACTAGCTGTTTGCTCACTCAGCCTCGCTTCAACGTTCGGCCTCAAAATTTACGGTTTTTTGCTGGAAGTTATACTACATGTCATGAAAGGAAAACACATTTTAAATTTCAATGAAATCGGACTACTCATCTCGCTGTTGTAGCGAAAAATCACATTTTATTCGCCATTTTGAAACGAATGGGTTGATTTTCATAATTTTTAATATATTAATTTATAATACTAAAATCCCTATTTATTTTAGATTTTATAAAAATCGGACGAAATTTACGGTTTTTACATCATTAAACCTCCTTTTTGGTTAGTAAACGCCCCCCTCCAAAAAGGGGAAGTTTCCTAAGGAAATTCGGTATAAAGTTAACTTTTCTCCTGTTCTAATGTCAGGGTAAACCAGTAAAGCTGTTTGTTTGATTTTACCAGTCCATGTCTCACAATAGTTCATACATAAATCACGGTGGATTATACAGGGTGTTTGATTTACTGTCTCGGGCCTCAGTTAGTGCACACAAGCTCACCTGGTCACCTGGTCCCTCATTGTGAGTGGGATTATGACCTCAAATTCACAATAAACACCGCCCAGGTTTATATATTTTAATTTGGAACTTGTTTTATCCAAGCAGTTCTTGTATTTCTCTTGCTAAAATGTTAATTGTAAAGTTACAATTTAGCTATGTAAAATAAACAGTTAGTATGGTCAACAATATTTAGCATATTTCAACCAAATTTCTCGCCTAGACAAAATTTTCATAATTTTAATCATCTGTTTCATTTCAAAATGGAATTTTCGGGTTAAATGCAAATTAATATTTAATTTAACTAAACAACTACAAAGAAATGTGCAATATAGCTATATATGAGAAAATTGATGGACTAATTTTATTTATGAATGTTTGACTTTGAATGCGTTAATTTTGTCGAGAAGTGTATTTTTACGAAATTCACTTTCAACTACCGTTACACGTAGATGCAGTGTAGAACGCCACGTGTTAATTATAGAACACAAACACAGGAGAGGTCGTGTTGCCGACACAGTCATGTCACATGTGTGGAATATTGGTTTATTCTCGCTTCTGATTGGTAGTAACAGAGGCTCTCTCATCCTCTGATTGTTGACAACAGCTGGCGTTGACAGTTGACAGGGTCTGACCACATCAATACACGACACGACACACACATCACATCAGCTGATACATGTATTTTATACCGCGCGTTTGTCTTGTACTCCCGCAGTAGGACCACGGCAAGTCACCTTGCAAAAGTAATTTTCGTTATCAATTGCACTAAGTGAATAGATCGCTTTTCAGTGAGAGATGAATGCAGTGACAGCGAGTGAGAGGATATGTACGTGTGAGTTCCTAGTGCACAGTGTGTACTGAGTAACGTCGGCGGAGGTCGCTCTACACAAGCAAGTGAGTCAAGGTGAGCCCTGGGGCTGATACTGAGACTACCCTAACCTACACACACATCCTCCGCGTAGAAACACGCGAGATTGATTCTATCGTCTAAAGTCTCTCAAGTGTGACCTTCCAAAAAAAAACAATAAGAAACACGAGGCCCGAAAACGTCGCGTTCTCAAAGAGAGAGATGGAGCGGTCTAAATTGCGATTATCCCATTAATGTGCATTACAAAACTTATCCACATTTAATTTTCATCCAGACGTGAGCTGTCTCTTGAAACAAGCCCACCAAAATGAGGAAACAAAATTTGAATCACCAAATATATCCTGGTTTCGAGAGAAAAATCATTATTTCGAGAGAGTTAAAGACGCACAAGCAATGCAGATTTTAAAGCCTTTTTTAAAATTACAAAGGAATTCACCAGAATTGCGTCAAAGCTGCGAAAGATTATGATGTCACGATAGCATTGCTCACGCCCAAAAGGTATTAATTCTCAACAATCGCATGGACAATAATAAACATTGAAACCCAGAAACAGACAAACCAATTATCGAACTACAACTAGGTGACTAGTGCAGTAATCGGTCAAACTACACTCTTTCAACACCCATACTAACGCACCCTAAAACCTGAAACTAGTGATACGCCTTGCCCCTGTATTTTGGAATCATAAAAAAATCAAAATAAACCAGGTCGATACTCAGCTAAGCGCTAAAGCGCCGCTGCGTCGAATTTCCTTCGCAATTTGTTACTCATTAGTTCTGCTTCGCCTTCGGCCTCAGTTTTGTGTTCCTTACGGCGAGATTACTTCATTATCGGCCTTCGGCCTCAGCTTGGCTTCTTGATCACGATTGTTACTAGCCTGTTTGCTCCACTCAAAGCCTCGCTTCAACGTTCGGCCTCAAATTTACGGTTTTTTGCTGGAAGTTATACTACATGTCATGAAAGGAAAACACATTTTAAATTTCAATGAAATCGGACTACTCATCTCGCTGTTGTAGCGAAAATCACATTTTATTCGCCATTTTGAAACGAATTGGTTGATTTTCATAATTTTAATATATTAATTTATAATACTAAAATCCCTATTTATTTTAGATTTTATAAAATCGGACGAAATTTACGGTTTTACATCATTAAACCTCCTTTTTGGTTAGTAAACGCCCCCTCCAAAAAGGAAGTTTCCTAAGAAAATTCGGTATAAAGTTAACTTTTCTCCTGTTCTAATGTCAGGGTAAACCATAAAGCTGTTTGTTTGATTTTATCAGTCCATGTCTCACATAGTTCATACATAAATCACGGTGGATTATACAGGGTGTTTGATTTATCAACTCGGGCCTCAGTTAGTGCACACAAGCTCACTTGGTCACCTGGTCCCTCATTGTGAGTGTGATTATAAGTGACCTCAAATTCACAATAAACACCGCCCAGGTTTATATATTTTTTACTTTTGTAACTTGTTTTTATCCAAGCAGTTCTTGTATTTCTCTTGCTAAAATGTTAATTGTAAAGTTACAATTTAGCTATGTAATGTACAGTAAGTCTTACTATGGCCAACAATATTTAGCATATTTCAACCAAATTTCTCGCCTAGACAAAATTAACGCATCACTGTTCATAATTTTAATCATCTGTCTTTCATTTCAAAATTGGAATTTTTCGGGTTAAATGCAAATTAATATTTAATTTAACTAAACAACTACAAAGAAATGTGCAATATAGCTATACTATGAGAAAATTGATGGGACTAATTTTATTTATGAATTGTTTGACATTTTGAATGCGTTAATTTTGTCGAGAAGTGTATTTTTAGCGAAATTCACTTTCAACTACCGTTACACGTAGATGCAGTGTAGAACGCCACGTGTTAATTATAGAACACAAACACCAGGAAGAGTCGTGTGTTGCCGACACAGTCATGTCACATGTGTGGAATATTGGTTTATTCTCGCTTCTGATTGGTTAACAGAGGCTCTCATCCTCTGATTGTTGACAACAGCTGGCGTTGACAGTTGACAGGGTCTGACCACATCAATACACGACACCACACCACATCACATCAGCTGATACATGTATTTTATACTCGTAGTGTTTTGTATGACAGAACCTAGTGATGACATATACATAGTATTATTTTCACGTTTAGAGAAGTTAACCAGGCCGATACGCAGCTAAGCGCTACAGCTTAAGCGGCGCTGGTATGAGTGAATCGAATTTGCTTTGAAGTTTGTGACTCTAATGCACTCCTTCGGCCTCAAAGAGACGTATGGTTTTTACTGGAAGTTATACTACACATCATGAAAGGAAAAACTGTTTAAATTTTATTAAAATCGGACTAGCCATTCGTTGTTATAGTAGAAAAAACTACGTTTTTAAGCCGCCATTTTGGATTTGGCTTGGAATTTTATTTTATAATGTTTTGATATATACGAGGATGTATATAGATGTACAACAACAACTTAATTTTGAACTAAAAACGAATGAAGTTAACAGTATGGAAAATTGGACAATAGTTGTTAAATATGGGTATAATGTGTTTCAGCTCTCAGCATTCAGACTGAGAGAGAGAGTATACGTTACAAATGTTAAGGAAATGCATTATTCAATACTCGATGTATTGGAAACCACACGAGATTACGTGAGATCCTCTATTGTTCTTCTTACGTAAACAGATTTAACAAAGATAAAATACAATTATTGTTGACTATTTAACAATTTATTAACCATTACAAAAATGTTTGTTTTGGTTCATAAAAAAGGATAAAATATAACATTATTTAATTAAAAATATTGGAGGACCTTGCACCAAAAAGGGGGTTTAATTATCTAAAACAGTAATTTTTGTCCGATTTTAACGAATTTTGAACTCACGGCACTCGCTGTAACAGAACATAAAAATCTGAGGCCGGAGGCCGAAGCGAGTCTATAGTGAGCACTCATGCCCGCGGCACTTAAGCGCTTAGCTGCGTGTCAGCCTGGTTTCATTTTTGCTACCTTAATCAATGCGTTCACATCGAGGGGAATAATCTAGAAATTATGTAACTAATACGGTTCTTCTCATTATTTAAAGTTTTAACGCTCCCTATTTCTTCCCGAAAATGGTTTTGTTAAACTGGTCAATACTAAGTTTAAATAGGCATCCTCTGTTCATTTACCCTCCTTATTAAAACTAAAAAATTCTTCAAATTCTTGTTAGTTTCTAGACATTTATTTTTGAATACATAAATAGTTATAACTTTGTTCCTCAATTATTATGAAAAAGAAATTATTTGTGTTAAATTAATAATTTACGTAATTAGATCGTCTGAAGATGCCTTGAACATTTTACCACTCGCTGGATAAACGAGTATATCATGATAATTACGTCCGGAGCGGCACCTAGGTAAAGGACGAGGGGTGGTGAAGGGGGGTGCTGGGGGGTGAAATCTCTGACATTGAGGGCAGAAATGTAGGCTTACCTGTTGCTCATGTTGCTGGCGAGAGACTGTAGTCTGTAGAGTATCAACCAGATTTGTGAGATGGCGGGGGTATCGAGCTGCACCCCCTGCCCCCTGCCACCCCCAGTACACCTGGGGGATGAACCCCCCCCCCCCCACACCCACACTATTTCGCTCCATCACACTGAATTGACCTCTCAAAGCTGGAGCATTCGGTTGTGATTTATTACGTCTCACTCTGAGATTTTGTTCATTAGAGCTACGATTTTTATGAAGAAAATAAGTAATTATTTGTTTGATGTTTGTTCTTGACGGTGGTACTGTAGAGTTTCTGAGGTTAAAATGTTAATACATGTTTCATAGTTATTCAGTGAATAAGGAGAACACGACGTTTCGGGATCAGGAATCTGATTCCATATTCAGGTGAAAAGTAACCTAAAACACAACACAAAACATTAGGAAATGAGTATGTAGTTCTACTTACTACCCGGCCGGTCAGTAGCACTCCCGGGAATCTGGAGACGTAGTTGACTGACACTTTTATTGCCCACAGCCTGAAAGGTTTCATGGACCCTATTTGATCTGTTATTCGTTGAATACATTCTGGAAAGTTCTCCGGTGTTCGATCAGCTATTGTTCTTCTTACGTAAACAGATTTAACAAAGATAAAATACAATTATTGTTGACTATTGAACAATTTAACAATCATTACAAAAATGTTTGTTTGGTTCATAAAAAAGGATAAAATATAACATTATTTAATTAAAAATATTGGAGGACCTTGCACCAAAGGGGTTTAATTATCTAAAACAGTAATTTTTGTCCGATTTTAACGAATTTTGAACTCACGGCACTCGCTGTAACAGAACATAAAAATCTGGGCCGGAGGTGAGCAGGAGGCATAGTGAGCACTCATGCCCGCGCCAGCAGGTGCGTCAGCCTGGTTTCATTTGCTACTACGCCAATACTCATTATTTGAGTTTTTAACGCTCCCTATTTTTTCCCGAAAATGCTTCTAAACTGGTCAATACTAAGTTTAAAATAGGCATCAAACGAAGTTGTTCATTTACCCTCCTTATTAAACTAAAAAATTCTTCAAATTCTTGTTAGTTTCAGACATTTATTTTTGAATACATAAATAGTTATAACTTTGTTCCTCAATTATTATGAAAAAGAAATTATTTGTGTTAAATTAATTTACGTAATTAGATCGTCTGAAGATGCCTTGAACATTTTACCACTCGCTGGATAAACGAGTATATCATGATAATTACGTCCGGGCGGCATCTAGGTAAAGGACGAGGGGTGGTGAAGGGGGGTGCTGGGGGGTGAAATCTCTGACATTGAGGGCAGAAATGTCGGCTTACCTGTTGCTCATGTTGCTGGCGAGACTGTAGTCTGTAGAGTATCAACCAGATTTGTGAGATGGCGTGGGAGGGGGGTATCGAGCTGCACCCCTGCCCTGCCACCCCAGTACACCTGGGATGAACCCCCACACCCACACTATTTCGCTCCATCACACTGAATTGACCTCTCAAAGCTGGAGCATTCGGTTGTGATTTATTACGTCTCACTCTGAGATTTTGTTCATTAGAGCTACGATTTTTATGAAGAAAATAAGTAATTATTTGTTTGATGTTTGTTCTTGACGGTGGTAGAATTTTACAGGTTAAAATGTTAATACATGTTTCATAGTTATTCAGTGAATAAGGAGAACACGACGTTTCGGGATCAGGCTGATTCCATATTCAGAGTGTAAGTAACCTAAAACTTGACACAAAACATTAGGAAATGAGTATGTAGTTCTACTTACTACCGGGTTCTCGGTGTTCGATCAGCTATTGAAATTAGAATTAGCTAGTAATATCACTGTACATCGAATAATAATAATAAACATGGTTGTTGATCTTGACAACAATGAACAGCTGATCCATCTGAAAATTAAAACATGTGATTTTATGGTAGCCTATTTATTACATACTTAACATTGTTTAGATTCAATTCTTAACAAAAGCTGTGTTTCTAAAAAAGTGTTCATTTTGTACATTTTTGAAATAAAATAATATTTATGTATTTTATTTGTTATAATTTGTATTTTACGGTATTTATTACAGTTTTAACATTGTTTAAATGGGAAAGAATGTAGGTGTAGCAATGAAAAAATTAATTTCTCCGTTATTATTTGTTCGAACTAGACGTAATAGGTATCGTTGAAATTTCCATAAACTTTACTACATTTTGAGTATCTAGTAATTTTTTCGTAAAATTAACGGATTTCGTGGAATTTTTCGGTCAACTATTTAAAATAGCCGCCATCTTGAAACTGTCAAAGATTTTTATTCATATTTTTTACAAATATAGCAGCCAACAAGATAAACACTTGTGAAAAATCTCAACACTGTAGCTCAAAGGGTTTAGGAGTTATGAATTATTTTTGTAAAACATACAGACAGACAGACGCTAGCAAACGAAACGAGATAGGACATATTTCTATATGAACTTTTGCTTATTTTGACGCAAGGAATTACTACATAAATTATTGCCCCACATTTAATGAACACCCTGTATACACCCCCTCATGGACTGGTCAGCCAGTCAGTTCCTTACAGTGTTTGAAAGTCAGGGCCACATAACTTGTGAACAGAGTACGTCTCGGCATCAGTGAATTATATTGTGCCCGCGGTGGACATGTGGGAGTCATCTTGCACGGAATATGCAGACACGGAATATCCTTAGCTTCGTGGGACTAACGACCTAAAAGTGCTGCTACCAGGAGGACAAGCGAGTGCAAATGGATTTTGTGCCGGAGTGTGAATAGTGAAGACAGATGGAACTGTACATAGCCTCTAGCTGGTAATTAGTAGTCATTGGGTAGTTAATTGTGTTGAACATTAGTATAAATAAGAGTATATTGTAAATAAATAGTGAATTAACAAAGACTGACACCTTATTATTTGTACGATACATTCGGTATACGACTTAGCGTTGTGCTTAATCGTTTTTTGGTGAGGGGAGGAAACCGTCGCGTCCTAATCCAAAAGTACTTAAAAATAACATACGGTATGCGTTGCGGTTAAATACGTTGGAACATCTTCGACCATTCGAACGTTAAGAGAAAGTCTTATGAATTTCATCATGTGTGTTTAACTATACCAAGAACAAGATAAACAGCAAAGTTAGACCAGTAAAGTGAATGTCGTCTGGTGGCGTTTGTTTTGGAAAGTAAATCAGCAGGTTTCCGGAGAGGATATTGCTGAGTTGTTGCTTCAGGCAAGTCAGCTGTACCGTGCAGTCTGTGTCAGCCGTTGCCTAGCAACCGGCCACTCTACTGTACTGTACCCTGTAGCCATAGAGACTGTGTTATCCTAGACATATCATTGCAGTATTGGAAACCAGTTCAAGTCGAAACTTGACGTTTTCAACATAGTTTTGGCCGTGAGATCGCTTATAGTACTAAGAAAAAAGATGAGATCCCTCCTGGTAGTACTCTATGGTCGGTAGACCCACGTAGCGATGATGTGTGACGATCCCTTGACGAAGATGTCCAGCGCGAGCACAATGTACAGTTCACTGATACCGAGACTTAGGTTCACAAGGGACATTATGACCTTTCCCAGAGCTCCGTCTACACTCTACATGCTTCAGGGACAAGTCTAGCTTGAAGGCTGATAAACTAGAAGGGGTAGCAAAGTGATGACAAGGGGGGAGGGAAGGGTGGAGGAGATCACCGACACTGACTAAGGCAATCAGTCGCTGGAGTTTGTTCAGTAACCTTGTTCTGAAGTTCAGCTCTCTCTCTCTCGTCAAACTAAACGCCAAACTGTTTTCACAGCAAAGATTTGGAAAATGTTCTTTTGGTATTTCAGAGGAAGATTGAAGTTTTACTGTTTTACTTATTTGTTCGTCTACACTCTACAGAATAATGAAAAAAGGATGTACTTGAATAAAAAAGTGAGTTTTAAATAGTTCTTAAATAAGAGAACATTGATTCTTGAATCTATAGGATATCGCCTGGGACTCGTGGCGTGGTCCTGTAATCCAGCTTCATGGAAGTCAGGTTTTGGAATGATATAGGTCTAAAGCGGCTCAGATAGTCTCAGTGATCATCTGATGATACCCGCATCAACTCCCACCATCGTTTAGACATATCAGACCATCACCTTGCGTGGTTCGGAAGACACGTTAAGCCGTTGGTCCTTGTATTTTCATTGGTCATTGGGCTATTAATTAATGACTCATTCTAGGAAGAGTCGGCCTTAGTTTGAAACAAGACTACACCTCATAACTCATTACTACCACTCATCACACTCATCTTTCACCACATATTTGCCTTAAAATACCCTCATGAGAGTGGTCGGCATCTCAAATAGTGATTTAGTGACTATACAACTTTAGAGTTTAGGGTTAATAGACTGACATATACAAATTCTAACTGACTTTTAGATGAACTAGAAACTTGACATTTAGTATGTAGGCACATATTTTGTGTCATTATTAGGTTGTGGCCTGTGGGGGAAAAATGCAAATAAAGAAATAATACATTGAGGAGAACCATATACAGAATTCTATTATCAAGGTGTACTATAAACAGAAGCCGATAACGAAGGGGCAAAAATTAAGAAGCGTCTGCTTCCTTGACAAATACTGTTTAACATTTATGAGACTTTAAGTTTGTCTCAATGTGACTATTTAATTTTATTTGAGTTTTACCTTTTTGTTTTATAAATAAAATATACTTATTTATACACAAACCATTGGTATCTTTTTACAACAACAGTTTGAAAAACACATGGGAAAATTCTGTCATATATTAAAAAGTAAAATAAAATAATTTAAGTAAAAAAACACAATTTCAATTAGTCCATTAAATATAATCCCTATCCGAACATCACTGTTGTAGTAATCATCTTAACAACTGGAATAGAACAAAAGGTATCTTTGCTGATCAGTAAGAGAGAGAGGGATGCTGGGCCGGTTGCCATGGCGACGCCATGAACTGTTTGATCAGTCCAGCCCACTCTACTGCGACTGTATCTTTTACTCTTTACCCTCTTCAGTTGATTCACTGCCTCCTTCATTGTTCCACTCCACCCACACACTCTTGTGTTCAAGTGTTCAACTACTTGGATACGTCTTTCAAACACACCATTTCTAGACTTGTGTTATATTCATATTAAAGAGCATTCTTTCAAATAATCTACTTTGAAGGGGCGGCCATAGCTCAGTGGTATAGTGTGTGCTTCACACGCAAATCGGCTAGGTTTGATTCCCTGCTGCAGTGATAACTTTTTACGATGTCCACTCCCCGTGGTTCGGAAGACTTGTTAAGCTGTTGGTCCATTCCATTGGTCACTGGGCTATTAATTAATGACCCAATCTTCTAACAGTCGGCTATAGTTTGTATAAGGACTACATCTCATCATCCATCAAAACACTCACCATCATCCCATAAATTAACTTTAAAATACCTCTAGGAGTGTCTCAAAGCAAAGCAAAGACACTTTCACAATGAAGATCTGAGCACTTATCAAAATAAGGCACAAGGTTTTCTTCGCTGATGGATGACATTCCATCGCCATTGTCGATAACAAGATGCGGACATAATTCACTCTTTAACCTGCCTTAGTCGCAAAATGCTGGTTTACTCTGCAACTTTGCAAAGTTAAAGAAAAAATTAAACTATGTTTGACTAAACCGGAGATCTAGAAACGCTTTTAGCAAGTAAATGTACACAAATTATTTTTAAAGTCAAGTTAGGGCTACTACCTATTTAACCAGTGGGAATATTGCAAGGAGATAATTTTCTTTTAATGTTTTAAGAGCGTAAAATGGCAAAACAAAATGTCAAGCAAACTGTCGGATTCATAATGAGTCGGACTATTCAACAAAGTATAACTTGCACATATGGTTTCACTCACCATCGAGCATACAGTAACGGAAGTTAATTTCTAAACAGCTCTTGTAGTTTAAATGTTCAATATTTCAGATTATTTTGATTGTTTGCCTATGTTGAACATACCAACAAAAAAAGTCCAAAGAGGTAAGGTCAAGTGAGCATGACAGCAAAGTCTCATTATTATAAAAAAAAAAATGTTTTTTGAAATATTTGTTTAGTATTGAAGTTTTGAAGAAAAAGGACAATTATAGCAGAATCTCCATCATAAACAAGCTGGCAGAAAGGTTGATAACCAAAAATGTTGGATTTCAGGAAACTATAAGAAAAGCCATTTAAATTGTAAATAGGTTGTGATCATGTTATTTATTTATTTATTCACGATTTACACCAATTTACAGGAGTTTAACATGCTTTGATATGAATATATTAAATGAAAAATATGGTTATGCTTATTAGCTTTTGTGGTTAAGCGGAAGTGAGGACTTAAAGTCCTAACTTCACACAAAATAGAAACGTTTTCATTCCATTTATGTTATTTTCCATATAATATCAACACTATACTATTGAATGAAATTAGAAAAATTATAGGCTATAAATGAAAAGTGAAAGAGACACATTTTACACATAACATAAAATACACCATGGAGCAAACATATGATTTTCTGTTGAGTTGACTCTTTACATTGTTTTATGCATGGTCGGATGACAGATGAGACTTAACTGGGAAAAGAAAATCTGCATAGATAGTTTGAAATTCAAAGCAAGATAAACAGATGATGGAAGTGAAAGCACAGTGTTAATGCAGTTGCCTTGTAACAAGTATAAGGAGGTGGGAGAGAGGGGGTGAATGGTACGTGTGGTGTACGGGGAGGGATGAAGGGGACACTTCAGTTGCTTTACTCAATTCAAGCTTAAGTGCCCTTTCAGCAGCATTTATCTCTTTTTGTTCTAGATTTGACTTGTATTTCATCACTTCCAGTCGAAACACAGTAGAAACTCAATTGTTAGATAGTCCCTACAGTTCCATGGTGACTTTATGCACAGAATATCTAGTAGTTTATCTGTGCTTTATGTTATTAATTAAGACGGATAAAGAAAGATTCAAAAATGTTTATACTGTAATAATGATGTATGAATCAAATCAATAAAGAAATAGGTTTTGATACTTTGTAACTTTTTAGACGTTTTTTAATGTAGTCGTATTAAATTAAGTTGTTTTGAAAACCAGATATGTACTGAGGAACCTCAAACAAAAGGCATTTTTATTTACTTGTTGAATAAAAAGTATTTACTGGAATGTCAATACCCCTCTAAAAAACCCTGAACTGGGTAGTTCAAAATTTGTTAGTTAAACACCCTCTTTGGTTCACAAATGTTCGAACTAGCAAGTTTCTACTGTAAATCTAAATTTCACTTTTACACAAATTATTGTCTAGAGTTGATACAAATTAAAAAACGCAGATTGAAAATATTTTAATATGAGGCTTCATCACCCAGCAAAGCTGTCTACCTCAGTAACCTTTAGAAAACGTCTCCATTTATTACTAGGTATAGTAAAAAATTTAAATTTTCCCATAAGACCTAACCATCCCATTAATACTCTCAGCTTTTCTTGACGTTTTCAAAGAGGTTGAGCATCAAAGTACGCACAAAGTTTGTATGAAATTATTTATTACAAATATATACAAAGAGTTGACATCACTGTCCGCTGTGTCAATCTACGGTAATGTTCTCGGGAACCACTTTGGCCACCTTATGCCCCTCCTAATGCCGTGACACTGCATAACCGTCCAGCTGACGGGAATCAACGCCACACCTGACAACACAATTTCTGTATTCACAACATGTGGAACTTGTTTAAAATCTGTTTGAGATGAGCCAAATTGGAGCAGGGAACACTTCTCCTTCACTAAATCACTATTTGAGATGCCGACCACTCTCATGAGGGTATTTTAATACAAATATGAGGTGAAGGATGAGTGTAATGAGTGGTAGTTTTGAGTTATGAGGTGTAGTCTTGTTACAAACTAAGGCCAATTCTTCCTTAGAATGGGTCATTAATTGATAGCCCAATGACCAATGGAAATACAAGGACCAATGGCTTAACGACTTTCCAACCACGCAGGTGATGGTCTGATGTCTAAACGATGGTGGGTGTTGATGCGGGTATCATCAGATGATCACTGAGACTATCTGAGCCGCGACCTATATCATCCTCAAAAACCTGACCTCCATGAAGCTGGATTACAGGACCACGCCACGAGTTTCAGTATAGAACCACACGAATCTACAAGTTTTAATCTACAAGTTCCTTGCTTGACATCCAGAACATTTTGGGTAATATTAAAAACAGTTTTTCTCATCATAAACTGTTCAATAATTATATTTTTTACATCAACGTTTACCTTACAAATCACACATTTTCGTTCTACTTGTATTTGTGAGTTTTTATTACGAAAGTGATAATTATTTTCCGTTCATCTGAAATTAATACTTCCATGTCAGCTGAAAATTCCTTAAAAAAAATGAAAATCCCTCTCACCCAAAACGTTCTGTTTTTTGAGAGTTCCCGCCATATTTTTAATTTAGCCAAGAAATTCGTGGCCTGTCATTATCCCCAAAAAGTTACTAGATAAGTATTCGAAACTCATTTCTATCAATGAAAAATGTTTAACGTCTATAATTTTGTGTGTGTCAATTTTATGCCAATTACTGACCAACCCAGGCTGAAGATTGCACACAAATTGTGTATGAAATCTGTCCTCTTTCTGAATCAAAAAGTAAGGATATAAAATGTTGTGCCAGGACGCAAGACCCACCTGCTTCACTGTGTGCTATGACCACCCCGAGCTCGTTCTCTGCTGTCGTCAACTGGTATGAGTGGATCTCCGATATCGGCAACTGCACTCTGGTTAAGGAAATAATTGCCTAGGTTCAGAAAGATTTCTACATTATATTCATTCAATAAAAGAACCCATTAACTTTGAATGACTTTATGAGTGACATACCAGAGTTACCTTCATTAGGGAATAATAGGGACCAGTCCCTGTTTGGACCCCTGAAATTTAGGTAGAAACAGAGAATCACAAAGAGATTTATAGAAAATTGAACAAAAGCAACATTGGAATATTGTAGGCTCTTTTCTGGGGGAATTTTCACAGAAAAAGTGGTTATATTGAAAAAAAGTAAATTTCATCTGATTTTTACTAAAACTTTATTCAAAATGTGAGGCCAAAAGTTTGTGTTTTTCCTACAGCAGCGGAATATGTAGTCCAAATTTAAGGTTTTTCCCTTCATGAGATATATTACGACTGTAGCAAAAGACCATGTAAATCTGAGGCCGAAGGCTGAAGCGAGACTGTGGGTGAAGTGAAGAGACAAATTTCTCAGTCGCATTTGACCGAACGGTGAGCGTGTAAAGGATACGATTCGGGCGAGGATGATGTCTCCTGGACGGTAGCACTTGTACATCTCTACTCGGTCCTTGTCGAGCTGCCGCGTCCCTCCTGCGCAGCACACTCCTCGATACGGGCGTGTAGAAGCGATATGGCGATACTGCGTGATCAGACACTTGGCAAACCTCTGGTTCACTATCATAACCTGCAACAGTTCAACGGTAATAATGTCGTCAAGAAAGTACAGTAACTGTGCTAAACATCCTCAAAATATGTTTGAAACGTTAGCCTCACTAGTTTTAGTTAGGATCTAATAAACTATTAAAACTAGGATCGGATAAACTCTTACCTTGGCTGTGACGATATCCCCTGGAGCAGGCACCATACTCTGGTCATTGATACTGCGCACTTCTATCACAGTGCCCTTCAAACAACAAGTAAGCCAATATATTCAGCTGATTGTTTCAACATTTTACAATTTTTTACAATAATTTATTCAAACTATCCTATAAATTATTCTTCCGAATTGTATCATTGGTTTGTTTTACTTTAATACCTATCAGATGGTATGTATTGTTGCAGTAATATAGAAGTTTTGATTTGCTAATTTTATAAAAGTTATTGTAAAATAAACGCAATCATGGTTTTAGCAAAGATCAAAGAGTGCTATTGTTGAAGAACTCTTTCAGATAATGATAATATTTTGTCAGATGCTTAAGATCAAGTATCCAGGTGTTAGTGGGTTGTCTGCTTTAGTTGTTTAAAATTTTAAAAGATTTTGTAGAAAATTTTCTAATCCAACCTAACATTGTCCTGTCATCTCTATATTCAGTACAGTCCTTCCTCTGTTATAGTTTTCTCGCTCCCTCATAACCTATTTTGTTAAAATTTTTTTTACAAATTCAGAATTTTAGATTTGTTTGGAATATTCACACCTGTAAACTTGACCCCAAATTCCTCTTGACAAAAAGAAATTATCTTCTTTCTCTGTTCTTCATCAATAAGCACTGTTTGATCTTTGCTAAAACCGCGGATTCCGCTTTTATTTTACAATAACATCAAATTAGCAAATCAAAACCACTATATTACTGCAAAAAATACATACCATCATAGATATTGAAGTGAACAACCAATGGTACAATTAACGACCTTATAGCCGCTCGCAGATAATGACTTACTAAAGTTTGAAAGTCGGTTATGCTTAAAACACCCTGTTATATAACAAAATTTTATTGGAGTCTTAAAATAAGAAAATAAACAATCATTGACTGACAACCTTTTCTTCTTTGATGATGTGAACAATTCCAGCGAGTGTTGAGTAGATGTAGCCTTGTCTTTCATATGTGCCACGGCCTGCTGAGTGAGTGTTGTCAGCTAAACAAAGGCGCTGTCCTGCAACAAAACATACTCTCTTGTCATCAGATTTCAACACTAACAGCTCTGCCGCGTGTTATCATAGTCACTAATCTGTTATGAACTTGAGGAGATGTGTGATAAGGTACTTCGTTATGGCACTAAGTATGTTCAACCCTTCATGCCTGGTTTAAATTCACCCATGCTCACCGGCCTCATAAATCATAATTTTTACGTATGATGGACACTATTGGTTCAATATTTAGTTATTTGGTTATTTATTTAGTCGTATTATAGATGTATATTCTTGTTATAAATTTATAAACTGTATTTCAACCAGCCAACAGAACATTGTAAAAAGGTGTATGGCCGTAAATGAATAAATAAATAAATAGCGACTCATACCCATGTGATTAATTAAAGTAAGTCTATTGTTAATTTGAAATGTTACTGGTTATTTTCGATTTTGTTTTCTATGCTCCTCTAAAAGCAGATCCGTCTCAGCTCAGGTGGTTTCCAGCTTGGGGTGTGGATTCAAATCATAAAGATATTTTGACTTTGATTTACGGCAGTCCTCCAAAAACTTTGCTTACATAGTTATGCAAGTAAAGTCGAGGGACCTGGGTTCAGATTCAGCATTTATTAAAGAGAGAAGTTACCAAGCCAGACAACAATGCAATGTAAAAATGTAACGTAAGTTTAATAAGTTGACATTTTAAATATAATAAATATATACCTAATATAAATATGCTTAGTACCTAACCTATAAACTTGCCTGGAACGCAGATCATCTTTTTATTCTCCATCATAACCTATAAGTTGTTCATAGAAATAAAACTACGAATGAAAAGTTTAAAATTAGTATAAAAATACGATGGTCTTAGCCACTTTATTAAAAAATTAGGACTAGACGTTTGAAGTTTTAAAAGGCTTTACAAAACATAACCTATCTTAAACACAACTCGCAAGTAAAAAACAAACAGCGATGAAGAAAAACGAAAACCAGAGAGTATCAAAAATCAACCGTACCTCTCCATAAGAATATAGTGCTCAAAATTTCGAAATAAATATTACATTTTATAGTGAAACGCGATGTTTTTGTTTTGTTTTTTACTTTAAAGTACCAATAGCTCTATGCTTGCAGAGAAACCACGTTTTATTATAAAACACATAAAACCATGGAACCGGGGGAGTAATGAACTATGGTCAAAATAAAAAGAGAAGAATGTACACACACAAACAAGGGCTTATTTAGATTTTGTCTCTAATAGCTAAATTTATTATTGTATTTAACACTGTCTCTCAATCCGATAACTGTCCCGTACAAGACCCTTATCAGCTGAAATAAGTAGGCATCTATAAAATATAATAAGTCGTTATATATAAGGGTAATGGGTATATTAAGGTGTAGTATATAACTACTATAGGAGGTGCCTATTGAGAATAATATGCATGCAGTAGATAGGCTACATTGAGGAGTATAGTTCAAGTATTATAGTTAAGTACCTATTCAGTATAATTAGAAGGTAGGCCTAGCCATCAAATATATTAAGTATGTGCCTATTTCTAACAAATAGGAACCTATAAAGTCTAATAATCCGGTAGATACATTAAGTAGTATAATTTAAGTATTATAGGTAAGTACCTTTTCAGTATAATTATTAGAAGGTTAGGTACTTGATACTTGGTGTATCCGCCCATCGCCAACCATGGTTGGACCGGCTTTGTCATCAGAGGGCCTGCTCATCACATGATCCATTCCGAATCGGGGGAGCAGAAGAATTCCTTGGTAGAGTACAATGGCCGGGCTTTAAGTTCTCGGGACATAACCCTGGCAAATTTGGCTGGAGTCATCTTCTTCTTATCTTCATCAAGGGAGTTATACATTTTCAACGCAAGAGTTGGAAAACTTTCAGCAGTCTTGCTCAGTCGACAGAAAGGGGTGTTTATAGTGTCCTTTTGACGGGTGTTGAAACCATGAAGATCACTTCGGGTGGTAAAATGTTCGATGTTATTCTTGACGTATACAAGACTGTTGAAAACATACTGGCTATAAAGTGTCATAATCCCAGTCTGGACGAAGAGATGCCTGCAATGATCGTCCTTTCTGCTTGATGTAATTATGCGAAGAGCCTTTTTCTGAAGAAGGAAGAGCTTGCTGGCATGTCCAACATGTCCCCATAAATGTAGGCCATAGGTCAAATGGCTATGGAGCAGTCCATAATAGATGGTAATGATATACGCAGCCGTAATTTCATTTTTCAATCTACGTAGTAGGTAGAGTACCCGTGAGACTTTCACACATACACTCTGGACATGGTCCTCCCAAGAAAGCCGATGGTCAAGGTAGAAGCCAAGAAGCTTGACCGGAGCAAGAAGGGGTTCATGTTCTTCATTAACATTTTCAGGCTGCAGAGCAATTTTTGTGTCTTATTTTCATTTATCTTTAGCTTATTTGTTAAGAACCAAGAGCCGGCTTCCTTAAACAGATCTTCAGCAGAAGTCAATAAGTCTTCAATGTTGGGTCCTCTCGATACCAGGGTGGTGTCATCCGCGTACAGCAGTGTTTTCCCCTCTAGCTCCAGCTCTAGCTATAAAATATAACAAGTAAATACCTATAAATTATCTATTAAACCATTACGTATATTAAAGATGATGTTATTATTTTGAAAACTGAGTTTAATTAATAAACTTTGCCAAAAGACACAGTAAAAATTATAAAATAAAAATAGTAAACAATATATAAAATATGAAAAATTATAAAATAAAGCATTATGTAAAAATATAAGATGTAAAACAATATAACATACAGAATAATATTTAAAAAAAATATATAAAAGAACTATATAAAATAGGATAATTAAGTACATTCCCTACATTTAAGTACTGTATTATAAGGAGGTACTTTTAAGTGTATCTCTTATTCTCTTACGGGACACCTGCCGAGTGTAGTATAATAAGCACGTATCTAACAAGTATAAATAATAGGCAAATGGCCAATGGGTTCTTAACACTTATTATAAACAGGAAGGTTTCTTGTACGGGAAAGTCTTGAAGGTTGAGAGCATGCAGTGTTAGAGTCGACGAACACTTTTAGCTTACAACTTACTAAATCAACAAAATCTTTATTAATTCTTCTATCACTACAAAATAAGGGGCAGTCTGTAATCTGATAAAAACATATTTATTGTCATAGTACAAATTTTTTGGTTAGGTTTGTTTAGACTTTAATCATACTTCTGCATGACTATAATTAGGTAATTACCTCCGTCAAACAGTTCAAATTGTCCAGTACGTTTTTGTGATGTGTGTGTGAATGTCTACATAACGAAGTCCACATGGATGAATCATCAAGATTTTCTAGCCTGAGATGACGAATATTCGTCGAAACATGTGGACAGCAGTCTCCCACAGAGACTTAGTTTATAGTCCCCCAGGCGTAGATGATGACCTCCGAGTCGCCGAATTCCTATAAAATAAATACTCTGGAACCTATACATACTAATTCTCCAATATCCAAGTTTCTAACCTACTTTGAGCATAAACGGATATGTTAAGGTTTGTGGAGAGCGAAAATAGTTCGGTAATGCAGAGTAGTACCATTGATTTTAAATGTGTATATTTAAAGTCAATGGTAGTACGGGGGAAAAATCCTATTCGATCAGATGAACGGCAACACCAAAATCTTCGACCATTTGAGCGCAGCCTGTTTTCGAACATTTGAACCGGCAAAACAGACGAAAAAAGCACGTTCGATCATTTGAACAGTGAGCTTTGATTATACCCCACCTCGCACCGAAACCAAATCGTGAAGGGTGTGTTTACGATTGTAATTTGTGTGCAGTTTGATATTTTGAATCAATACATTTTTAATTATAATTAGTCTGTCGATAGAAAAATTTAAATGTTGATTAATTAATATAAATTGATATTAAGGAAATTGGGTTTACGATATCTTTACACCTACACCGTTATGTATTTTCGTTGCATTTTACTATTGACTACTTTACTGTCCGTTAAATCTCAGAATCATGATGATGAATTTCACGAAGAATTACTCATTAAACCCCTAGTTAGTGGGCATGTTTATTCATATTTCCAATTTACAACATTGTGGAAGAAACCTCAAACAGAAAACGCATGTAAGTACGCCTCTTGTACTATTGGTAAATTCGACACATTTGGTTGACTAGGCTAGGAGTATTCAAGAACAGACTTAAGAGTGCAGCCTATGTTTATTGTATATGTAGCCAGTGGTATGGTATTGGTGCTACATACACATAGAAGTAAAAAATCAACTTGTTGATAGTAGTGCCAATAAGTGGTAACAGTCAAGAACTAGCCCCATGCACCCAAATAAATCAGTGTCGCCTCCCCTACGTCATGCCAGATCTATATGGAAAATCAATGGTAAAGCCCATGTAACTAATCCCAACTGGGGGATATGGCCTACTAGACACTATTTGGTTGGGTGGAGTTTGGTCAATACAATTTATCCCATCGCTGTAGTTCCAGTTTGCTCGACCAAACTTTGCCACTTATATATAGCAGCTGGACTACTCGAGGACACCAGTCCAATGTGGAATTCAAACCCACAACCTCCAGTGTACATTATGCTCATGGCACATTCCAGTATCAGTTACGCTTGCTTCTAGCCACTGATGTATGATTTCAGTTGATCACTGTCGCCTGTTCCCCGTCCCCTGGGAGAGCTTCTGGACAAGTTCAACATTCAAGAACTGCATATCAGCTTGACGGGCGGCTTGTGGAGACATGAAGCTTGGGGATATCCAGTCGTCGACGCCCCACCCGGAGCCGAGCTCTGGGTCTGGTTTAAGGCCGGCACTGTCAAGTATGCTACATAAATAAACTAAATGAGTTATGTAATGAGAAGTTGGGAGTGAGTTAGCGAGTTAACACTTCCTGAATGTGGACAAACCACTTCCAACAAAACTTTCAGAAAGTTAAATTAATAACTCAATAGTCCTTTTATAGAACTCGACTACATTACTGTCGTAAAAAAACTTAAGCTAAGATCAGAAGATAATTTTGTCTATTCAATTAAACTATTTCTTAAATAATAACCCTTTCCGGTGGCCTTAACCCTAGAAACCCCTTAACAGCTGGAGCCCCGTGTCAGCTCTTCGCTGAAAAACATCAGGCTGTAACTGCTGCAACTCTGCAACTTTTTTTATCTTCCCCTTGGTTCAAGAAGTAGACTTCTCCTACCAAGTCTCGTTCCATCTAACTGATACCATCAACTTTTCTTACCCAATACTTTCAAAATATTGAGATATTGCTTTTTCTTTAACCTGTCAAACTGGTTGAACCGAATAGGCTTATCACAGCCTAGGAGGAAACCGGAAGAAAAGTGAGGAAGGAAAGATAAAGATTTAATTATAGTTGGGCTAATACAATTAACCTACACATTTAACGGCTTTCTTTGTTTACAGTATTGACAAGAACTGGAAGGAGCTGAACGGCGCACTGTCCGGCCTTCTGTGTGCCTCACTCAACTTCATCGACACGTCAAACAGCATGAGCCCGAGATGAGTTTCAGACCTAGCGGTGCAGACGACGCAGACCGTCCACTCAATTCTACCATGCTTCGCTACGGGACCCTGCCTCGAGAGATAGTGTGCACTGAGAACCTGACTCCGTGGAAGAAACTGTTGCCTTGCGACTCCAAAGTAAGCACTGGACGATTTTTGCCATTAATTAACGATTACAAAGCTTTAGATAGTATTTGTTAGTAAACCCAGAACAATCCAGTTTTTTCTTGGAGTAGTATGGGTTCTACAAGTATGTATATGAATTCTTGACAAACTGCACTGTTGCTTTTGCAGAAAGGACTGGCTACGTTGCTGAATGCAGGATACATCCACAACACCAACTATCACTCATTGGGACTTCACTTCAGACCGATTTGTATGGTAAGCTGTTGTTACTCCAAACGTAGCTCTGACTTGTAGCCACATTGGCTACTTGAATTGTAGCGAACTTACAAACAAAATAAAACAGGTTTCCATTTATCTTATTAGACTAATAATTGTGAATTAGTTCTTACTATCCTATAAGATGTATTTTTTAAGAATAAAAAAAATAATATATAAATGCAATGTCTCAAATACTTAAGCAACGTAAGGCCTTATAGGTGTTGTTCTCTTGAAGCTTGAAATTATATTCTCTCGCCTGACTGTTGACAGAACAAGGACTGCTCACAGACCGGGCTGGAGCTGAGGCAGACTGTGTCGCTTGTGTACGACCTTGTCATTCTCGGCGGCTCGTCTTCTGATTGGTCGATACGCAAGCTGTTCGGGCTGGGTCTCGCAGGAGCGTGCCCCCTCTCCTCGTCTAGCACTGTCTATCTAGACATAACCTCCAACTCGGTAGCTACAATGCAAACCTACAAGAGTGATCCTTGTACAAACATATTTCCTCTGTAAAATGAGATATTCAAGTAGTCCTGAGCTCTGGGACCATGAAATGAGACCCTTCCTGACCCCCCAGAAGACGTTTTGAGCATTTTTTCAACACTATATACATATGCATATATATGTATCATCTCTACAGGTCACATTTTTTTACACCAAATTTGGTACAAATGTTCCTTTTGTAAATATCTGGCCAAGTTCGTTAACCAGAAGATTCAGACTACCGGAACTCACCTCACACGTCAGATCAATTGTGATTGGTTGCTTTATGAGACGTGGAAGCTGGAGAACAATGACCTGCGTCTAAGTAGCCTTGAACAGGGAGCTGAAGGGACTGCTTACACGTGGTCTTGTTGTTAGCGATGTAATCACACAAAGGAAAAAATAAATAATTTGTAAAAATGTCTCTAGTTAGATAAACTTGTTACATTTGAAACCACTAATTACCTGTAATGCTGAAAAATTACTCTCAGTATAAGAAATTGTAATGCAATTAGGCTACTGTAAAATGTAATTTTAATTTTTACAAACACAAGAATGGATCACCTTATGGTCGGTGTGATTGTGTAGACAGGGCAGACGTTCAGACTGAACCCACTGCCGGATCGCACAGAGGTCAGTACGCGAGGTGGCCACCAGGCTGAGCTAGCAGTGTATGACATCTCCAAGCTGAGTCCGGACTCCATGTTCAACATCGCTCTGGTCCACGACAAGCCGAGAGTGTTCACTCAGAACATCCCCCCGGCCGTGTACGCCAACCGCTACATCGTGGGTGAGTTTTGATTGAAGAAGCAAGCGCATAATTTTATGACAAAGGAATTTTAAAGCTCGTCCTTAGTATAAGTGCCTAAGTTTGTATGGAAGTTATGAAGAAAAGTAATATTTTAGTGTGGCTTTTAAATACAGTGGAACCTCAATATAACGAATGTCAAGGGGATTTGTAAAAATTCGTTATATCAAGGATTTTGTTAAATCGAGGTTCGTTATATTGAGGTGAAACCAGACACATTTTCGTTATATAGAGGTTTTGCAAACTTTGGTGTTCAACCTCAACATAACGAAATCTATAACAAATCAATATAACGTTCACTATCAATGCTGACTACATCGTTAGATGTACGAAGGTTCTACTGGAAATTTTAGGAAAAGTAAAGATGATAATTAACAAAGCCATGTATTTTTACATAGAGTACATATGTAATAAATTGATACTGTAGAAAGTCTCAGTACATACAAAGGAAAATGATATTTTGCTTTTGTGATGCGTTGTGTGATGTTCTGGAGGCTTGTCGCCTTGCTTATTGATTTGCAGCACTACACTCTCAGAGGAAATTCGTTATATGGAGGTTCAAACGGGGAATTGTTATATAGAGGTGGGCTACGCTATGTAGAGGTTAAGAGTTCCTGAATTTCGCTATATTGAGGTACTGCTTGTGGCTTTTGGGGACCAAAATTGTTGTATCAAGGGTCTTCAAAGTGTTTCTTCGCTATATAGAGGTGTAATTTGCATTGAGTGTTATGGAAAATTGAAGGATTTGAAAAATTCGTTATATCAAGGATTTTGTTGTATCGAGGTTCGTTATATCAAGGTTCCACTGTATATGTAAATAATCATACTTATACTTAGTTGAATTTTTATTCCAAAACGTAATCTTCTCTCTGAATAACTCTCTATTACAGAAATCCTTTAGTAGTTGGGCAGTTCTTGAGAGTTTCCTCGAGCTAGTCTCATCACTCTGGACCAAGAGCCTGTCATGATGTGTTGACAAGTACATGTTACCTGATTGGTTGGTTTCAGGATACGGTCAGGAGCACGGAGGTATCGTGACCAAGGTGCATAACCGACACTGGCAGCCGATCACAGTGGTGTTTCTAGAGAACATTCCGTGGTTCGTGCCCGTCTACTTCCATACTCTCAAGATTGTCAGTCAGGGCAAAACCATTACACCTTGTAAGTACAGAACTAGTGTACTGTTAGTTGTGTAATACACAAGAGAAGCAGCGGGCTACCAAGATCCCTTAATTCAGTAAAGATTAAAGGATCATAAAGAACACGTAAGGCTTATCTGATTGTCGCCAACAGCCGTAATCTATTAGAATTGTATTCTAAATATTGTATTTAAAAGTAGCCATAAGTTAAGTTGAAAGATGTTTGCATACAATTATGTTTGATGATGTTATTTTTCCCTTTATTCAGAGGTTTTTATAACAAATACTTGGAATAAATCCTGATGATGTGTAAGTTTTCAAGGGAAATTTTGATCCCTAAACAAATGGGTTTGAATTATTTAAAACGAGAGGCTTTCAGGAAAAAAACTGTCAAGGACTTCCACTATTTTCTATAAAGTTGTTTAGAAGAATTAGTCTTATTTTAGTCTTAAGTTGTAAAAACAGCATGTTTTTCCTGTTCTGAAATGAAGTTTTAAAATGCACATTTCTAACAAATACTTGTCTGCAATTTTTATTCAAACCCTGAAGGGGGTTCTAGAATCAAACCAAGTGTTTGAATGAAGTAGTGACGCTATGACTTGACGTGTGCAGTGGTGAAGCGCTACGTGCCGGGCCGGGAGCGTCAGCGCCCGTACTACCTGGAGGTGTTGGTGGAGCTGCCAGCGGCTCTGTCACTGACATCTCTGTGCAGTTTGACTACATGTTCCTCAAGTGGCAGGAGTACCCGCCGGACGCTAACCACGGCTTCTACATCGGCTCCGCAGTGCTGACTGCTTGGCTGCCCGTCGCCAGGAACTTCACCGGCCTGCCGCAAGACGGCTCGCTCGTGTCATCCTGGTGAGTGTGAGTCAGCTATTGTCTGGGTGTGAGGGTAGTCTGCAACGGTTCTTAGGATTGGGAATTTATCTGGCCAGGCCAACAAACACTGAACAGGATAGGTGGCTGATAATCATTGATACTCGTCACTTTCTAAATCAATGTAAAAAAATTCCTATAATGAATTCATGAAGACCACTTATTGAGAAATAATAATTACTATATATTTACTTAAAAGTTAGTATACAATGTATTAATAAAGAAATAAATATACTTTTTATTTATGGAAATGAAAAAATATTTGTACGAAGAAAGGCGTTTTAGAGTCATTGTAAATAGATCGAAGTATTGGTTTTTAATCTCAACCGTTTTTCAAGTTAGGCAGCTACCAACATAGCACTTCAACAAGCTTTAGTTATCGTAATGGGCGATTAAAACAAAAGTTAAATTAAAATTCATGGTTTCAGCCTCTTATGTTCAATAGAGAATATTTTGGATTACCAAACTTAAGCTGAAACAGTTTAGTTTGAGACAATTGAAAAAGTCCACTAGTAGGAGGTTTCCATCTTCATATGGAACATCATCTGTCTTTTGAAATGACTTATAAACCAAGTTTGATTAAAGAACAAGTGAATGTTTTGGTAGTTGACACCACCTCCTTGCTCTATACTCATGTACAACTGTGTCGCAGTATCAACGCCTCGCGTGGCGGCTACATGGTGCGTCTGAGGACTGAGTCTCTCATCATCACACTGCCGACACCTGACTTCAGCATGCCGTACAACGTCATCTGCCTGGCGTGCACTGTCGTCGCGCTGGCGTTGGCCCCCTCCACAACATCACCACCAAGAAGTAAGTCACTCCTCTCCTAGATAGATGTTAGATTGAAGGGGTTACCTTTATGCATGTCTGCCACGTCTGTTGGGCATATTGCCCCGAATGAAAGGAAGTCTGGATTCAGGAGAGGAATGGGACTGGGTTTGGCCGACCAGACAATCATGAGAGGAAGCGACAAGCGAGCTGCTGACAACCACTTAGGGGACTCTAACCTCCAAGACATGGAGAGCTTTGCCAACACTAGGGGACCTAGTGTCAAATTTCATTAAATTTTCTTTGTGAGATATCGAATCAGATCATAGTCCAACTGTTATGTTGGATGAGACTAAGATCAAAGGAGGCTACACAACTAAATCCATAATATATACAACCCTCTGTGTAACTCACTGACTCACTGATATATACAAATGTTTACCCACTTCTAGATTAGCTAGAAACTTGAAATTTGGTATGTAGGTACCTTTTACTAACTCACCGACGGAAAAATTGCCAAAACCCAAAATTTTCAATTTTAACCAACCTGAAAAAAATTAAAACCAAAATGGCGGAAAACATGTTTTTTAAAAAAGCGTCTAGTGGGTGAGCGGTAAGTCCTATCTGAAATCTGATTGAATTTTCATAGTCAGGTTTTAGGCGGCTTTATCGTTTTGGTCCTATGACTTTTGTAGGTATCTGGCCTCACCCTCAAAAGGGCAAAAGTTTCAAATTTGCTACTTTTTCCGCGATTTATAACAGTTTTTAATTTTTTCTCGGTATTATAAGGGTTAGAGCGCTTTAAACTTCATCTAAAGTATGAGTTAAACTTACCCTTTAATAATATGTTGCGAAAAAATCAAATTGTATACATTTGCTGGAAAAGTGTTACTGACAGTGAATTTTGAATTTATTTGCAAGACAAGCGTGAAGTTAGCCCGACATCTTG